>OY979694.1:41781364-43012924 GCA_963855945.1 Thereva nobilitata | reverse complement strand
TCGATTAAGGCCGCGTTCCCATGGGCTGCATGCCGCACGGCAAAAGTTCGACTTCGGCTTGCCTTCGCGTGGTATTCGGATATTTTCGTGAGAGGCTGCAAAAGCTTGCCGCATGCCTGCATCTCCTCGTTCACATGGGTGCATCTGCTGGTTGTCAAAAATCAGCTGTTTTGTGATTTTGGAAAAGTGCAAAAGTGAATTGGATTGCTTTAAAAATAAAAAAAAATGTTTGTAAACGAGTGTAATAGTACAAATAACTAAATATAAAGAAAGACAAAGTGACAAAAAAAGAAAATTAAGAAAAAGACGGTTTTGAAATTGTCCACTTGAAAGTTCCGAGATTTTGCAGCAGGTTCACATGAGCTGCATGCAGCACGGCAAAAGCTCGAACTTGACAGTTCCGTGATTTTGCCGCATGGATAAGAGATTTCCTCTTTGCATGATTTTTGCAGCAATGCTCTGCAAGAGAGAGAACATGTGCCGAGACAGATATTTTTTCCTGGCCAATCAGAGAACATTAAGAGCTTTTGCCGTGCGGCATGCAGCCCATGTGAACGTGGCCTAACTATCATAATCCACACAATCTTCAAAACATCACTGAAACGTGGTTCAGGTCTGTAACTTTGGATGTTTTATATTTAATTGCATTTTCTTATTTTATTAATTTTATAACACGTTACACGCTATACTCGATGGGCACTCGATGTGAGTGCGCACTTTTTCCGTGGAGATCGGATGTGCATATTCAGTAATACAGCATAGCAGTGCTTGCGGCAACGTTTGTATCCTAAAATTGGACCTGGTATGGAGGTTCTAAAGGTTTTCGTACGCTTTGTGCACGTTCGTAATCGCTGTTATCTGGGGCTGTATGCAAGTTAACATCATTTTGAGCTTATTATTTTGGACGTAAGAATAAGTCCATTGAGAGCATTAAATATAGATACCGAATGGTCGGTTCTTTATTCGCGTTACATAGTGCAACGTAGAATGGAACAATTCTTATGTAAACAGGCGGCCCTTGTGCTTAGCACTGGGGCTCAGTACTCATCTTTCTTTTGGCAAAATCAATCCAGAAGTTATACCAGAGGGAAAAATTCGAAGAACTACTAAGGGAAGCGAATTCGAAGCGCTAGTTATATGGTCCAATTGATCCTTTAAGGAATTGTTTGGAAGGAAGAAAACGGCAAACATAGACCGGTTCTCAATTCATGCGGTGGTCAAGCAGCATATTGAACGCGGTTGGTACTTAGTGGGGGACCACTTGGTAAAACCGCTGTCGACACTCGCGTGCGGACTTTTTCCCGGTTTCGAGTAATACTATTTTATTGTGTTATTAAAGTGTTGGCTGGCGAGTTTGTTGTATAGCATGAGGGCTCTCACACACAAGTTTTCTTATGTGAGGGCTAACTTAGACCATAGTTGTAAGTTAAGTCACTATGTACATATTTATAAGTTGCAATAAATAAATAAAATAAAATAAATAAATCTTAGCTGTTCTTCTAAATGTAAAAAATTTCATTAGAAACACTATAGACTGAGCCACACTGAATTCGTTCGTAAATGCACGTTTTTAATTATTTGTGGATCTAACGACATAGCTTATTGTATTCTACATATTATACCTTTTCATTTGCACACATCTGGCAAAAGCCGCAGGTACAAAACGGAACACAAACAAAAAATTTGAATTCGAGCGAAAACTCAAAATTTATTGCAATCGGGAATAACAAAAATGACTCCCTCCATCATAAAATTTCAGGTAAATAACTAGTATACCTAACGTCATTTAACACCATAGTTGGGACTAACCACTTTTATATGAACGCTTTTTGTTAATCATCGAAATGATTGCTAATGCTAACTGGA
This sequence comes from Thereva nobilitata, assembly GCA_963855945.1. Classification (NCBI taxonomy): domain Eukaryota; kingdom Metazoa; phylum Arthropoda; class Insecta; order Diptera; family Therevidae; genus Thereva; species Thereva nobilitata. Next base: position 43,011,058 of record OY979694.1, on the reverse strand, counting down.
CTAACTAGTAACGCCATCTCATTGATTGAGCAATTGAAATAACTTATAACGCCATCTAATGGAATAATTTTGAGTACCCACTTTTGATCAAATAATTAGACTGAAGGAGAAAAAAAAAGTTCATTTCGAAATGTAAAAAATGTAGAAATAAAGAAAACGAAGAACGATAGGAAAAAAAACTCTTTGAATAATAAATTATTTATATTGTGGTTATCGGTTACAAATGAAAAATTACTTATAGTGCTTATAAAAAGGTGATAAATCGCATAAATTTTATAAAAAACACTCTGTTTGCCATGTTTAGGCGTAAATAAGGCTTAGTTGTTTGCCCTTACGAACTCGGCAAACTACCGCTTGCCTTGAAAGAGCGAGAGTGAACAAAAAATATAGACTATAACGATGTCATCGACGACTGCGGAATTAAAGCAAGAAAAATAGTGTTTACTATTTAAGTATGATGAGTAGAAGAATCCATATCCATCCATACAAACATAACATATATTTCAGAGTGCTGCATGCTTGCGTTTCAGGCTCAAGATTAGTGCTTGCTTGACAAGTAGAGCGGTCTTGACTTTTTTGGTTTCAAGATAGTTTCGGGGCCCCTAGGCGATTAATACGCAGGGATATGGGTTTTCACCTTTTGTTTTCAATATATTCTCCCAATTTGTCCCAGTTGCCTCCCCCCCCTATGTGGCGGGCCTGAATCTTATACCCGTAGCACGAGCGTTACCCGCTCGGTTCATTCCCTACACATGCAGCCCCCTCCCTCTTTACGCACTCTACAAACTAGGAATTCTCTCTTAATAGGACAACTCGACTGTGGAACAATTGCTCGCAGTTAGTATTTCCAAACTCCTACAATATCCAAGAGTTCAAACGCAGGGTTCATCGCCATCTCTTCCACATCCTACCGAACCCTCATAAACCTAAACCTATCCTATCCCCCGTACTAAGTTTACTACTATACAGGGCACCATAACGTAACAAACGACATAATGGACTGGTGGTACAAAAGGGTGATTCCTGAGCTTAACCATAAATCTTCCAATACCTGTTAAGGAAGCTTTATAGTGAAGGACAGGGAAAAAAACTAAAAAAGAAATTATCTCTTAATCCATTATAAAAATACTGAAAGATTTCCATGGAGTTAAAATCTACGAAAGAAAACTTTAAAAAGTGCCCATTCAAAACAGAAATGTAACCAAATATTGCCCGACTTAAATCACAAGGATATGTTACAGACAACGTCTGCTACTCAAAAATCCCGACCATCTCGCGTAGCCCAAAGGGCACTGTCAAGGCCAGAAATATCTCCAGCAACAGACGAAAAGTTACAAAAGTCTATAATCTCCGCCTCTGCAAATACCATCACAAAAAATGACCCCACTATCATCGCTCGAGATAAAACTTTCGCCAGGAAAAAACGCAGATCTTTAAGAAGGACGAGAAAAACCAAGCAAGACTTTTTGCCATATTTTAAATGTCATCCCATTCACAACCGCTTATGGCCCCGTCTTCATCCTGATCTTTGCAGCCTCAGGAATTTTCCACCTTCATCCTTCTCTTCCTTAGCTAATTTTGCCAACCACTTACTTATACATACGCGTATATGTATAAAAAAATGTCATCCTAATATCAGAGAAGATCTTGCACGGTTTGATTTCTTATATGTATTGTTGTCGCGCTCTTTTGGGTGTAATTAGTAAGTTTTGGTCCTGGAACTTTTGTTCCGGGAATCGCTATCCTTTTGTTATATATAGTATTAACGTAGTTGAATGGCAAATTCCACTGGGAAAGGAAAAGTTTCATAACTTTTGACACATGTCGGTGAAAGTTTTTCGGTTCAATCATGCACAGTTAATGGAATATTTGTGTTTTTCCTTTCCTAATTGTTGCCCAGTTTAATAGGTGTATATGAGTGAATGCTTGTATGGACGGAAGCTCTTCCATGGATTTGGCTTTGAAACAAAACAAAAAAGTAAATAAAACGAGGAAAACATTTATTTGGCAATTGTTTGTCGGAAAGGTTTGATGTTTGTTTACCCAAAAATGGTCATATATCAAATGTTTATTATTGGTTAAATTTCGATGTTTCCAAGATAAATGGCCACATCAGTTCTGGGACTGTCATGTGTGAAAAATGTTATTATTGCCTATACTGTTGGATACGGGAAATGGATCAATATGTAAATTTGGGTTTTGGGTTGCTTTAGTGGTTAAAGAGTTGTGGTAATGGATTTTGAATGTATGCCAAGGCAATGTATATTTTCATTAAGACAAATACTTTGGGAAAACAATTTTAGTGAGACCTTGAGTAGTAAAAGGTTAAAGCATAAAAATATTGGTGTGGTATTGATGTGGGATAATTAGCTTGAAAGTCATATGTAACAAACATCCTAGTTGCACTGTTAATTCTATATATGTAGGTACACTGCACATCCGAGGTTCATTCATAAACCGCCGCCCACTGATTGTTATTTTAGCAGTTTTTGGTGTTTTGTAATATTGTTGAAAGGCAAATTTTCAAAATCGGTCGTGAAAAGCTGGAAATAGGGAAAATTCAAGTGTTTAAAGAAAAGAACAGTTCCAACCGAGAAATCGCTAGAAGAATTGGTAGAAGTGCGAAAGTAGTGAATAAAAAGTGACGCGAAATGTTTATGAAGCTGGAAGGCAATTCCAAAATAAAACCGACTTGAGAGCCAGGATTAAGGAAAAGTGGAGCAAAATACCGGTCTCGCTACTTCAGGAACTATAGAAATCTTTGCCTTCAAGGGTTTTTGAAGTAATAAACAATCAAGGACAAAATACACATTATTAATAATAAAAAACTCTGCGTAAAATATTCATTACTTTTCTTCATAAACCAATTCTATTGTCCCACTTTTTATAGACAAAATTTTTCAAACGTCCTAAAAATTCCCAAAAAAGAAAACACAGGAAATCGGTAAGTTCTGAATCATATTGATTTTGCCTAAATGGAAGGGAGTCCTAAACTTAATGAGTTTACTTCCGAGGATAAGGCAAAAACGCCATATTTATACCTGACCAATCCTATTGTCGCACACTTAGTTACAGAGCTTTATTAGATGGCCACACCCAGCTTATCTAGGTAAGTAACTTTATTCTCGGTTACACTTAGTACAAGTATACAACAAAACATTCACAATAGATTCAAATAACCAAAAGAATTATAAATCACTACTTCATCACATAATGTATGTTAGGCGGCGTTCATATTGAGGCGATATACGATAAGCGACATATCGCTCACGATATGTCGCGGCGATATATTGCTAGGAGGGTTCACACCAGCAGGCGATATATCGGCGCGACCTGGGCGATAAAAATGTGGTGGGAGCACAATTCTCATTACTTCAGTTACAAATATGAGTTCAAGTGAGGAAGACGTTGAAGTAGCTTATTGGTTCTGGCGTAGAATGAGAAGAAATGGAAAATACTGGGTTCATCCTTACAATCTTACCAATGTGCACCATAGCTCGGCTGTTGTTGCTCGAGAGCTGTCTCAACATCAATCAAATTTCAGGGAGTTTTATCGAATGAATCCTGAAAACTTTCATTTTCTGAAAAGCCTGGTGTCACGAACCCTTGAAAAAAAAGATACACAATTCCGACACACCACGGTCAATCACCAATACTCACGCCAACTGCAAATTTATCGATCCACACATTGGACAAGTACCATTGGGGACAACCTTGGTACCTACTAAGGCTTATTACACAGTAGAATAGAAGCATTGTAATATCTATTTTGATATTTTAAGAGCAAGATTAATGAAGTAGTTTATTTTCAGACCTTCTTTTGCCTTTTTTCAGTTTAGTGGTATAGACATCCACGTCCAGTTTGAACAGTTGATCAATTATATCGTTTACATACATCATTTCATTTCATCAAAAAAACCTCGTTAAATTACGCGTATATATAATGTGTAAACTTTGATACACGTATTCATGAATACCCTTAATATAAAGTGTATTAATAAATTTCTATACTTAGATATATTATTATCTGAATTGTATTTTTTTAAAATAAACTTGTAATGATACAAAATACTGCGCCAGCAACGAATCGCTGAAGCGACCGGCAAAGAATTCTGTTCCCACCATATTTTTATCGTGCCGATATATCGCCGAGGCGACCAGCAAGTCGCACTTCAAGCGATATGTCGCTTACGATATGTTGCTCTATCGCGCCACTGTGAACCTTTTTTATCGCCTCCCTTTAGATTTCAAGTATTTTTTTGTGCGTGTCGGGTATCGTATATCGCTCGCGACATATCGCTTATCGCATATCGCTCCAGTATGAACGGGGCCTAAGTGTTGCTTGCGATATTGTTACTAAAACATTAAATAGTTTACAGCTTGAATATTATGAGCCTGTCCTGAGACAGTCAGTCCAAAGAAACCGGCAACACTAGATCGCGGACACAACCTGGCAAAAAATAAAACGCGGAGGGCCCTATAAAATAACGTGAACTCTACAAGCGACCCGAAAAAAGACCAATTTGTTGAAACTATTGTGTTCAAGCTCCACTAACGGAAAAGATCGTCGGCCCTCGAATAAAGGTAAGAAGGTTTGTAGTTGAAGAAGACTGAACCTGAAACTCTCTCATAAACGTTATTCTTCTTAGCCAGATCATAGAACGACATTCACAAAGAACATGTGTTGAAGCTTCCTCCTGAGACAGTAATAAGTTGTGGAGGTGATACCGCAACCCCACATGGCCAGTCAGATATCCCACCAACAGCCTAAGGTTGGCCCTGTTTAAAATGATAAAGCCCCTTAAGGCAAAGGGTCTTACTAGTTCTTTAGCCTGTATTAGATCTGGGACCAGTTCCAATGCCATAGAAATGTTCGGGGCCCTGGACCATTGCCATCGATCCTCCAGCGTCCTAGGATCCAGCAGAGCGAGATCCTATTTTTCCTCACCAGGTTCTGGACTGGAGTACGTTAAAGCATCCTGCAAATATTTTGGAAGAAAGCTTTCACGATGAGAATGCCTCGATAGCAGTTTGACTACGTCCGAAAAAAATCTAATGTTGGCGCCTTTCAAACCTTTCTTAAGTTTGACCATAGCGCAGGTCTCAATGGCATGCATTTCAATTTGAAAACTTAGGGCCACCTACTCATTTCAATCGAGACCTTGTAGTGGTGTCCTGCACACCTGCAACACCAGTCGCTGTACTATGTTCCATTTTTGACTCATCGGTAAACCAGTAGACCCCGACGATTCGGAGTAATCGGCTTGAATTTCCTTTGGCACCGCAGTTCTCCAACCTAAGGTCAGATACCGCTTAGTTACCGGTATGTTTGGGACATCGTTGAGAATATCCATATGTTCTTTGACTGTATATTTGATATTTATTTAAAAAATAATTTATGTACAAAGACAGGAGTCTTAAAAATAGTACACTACTCTGCTGTAGGCATGAATACAAAATAAAATCCAAAAATGGTAATGAGGGTGAGGGTAAATATTAATGGAAACTACATTACAATAAAGCACATGCGAATTGAATGGAAAAATAAAAAATAAAAAATAATAAAAAAATATAAATAAAATGAATATAAAATAAAATTAAATTAAAGAGAAACAAAAAGAATGAAACAAGTTAAAAAGATGGATAGAAATTATTAAAAAAAACAAAAGAGAGGCATGTGATGTGTGGATACGTGGGGCAGATGTTAGACTTCGGCGAAGTGATTAGTAATTCGTTTTTTAAAACTATTTGCGGTAGCGGCTGATTGGATTACTTGGGGCAAAGAATTCCATATTATCCCAATGTGAACAAAGTAAGAACTTTCGAGAACTTTGAAGTTGAATTTCGGAAGTGCGATCATTTTATGTCTTTTGCTTCGGAGTAGCTTAATGAAGTTACTGATGTACGCAGGTTGGCCGCTATTAAGAACTTTATACAGGAAGAGTAGGTTAATCTTAGCTAGATGATTAGTTAGTGAGTAATTCAAGATACTAAAACGATATTGACCGATGTGATCAAATCGTCTTAACTTATAAGCAAATCTAATGCAATCATTATAAGCGATCTCAAGCTTTTTGCTACACAAGCAATCCAATTTAGGGAATATGATTGAGCCATGAGTAAAATGGGGCAAAAGCAAAATTTTTATTAAGTTGCATCGCATGCTTGTCGGCAAGATATCAGAGAATAACCAGAGTCTACGGAGACTGGCGTAGATAATTCTCAGTTTCGCGTTAACATGGTCACAGCATGTCATTGATGAATTCAAAATTACCCCTAAGTTTCTCGCGTGCTGGACATACGGTATAGGATTGCTCCCTAAGAGAACCTCAGGGAAATAAGATAAATCCAGTGGGTTTCTATGTATGACTAATGCCTGAGATTTTTTAGGATTGAGTTTCAATTTGTTTTCAAGGGCCCAGTTCAGAACACGCATTAAGTCATCATTAAGTCTCCAGATACAGTCTTCAACAAGTCCTAATGGTCGATTTAGGTATATCTGTACGTCATCTGCGTATAGGTGAATCAAACAGTGATTCACTATATTGGGTAGGTCATTTATAAATAGGCTAAATAGTAAGGGGCCAAGGATGGATCCTTGGGGGACGCCAGATTTTAAAGAGGCTGACTTTGAGCACAGATCCCCGTTTTTGACTCTCTGAGAACGTGATGTTAAGAACGCAAACATTAATTTTAGGGCTGGCTTACTGAAATGAAAGTGGTGCGCTAATTTTCTCAACAGCAAGTCATGATCGACGCTATCAAAGGCCTTGGAGAAATCCAGAAGCGCAAGAACTACAAAATTGTCCTGGTCCAGCGCAAAGCGAAAGTCAGACGTAATCTTTAACAGCGCAGTGTCACAGCTGTGTGAAGGACGGAAACCCGATTGGTACGAACATAAAAGATTGTTTTGAGTTAGGTAGAGTCTAACTTGGGAGTCCATTATTTTCTCGAGCGCTTTAGCCAGAAAGCAAAGAAGACTTATTGGCCTAAAATCCCCGACAGATTTTGGAGTGGCAATCTTTGCAATAGGGATGACTAACGCTTCTTTCCACGCTGTGGGAAAGACACTGAAAGTGAGACAGTGGTTGAAGATAGCTGTGATAGGGTAAGCGACAAAAGGGAGGATTAGTTTTATGAATTGTGGAGCAACTTCATCAGGACCCACAGCATTCGAGCGAATGGATAGTATCACCCTAGCAAGATCTATAACATCGATACAGCTGAAACTGAAGTCGCTATCGAGATCACACTTAGCAGAGAAAATGGCATCTAAATCTGGTGAGTCTTTTTCATCATCGTTTGAAATAGATGCAAAGTAACCATTCATGTCATCTACATCATAGCTGCAGGAGATACTAGCATCCTTATGTACACCTAGATTCCGCAGGGTATTCCAGAGCTTTTTTGGAGGTACCTGTGGGTTGAGTTTATTTTCATAATAACGCCGTTTCGCATCTTTGATTTTCTTATTCACTAGGTTCCTAGCTTTTTTGAAGCGAGCAAGACTTACTTCTGATTTGGTTCGTTTGTACATGGCATGCAAAAAATCTCGTTCAGCTAGCGCATATTGTATATCGGTTGAGAACCATTCAGGAAATTTTATATTGATACGCTTTTTTTTTAGAGGAGCATATTTGTCAAAGAGCAATTTCACATTACTGCTGAAATTTAGAACCATTGTATCTAAGGTACTCAAATAGCTCTCTGGGGATACGGTCTCATGCACATACAGGCGGCTCGGGGCGAACCAGTCAGTTTGACCACATTCAATGAATAAGGAATTTATGTCAACGTTCTTCAGATCGCGGTAAACAGACTCTCTGTATGAACGAGTATATTGCGGCAGTTTTATGTCATATTTGAGCACCAGAATATCATGATCCAGGTTTGCGGGAGGTGTAAGCTGGGAAATAGATTTAACTTTGTTAGGGTGAGTAGACAGCAGAAGATCTAACTGCGATGAAGAAAACTTGCTGTAATAAGTTGGCATTTGATTTAGCACTGAAATGTCAAGCGTTTGCAGGAGAAACAGTAAGCTATCTGAAAGTTCATTTCTAATGAGGATATTAACATTGAAATCACCGGCTATAATAATATTCTCGTAACGATGGGTTAAATCCGCAAGGCGGCTTTCAAACTCAGAGAAAGCATCTAGGCAGAATTGCTGTGGGGGACAGTAAACCGAGGATAATATACATTTTTCTAGCCCTGTGTCAAGTTCAACAATGATATACTCAAACACACCAGAGCTGGAGCAATGAAGCAGCGTAGACTTGAAACACTCCCTGACGTATATAGCCACCCCACCACCCCTTTTTCCTAGTCTATCATTTCGAAAGATTTTGAATCCATTGATTGATACTACTGTGGAGGGGATGTGCTGCTTCAGCCAAGACTCGCTCACAATGACTACATGAGTCTCAGTGCCTGCTAGCATTAAGTTGAACTCAACAAATTTATTCACTAAGCTACGCGCATTGAAGTAGCACACGTTCAAGCCGGGAGATTGCGAGTTAAATATATTGATTAAAGTTCTTACCTTGCTCACACATATCTGACTGTTAGCATCAGCCATCGGGGAAAGGAAACAAGCACGTAATCCAATCAAAACCGCGGATAATATACCAAACAAGCATCACTAAACGAAACCAGTAAGAGTTGAAGATACAGAAGAAACTGATCCACGCATCACAGTAGCCAAACAAGAATATAAACAGATAGTGTATACTACAGCTAATTAACATTAAGTAAACAGAAGTAAGAAAGAAAAACATAATTATAGAGATAATCTTCATCATGATGAGTCAAGTACTTCGCATCCGTGCTAAGCCAGGAATTAATTGGGATGAACTGTCGCAGTTCGTAGACTCAGATATTACGCTTGCAGTTAATGGTGCCATTAATCCGATCTTTGACGAAGATCAGCCCATTCCTAGTAAAAACAGAATAGTTTTCATTATTCTTATAAAGCCTTAAAGTTTCTCTCAGTATGTGAGCATTTTTAGCAGTTAAACTTTCGTTTACGAAAACAGCACTTTCTGAAGAGAATTTTTCATCTAACTCATTCAGTTTTATTGACTTTTTAATTCTGCATTTACTGATAAAGGCCTTTTGTTCATTCCGAGAAGGAAAGCGAACTATTATGGGTCCTCCAGATGTATTCGAAGAAACACCTTTATCGTTTTTATTTTTTGAAATACTGATCCGGAAAGCCTCAGTATAGGGTGACATGCTATGTTGCACTGCATTTGCAATAGTGTTCACAATTTGAGCTGGGTTTTCATCGGGCAGTGAAGGGATCCCACGTATGACAACTTCATTCAGGCGAGATTTGCGAGTGAGTTCCTCGTTAGCCATGGACAGTCGATCGCACCTCTCCTCTACCTTAGTATACTTTGAGTGCAGCTCATCCAAACGGGAGCTCAAGTCGTTAACCAAGCTCACCAGCCTCTTTTCTATCTCACTAAAAAAAGCCGTCAAACGAGCCTCGCATTCCATCATCATGCTTCCGACTTTAGCGGTGAAGTCAGCTGGCATGCTAACAGCAGTCTTACACTCCGATGACCGAGGAACGCTAGCATTGAAGTGAGCACTGAGACGAGATGATGATGATGATGTCGATGCACCAGGCCGGCTGCGGGTGGAGATACGGGATGTCGACTCGTCACTAACACAATTGCCATTTTTACGGTTGGATTTATTCACCATGATTCAGCGGAAAAGTTGCAATATAGTGTAGATATGAACACGGTTTGATAACTATTAAGTCACTAATGATTATAATTATAGAGCCGAAACTAATTAATTTGCAACGTGGCACTTAAACTTTAGATTTAGTCAGAAATTAGACAATTAGTAGCGACTTGATTAGTTAGAAATTTAAAGCAAAGACGGAGCGAAAGTACACACGTCTATTCCTCACTAGCCATTTACGGGGTGACGTGACGATATAGGGTATAGGGCCAGTTCAATTAGATCTGAAGTCTCAAGGCACTCATGGCGGCGGATTTTCACGTGGAGACGTGCAATGAAGTCAATCAAGCTAGTGCACTTGCGGCTTACCTACTTAACCTAGCCTTGGAAGGAGTTTTTGGAAAGACGTCAATTCAACGAAAGTATACGCTGGTTAACAAATCCGCTCAGGATATCTGGTATGACAATGACATCAACACATTAGGCTGGTCTCACACTGCAGCCGATTCGGCCGAATTTTTTACGACCGTAATCGGGCGAATTTTTAAAACAATTATTTTGCTATTCTCATTCGCACATTACACCCGCTGTTTTCGGCCGTTGACGTCCGTAGGTCAGATTTGTTTGATTATTCGGCCGAAACGGATACCGAAAAGTTGATAACGGACATGCACTCCCATAAACATGTTTATTAATCTTCCTTTTATTTTATTTAGGATATATTTATATGTGTGACCATTTCAGATGAAACAACTAACATTTAAAATGAAAACTAACCCTTAAATTTCGCCCGAATTTCAGAAGTAGCCGAAGGTTCTCCGATCGGAGTATTTGTGTTCCTCTCGAGCCGCCTACACTCTCGTACTACTCACATCGAAATTTTATTCCCTTTAGTAAATTTTATTTAATATTTCAAAACTTGCTAAAAAAAAGTAAATTTTTGGACTGCTATTACTTTTTTGTACTACCACTACTACTTTCTTTATCAGTCATCTAGTACTTTTTTCTATTTCATGCTTTACCTCTTATACTTTAGGTTCTCGTTCTGGAGAGTTTTGTGGTGAATTCTGCTTAAGCGGGAAACGAATAAAAGAAGCGAAGCTTAAATAAGCTAGAGTTGTGAGTGTGTTTTTAGTTGAACTTGAGATTCTTGAGCATTTTATAAAAAGAGGCTTCAATGAAAAATGTTGTAGGTAGTACTACTTAAAGATCTAAATACTCCCCTGAAAAGACGAATTTTACTCGAAATGACAAAACGGCAGCACTGCTCAGAAATTAAAGAAGCAGGCTTGAGAATCAACGAGGAGAAAACCGAGATAATGCTGGAGACCGACGAATCGCTTTACGCGACTGTCAAAAACAAATAGAATTCACGGCTTTATATGAAGGTTAACATTCTGCAGACCACCGAGATGGCGACCGAATCAATCTAATTTCTATTTCGTAGCCGGGACACTCCACATAAAATCAACCAAATTTAAATAATTTTCGACCTCATGGGCTTCGAATCACCTATTTTTTATATTTGTTGTTTCTACTAACCAGGCAATAAAACAAATTTTCAAATTTTTTGGACCTGAAAATCGCAAAATTTCGACAAATTTTGAAATTTTTAAATGGCTCTAGTTCAAAAACTATTTGATAGAAAGCTGAAAGTGCTTTAATAAGACTTTAATATGGCATACAACATAGTATTATTAGTAGGAGTAGAACTTTTTCCGGCGTTTTGAGAATATTTTTCGAAATATCTTAAAACAATATTTTTTAATTTTTTTAAAAAAATTATATAGTTTGTCCACACACTCTTAAAGTACATATCTATCCGAAAATTTAGGATGGGACGACATTGGGATCATATTGAATTAAAATATTTTAGGTACCTACTCGAAGAACTGAAGGTTCAATGATAGATATAAAAAAACATTGCGCTGCCCACACAGGCGGTAGTGTCAGATTCATACTGACTAAACTCAACCCCCCGCCCTTTTTTTGCATTACGTTCAAGTCCAGACCGGTACGAGCCTTAAAGGCATTACTTCAGCCTGGCGTCATCAGCATGACCCCTAAAAACCCTTATGCAGCAAAATATTACATGAATTAATGCCTTCTGTTGCCTCAGCTGCGGGAGCCGGTGGTTTCAGTGTGGTAATGGGAACCAACCCATTTTTTGTCAGCTTCCACCCCCACAACTCTGGATCCAAGTTGTTTGCGATCCACTGCTGCACTTGACGGTAAACTCTGAAGGCGTGTTGTTGAGCAGCAGCTTTAGTGGGACGCCTGGGAGACGTGTTTGCTAATTCGTTCTAGGCTGATATCACGTATTGCTTATACCTCAGCTTGTTAAGTGTTGTATAAAGAGCAAGCAGAAATTGCTCAGCAGCGACTGTTATTTTATTTGAATGGGCTGAATGATCAGTGAATTGAGCAGTGTAAGTGGTGAATAAAGTGGACGTAGTGTGGCAGAAGAAATATACATTGGGGTGAGTTTGGAGACCCATCATTTTGGCCAGAAGACCAACATTTTCTCTCACAATTGCGATAATTACTCTTGTGAGCAATTTTACTTTCATTGCATTTTGTCGTCAGCATGGTGATTAGTCTATCCTTGTATTTGGCATGCGATAGACAAATTACTTGTGAAACTGTTGGTGTTATGGTGCTGCTAAATTGTTTTTGGTCGATGTCCTCAAGCGCTCCATGGATCCGAGTACCCATCGAACACAATAGTCATGTGCATTCGGTAGCTCACTTCGATCCCAACTGTATAAAAGTGGCTCAACTTCAAATTTGGATCGTTGGAGGAAAGCTCGAAAAGCTAACGTGTGTCCTCCGATCGGCCATGGCATTGGCGTGGCCTGTCATATTATTTTCAGTGCTGTTGACTGCTGTTGGTAGCTCAGGGCCTCCCACACGACTCGCTATCCCATCTCGCGCCCTAGAGTACAGGATGATCTAATGTAACGAAAGTTGTACGTTGCTCCAATGAGTGTGTCTTTTTAACGGCAGACAACAATGATGTGTATATCGTGTCGTATTCCCCGAGAGGCGCTTTTGGGTTGGCAGCCTATGAATGTTGTTTGGTAAGGTACTTCTTTGGTTACCTCCTCCATAACAACAATCCATCCAGAAATTTCTGCAAGATTTTTAAATGTACAGCTACAGCGGGAGTGGCACTGATGGAACGATGGTCTTAGTATGAGGGATGATGTGATCAGCGGCTAAGCCAGCTTCGTTCTTCGTTTCAAAATTTTTCAGTCGTGTAGCTCCTAAGCTTCCAACGATTCGTTCAGCCGTGCAACCTTTCAACCCAACAGAATTTTTTGGAGTGACACATCAGATGCCCCCATTGTGTGGAATGTGTTTCGTCCATCCAGAGTTTGAATGATGAAATCGGCGTTGTCATAGACCCTCTGGAAAAGTGCTTGATGGTTAACCATCAAGGAAGGGCACATAATTGACGACACTTCCAAACGAGTTGCTTCATTGTACGACGAACAAAACCCCTTGGAAAACAGGACATCTATCAATTTGCGAGAACCATATTTTTTGTAAAGAAATGCTGCCAAACCGATTTGGAGAGGTGAGCGGAATGTCGCAGGCGTCACAGCATTAATCAAGATGTGCAGGCGCCTGAAATCGGTGCATGGGGAAGAGTTCATTATGAGAAAATAAAAATTGATTATTACACTGAAAATCTCAGCTTTAGAAAGTGTTTTATTTCAAAACACTTAAAACGTTTTATTTTGACGTCACCGATTTGATTAACATTGGGCTGCCGTACACGGCTCCTCAATCAACAATCAACACAGTGAATTTGTAGGAGAGAGGGTGAAAGGGAAGGGACGAGGTGTTGTAACATCTTCAACAACTATTTTTGGCGTGAAAACTAACACATACACAATGTGCTTCTTCTTACTATTTGTCTTAGCACATTAACTTTACACACACATTTATACCTCCATGTAAAGACAAGAAAACTGCTCGCTGTTGACGATGAGCCATGAACGGCAAGAGAATCATCAAAAACTGTTGTATTGACAGTTGATTGAGGAGCCGTGTACGGCAGCCCATTGTCGACACTTTTAGAACATTCAAAAGCGTTTAAAAAATGTCTACAATGTAAATCAAATGGGTGACGTCAAAATAAAACGTTTTAAGCGTTTTGAAATAAAACACTTTGAAAAGCTGAGATTTGCAGTGTAGAGACGTGTCTTTTAGGAAATTTAATGTACTTTCACGTGGTATACGGGGTTTTGTCCATAAGGTGTATATATTTTGAGATGTGGGAAACGAGGCAGAAACGAGAAAAAATCACTGTTTTTCAGCGCGCTTTGCGCCGAAACTGCTCATCAGAAAATCAAAGCTGACTAGTGCATTTTGTAGGAAATTTTATCTTCCTTAATTTTGTATATATGTAGTAGTCATCTTCGAAAAATGCATAGTTTTCGAGATATAAGCGAAATACTGAAAAAAGTGGGAAAATTTTGAGTTTTTGTGCGTTTTTTGTTGTGAAGCCGACCTCCCACAAGGCAGTAAACTTGACGTTCGGATTCAGCACCCCAAAAAACATAAAGAACCGTTGAGAAAAAAAACTTCCGCAATTATGTTACGAAACCATCAGTTTTTTACACCGATTGACTGGACTAACATGCTAAACTACATATTTTGAGAGGAAAATCTTAAGAAGCATAATCGGTCCAATTTGTCGGGAAGGGTCATGGAAAATCAGATATAACAGCGAGTTATATCTAATCTATGACGACATAGATTTAATGATGTTCGTAAAACTCAATAGACTTCGCTGGATTGGGCACGTCAAGCGCATTCCAGAAGAAAGAGGAGCCTTTACTGGCATCATGGAAGAAGAAAGACCCAAAGGCAAGCGGAGGAAAACGTGGGTCGAAGCGGTGGTAATAGATTCGGAGACACTTCTCCACATATCGAACTGGAGAACGTCAGGCTGCAGGAAAAGATTTGAGAAGGCCAAGGCACAAGTTGGGCTGTAGCGCCATTGGAAGAAAAAAACGACAAATTTAATTTCATATGATACCCTAATTTGGGGACTGCGGGACCCCGATTTTCGTAATCAGCGTCCCACAAAACATAAAGGAAAGTAGTCTCAAACCGGTGTTCTGTTCCGACATCCAAACGCGTGTTTTGCATGGGCTACGATAAGAACAGTTTAAGCCACTCGAACCGGCAGGATTGCGCCTGTGTACAATTTCTAGTGTGTGGCTGAGGAGGAAAGGAAAAGTGTCGGTATAATCTACGTGATTTCTCGCGGTTAATTATATCATCCACACACCTACGCGCAATCATCTGAAAATTGAGAATGCAAAGGATTGCGCACGCGCTTTCCTCTCAGTGTATGCCGGCCTATTGAAGAACTGACGTGTTATACTTTTCGTAAAATCCAGTATGTACCTACTTTCTTAACATAACCTAAGGAACTAATACCGTACAATTGATCAATCAAGTCAGAAATTCAATTTTCTAGATTAGTTATAGCAGAATTTTGGAATCATCATCAATCACTGTCCATTTTTATTTTCCTTTTCTTAGTATGCAGCTTTTGAGTTGATGCATCTTCCTCGTCATTGTACAAAATTGCATTAATATTTTTTTTTCATTTTACAAATTTAGATAAAATGGAAAATATTGACCACCGTTAAAGTTTGGAGCAAAATTCAGTAACCACTTAGGAGTATGAAAAAGTTGATAGAGAGAATCAAAGGCAATGTGTCACTGAAGAATTTGCAGATGTTTTTCGGATTATGAAGTCACCAGCAGAAAATTCGCTTTATGGTATGAATACGATTAAAAGGAAACGATAACATAAAACTAAAAACCACCTTTACTAAATCCAAAATTCTTGTTTACTGATTTAGTGCTACGGTTGCTCTCAGTCTTAATTTAAAAACTTTGACACCTTGATTCTTGATAGTATTAAATTAATTATTATGATCTCAAAAGAAATTTCAATGTAAAATCACAGTGCAGTTTCAATTATCTACTATCAAAAGAAGTCATTATTCACCTCGTTTACACAATCTGTTAAGACTGGCACCAATCTAATCAAGCTGCATACAAAATAACAAAATCTTCAGTGTCTTTAAAAACAACTCAAAGCTTAATTAACTTTAAAGCGAATTCTTAAGCTACAAAATACCCGTACTAGAGCTTCACAAATTACCAAACAGAGCATTCTTCTTCACATCACGTTTTAATCTCGTTAGTCAACATAAGAAAGAGTCCAACAACAAAAACAACAATTCTTGGTAAAATTGTTGTTGAAGCTGTTTACTCTCAAAATTAAATTCATTCACAGCTTTCAATGCTCGCCACCCAAGGTTACAAAGAAAAAAAAACAGGAAAAAAAAACACTTCCTTAAAATCGGGATAAAGGATATAACAGCAAACAAGCAAGTCAGGCAAGATTCTGACGTAAGCATGGCTAAGCTCATCAGTTAATTATGTTTACTCCTTTTCACGGCAAAGAATAATCCTTCATCCTTCATCAACGGCCTCAAAAGAAAGCACAAGAACAAAAAAAGGAGGTAATGGAAAATCCGAAGAGGCTCATGTGATCTGCAGCCTTATTAGCCCTGCAACGAGGCCCGTTAATGAAAATCCTGTAAAAACGGCTCACGAGAAGTTAACACCTATCCAGGATCAAGGTAACTGCGCCATGTAAAAACCGCATGTTTAATCTATCTTACACGTAGCCTATCATCAGCTCAACCCCTTTGGTTATGATTATGGTTCAAGTCGGCCGCAAATCCACCAGTATGGGTCAGCTACGACAACGCAGCTACTAACCGCAAAACTAACAATTCCAGTGTAAAGTCCCTTAAAACAATACGTTTGAGGGTGGGATTACAGAGTACATCAAGGGCGTGGGAGCAAGTGGTCGAGGGCCAGTAATGATAAGAACTTTTTGAAAGGAAATCGATAAACACATGAATTTTATTTTCGTTAAACAACGACACCCCATCGACGTTACTTACGAAAATTGCTGTCTGTTGTGGCCATCAATAGTCAATAAAAAAAATAGTAAAATCCTTCGAAATTATGACAAATGAAACACGCAACTTTCTCAGCAATTAAAGGGACATTTGTCAAGTAACCGTAAATCAGGACGAAGCATGTCCATGGAATCAATAATAATTTTCGTCCTTTTTTTTGTTAAGAGATTTTGCTGCCATCTATATTTATTCGAATACTACCTTTGTAACAAAACGACGACATCTATTGGAATTATAATAATTCTTCTCTACATCGGTATGTTAACATAAAAGAACAAGAACAAGACCGACAAGGACGATGAGGTGCAGTTCTTGACTGAGCTTTATTGGAACATAAATGTTGCCAAGCTTGATTTGAGGGATGAAACTTTATGTAGGGGATGGAAAGCTTGCCAATTTTTTTCCAAGACCTAAGCTTCAATTATATAAAAGGACCATGGGAAAATTATTGTCCTTTTGGAAAGTACACTACGGTAACATGCAACATTTAAGTGGGCATCAGTGCAGAACATCCTGTTACGGTGGAAAGTCATGAATATACTCGCACATGGCAGATCAACCGGAAAATGCTTTTTGAACAGCTTTTTTTTCATGTTTTACATAATTGAACGAAAATTTTCAACAAAAAAAAAATTTAACATTGATTTTGAGAGAATATGTAAAATCTGGAAACATTGGTCGACATTGTAAGGAGCACACCTTCTGGATTATGTAACGGGCATGTGCTCCATTTGAGGATGGAGACTGTATCTTCTTGTATTTTTTATTTTCTGAATTTTTGGTTTAAAATATCGATATTTTAAAATGAACTTTTCTTCTTACAATTAGTTGAAACATATTTATGCCCATCAAGCAAGCATGATTAATGGGCCTACAAATAACTCTCTTCATCTTACTTATATCTTTTTAAGCATTTTATGGGATGCTGCCATAAATAATACCAGCCTGGATTTTGTTTAACGAAAAAATATTCTGAAATTTAGTATACATATTTGTTGAAAAATAATAGGCGAAATAAGCAATATTTATTTTGTAACTTATGATTTCAAGTTTAAGATAATGATTTGGGCTTTATTCGATAATCTTGTTGGGATTCCAGAATTCATTTAGCGTGAAACGTTGCGGAGATGTTTAGAATAAATTCTATACTTTTAAACGAATCAATTGAAAGGTTTTCTGATTAATTTTGATCAGGTATTTTTTTATTGACAAGAAAATTTAAAATTTGTAAATAATATAAAATTACTACGGCTCTCCAATCCAACCCCCACGTTCACATCGTGAGACCCGGGAAACGTAGCAATACGGGTAAGAGGGCATGGACCCAGTGCTGAGGGGTATAGCTCAGCTATCCTGTCCCATTGCGGAATTAATTAATGGGCTTGGTTTTAAGGCAAAGGTTGGAAAATTCAGACCAGGGACTTGGACTGTTTTAACGCTACTCGATTCTGGCAGAATGGCTGAGATGGCGGAATGAATTGATGAGCTTTAATAAAACAATTGCAATTAACAAGATTGAAAGGACAGGGTGAACTAAGATTGCAAGACCACTAAATACTCTGCTCGTGATAGGTGTGGAGCGTCAGGTACAGGCTTCTATGCGTAACATATATTATGTATTGACATTCGAGCACGTTGATGATAGGACATGTATACTTGGAGTAAAAGGTAAATTCCAAAATATTACACTCATATCGATTTATGCACCCTCTGATGACAACGCGACAGATCGAGAAGTATGAGTTCTACCAGGGCCTCTCTACAGGGGTTAGCAGAATACAGACATATGACGTCTAGAGTTTTATTGTGTACAGCAATACCAAAATAGGAAGGGAGGATGCGGTGAAGCAAGTTGCAGGTCCACATTCTCTCCATCATAAAGGATGGCTTATTTAAACGTTAGGCATCTGGCAACCCTACAACTTTAACATCTGTTTTCAGATAGGCTTATGAGAGCTCGCGTTCGTTAGTCTAAAGGCGATGGCCCAATGCCGACGGCGCGTTATACGCGGCAGGCGCTTCGTGCGCGTTAACGTCCGTTGAAGGTTCATTCATAGCGTCAGGACGTCAAAAATATTGTTTTAATTTAAATTCATGTATGGATTTTTGTGTATATACTTGTTAGAAATGTGATTTTTTTAAATTTCATAGCCTGCCAACGCCAAAAAGTTGAAAGTTGCTCGACTTTTGCCGTCGCTTGACGCCGCAAAGTCGTGAATGGGATAACTCGATTTGAATTACGCCCAACCAAATGTCGACGTCAACGCGCGTCAAAGCGTTGACGCGCGTAAACGCGAATAAAGTCGTGATTGGGCCGTCGCCTTAAGTGAATTTGCGCCATAGAACAGAGCACGCCACAATAACGCGATGTTATCATGCAGCTTTACATTCGCAACGTGTTCTCAATTGTGGAAACGCAACGTACTTATCGTGCAAGGTATCGAGTGAACACACCATCAGACAACACCGTCAGACCCATAGAAATATAAACTAAACACGGAATGGCTGTAAGCCAGATTAAGCGTACCACAATTCCCGATGTGTTTGAGTTCACTCGGTAGTAGTGGTAAGGCAGTGCAGGCCAATATATCCAGAAATAATAAGAGGGACGTTTTAAAAGCGGAGCGATTAAAATTCCTGGCATAAAATCTATGCCCCCGGATATTGACTTGGCACGCCACCATTCACTCAAGAAGCTACCCCAGACAGTTCGGCAATTTGTGTCCCACTTGTACACATTATTGCTGTCCTTTTAAACAAGCTACCTTGAGTGTGGTCGCTCACGTACAGGATTTTTATACGACACAGCCGTTCCATGTTAGTTTATATTTCTATGGTCAGACCACACCATCTGGCTCATTTTTCTTTAAATGTGACCGTAAACAAACAAAATTGTCGGTTTTACGCCCATTAAAACCAGCAATTAATTCAGGCAGAACCTCTGTTTGGGCTGGAATCTGTGTGGAAAGAATCATTGGACCGTTCTTCTTCGAAGAGGATGCTGGAACAGCCGTAACCGCCAATGGAGAGTGCAGTCGGGCCATGATAACGCATTTTGTGATGCCAATTCTGACTGATAGCAGCATGGACAATTTTTAGTTCCAACGGACGGCGTCACAACTCATACAACCCGAGCCACGATCGCTTTATGGCGCTCTTGTTCCTCGGTTACCAAATTTCGAAAAATTGTGTTTTTGATTAACCTCAGAGATCGCTCGATGCCACCAGACTTCTTCCTATGGAGTTATTTAAAGTCCTAAGTTAATGTCAACAAGCCAGGAACCTGGAAGCTTTCATAAGCTCAATACGCACATTTAGGAAACCGAAACACTACCATCATATGTTATAGTGCCCATGTATAAGAAACTGCATATAGCCAACTGTTAAAACTATAGAGATATACCTATATCTTCTAAGCACAGATTATAAGGTATTCTCCAACATTCTCCACGACAGAGTGAAAAGAATCTCTGAGGACAAATTTGGAGAATAGCAAACTATGTTCGAAAAAAAACAGATCATTGTCTAGCAGAAAGTGACTCTCGGAGGCACAACTATAGGCTTTTCACAAGAAGAGAAATACTTAAGAGTGACGCTACATGCCAAGCACAACCGGAACTGGATACTCTGATGAGCAAGACGCTTACAAGTTTCATAACTAAATTAAGCAAAATTCAAAGAATTGTCAGGCTTTCCTTTACCGACAGCAGCGTTGGAGAATCTCGTCAATTTGGTAGCACTCCATCTTGCGGTAGAGAATCCCGCCATTAACGCTGCGCTTAGGCTGAAAACGAATGGCTACCTAGGCGTTGGTCTTGGGCGGGGAGATTCTATAATTGGCTATAATTCTATAATCGGACTGCATGCCCCTTAAGATCTCAAAACTTTAGCAATGTTCCCTGCTCATTCAAGACAGGCTAAAATGGGATTTTCCTAAAATACCGCAGGGTGGACTAGTATGGTACACAGATGGCTCCAAAACAGAAACATGTGTGGGCGACGAATTCTGGAGTGAAAGTAGAGCGAAAAGCCTAGGCACTCTAGCAACTGTCAAGCAGAGGCATAAGGCTATGCTTGCATGTACTCATGAAAACTTAAGAAAGGCGTACTATAAGAGCCGTATTTCACCGGGACACCATGGCGGCGCAACCAGCGTGGCGGCGCGGCCAGTTATATTGTGTGCACGCGTCTTTGCTGGTCGCGCCGCCAAATTGGTTGCGCAAGCTGTATACATTTTGTTGGTGGCGGCGACTGGTTGCGCCGCCATGGTGTCCCGGTGAAATACGGCTCTAAGAGACGTCATCTCTGATATTCAAGCTGTAATCATAGCGTTAAGGTTTCGTAGGACCAAGCCAAAACTTCTTTGGCACTACCAACGTGCCCTTTGTGAGCTGGGCGTTCTCAATAAAGCTACCATTGTTTGGGTCCCGGTTCATCGGGCCTTCAAAGGCAATGAAAAGGCGGATACTCTGGCTAACCAGGGCCCTGACATTGTATTCATTTGTCCGGCTATTGGGGCACCCACTCGTTTGGTAAAGAGGGCCTTTGCCGAACTGACTTCGACGATACACACATGTCCCCGCCCGGATTAGCCAACTCTAAGCGTCACTTTCCTGTGCCATCTCCTAATGCGGCCAAGGAATTGTTAGGGCGCAGTAGAAACGATGTGTGGACACTTGTTACTTTCATTACCGGACACTACGCCCTGAAAAATGAGTCTGCCCTTCATTCGATTTTGCTTGCTCTTGGATTCTATTTTGATCTTGTCAAGATTTGTTTTGATAAACATTTACAGATTTTTGGATTGTGGATATATTAATTTATCAGAAAAATTTTCGATCTTTTTAATCTTTGAAATTTGATATAATTGTACATATTCCTCGTCGTCTTCTGATGGTTCCAAATATTTTTCGACCATTAATAATTTTGTTATATTATTATTAATAATTTTTTTATTTATTCAACCAATTTCAATTTCTCATGCAAAGAAGCATTCGTAGATCCGCGAGATGTTATTATGTGCTCGAACTGTAAAAACTTTTTTCACTCCAAGTGCTGTAATTTAAAAACGGTAGATAATATCCGGAAACTCGGCCAAAAACGTGATACCTGGAAGTGTGATACATGTAAACACTATAAGCCAGGCGTGGAAAACACTGAAGATCTGGTTGATAAATTGTTTATAAAATTCAAAACCGAGCTAGAGAACTCCATTAAAGGACCTAAACGGGAAATAAATGAAATTAAGAACGCAGTGCAGTTCATGTCGGATAAATTCGACGAGTATAGTGTTAAATTCAGTGAAATAATAACCGAACTCCAACAGCTGAGACTGGAAAACAGCACACTAAAAAAAGAAATAAATGTTTTGACTGATAAGGTCAATGTACTCCAGCAGGATCAAAGAAAAGGTAATGTCGTCATAACTGGAGTTAAAGAAAGAAAAAATGAAAATATCAACTCCATCGTGCTAGCAGTCGCAAAGGGCATTGACTCCCAGCTAACTGAGCTAGATCTCGATCAGACATATAGACAACGTAAGAGGTCAACGGCCCCGGGTCCCATAGTTGTTTGTTTTGCTAGACAAAGAGCCCGAGACGAGTTCATGCAATCCTATAGAGATGTAGTAAAACGCCAAAACAACGGTCCTGGAATATCTGCGTCGAAAGTGCAACGAGATCTGGGTGAAGGAAGAATTTTTGTTGGTGAACATTTGACGGCATCAACTGCCTTTCTTTACAATGAAGCCAAGGTCAAATTGCGAGAAAAGGATTTTAAGTATATTTGGATTCGGAATGGCATGATTTATGCGAGAAGGTCAGAAGGCGAGCGTCCCTTTAGAATTAGAAACAATAAAGAACTAATTAAGTTAATTTAATTTTGGTCTTTTTACTCCAAATTTTAATAGTTTTCTGTCTTTCACAATGGCTGAATTATTAAAGGTTCTTGATAGAAATTTACAAAATTGCACAAAAATAATTAGAAGTAAATCTGAACTTAGATCGTTTTTTGCAAATAATGTAAATATTAGCTTTAAGGTGTTTTGTATGAATGTTAGAAGTCTGCCAAAGCATTATGATGAATTATTGATATTATTAAATAATTTAAAACTTGAATTTGATGTTATAGTTTTAACAGAAACATGGCTTGGTGACACCGATTGCTATAACATAGAGGGTTTTATTTCGTTTATGAAACCAAATATATTAAATAAGTGTGATGGTGTGATGGTATATGTGAGAGACAACCATATTGTAAATATGTTAAATTATGAAATACTTGATGCAAATACAATTGAACTAATCATTAATTTACCATGGAATGATAAACTCATTATAACTTGTGTATATAGGTCCCCAAGCCTAAATCCTATAAATTTTGTAAATTCTATGGACAAGTACTTTGAAGATAGGAAAAATGTCAAAAATCATATGGTTGTCGGAGATATGAATATAAATATTTTGGATTCTGGATCAACTACAACAAATGAATATTTAGATGTTATGTCAAAAAATGGTTTTAATAAGTACTTATTAGGAAAAACTAGAATAGGGAATAGAAATGGCACATGTATAGATCATATATTCCTGAGGAATACTGCAGAACTTCTTTTTGATTCCGCAATTTTTGAAACTTACGTAACAGACCATTTCAGTGTTATAGCAGAACTAAAACCGATCAAAAATCAATCAATCTGTGATAATAAAAATAAAATATTTATTAATCATGTTGATTTAAATAAATTAAATAATAATTTACAAAATTGCAATTGGGATCAGATATACTGGGAACAAGATATAGATACTTGTATGGATAGGTTTTGTAATATATTGGATAAGGAAATAGCAGAGAGTACCACCAAAAAAGCTGTGAGGAAACCAAAGTTTAAACCCTTAAAACCATGGGTCACACCTGGTATTATAAACTCGATTAGACACAGAAATAGACTTGGTAGAGAACTCAGAATACAGCCTTTCTGTGAGTCGCTTAAAACTACATATAAGCGTTAACGAAACAAATTGAACCAGTTGATAAAAACTGCTAAAAGGATTTATTACCAAAACGAAATTACCAGAGTTAGGAATAATCCCAAAAAGCTCTGGAGTAAAATAAATGAAATAACTTTTAAATCCAAAAGTACGAATACAACAGTTACTCAAATTAGAAATAAAGATGGCCAAGTCATGAGCGAGACAACAGAAATTGCAGAAGAGTTTAATAAATTTTTCACAGATGTAGGAGAAAAGATATCCAGAAGCGTAGATTGTGGTAATCAATCACAGGAGCCGGACTATCATATGTCACGAATTACTAACCAAATTATTGTTTTACCACCTATAACTATGGATGAATTAAAATGTTATATTGCAAAGCTAAAAGTTGGTAAAGCTGCAGGGGTAGATAATTACACACCTAAAATTGTCCAAGCCATATCCTGCCACATCTTGAAACCTTTGCTTTTTATATTCAACAAATCGCTTTCTGAAGGTGTTTTTCCTAAAAAACTAAAAGTATCTGTAATAACACCAATACCTAAAGACGGTGATAAGCTTGACACAAATAATTACAGGCCGATATCTCTAACCTCAATTTTAAGCAAAATATTAGAAAAATGCATAAAAGCTAGGTTAATGAAATATCTCACTGAAAACGAGATCCTTGCACCTAACCAATACGGTTTCAAACCTAAAAATAGTACGGATGCATTATACGATTTGACTGAGTTCATATATCGTGCAGTCGATAATAAGGAAAACGTAATTGGTGTTTTCCTGGATTTGAAAAAGGCATTTGATACTGTTAACCACGAAAAGCTGGTACATAAACTTAAAAACTTTGGTTTTCGAGGAAAAGTACTTCAACTTTTAATATCCTATTTAAACGAAAGGACACAGTGTGTAAGAATAATGGATACAATTAGCGGTTCTCTAGTGGTAAAATGTGGTGTACCCCAGGGCACTGTACTGGGCCCCTTACTTTATCTGATATATGTCAATGATTTATGTAACATGGAACAAAACGGAATATCTGGGCATATAGTTGCTTATGCGGATGATACCGTCCTTTTGTTTAAAGCAAAAAGCTGGGTTACTGTTACTACACTGGCTAATGATGGCTTAAATAAAGTATATGACTGGCTCTGTCTGAACAAATTGGCCCTTAATTTAAAAAAAACCCAATTTATCACTTTTGGAAACAAAAAGAATTTTGATCCTAATGGAACCTACATAAAACTAAAGGATACTAGGCTAAATCACACAAAGGAAGTGAAATATCTAGGGGTTACCATAGATAATGAACTGAAATGGAAAATTCATATATCAAACACTGTTAGCAGAATGAGACAAGTTATATATAAATTTAGAATACTAAGGAACTACCTCGATCTCCAAATCTTGAAAAATGTTTACTTTGCGATTGCACAATCAATCCTTCAATATGGAATAATAGCATGGGGTGCTACCCACAGCAGTACTGTAAGTGCTTTACATAATGTCCAAAGTAAACTAATTAAAATATGCCTTGGCAAATCGAAATTCTACTCAACAACTCAAGCATTTGCCGAATTTGAAGTAATGGACATTCGACAACTATACTTGGTAACACTTTTAAAATTTATAAAACAAAATCCATCAAAATTTTCCACCAGAATCTCGAATCATGATACCCGTGCGCAAAGAAATACACCGCTCAACATTCCAAGATGCAAAAAAACACTAGCCCAACGTCATGCAAGTACACTAGGTCCAAAACTATTCAATAATCTACCAATTAATATAAAAAATATTGTAAATGAACTTAATTTTAAAGTAGCATTCAAGAATTATGTAATACATACGAAACATTTATTCAATGAATTAATTAATGAATTATGAATTTTACTTGAATTTTTTATTTATTTTCTTTTTTTTAAATATTAGTTTCTAGAGCATAGATTTAATTTTTATGTATAGTAAATAAGTAATTTATGTTAATATAAGTTTGTTGGCTTAACTATTATATTTAAAAATATTAATTTATCTACAACCTTAGGCAGTCACAGCCCTCACGCACAAACATCTGTTTATGTGATGGGCTTAGCTTAGATTTATTTTAAGATATAAAAAATTGTAATTTATGTTATTAAGCTGCAATAAACATACAAAAAAAAAAAAAAAAACCTTCAAAACACGAATGAATTTTTAAAGTGTAGAGCACTTTTCACATCTGTTGATAAGATACAGATCTAAAAATTTGCTCTCTCTGTTCCTTGGTAGAGTACTTTAGGGCAAATCGATGACGCAATCTGATCTTAAAACACTTCTTGAGCAAGAAGGGCAACAAATCTATGACGTTATAAGTGACAATTCTAGGTAGGTCTGTTGAGCCAATTTGTTTGTAATAAATTCTGAATTTGAAATGCAGAAACAAGATCATTGCCAGAAATAATTTAAGTTATAAGAATGAATTTCGCCCATATAAAATTTAGTTAGGTACTTGCAAAATAACTCTGACGTTAAGCTAGCAGTTTTTATTATTATGCATGACATGTTTTTATTATGGTACATGACTCCTCTTTGAATGGAGTTAAAGTAGCAAATGAAACCTTTTGTAAAAAAGTTTCATATAAAATTAAAAACCCTTTTACTAATTATTCTGCTTCTGACTCTCTTCTGAAAAACTTTGAAACAATCTGGAAAATACTCGTACAATACAACAAGGCATTTCAGACATCTCTAGGTGATATCAACAGAGTTTTTGTGTTGTGTAGAAAACTTGCACCTTCTTTAAAAGTTTACTCGTACATTCAGTAAAAATGGTCCCATTGTTTTGCTTCTTTACAAAGAGTTATATTTTCTATAGAAGCCCTTCCATACGTATAATAATAATTAGGTGTGTTTGTAGTTTATGAAATCTGTTTCGGTTTGTTATATTTGTATTATTTTAGTGCCTTTTTGCATTTCAAAACTTAAATACCATATCGCCGCCTGATTGTAAGAACTAGGTAACTCCAAATTTTGTGATTTTGAGTTATCTATAGTTTCATGTAGTGAATATCAAGAAGTATTTAATGCAAAAGGCAACTTGTTACACCAAACTAGCGAAATCTATTACACAATGTAAAAAGTGGACAAATGAAAATACCGCAGTTATTATCATGTTACATATAGGTAACTCGAGTTATCTATTTTTTACAGAATTCTCGGAGTTCTATTTATGATGCTAAAAATAGGCAACTAAAGTTACCCGCTTATTGCACAAAAAATAAATTTTTTTTGTATGCTAGAAATGGCCAGCTGCGCAATTTAGCTTAAATGTAAATGATCTATAAGAAACTGAAGCTTTTATTATGGTAAAAAGCTTACAAACTCCTTTTTAATTTTCCTATAAACTTCGAAACCAATTTTTCTAAAGAGGTACTAAGAATTAGTTGCGAAATCAGTTGCGCATTCGGACAAACGAATTCGTTCAGATATTGAAAAGTTTGGTTTACTGGATTAGTTCTGCTGTTTACATTCGTAGTTGCACTGCCAAATCAAGCTATTCTTACGTGGAAAATAATGTCACGTGAAGGTAAGCAAACAAAATTAATTCCCATTGACCAGGGGGAGGAGTCTTTAAAAACTCAAGAGTCAATAAAAAAGCAGTCATCAAAGCCCGGACCGAGTCATGATGTGATTATGTCAGACAAATATATGGGAGGTTTAGGTAAGTTTTATGATTAGGAATTCATATTATTTTCATTTACACTAATGTCAGTCAGAAAGGAAATCATCTCAAAGAAGATTCCCAAAATTTCAGTGATGAGGACTGCTTCATTGATTTTTCTCCTGATGAATCTGAGTACGTTCCTAGTCATAGCTCACCAGATTCAGACAAAGCAAGTACGAGTACTACTTCCGCAGAGTGTGAGGTATCAAATAAATTAACAGGAATGGAGGAACACGCACAACGTACCAATAAGCCACGGAGAAAACCAAGGTGTCCAGACACATGGCCAAGGAATATACGAAAAAAGAATAGGCTGGAGGGAAAAGAATACCTTTCAATAAAAGGGGTAATGAGGCCAGCTGCCCAAATGAGGCCCCCTTGCAAGGATACCTGCCGATTAAAGTGTTTTACCATTTCTGAAACTGATAGACTTCACGTTTTTAACAGCTATTATGATCTAGGTGACTATGTGCGCCAACGAGATTTTATTCATAGTAATTCCGAAAAAAATGAAAAAAGAGGCAAAAAATTGCAAAATTGTAATTTTTTAGTGTTTTCAAAGGCCTAAAATGGGCATTTTAAATAAAGTAACGACGTATTGCGTATGCTCACAAGAAAATACATAAAAAACCTACAATTTCAAAAAAAAATTTTACTGTACGATGATTTGGCATAAAATGGCGGCAATTTTAAATTTTTTTCGCAAACTGCTAATTTTTCCCGTAATAAGCGAAATTTTTTTTTTAAATTTCAACCACGTATTTATAGCATCAAAGTATATCTTTTATCTAATTTTTATCAAAATCCGACTATTTTCCCGTTATTTATTTCATTTTTTGTAAAATAAAACAAAATTTCATACATTTTGGTTTTTTGAGGTTAGGATTCATTTTTAAAGTATTTATAGCGAATCAGTTCGATAGTCTTATCATTCACGAGTATTTTCCAATTTTTTTTATTGTTCTACGACCAACAGAACTGGAGAAATTAAAAAAATAGTGTAGCAATGCACTCAAAATCCATCAAAAATGGACATTTGTGCAATTTTCTCGTGCAGCACAGGACCGATTTTGCAGAAATTCGTTTTTTCGCTTTATCTTAACATATGTAAAGAAAAAAAAACAAAAAAATTCAACTTCCCAACTACATCATAACTTTGCTTCTTTTTGTTTAATTTCCCTCTACTATATAATTTCATTTCAAATTCAAAGAACATAAAATTGTCATAAATCAAACAAAATCAAATTAAATTTGTATTTTTTTTTTGCCTTCCTTTAAACATTTAGATTTATTCTATTAATACTGTAGCAGCAGAGACAGAAGTACCCACTTTCTTGAGGAATTTCCTAATATAACACAAATCGTTAAAAATCATTATTTTGTATTCAGTACACTTTCGTTTTCTCCTTCAAAAAATAATTTATTACAACGTCGTTATCCTTAATAAAAACCAAGAAAATGTTTTTTGTCACCTAAGAAATGAAGGGGTGAAAAAGGATTAATCAGAATCGATTTTTATCCTTGAATAAAAATGTTAACAACGTATGTGCTGGAATTTTTTCATCTCACCTTCTAGAGACAAGGGTAGGAGTGATTTTAAGGATTCATTTTTTTACTAAAAAGTGTGTATAATAAATAAATTTAAAAAAAAGAAGTTTTTTTTCCATAACATACAAAGAAGAAAATTTTGAAGTAAAAAAAATGCAAATTTTTTAGGTTTAATCAAGTTTCGAAAACAAAAACAGAAAAAAAATGAAATAAAATTGTCCTTTCAAAATCATTTAATAAAATCAAGGAAAAGCAAACACAAATTATCCTAAAAGTTCTTATCCCTTTCTGATTACGATTTTAGGGATTGTAATAAAAAAATTTTGGGTATTTTTAGAATGAACTGAAAATTACAATAAAAGTCTCTTTCCGTACCAACGAAAAAAAAATTCTTCAGAGCCTAGAAGTGTTCTAGTCCATATTAGCATAAATGACCCCCAATTTTCTGCTCAGAATAATCCTTAAGACTTTTACCCTTAAAAACCACCTCGCAGAAATTCCGGCCTAAAATGTCACACATAAACGATTGTATATGTTAGTGTATATATATAAGTGTAGGTGCAATTTGAACCCTAGCAACACTCAAAACCGAGGGAAATACCCTTCCACTCAATTTCGCATCCGTGCCACCACTTATTGCTATAAAACTCAAGCCCCATGAAGGGTTCCAACCTGCAAGTATTCTAAAAGCATAGATATCCTGACTTTTTAGCGTTATATATTTTTTTTTCTTAGTATTCAACCCCACTAACAGAATAGGACCCTCTTTTATAACAAAACGGTTATTTCCTTAATTCCAGGATAATTTTTCACGTATATATTTTTGTTCTCTCTATTCCCACCCAACACTCGTTGAATATTTGATTTAATTTATCTAATTTCGTCCTTTTTCTCCGGTGCTGTTTTGGGGGAGAACGTTGACAATTCCCCCACGTTTCTTTTGACCTTGAACAATTATGTTAAAGCGTTGTCACTATATATCCTGAAGGGAGATGAGCTTCGTGTAAATAATTGATACTGAATAGTACCCAAAACGGAGTCCTTTTTCGTACGCTTAAAATTTACGCTGTCTCCATTCCATTTTTTTTGCAAGGACACTTACTTACCTGCCGCCATACGGCAAGAATGAAAAAGCACCATTCACACTCACCTGAAACGAAATTAAAAATATAAAAATTATTGCATGTTATAAATTTTGTGAGAATATTGCGATATTAAAAATTATATTTTATGATAATACACAAAATAGCAACTAGTAAATTTTCAGGAGAGCCACATTGTCGAGGTTGGGAGGAGGGTCGGTGGTGTGATAATTTCACGCGATATAAAAATGGTAATTTTCGGTCGGAGCCACCAGTTTGTTCCCCTATTAAATGAAAATCGCAACGATTATCACGGATTAGGGGGTGAATTTCAAAATTGGTTTATATTACCCAAATGGGACATCGTGTGAATCCTTTGATTAGTTACCGGGCTTATTGCAAGACTTAATTGGATTAATTTTATGACAATCTATGAAGACAGGATTTATTGCAAAATTTGGAAATTGATTTGTGGAAATTGATATTAATGGGAAATTAATTTAGATTCATGTAGATAAAGTTTCAATATTGTTCTCTAATTGAATTGTGAATTGAAAATGATTAAAACATTCATAAACGTGTCAATTATCATATTGCCTCATAAAACAATACTATTAAAATAATAGACCGAAAGCTGATAGAAGGCTTGTGTAGCACCATGCTTTATAAAACCAATTACAACCAAAATTATGTGCTCAGATGGAACGACAGACTGGGTGCAATGCGTAGGAAAGTTAGGAAATTGTTCAATAGGAGAAAATATTCTCACCATTGGGAAGACTACAGGTTCACCCTAACAACCAAGAGTTGAACGCTCCAAAAGGATTGCCTGGAGGAAGAATTGAGAGAGCGTACAGACTCCTCCTCTCCAAAGACTCCTGCGACTGGTGGTTTTTATCCCTAAACAAGGCAACTCGCCCCGGAGCTGTCTAATTCGTATAGACCTATTAGCTTAACCTGTTTTAATTTAAAAACGATAGAAAGGATGCTAGACCTTAATATTAGGTGCAAGCTGGAGCCCAAAAGGTAAGTCGACAGAGGGTGCTTTATACCATGAGTTAAAATCGAGAAAGCCCTCCGAGCTAAAAAAATTGCCTTATGTGCAGCTTTGGACCAATATATACGAATCTGGTTTGGATATCATGGGTTATGCAAATGATCTTGACATCATTGTCTCGCGGAGGTTTGATTTGATTATTACAAAGGTCACGAAAACAGTACTCCGAGAAGTCTAAAGATGGTATACCACGGAGGCCCTATCTATCAACCCAAATAAGGCCGTCCTGGTAAATTTTTACAAACGTTACCAATTCTTCTTCATTTTTGATGTTTTCGGTCCAAAAGTTTCACACTAGGCCTATTGTACCACACTCCTGTACCTCATACTTGCAGGCCGGACCGGTTGGACAGGCTCAGCAGTCTGCTAGGGGCTTGTCGCTTAAAACTGACTGTTCGAAATCGCGAGGAACTCACAGAGAATATGAATGGCAGACTCATTATCCTCAAGGCAGACCCTGCAGGTTGGTTCCTCCGCCCTTTCTATCGTCCATAAGTGGTAGTTCAGTCAATCCAAAAAGAGTCCTGACATAAACCCTACAAGTTTAGCCAGCAAGTGTCCTGACATCTGCCCAGCGAGCGCCCTGAATCCTTTTTACTGGGCGCGAACAATTCCTCAGCCGCGTTAAAAGACGGCACAGGAAGGAAGCATTTAGAGTTGGCCAATCCAAGCGCGGACCTCCATCGATGACTTCAGTGTGTTTCATCCATGTCCCATCGGCGATCGGGTGTTTCATCCCCTGAACTGGTGGGTGCCCCAATATCCGGTTCCGGACCGATGAATACAATGAAAGTGGTCCATCAGGATAAGGCATTACGAAACTGGGTGCGCCAGGTGCCTAAAGGAGATCGTTAAACGATAATGTAAAATTGCCATGCAGCCATCGACACTATAACTTTACATCTCTCGGTTTAGTAGGCTTTAAACGGTGTGCTCGCTTTCACCTACTGCATTCGATCTCCTCCTTTTCCTGGGGTATGGCCATCATCCACTCAGAATTAACAGCATCACTACTTGAAGGTCGAAGAAGGAGATTGAGAGTAAGAGTTGAGAGGCGTCATATCCAATGATCCGCAATCATGTTGCACATCACTCCCCATAAAGGCACTTATCCACTGGCGAGCATGCATGACATGCAAGAACGAGCTTTTAGATAAACGGGGAAGTGGATATGATGAAGGGCCTCATCTCCACTACCCCTTTCATCTAAAAGCTCGTTCTTGCATGTCATGCATGCTCGCTAGTGGATAGGCCCCTTAAGACAGACCCCAAAAACAATAATTCTTCGGATTTTTTAAACGGAATCCTTATGAAGGTGGTGATATAAAGGATGGCATTTACTACCGCAAAAAATTCATGAAATGATTGTAGAAGTATGGAAGCAGAAATCGTGGCCTGCAGACTGAAAAATATGCACCATGCGTCTTGTTCACGCGTTAAAAGGAGATATTACATTGTCATTAGCCTTCAAATTATTGCATAAATCAGGATACCCTAACAATTTTGCTTGCAAATGGTTGTATTGGGCTCACATTCTTTCACTCGAAAAGAACTTTGCATCCAAGAATAAAAAACTTAGAGAGGAATTACAACAAACAACTTTTCGAGGGTAGGGAAAGAGAGCTTTTCGAGAATCTTAGCTGCATCGAACAACACCCATTATTTTGTTATAAACTTGGAAGTTTAGGAGCGCGTTGGACTGAAGATCTAATGATCCCAGGCTCCAGACTGGGCTGCTACATTAAGTAAAATTTGCTATTTCTAAACTTCCATTTTTGAAAATTTTTCGAAAAAAGTTTTAAAGCTTTCATTTTCAAAAAGCTTCAAAACTTTTATATTCGAAAAGCTTCAAAGCTTTTATTTTCGAAAAGCGTCAAAGCTTTTATTTTCGAAAAGCTTTAAAGCTTTTATTTTCGAAAAGCTTTAAAGCTTTTATTTTCGAAAAGCTTCAAAGCTTTTATTTTCGAAAAACTTCAAAGCTTTTATTTTTGAAAAGCTTTAAAGCTTTTATTTTCGAAAAGCTTATAAGTAGTGATGAAACGATTTCGTTACGATTAATCGTAATCGATGATTATCAGTATTTAGCGATTAATCGTAATCGTCGATTATCATTGCGATTATTTGTCGATTTATCTGCCAAAAATATTATCAAATAAATTTTGTTTAAACCTTTATAAACGTGCCTTGTAAATTACACGTTTACATGACGTATCCGAACGCCCATTTTGGGAACTCCTCGTTTAGGTTTAGGGAATTTCCCGCCACGGTTGCAACTGAATACAGGTAGTAGGGGAGCTGACGCTTGAAAAAACCATGTCGTCCCAACTTTCTGCCGCCTGCTATATAAGCTTTTCAAGTAATTTCGAGCATTTTTTGTAATATCATATTTTTCGGGAAGTGGACTCATCTCGGGAAAGGGGGTTGAGGGGGTTAAAACGGGGTTAAAATTGAAAAAAATGCGTATGTAGGTTCAACTTGAATATTGTGTTTTCTGAATAAAAATTTGCAATATTTAAATTTTGAATACTAAAGTTTGTAACATTTTGATTTTTACAACTTCAATACACATTTCTTTAACTTTAAAATATGTTTTATTTAAAATATACAAAATTTTGCGATAATCGCAATCGTAATCGTAATCGTCGGTTATTGTGGCTGATAATCGTAATCGTTATCGTAATCGCTAAGGCATAATCGTTTCATCACTACTTATAAGCTTTTATTTTCAAAAAGCATCTCAAAACTTATTTCGGAAAGATTAAGAGCCGTTAAGAGAATTCCAACCATTCATGCCAACATGCACTATTCTCGAATCATATTCGGTTTCGTTATCGCAGGAAGTTTTCGAGTTTTATAAAACGCTTTCGATTTGACCTCGTTTTGTAATACTCCCAGGGAAACCACAGATTTACAATTGTGTAAGATGAAGGTAAACTGTTCCTATTTAAAGGTGGCACCATAATAAGTATTATTGCTCAGAGTCTGAAGATGCCTAGAGACTATACTACGTGTTTATCAACCTAAAGAAATAACTATGCCTTCATGAAACCTAGTTGCATAAGGATGAATTTAATATAAAATAATTGGATACAAACGTGATATAAAAGCAGGTGCTGTTTACATATATGATTAGAAGTTATGGTGGTAGAAAACAACGTACATACACACAACAAACCTAAACACATTACACTCCTTTTTTTGGGACAGTCGTGTAAAAAGAGGGGGACAAGTACAATAGGAACTACACAAACTTTAATGAAAATTGGTGGTAAAATAACTTCTTTAGTGGATACAAAAGATTACAGCTGTACACCTTTCAGCTATTACACAGTAGTAACTACGGCATTTGGGTACTTTCTTAAAAAACAATCTTTAACACCATAAGCCACCCCGTTCTTGAATTCATAAAAACTTCTTGTGCTGCATTCTGACCAATTACACTCAAGGACGTGCTTTTTCCCACACATTTTAAATTTAGTTCTGCGTCTTCCGTACTGAATTACGGAAAACATAATAGGGGATGATGAGAACAAAGGTGCACTAAGGGTAGTTATACCATAATGACTATGCGTTGGCGATGATAACTACAATCTTTATTATGCTGTGAGGATGCTGCGATGCTACGAAGTTGCTGAAAGCGAAAGATTTAATAATTCTTATGATTCGTGATTGTAATAAGAAATTGATATTAATGGCGATGATGATAATGCACTAACATTGCTGGTAATTTTTCTGATGCGCTGAGAGAATATTTTGATATAGATTTAATATGAAAGTGTGTGGTGATGGTAATTATAATACGTTATATGGTGGTGAAACTTATATGTTTTTATATGTTAACAAGGTTAAGAAGTAAGAGGAAATCAACTAGTGACATTACCCACGGTATACAGAAACAAAGTAATGTAATGGAGAAATGTCATTTGAGTGCTGACGTCACTTGGCACGCTCTTCCCATATAAAATCGGAGTTGTGTTGTTGTTTCTTATTAACCATTTATTACTACTAATTGTTTAACAATATCAACTTTAATCAAATTTATTAATAATTTATTGAAATCACAATTAAATAACTGCACTCGGGCAGATCTGCGATAATTTCCTGCGTAATGATTTTAATTCTCATTAGGAATCCTCGACCGACCCGACCTAACTCCGCCATGTTTTGAGTGGTTGGGTTCACCATAATGGAAATCGTTTAAATGCGGGATGGTGGAAATTCGCTGACGAAATTAATTATGGGAAAACTCGTTGCCCAGGCTAAAATACGTTTGTGAGCCATCCGTAGCAGTAAAACTTTTTAATTGCTTGCCCTTCATGGGGGTGAATTCGAATGAATTCAAAATCAGAGCACAAAAGTGGAGTTTATCAGAAATCCAATCATAATTAAGCGGAAACGTGTGTAAACGCTGAAGAAGGGGGTGAAAGCCATTGTGTAAAATCGACCGTGGACAAAGCTATATAAAAATTGGGTGAAAATAAATTGGCCAATTCAGAATGAACATATGTCATCCTTTGGATAATGAGAATTCCAACAGTCATCGTGGACATGATCCACTTTTCTGATTTTAAAAATCCTAAAAACACTTTGACACTCTGGTGGACAATTAAGTCATCTCAGTTAGCTGTCGCTCAACCAAGTTGTCAGGACCATTGGGCTAGTGTCTGGTAATCCTCAATTATATCCAATTATAACTTCTGACGTCGCTTATTGGATTCGATTTAACGGAACCGAACTTTGATTAAAATGATTAAAGAAGGACGGTTTCTCTAAAGTGATTTCTCTGGAAAGGCAGAGTCTAGATGAGAGATTGATTAATGTTGAGCTGAATAGCATTAAAATGAAAATGAGTAAATAGAAGAGCAATTTATTTTATCAGTGAGGATTTCTCCTTTAGGTCCAGATTTTTAGGAAATGCAAAACATTTGACCATATTAATTTTTAAATACTGTTAGTTTCTGCTTATGCATTACTAGCAAAAAACCCGCGTGCGTTGCAACGCCTTTAAATAACAAAAGATTATGTGTGCACAGTCCGCGGTAGGAAAAAGGTATAATGAAAAAAAGAAAAAATCCGTAAAAATTGATTTTGGATACATATAAAAATTTAGAGTTGCCTATAAAAAAAGAAAGTGCGTGTCAACACCGACGCGTGACTGGAGTAGGAGTTTACTCCTGAAAAACGATTGTCTTCAAATCTTCAAATATATACAATAGGCAAAGGTAGTAAATGAAGCCATATATTTATTTATAGTGATAAAATATATCACATACATTTTATTTTCTACACTTTTAAGTCTATTATATGTCATATTACGCCATATTAGATTTGAAATGACGTCATACAGATTACTATATTATAATCGTCACACCCTTTCATTTGATACCCATACTGAGAGCGTTGTGAAGAAAAGGTAATCCGCCATTTTGAATTTGGAATGACGCCATACAACTAATTGTATTCTACCTGTCATGCCCTTCCATTTGATACCCATGTGGGTGGGTCGGGGAACACAATTGCGAAAAATCGGCCTGCATTTTGGAACCGCCATCTTGATTTTTTTACTAAATGGTCGGATTGCATTGTCAGGCGAACTATGGGTATGTGCAAAATTTGAAGTTGATCGGTTATATTTTCTACGCTTTAGTCTAAGATGTGTGGGGGTGTATGGGGTGCCTTAGAAGGGTAAGAAAAATCTGCGCCACCTCTAGAAAATCGCCTGCCTTAACGGCTCCTTGATGTCCATATGCAATATGGTGAAAACTCTGGGTTCTTCTTTATAATTTCTCTTTACTTCAATATGGTAATTAACTTATAATATTTTACGTATGTACTTCAACGATAATATATAAATTTATAATAATTTATCTTCACTTGAGATTTACTGATATATGTTCGTTCCGGAATTCCCTTTATCACTGTCCCTGGAGTCTTCTTTTTCTGGATTGCTAGCGGTTCTGGATCAAAAATAATTGGTGGGATGGGCAGAACAAAAACTGATAGTCGTCTCGATTGAATTTGCCTTTGGAAACTGCATTCGATTTTTTTGGTGTAGTGTTGCCAGTTAATTTAAAACAGATGTCTTCCGCCATTTTGCGTTGGCCGCCATTTTGAATTTGGAATGACGTTACACCGATAATTGTATTCTACCTATCATACCTTTTTATTTGATACCCATGCCGGGGGTCGGGAAACACAAATGCAAAAATCGGCCGCCATCTTGGAACCGCCGTCTTTGTTTTTTTTTTTACAAAATGTTCACTGTCAATGCATTTGAAGTTGATCGGTTATATTTTCTACTTTTTGGTCGAAGATATGTCTTCCGCCATTTTGGGTTAGCCCCCATTTCGAATTTGGAATGGCGCTACACCGCTAATTGTATTCTATGTGTCATACTCTTTCATTTGATACCCATCGGCGGTGGAGGAAGACAAATGCAAAAATCGGCCGCCATCTTGAAACTTCCATCTTTATTTTTGTACAAAATGGTCACATTGCATTGTCAAGAAAACTACTCATATGTGCAAAATTTGAAGCTGATCGGTTTCAAATGGTGGGTGACATTAATAATTTTATACGCAATAGCTGGAACCCGTTGCGCCTCACTGCACCCATCGAAGCGAAATAAAGGAAGTAGTAAAACATGTTCGAACAGAAGTTATATCCACGTAAGCCCCAAGTGACTCAGATGGAATATTTAATTGTGATAAATAAGCTTTGCCATTGGAACAGCTCATTCCAGGTGCTTTTTGAAATTTTAAATCATGACATTGCCACAATTTATCCATTGGACCATCATAACATTGGGGTGCATGGGCATGCTGTAATCGTGATCTTCTCTTTCTCAAAGTAGAAGCTGTAGCTCTTTTGTCTTGTAAGCGTGCATCACGTTGTTCATTTGTCTCAGTTGCTCTAATTGCTGCCATTTGTCTCACCTGTCCCCTTGATCTACCAATGGAATAATAGTCATGAAAATAGCTCAAAGGGTTACAAAAATACAGAGTGATACGTAAACCTCTACCAAAGAAACTTCAAAATGCCCTAGCGGCTAAACCGTTACGATTTCAATCCCCCCCCATACAATTTTTTGTTCGTCTATTCAAAACCTATCCACAGCCGGCCATTTTGTAACTTTATGCAATACACCCTGTATACCTAAATCCCACATTTTCGCTTCTCCTTACCATCTTTCCAAAAAACTTTGTTGATCAATTCTCAACCGATTGCTTAGAGAGCTTCAGGATTCACTATGTTCAATGTTTTCCGGTTGTAGCTAGAATGTCAAGATAATCGGATTTTGCAACAAATCATACAGCTAACCGGGAAATGACACTTAGCCCCACAATTTTGGAATTATAAGTTTTGATCATAAATTCGATATTTGCTACCTTAAAAACTCCCATATACCGATTGATCAAAAATTCGTTATTTGCGACCTTAAGAACCCGCAGATACCCACTTTCATTGGAATCGGAACAAATTAACGAAATTCGTCTGCCATATTGGCGCGGCCATTTTGAATTTATAAGTTCTGATCATAAATTCGTTATTTGCTACCTTAAAAAATCCCAGATACCGATTTTCATTGGAATCGGAACAAAACCTTAAAAACCCCTAGGTACCCACTTTCATTGGAATCGCAATAAAATTGGCAGATTCAACCATATTTCGGCGGCTATTTTGAATTACGAAAATCTGGCTTCGAGCCGCATCATGGGATACCCCCACGGACCTTCATGCAAAAATTCAAAACTCTGCGATGCTTTTTAACGAAGCTCTCCAAGACAGCGCCATCTAGGAGTGGCTTTAGAAAGTAATAGAATAGCCTATGTTCTTTCTCTTAATGTAAATAGCACATGGTTAAAATTTCATTAAGATCGGTTACAAGGTGTAGGAGCCTATAGGTAAAATTTAATATTTTTAATGATTTTATTTAGCTTCACCTCGTATATTTGTTTGTTTGTTTGTTTGGTTCAAATCTTGCGACAGCTTTTTCGTCTACTTCTACTGAACCGATTCTTATGAAATTTTGCCCACACATTGAGCTCCCGTGACAATGCAATCTGACAATTTTGTACAAAAATCAAGATGGCGGTTCCAAGATGGCGGACGAATTTTTCAATTGTGTTCCGATTCCATTGAAAATCGGTATTGGGGGGTTTGTAGGGCCACCAATGACGATTCTGTGCTCAAAATTTAAAAATTCAAAATGGCGGCGCCAATATGGCGGATGAATTTTGCCAATGTGTTCTGAATCCATTGAAAATCGGTATCGGGGGGTTTGTAGGGCCACAAATGACGATTCTGTGGTCAAAATTTGAAAATTCAAAATGGCGGCGCCAATATGGCGGATTAATTATGTGTTCTGAATCCATTGAAAATCGGTAGGGGGTTTGTAGGGCCACAAATGACGATTCTGTGGTCAAAATTTGAAAATTCAAAATGGCGGCACCAATATGGCGGATGAATTTTGCCAATGTGTTCTGAATCCATTGAAAATCGGTATCGGGGGGGTTTAGGGCCACAAATGACGATTCTGTGGTCAAAATTTGAAAATTCAAAATGGCGCCGCCAATATGGCGGATGAATTTTGCCAATGTGTTCTGAATCCATTGAAAATCGGTATCGGGGGGTTTTTAGGATCACAAATGACGATTCTGTGATCAAAATTTGAAAATACAAAATGGCGGATGAATTTTGCAAATGCGTCCTAAATCCATTGAAAATCGGTATTGCGGAGTTTTTAAGGTTAAAAAATCAAACTAAAAACTAGAAAATAAAAAAAATAGGTAAAAAAACTTTTAAGTTAAATGGTTTTATTTGAAATCATAAGCTGTACCAAAAACTAGAAAATAATTAGAACACAAACATGGACCTTCTTGAGACTCCGAAGTCTGGTAAGAAATCATGCAATAGTAGCCGTGCTGTTTTCTTATGTCGTATGCCAAGGTACCCTTTGTGTCGCTGCGTCAACGGATTAAGTAATATTCTGGGACTTTTAACAGACTAAAATAAAAACATGGGGCGTATAAAAACATGTATAACCACTGTATAATTAAATAAGAACGACTTGTCTAGAAGAATGTGTTTCCAAGCCCACCAATATATTTCAAATGCGCCCCATGTTTTTATTTTAGTCTGTTAAAAGTCCCAGAATATTACTTAATCCGTTGACGCAGCGACACAAAGGGTACCTTGGCATACGACATAAGAAAACAGCACGGCTACTATTGCATGATTTCTTACCAGACTTCGGAATCTCAAGAAGGTCCATATTTGTGTTCTAATTATTTTCTAGTTTTTGGTACAGCTTATGATTTCAAATAAAACCATTTAACTTAAAAGTTTTTTTACCTATTTTTTTTTTTTACATTGATAAAACAGCTACCAAATAAACACATTCGAATGACCGTACCTGACAATTTTTATAGCTTACACTGGTTGATATGTAAGTCTATTAAAAATATCTCGGATTACGAAAAAGGTAATCCTTAATTCGAGATATTGCAAATCTTTGTTGGCATTTACGCCTAAAACGCTCGTTTAGTTATGTCTTAAGGCTTTAAGACTCGTTGTTCATTATTGTATTATTGTGTTGTAATATTCTGTGATAACATATTTTATGAAGACTCTTTATTGTACTCTGCAGGACAAACCACACGATAGATGTAATCACTAATTCCACGAACACCCTGTCGTACTCCATGTATATTTTTAATTAAGAATTCTTTATGGGGTTTTGTTCTTTCATATGTATGTATGTTCAAGACATGCCAAGCTTCGGTTGAATTAAGATCGGGTAAACTACCCAGCAAAGGAACGATGGGAATATTTTCGTATGAAAGGAAAGTTTTAGCTTATTGAGTGCATTATCCTGCAAGAAGGACAAGACGATTCCCTTCAGATACGCAAATATATGGAAGCAAAAGTTTTTCCAGAGCACATTTATAGTACCCTTGATGTTGTAAAAAAGGAGTAGGAGCTTTCACCCGTAGGAACCCCTATACCAAAACTGGTGCATAAATTGCTTCTAACTTTTAAACTAGATGAATGCTGGGTGAGAATTTTCTTTCGAAATTTTTCGATTTTTTAGGGTGTCTTAGTCCTTATCTTCTCATCGATAAAATTCATTCTTCACCAAAATCCATGGAAGAAAACAGTTGGCTTTTTTTGTTTCATATTTTCGAATCAATAGCCATAAATTTGCAGGGCAAGTATGCGAAATTTATTGTGGTTAAGTTCATTTGTGAGGTCAAGAATAACTTTTTGGTATGGCGGACAGCATGAAATTGGCTTCTAAGTAATAGCGCTCTAGAATGCAATGTGAACGGGCAATGCCATTTTGTCCCGGCATCCGTAAAATTTTTCTAGAGGTATACCTATATCGATTCGCGTTAAGTAAGACAGTTATCGTCCTTATTATCTTCTCCTTCATTTGGATGTCATATTCGATTGATAACGCCAAATTTAAAATTTTTAATATAGTCCAGTGGATAGCGGTAAACATAGTTATACCTCCGAATTCTTTCGGACAGCACCGATTTTAATGAAATTTGGTAATTAAGCTCATCTTGCCCTCCTCTTCAAAAGTTGTATGTTCCTGATGTGTGCTTTTTGTTTTAAGGGGGTAAAAACTACCCCTTTTGACAAAAAGTTTAAAAACAATATATTTATGCAATATTTCGATTAAATCATGTTTAAATATGTAAAATAAACTTTCTTGCACATACTGGAATGTAATTTATGATTAAATTAAATGTAAACCCCTAGAAACCACCCCCTATGATGAAATTCGCAAAAAAATAGTTCTTCACAGTTTAGAATGTGTTAATGGTGCATTTATGATAAATCAAAGTTCACTTTGGTTTATATGAACTTTGTAATTTCAAGACGACGAAGAGATATTTTTGTTATGGGGGGAGGGGAGAATTACGGCTACAAGCCAAAATCGCTCCAAAAAAAAATTTAAGGTATTCACAGCGATTTTTGAGTGCTCCAGTAGTAATTTTAAGGCGGGGAAATTTATTTTTGCTATCGCAACTTTGGTGGCTAGGGGGTGGGGTGGGTGGATGGTGCGGAGGGGGCTCCAAACCAAAATACTCCAAAAAATTGTTTAGGTTTTCAGAGTGATTTTTGAGTGTCAGTTATTGGATGATAATGAATGATGTTGCACCCAGGTCGATCAGAGGAGGGTGCGTATAATATTCTTTGCTTTATTTCAACATATCATTTCGTACAAATTACCCTTGTCCTTTAACTTAGCTACCATGTTAATACGTAAAATAAAAAACAGAATTGAGTACATCATGTACTCAGTATAACGGGAAATAGTAGATTACATATCAAGGGCCGAAAGGAGGCTTCGGCTCGGTCGGCCAGCCGACGCCTCCGACGGGTCGAGATATGTACCGTATTTTTTTTACAAGTGCATGCCCCGAGCCATATCTATTTATTGGTTAAAACTTTGAATAATACCGAGTACACGCAGTAAAATGTCGCGTTTATACCGCTATTTATATTTTTTGGTATGCATGGCTCGGTTGCCTAGTGACAGAGTACCTGGCAATCTGAGAGGCTGGAAAGCGCCATTTTCGGCCAAGAGAACATGCATGAAAAGAGGCACTTTCGGGGCGGTTGTGAAAAAAATAAAATTATGTACATTATAATAACATGCTTTATTAAAAATAAATCTATAAATCATCAGAAGTATCATCACTACCTAAATCATCTTCCTAATCCGTTATTGACGGATCTGGGTTTGAAAATAAACTCTTCTCATCTGCTCATTCAGAGCATCAACTGTCGGTACAAGGGAAGCTAGTCTTACAGCGCTGCTCTTAGTGGTAGCCTTTACAAAAGATTCTGTTCCAAAATAGCTGACAGTCTTGGACCGTCTCAATTCTTTTTAAATGTTCGGGTGGAGCTCCGACAGTACCTACCTACCGAAGTGCTACTGAGATTAATATAATTTACATGTAATTTCAACGAAAACGGGATTGGTTTTTTAACGATTACATCCTCAATTTTAAAGATATCTAACCGCTCTAAAATTCATTTTGCAGGGAGTTTCAAGGGCTACAAAGCCGGCAAAGTCTGTCTTGAACCCTTAGTTTTTGAGATTTTAAAGTTTAAACGGTTCGGGAAAGGTTGTCTTCGCACTCACATACCAACTTACAACCAAGATTACTCAATTACTTTTTATCGTACAGAATCAAAACAATAACCAAAATTTTCTTCAAGAAAAGCCCTTCATTTTTGTATCTTTTTAATTTTTTTCGTATTTCA
This sequence comes from Thereva nobilitata, assembly GCA_963855945.1. Lineage (NCBI taxonomy): Eukaryota > Metazoa > Arthropoda > Insecta > Diptera > Therevidae > Thereva > Thereva nobilitata. The sequence continues at coordinate 42,967,673 of OY979694.1, read as the reverse complement.
CTTAGTTTTTTAGTTATTGCGGAGAAAAGGAATTTTTTTCAAAAATTTCAAAATTTATTACTAACGTAAATCTAACTTTTTTTCAAAGACTGGCATTCTAAACCGTTCAAACTTTTAGAACATATCAATAATAATATTCTAGTTGTGCCACTTTCAACATTTTTCCAAGAAATCTAACGAGAATTTTTTTCAGAAGAGAATTTTTTTTTCTGTGGTTTTGTTTGATCGGGAGAGAATTTTTTACAGAAGAGAGTCTCGTTTTGTGTTTGATTCTTTTGCTATTTTACGTTTTGCGTTTAAATAGGGGCCCCACTTTGTTAATACTTAAACAAAGTTAATTGTACAAGGGTTCCGTTTACTTCCAATTCTTGCCGTGAAGCCGGTTGCCGGTTTTATTGTTGCTTTTTTTGACGAAAAACGGAGACAAGCATATTATTTTCATCATAACTTCGTGAGTTTTGATGCTAATGAGTTGTACCAAAGCTCATTTTAAAGGTATTTTCAAGTACTTTAAATATGATCTAATAAGTTTTTCCCCAAAAATTCGCCGTTTTGCCTTTATTTAACGTCGAATGGTGCGAGTTCATTTTTCGGCGAGCAAACGGTCATCTTTAACGACTCATAAATCGAGTTGTGTTTCGTCTACAGAAATAAATGAAACACCAATCGATCCGTTATTCTAAAAGCTTCATTTTTGCAAAAATTATTTTTGTTTTTGAAAAACGTAAAGTTTTTAAGTTATTCGTGAAAACCCGATCTAAAACATGGATTTTTTAGATAAAAATCAACAATTTCAATCGCGAATAGCACGGAAAATATTGATTTAAAGAAAAATATTCATATAACATTTTTTGCTTCCAATCCATCCCTCTATCGATTTCTGCCGTTATTTTGAGTGTGCCAATAACCACCCCCTAGAAAAATTTAGAGGTTTGTTTTAGACGTTTTGATTCATCCACGGTACAGTCCAGACATACCACCTTCTGACTATCACTAGTTCTCGTCTCTGCAGAACTCCATCAATAGAATCAAGCTATTTTCAAAAGAAGCCAGTATTCACAGACTTGATTCAGTTTTTCAACCAGAAACGACAGAAGCTCTTCATCAATGGCACAATAGTGGCGAAACATTGTCGATAATAATGGACTATATTTGGCTTAAATAAATCCAGTTTACCACAAATCTGCAAACAAGCCTGGGATTTCTGTAAGATGTAAGTTCCTTATTCAGCCAGCACCCTGGGCTACAATCTATAAGTACTACGTTCAGCCCGGTCGAATACAACTCGTTTATCAGGGCTGGCTCCATTTATTTGGACTGGTTCCTCATCATAGTATAATCTAATTTTTTTCTCCTCCAATAGACTCATTGAACCTCCACAGGAACGTGTAGCCTTCTCCAAATTTTTCATTAATACCATGGCGAACTTTTCCCGCAATACAAGCTAGCCCGTTTATTTCACTCATACTGTAGTCCTCTTGCTCGCACACACCACGGCTTTAAATGCAACAACTCCACTACGGAACTATCTCGCACAGTATTTCTGAACTCTTACAACATCCCAGAGTTATAATGTAAAGCTCATCGACATCTTCTCGAGAAGCCCCCAAACGGCTAACCTATTCTATCCTCTGCTATCCATCAAATGAAGCTTATTATAGCCCGCGCCATAAAACAATGGAATCTCTCAAAATCGCTCTGTGAGAGTCTCAAGTCAACACAGCCTAGCAACGTCACTCTGTTTGCTTAAAAACGCAAATAACTGCCTCATTTATATTCTCAATCACAATTTCACATGCGCGCTCATTTCCCTTCTTTTATGGCGTGGGCTTTACTAGATATTGCGACATTACCTGAACGATATGACGGGCTGGTAGCATAAAGGGAGATTCGAAAGCTTCGTGTTTTTTCACAATAAAAAAATGTATCCCAAAGCCAGATTAACTGAAGAAGGCACAATTTGCAAATTGCCCTACATCCAACAACATTTTAAAGTAACCGAAGATACATCATTCATATATATCATTCAGCCCTGAAATTTATGGTTTAAACTTTTTGGCACATTCTTTAATTGCGAACAATTTCACGTGGCCATAAATTTGATGTATTCATGAAATCCTTAATGGATCCAACAACGTCTCCTTGTAAATTTATTTTGATGAGATTTTAGGAGCAGCCGCCGCACTTGGATTTACGTTAGAAGAAGAAAAACAATCCCATTAAGGTACGCTGTCAAATGTCATTAGCAGATATTGCGTAATCAGTTGATCCAGAGGTTTTTTTTCATCCCACCGCCCCCCAGTAAACTGACACAATTTCGCCCAGTCAACAACTTTTAATGAGTCTCAGAAGACGGCTTGTGGGCGGCCTGTAATTCTTGTTCGTTTTCGAGGAGAGAAATTTAGGGAACCATCAAATAAATACAAGTTCAAGTAACTTTTGATTTGTACGAGGGCTCGACGGCATAAGCTCTCTTCTTCCCTCATGGGGGAAATTTCTTATCAACTAAGTCCACCCTTGGGGCACTTGGAAATGTTCCACACAACGAAAGAAAAAAATATATTCCGATATCCGGTTTCTGTCAAGGAGTTTTCCTTGTTAAACAATGTGAAATTTTCAACTCCCTGCGGGAATGCTTCCGTCTCCCATTTTACATATTTCCTAACTTTCAATAAATTTTCCACTTTTTGGGGTGTAATGGATTTAAATTATGGACAACTTATTTTGGGTGCCGCAAGACCTTTTTGGCAAATTAACTCCACAGTCTGGAGAGCGTATTCAAGGGCGGCGCCAAGAAGGCTTCCGGTGCGTTAAAGCTGGATATTTTATAAGTTATGGTGACAAGATTGCGAAATTGTTAGCCCAAGGATTACTTAAAAGGGCAACTTTAGGCCTGAGTACAGACGATTTAAATATTAAGAATGTTAAGAATCTTTTGCAATTTAATCACGTCGTGGCTGGACTGTGATAAGGTAACTGGCGAAATTAATTCTTAAAATTCGCTGCCAAGATTGATTTTTAATTCACGAAAAATAAAGGGAAACTTTATTACTGCAGTACAAAGACGACATTATTTTCACGAACAAATTTCTAGCCTTGGGTACGGAAAGGACCCCCACGGGGTGGCTCGTGGCTCATTGTTGGAACTTTCAGCCAAACCAATACGAACGCCAAAAACTACTTCAGGCTTAATGTAATGGCTTCATGGCCAAGACAGGATGCTGGTCTACGGAGCCAAGGATAGCTGTCGCTAAAGGACTTTTCTGACTTCACATTTGTGACTTTTTTTATGATTCTTAAAAGAGTCATACAATGCAATTTTTTTTTTCACTATGTTGAGGGTCGGTGGAAAGTATGCAAAATTCATAGTGCATGAAATTTTTGCTTTTTAAGAGGAAATATGCTGCAAGTGAAATAATTTTGGAGTCGGGTAAATACAGTAAAAAAATATCAAGAATTACATTTTGTTTGCTTGTACCATTTGATTTCTCAGTTTCGTGAATAAATTATTTCGGAACAAATGATGTCAAGTTCAAATTTACGATGGCACTTTTTCGGAATTATATTTTCGAATAAACTTTTTAATGAGCACACAAGAGGACTGACTCCATTCGCTTTAAAATAAAATTCACTTCTTACTCGAAAAATTGCATCCATGCATGCTAAAGTGTAAAATTTCCTACTGCTGTGATTTTGATAAAGATTACTACAAAAAATTCAAATAAACCCTTTATTTTAACACAATTTTATAACATTGAAAAAGAGTTGGTAGTGCAAAAATCAACTACGAGAAATGAGATAGATCAAGTGACCATCAGCCACAGATGGAGAACTATTGTAGGGGATGTCAGGAGCTTTAGGGCAGCAGACATTGGAAGTGACCGTTATTTGCCTCAAAATCGCAGCAATCAGAAACGTTCCATGCATGACAAAATAATGGAATTGATAAAAGCTCTTTTAGTCCAGTCCCCAACCGATATCACCTCTACTTTTTTTCGGAGGCGACCGATTTACTTTAAATTTTAACAGTAGATAGGGAATGACTCAAAAATCAAAGTCTACCATATGCCATTGTGCGCTTTTCCTTTGGGGGTGGTTCCCACCCCAACTCGGGGGTGGATATATTTTTGGTCAAAATAACCGTGTTAGTTAGATAGAGAGGCTAATTTTAAGCAAAAACTGTAGTACAAACTTTTTTCTAAGATTGATATTTTTTTGGTTATAAGCGTTTGAAAAGTTGCAATTTTCATTAAAAAAAACCAAACGTTTTCGAACAGTTTTTGGTGTCCAAAAATAAGCGTTTTATAAAAAATTTTGTATGAAAGCTTATAAAAAAACGAAGAAAATGGTTTTTTAATGAATGCTCTAGGTATAAAACAAGGCGAGTAATGATTGATCGAAGGGGACCTATTTCAAACCAAATACTCAATACGTTGTATTTAACGTCGAATAACGGAAAATGGATGCATTTTTCGAGGATAACTTATAACACATTTTTAAAGTCCTTGAAAATACCTTTAAAATGAACACTGATAAAAGTCATTTCCATGTAAAATGAATGAGTTATGACAAAGAGAAAGGGTACGTTCAAATTTTTTTTAAAAAACTTATCAATAAAACTAATACCACTTCCACCCAAATTCAATTGTTCCACGTAGGATTCACTTTTTTTTGAGATATCTATCGGATCTATATAGTTTGAGAGATTTTCAGGGTGTATTTTTCGAATGGGTACGATTTTGATCGAAAAGGGGATTTTACGAATTTTACAGATTTCTGCGTTTATTTCAAAAAAACTCAAAAACTATTGAAGATACGTAAAAAACTGTTGAGTAACAAAATTTAGATTTTTCTTCAACGACAATTTTGGGTTTTTATGTATTGCTGTAGCTTAAAAACTGACAGAGATATAGCGGATTGAAGTTTGCTTTATAGTGTAAGTACCACCTTTGCTTAGCCCTTTGACCCTTGACGTTTTGAAAATTAAGGGTTCTAATATAATACATTTAACACAGGTTTATAGCCAGTGAAATTAGCTACAAAATGATTTTTGAATGGACACTGTAGCTTGAAAATTGACCCCGGTACAGTAAAAAAACCGAACGACTTTTTTTCTAATTTTCGGAGCAAATGATTTTGGGAGCTCTTGTGGGCACATTACGGTGTTTCACGTATACATGCTACATTTGGTATACTAGTCCAGTAAATCTGTCGAAAATATCGCTTTTTTTTGCAAAAACTATTAACAGGCTACAAAGGTATGTAAAAAAATGGAAATTTTCCGAAGAATTCAATGAACTATTTTTAAAACAAATGACGCGCTTGCGTCCTTTTCAAAATGGCGGCCAAAGTTGGCGAAAAACAGTTTTTTACGTTTAAAAAATAAACTTGGCGTTGTACAAAAACGAGTTAAATGGCAAAGTTGTGTATCTCTTTAATACGGATCGAGTTGCCTTGGTCCGGTCTCAAAAAATTGCAAACTCAATTAGTAATTGCAAAAAAACCGCAAAAAATCGCAATATTTTGAAATACCTGTAGCTCCGTGAAAAGACGATATTTTTTAACGAACCAGGGTGAAAGGGCAGTCCAAGATAACTCGAATAAGAGCGTTTTTACAGATTTGCAAAATATTGCAAGCATTTTGCAAAAATCGATTTTTTCGAAAAAAACGCTTTTTTTTCAATGTCCAATAGCTCATACAGGCCATCATATTTTTATACCCGACCGGTACCAAAATTTTCTTTAACAGTTGCGCTTACATGTGCAATTAATGCGCATATCACAAAACGATCTCTAATATGCGGAAAATCAGTCAAAAGATCGATTTGTTTTTATACCCCAAAAAACCATGAATATCTTTGTGATTTTTAATTACCTGTACGTGAAGTGCGTGGTGCGTGTTGGTTTATATTTTAGTGGGAAACTTTGTTATTTCGCTCGAAGAAAAAAAACAATCGATGAAAAATAAAACGAGCACCAGATTTCATGATTTTTTTCTCAATAAATACGCGGTGAATTTTGTTGGGGAGCGAAAGTCACACTTTCCCCCAAAATGATTTCTTTTTTGAGTAAAGAATTGCGCCAATTTAACTTATAGTTTTGCCGAGTGTCGGCCTTGAATATACAGAAAATGAGGAAATTACGATTGTCCATTTGTGTATGCGTCTGATTTATTACAGGGGAACCCAAGTGCATTAGGATGTGTGAAAATATCTCTATATAGATGTATATTAAAGAGATTTTTTTAATCTCATTATATTGAAACCTATACCCGTCGGTGTGTGTGTGGTGTACGGCCGATCTGTCCTGCAACGAGCCTTCCACATGGCCAGGACTATGTCTCAATCACGGCCGGCTTTCGCCCGTAGTAAGGCCATATTTTATTTTTACTCGAGCACGTTCTGTTATGCCGGATCCACACGTTTGTCAAGGCTTTGCAAGCGTTCGCAAATTCAAAACGTTTGGTTTGGGGAGGATCCACACACGACCGGATCGGTCACAAGCGTTGCCAAGCTTACACAAGCCTTACTTAGCTTACTATAGCCCATTCGAGTAAATGCTCGAAGGGCCGGGCCGCCGGAGGGTCGGAGGTTGAGTGTTCAGGATTTTTTGTGAAGAAACTTAAAGTTTCGTAATATTTGTGACTAGGCTCACGAAGATCAGCTCGAATTTGGCCTTTCCTCTTCCTCGCCTCTCTTCCCCGCCTTCGGCCTTCCGCCCTCGCCGCCTGAGAGAAATATTTCTCAGAGCTGGACCTAAATCGAGCGAAATGGTAGAGCAGAAATTAGCACGGTGCGCGCCGTGCCCCTATTGCACGGGCCGGTCCAAGGTCCATAGGAAATATAAATTTTCGAGGAAGTACTGCACAGTCCGTGCAACAGTCGCACTGCGCCCGCCGTGCGTCTATATCACGGTCTGTGCAGTACTTTCAGTCTATGCTAATTTCGCATGAACCCTGTCCGCCCCGTGCAATAGGCTTACGAAGCGCACCGTGCTAATTTCTTCTCTACCATTTCGATCGATTTAGGGCCAGCTCTGCAACATACTAATTTCTCCCAAGGTACATAAAATTAAAGGTATTATCTTGCACACAAGAGAATCCATGAATAGCAGCGTGGGCACCACAATCCATATACATAAAATTTGGGCCGGTCACTACCGAAATGCTCGGGCCGCTAAAGGGGCCAATCCGTCCCTGCAAACGCCTTCTCTACAAGTTTGAATTTGCGAACGCTTACCAAGCATTGACAAACGTGTGGATCCGGCATTACATCGTTTCATAATGAAATTTAATGGATTTAAAAAGAAAGGTTATGAACTTCTTGGACGAAAAATGTAGGCAAACGAGAGTAAATGATTTGCGCCTCATTTATTCAGGGTTCCCGCTTCAAAGTCGGGAATTCCCTGAGTATTGGACGCGTTCAGCATAAAAGAATATTAGTACAGCGTAAAAAGTCTAGATAGCTGTAGAATTCAGTAAAACTGGAACTACACGAAAACTAAATAGACATTGAAAGATTAACAGTAAAAGTAATTTTGATTTCGAAATTGTAAACCACCGGTACATGCTGTACTTATTTGTATCTACGGGAACATTGAACGGGACCACTGACTCCAAAGTACCACTTAGGTAGACCCTGAGCATATTTTAAAAGCCTTGTTTAGGATTTGATCAAGGGAACTTGTAGACATTAGGAGGCCCCCAGGAACCAGAGGCCCGGGGCGGACCGCCCCCTCCGCCCCACCCTTAGTCCGCCACTGGTATTAGTTACATATTACCTACATATGTAACTAATATATTTTATTTAGGCAAGAAAATAATATCGTTTTAACTTATATTCTTACATACCTACTTACATAAAATATACGGCAACTATTATTAATTGTTTTTTTTGCTAATACGTATTTTATTTTCCTTATCCATATCCATATTCTATGTATATTTATGTAAGTCGAATTTAAATTTCACTTGCAAGATTTGAACTTAATAAACATACACACACACACTTGTACATATAAATGGCAACTGAATAAAAGGCTTCTAAAATTACATCAACTTCTTAGACTGAGGGCCTCATTCAGCTTTGCCGCCCCGGGCCTCTGACGGGCTTAGTCCGCCACTGATATATATACATCCAAGCACACGCACGCATATACGCACACACTAAAAAAATTAATAAAATACTTTCTGAACTTATAACTAAATTTGTGTGTCTCGAAAAGGGTAGACTTTGAAAAGGGTGGTAAGTAGAGCCTAAAACCAAAATTTCATCAAAATCGGTGGCCTCCGAAAAAAGGTGGAGGTAATACCCCATTTTTACGGTTGGGGACTGGACTATTACTCTAAGGGTAGTTTTTAGGGGTTGAAAAATTTCTTAAAAAATTATTTCAATAGTACATAGGTCTAAGAGGTGATATATAGGCATACTAAGCGTTTTTATTACCCATTTATTGAGTTTTATTAATTTTTTACGATAAGGGGTAGTTTTCACCCCTAAAAATAAAAAGCTCATCTCGGCACAGGGTAGACTTTGAAAAGGGTGGTAAGTAGAGCCTAAATCCTAAATTTCATCAAAATCGGTGACCGCCGAAAAAAAGTAGAGGTAGTACCACATTTTTACGGTTGGGGGCTGGACTATTTACAAAAATTCCAAATGCAAGGTTTTCCATAATGGGAAAACCTCCGACAGCTTTAAGGTGAGGCCAGGAGTCTACAAGGATGCCTATTTTCGCCATTACTCTTTCTTAAGGAGCTCTTGCACGATCTGGCAAATTGCCAGATATTTGCCCAGTTTCATAGACAGATGTTTGGCTTACTGATTACACCTGTGGCAGATATTCGGGCAGATTGCATCTGACGTAGAGTTGTCAGAAAATTCACTGGCTGAACCATTGCTTAGTCAACCAATGGAAAAACGGTGAAATTTCACTGGTTGAACCAGTTATATTCACGTAAAAAAGAAAAGAAAAAACTTTTCTCTACCGCGGGTGTCGTTTTCCCAAGCGGGCCCCCATGTTAGTAGTGAGATGCTGCTTGACCTCCGTAATCAAGGAAGAGCCGGTTTATTGAGTGTGCTAAATGGAATCCTTTACAGTCATGAAGATAATTGCCTAGAATATGTGTCACATATATTTTCTCCAGCACACGCTCGTGCGCGATAAACTCATGAGTTGTGTGCGCTTTTCTTGTCCTTATTACTCACGTATTCTATTTTCCTTTTCATCTTTAGAAGATGGCAGGCATTTATTTGTTTAAAAACAAAATGAAGGAACGTGGGCTGTGAGTAATTGAATATTTTCGTGTGCGCACATGAGTCGAAAAATGAGTTTTGAATCGTTCGTGTGTTTCCAATTACTCATGTGCGTATACGAACGACTCAAAACTAATTTTTCTACTCATGTGCGCACACGAAATAATTCAAGTGCACACAGCTCACGTGCGTGAGTAATAAGGAGAATTGTCAATTACTCACGCACGTGAGCCGTGTTCATTTGAATTTTTTCGTGTGCGCACATGAGTCGAAAAATGAGTTTTGAGTCTTTCGTGTGCGCACGCGAGTGTGCGTTTCCGAACTCTGATTTTTTCCCAGTGAAATTTTAATTCACTGGTTCATTTGTAGAAAGAGCTTTTTACTAGTTCAATCAGTAAACAGACCAGAATTAACTGATTTTCCAGTGAAATTAGTGTTTACTGGATGAACCAGTAAAAATTTTAACTGGTTCGTTTTTAGAGAGTGGTTGCAAAAAACGGAAAAGCACCTATTTCATCACAAGGCGTCCTAAAGTTTTTATCATGAGATGCCTACGTCATATCATTAAATAGGCAGTAGCGTTTCTGCCCCCCCCCCCCTCATATTTTCCCATCAGTTTCTCCCTCAGACTTTTGGATATTCACAACACCAGCTTTCATGTATGAGGTTCGTGTCTTCGGTGGTATGAAAGCTTTTTGTAGAAGAAATTTAGATAACGTTAATGTCGTCGGTTCGATGAACGCTTTTTTGTAGGGGAAATTTTGATTGAAGAAACTTTTGGTGTCGTTTCCAATGACTCATATGATTTGTTTTGGAACTTTTTTTTAGTCAGCTTAATATGTTTATATAAACAAGCGGATTTGATTGAAAATTTGACTCTCTATCGAACTTCCTTCCCCCACTTCTTAGGCTACTGTTTTTGTTAAGCTTTTTCAAACATTTTGCTTTATTTCGTCATTTGTCTTTGTTTTGATTTATTTTGTTTGTTTAACTGGCGTTGCACAACTTGCGAAATTGCTTATGTAAATCTCGATTGTTTATAAAATCAATTCAAGCACCAAGCGCGTTTAGACATGTCATTGTTGAATCATTATGTTAGTGTTTTGGTTAAGCTTTTTGGCAAATTTTCTCTTTATTTCGTTATTTGCGTTTATTCTGATATTTTAAGGAGGAAACTAAATCCTCATGTACTAAATTGAGAAACGATTGACCTTTCAGAACATGTCAAATAACCTAAGATCCCTTTACACTCAACAGTAAAGTGTTGCCAAAAAAGTTTTAAAGCATTATGTCTTTCAGCACAGCTCTCCATTTTTTTTTTATGTGGAAGACTAGAGCTCAGGGAAAGCCCTTTGTACTGTCGATAGATAGTGAAGGGGAAGAGAGAAGTAGGAAGGAACTGCCACAACCACCTAACCCCAACTATTTCTATCGCGACTCTGGCATCGGGGCAATGAGAAACAACTCGCTGGAGTGTTATGCCTCCTGAAACAAGTTGAATCCCATCAACCAACCGATGACATGCGCTTGGTGGAGCGGGGCAGTGCTAGCGGAAGGCTATGACAGGAGGGAAGGTGGGAAAGGCGAAAGACCGTGGGGCTCTGCCGGGACTCGAACCCGGGACCTCTGGGATAGTAGCCAGGCGCCTTACTCCCTAGGCTACCGAGGCCCCCAACTGTAGGGCAGTGCAAAATAAGTCACCAGTCCACGTCGAAATAAAAAAAATAGCCAGCAGCGCCCTGAGACTAGCAAAAGTAAATAAGTTTAAATTTTAGATCTCCAGATTTAAACTTATTTGCTTGAATTCGAAAAAACAGTGCAGATAAAATTTGAAGGATATTTTATGCTCTACAATTTTGTTTTTTTGATCGTTTCACTAAAATGCATAGTTTCTCCTCAAAATAGAGAAAAAGGCGGAAAATGGTGAAAAAACGCATATTAAATATAGCCTTGAACATATTTAGTTAGGCAACCCATCACCGTTACTTTTGTTAGCATATTATTTATCATGAAAAAAAATTTCATTCGGTTACTCGATCGGTGAAGGTCGCTCTTCTACGTATCTTAGACTAAAAGCTGCATATGCTTCATATGCAGCTTTTCGTCACATATTGCTTGGAGATTTATGTAGCAAAGCGGCATATGAGCAGCAATAAGTGACGAAAAGCCGGCATACGGCCGGCCTAAGAGTAACGCAAAGTACCGTCATTATTGGAGCTGGGAAATGGGTTGGAAAGCATTGCAAGAGCTCGTTTATAAAGATTAGAAAAGGCGCGCATGATAGAATTGAGCTCTAGGTGACACTGGTAGAACTCCGATAGGGTTTACATTTGACGCTAATAGCTAGGAGCTTCAATACCAATGAATTTCAGTTTAGTTAGTAAAGCATGGCGCCATGCTCCCTCAAAAACATTGGAAATATATGATGAATGTACATTTTGTTGGTATTTTTTTTATGTGGCAGTGCTAAGCTCAGGAGTCACCTTTTGTACTACCAGTCCGTTATGTCGTTTGTCACGTCATAGTGCAATGTCTAGCAGTAAGCTTAGTATGGGGGGAATATGTGAAGGGTTATGTGGGTTCGGGGGGTGTTGAAGAAGGTGGTGTTGAGCGCTGCGTTTGTACTCTTAGATGTTGTAGGAGCTCGGAAATACTGACTACAAGAGATTATTCAACAGTCGAGTTGTTCTACTTAGAAACGAATTGCTATCTTGTTGAGTGCGCGAAGAGACAGGTTTGCAGGTGGTGGGAGTGAGAGGACTGGGCTACTCTGGTGTTGCGGGTATAAGATTGCTGTGGAGGCAGGCGAGCGTTTATTTCGGTGGAACAGTCACTATGATAGTAGCGATAAAATTTTGTCAGTGCTGCTACATTCCTACGGTGGCTCAAGGGGCCTATGGTGGAGCAAACGGTGTCGTAATCAATTAATTTAAGGGCTCTTTTTTGTATTTTATCTAACCACGCTAAGATGGTTATCGAAGCGCCGCCCCAAATTAGGGAGTTGTATTCGAGAAGAGGCCGAATGTAGGATTTGTATATTACAGCACGGGCCGATGGCTGGAGGAGGAACTTGCACCACTTAGGAAATCCCAAGCACTGGGATGCTGGCGATTTGGAATATGTGCTCATTCTATTGCAAATCTTTAGAGCTAATGCCACGCCTAAGATGTGGAAGGATGGGTCGGGCAGTAGTTCAACTTCCCCCACTGTCACGGATGGAGAGGTGTTGCACTTTTTATTGGAAATAAGACAGTACTTGGTTTTGGTGGGGTTAAATTCGACACGATTATTGCGGCCCCACTCTAGAATGAGTTCAATGTCTTTGTTTATTGAGTTAGACATTAGTTCACTATCATCAAGACAGGATCTGACACGTGCTTGTCTTGCATTGTCGAAGCCGTAAGAGGAGCGCAGGGTACCGTCGTCAGCGAAGCTGAGAAATGGGTTGGAGGGGGTGGAAAGTAGGTCATTTATAAAGATAAGAAATAGACCAGGTGATAAAATTGACCCCTGGGGGACCCCCGCAGAGATGGGGTGAGATTTAGATTTGACGCCAACTAATACTACCTTGATTGAACGGTCGGAGAGGAAACTCTCAGCTTTAAGTTTAGCTAACAGGGCTAGATGCCAAACTCTGTCGAAAGCCTTGGAGATATCTAGAGCAAGTAGACTGGACTCACTAAATCCATGCAGACTTCGGTGGAGGTGGTCTGTACGGCAAACTAAAAGATCGCCAGTGGATCTTTTTTGTCGGAAACCATACTGTCTGTCGTTTATAAGTAGGTTGGATTCTAGGTATCCCATAAGCTTTTTGTTGATTATCGTCTCCATTGTTTTGGAGAGAATAGACGTAATTGCTATTGGGCAATCAGTTTAGTATGGACTGAGCATATTTTAATTTCCAAGAAAATGTAGGTATGGTAGGTGTTGGCTGCTCCACTACAACCTTTGGAGTTTTATTTTTTTCCTAAATTGAATTTATGCAGCACGCTTTAATTATTGACAAATATTGCGTAACTTAACAATGCCCGAAAAAATGTGAAAAATCTAACAATGATTTAACTTAAACAGCTTAAATTCATGAATAGACGAGACATAGCAGCCAATTACACCAAATTGGACTAGGCAAAAAGTTCTTGTATTTGATGCCCTAATTCCATAATGAGTCACGGATCTAGAAAGAGAAAAAATACATTTCCCGACAGAAAACAATTTACAAATTTCCTTGCCATTCCCAAGTTGGATACAATCGCTTTTCCGTAGCTAGAAGCATTTTTAATAAATCCTTACAAGATCACCAGCTTCCGAAGCTTAAACCAACTTTTTCCCGAAAATTCCTCTCTTTTGTGATTTAATTTGTTATTTCGTCTCTCATATCGCTGCCAGCAAAGTGCTCACCCAAGTTGCTCCACCTTAGATGAAAAATTCCCCCCGACCCCTCCTCCAGAAAAATATGTTTGTCTTTCCATTCCCTACGATTAAAATACAATTGCCTCCATATTCACCATCTGCCAGCCACATTTCCCGGGCAAAATTAGGAATTACTTGATTTTGAAAAGGACTGACATAATGAGAAATCCGCTTAAATCCTTCGAAATTATGGACGGGCTGGTCTACCTTTAAAAACACCGATTTAAGGATTTCGGTATTGAATTAATCTCCAGTTACCACGGCTGAAGGCATCCCAGGTTTTCATGGGGGTACAATGAGAAATTTGAAAATCAAATCTTTTTTAGAACTTTCAATGTGGGAAAGGAGAGGTAGAGGTATTATCTTCTGACAGATGGGAATTTCAACGAGGTCCTTGATTAATTACTGGTACCTTTTATTAATCCCAGGATATCAGCTGTCTTCAAACCGCGATTTCGCAAGCTAAAATTACATCGAAATTAATTCAATGTGGCAAGGATTGAGGGTTGGTCTGTTCGCCTCCTTTTTTTTGACAGGATGGATTTTCTTTTGCTTTAATAAAAGTTTAGTCATTTCGTATAAATTTCAGTAAGGACTTCCCATGAAATTAGCATAGAAAACTGCAATTCATTTCCCATGTAATTTATCAAGCTTCTATCAGGAATGAATAAAGCGGAAGTTGCCCGAAACGGCAGCACGTGCCACAAAACTGCACCAAGAAATTTCGACTCCTTTTAGGAAAAGTTTATTTCCCATCGGAAGTTGCTGTTATACATTCCCCCCAAATACATTCAAACTAATCCAAATTGTTTCATGTTAGTGTTGTACATAATTAAATCAACATATTTCCTCGAAGGGAGCGAAAGGACCTTTTTAGTATGCATGAGGCAACGAATTATTGGAATTTTGCGTGTCTGAACTCGCACCTGAAGAATTAGTAACGAAGCAAGCCCCAGTTCCGGGGTTGAGGCAGAAAAGTTACACACTTCCTTGATCCTGAATTTCGTGCGTAAAATGCCTCAACAATCTCACATTTGAGAATTTTTTATGTAATGTACAATAATAAAGTTGGGTCCTTCTTTAAGGATTGACGCATTAATATCACCCCCAAAAAATTTTCACTTGTGTAACCTCGAAGTGTTCATCTTTAACCAGTGTCGGTCCTAATTGCGTCGTTCTCGAGGGTGTACAAGGACTCGTTGTCTTACATAAAACCTGATAAAACACAGAAAGGATACGTTTTTCGGTATACACTTGAGAGGATCCTGTCGCAGTTCTTTCAATAATCACTTTTGTAATAAAACCTCCTTTATTGTTAATTCTTTTTAACCATACAAGTATATTACATAAGGCCGAGAGGAGGATGCTCATGATGTCGCAGTTGCTTGTCGGTTTCATTAAATTTACTAGAAGGATCAAATTGACGAAGGATAACGCTTTTAAGGTTTTTGTTATATAAATTCAAAATTCTCTCAATGTTTGATAATATAATATTCAAAAGGGGATTTTAGTCCTTACTTATTTACAATTTAGAATTCTGTAACGTAATCTCCCTGAATTATTTAGTTGAATGTGATGAATGGATGATGTATGGAACGTAAGGGGAACCATAGTATTGGATTTAAGATAGTGGATTTAGGTTCATATGAAAGCATTTGACAGACTTTGATGTTAATATAATTGTACCTTCAAAGTTACAAGGGGTTGGGCGGTGATGCGGAAATTTAATAAGTCTTTTGTCATTGTTTACTAAATAAATAAAAGGATTTCATTTAACTTTCGATGAAATTTTCTTGCTTTCTGTTCCGGGCTTTCGCTTGTTGGCAATGAAGTTTCTAGTTCTAGCTCTCTTTCTTGCCTGGGTATACGGACCTGTTTATGTGTATCTCCGGGCCTATTTAACCCCACCAATGCTAAAGAACTTAATGATACTCTTGAGCACCTGTCCAGGGTGTATAAAAACATTTGGTCGGTGGCGAATTTACCGTCAACTTATTAGCAAAATTTTGGGGGGTTGCAGAAAAGGCCTCTATGAGGGTAGCCCCACTGCCTCATGGAGACCTCATGTAGATTGCCCTTTATGGCCCATAAAACGCATTTAACGCCTTGCCTCATTCGCGCATCATTAGGAATTCTGGATGTGGCCGCGTGAGGAAAAATCATTGCTACGCCTGGTTTTACACGACCGGACACCGAACATACAAAACGAACGAACAAACTGGGGTTTATGGGAAAGAGGGTGAGAGAGGGGCTGGTTTTCCATGGTCCTCTCACCCTCTCCCGTATAAACCCCAGCTTTTCGTTAGTTTTGTCTGTTCGGTGTCCGGTCGTATAGAACCGGCCTACCCGATCACGAGTAGAAAAAAGAGCCTAAAAAATTTCGTCAGGGATATATGAGTATCCTTTTACCAACTGGTCCCCAAACTGAGTACTAATCATATCCAATGCTGCTTAACCTTCGTAATCGAACGAGAACCGGTAAATGACATCGTTCACGATCACCAACATAATTGCCTGAAATATGAAACAAGGCAACAATAAAAACTAGACCTCTGTATGAGTAAAACTAAAGGATTAAAAGTTTTATAAATATTTAAGGCAGATGTTGGGATCGCCCCATTTCATTTCTAACAAAGTTTGCCTCATAGGGCCCTTATGAGAAACTGCCACGGAATACCTCATTTCAGTATCGCTGAATTTGTTTTTTGAGTGGTGCTCACAGAGTTTGAAAGCTAAGTAAACTTAAAGCAAAGCACATAATTTTAAACTTACTTTGCTGCAGACTGTGAAAGCTTTTTGTTTCATATTGCTGCGAATGCTGTTGCTTTCAAATTACTTAAAAGCTTTCAGAAGCATACTGGCCCAGCTGCAAATGCTTCGGCTTTAAAATACTTTGCTGTGAAATGCTTTGTCTTTGCTTACAGTTTTTCAAAGCTTTGCTCTCCAAGGCTGTGAAGTACTTTTCTTTTTCCTTCAGCATTTTTTTTGTTTCATGGTCCAACTTTATATATTAAAATGGTATTTTGTGTAGAGGGGTGAAAACTTTTTTTTATGTGTATGTGAAAGCATTCGCAGCCGGACCAGCATGCCCCAGCATTTGCAAGCAACAGCATTCGAAATAGTGATGGGTGATTTTTTAGAATCGATTTGTGATTTAAATGAAATCGATTTTTCGATAAAATTGTCTTAAAAAATCGATTTTATAAAAATCGAGTACAATATTTAAAAAATATTAAATTAATTCAAACCAAAATTTTAAAACAAAGAAAATTATGTTTCATTAGCTGCGTTCCATTGGGCGATATTTTCTACTCCCTAGTAGTCCGGACTACTTGCAACTTCCCCTGCTCTTATTATGTTTTACTCGTATTGACTTCTGATATCAAAAATCGCGTTCCATTGGCCATGTACTCCGAAGTACTCCGGAGTAGAAAATATCGCCCAATGGTACGCAGCTCTTAATAAATCAATAAAAATAATTCAATTTTAGTTCACTAAAGACATCTACATAAATCACAAGTTTCACACGGAGCAACAACAAACCATCAAAAATATGCTGAAAACGCTCGTTTCTGGAGAAGAGGTTGAGAAAGGATGAAGCAGTGGCGTAGCGTGGGCGTCAGCCGCCCGGGGCGGATTAAAATTTTGCCGCCCTCTTATTAACTTCCCAGTTTATAGGAAAGTTATTGTAATCGGTCCGAAAATCGAAATCGTAATTTTCAACTTATTTTCATTTTTCAAGTTCCCAATAGCATTTTAAGCAAAAATTTGAGAAGAAGTATGCGTGTGTGTGTGGTCATTTTTTCCTGCACGATCTTGCGCGAACCAAAAAAGATATCAACTTCGTTGAGGTTCCGATCGAAGCGTATGAAATATATATGATATTAAAAGATTTTCATAAAATTCGGTCGAGCGGTTTCTTTGTTTAGACGACGTAAGTGATTTTTGTACCTGCACGATATCGCGCGAACCAAATATGATATTGACTTCATTGAGCTGCCGATCGACGCGTATTACCGAAGGTATAATCTGAAAAGATTTTCATAAAAATCAGTCGAGCCGTTTTTTTTGAACGAAGTTCACGTTCCGCCCAATATCGCGAGTACCAAATATGATACCCACTTCGTTGAGGTGCCAATCCGCGCATAATAACGAAAACATGCTCTGAAAAAAAATTTCATAACATTCGTTCAAGCCCTTTTTTTGTTATGAAATTTTTTTCCTGGATTAAGCCGATGCGATAGGACGGTTTTTTCTCAATTTCCTCTCCTTGTTTCGGATCGCTTTTCTGAGTTGTTGAAACACCCCACAAAAGCGTGCACCTGTGATCGTGGTCCCACGGGGCAGGTATTGATCAACAACACCCCTTTGGAATCTTAAAAGAACGTTTGCCATTTTCCCGATTCCGGATTCCACAACCTTCGCTTTATTTGGTGTTTTGGCGGTAGGAGCGAGTGGAGTCTCCATAGTGGCTGAAGCCTGACTGTCGGATCGATCAATGCACGCGCATAGAAATTTTACAGTTCTGCCACTACATCCAGACGCAAATTCCCTTAGATTTTTCCCGCCAACGACACAGATTTAAAAAAATAGCGGAACTTAACTTTGAGACGACCCCCGTACAATATTGAACACTATTCTTTATATGATAGAAGTCATGCTCGTTGAATATTAGTCATAAACAATCCAAGTACAAAATAAAATACGGGGAATCCCTGCAAGTCAGTACAGACGGTGTTGCCAGTCGCTACAATGAGCAAGATGTCATTATTATACATTCAATAAAAGAAAGGGGATTCCCCGATTTCGTCACAGTATAAGTAACAAAAAATGCCGTGCTAATTTCGCCGCCCCTGCCGCCCCTCCTACGCTACGCCACTGGGATGAAAGGATGCTCAGATTTTGAAACTGACCTAAACAGTTTATGTGACTGTACCGAAATGGTGCAGTCCGCAAAGTCCACCCTAAATTCAAGACCAAAACGACCGAAAATGGACCGGTGAGGTCCTCGTTTATGTGGTTATTTTGTACTTGTTTGATACTTTGGACCGGTTCGGTTCTGCACATAAACTATATACTGTAGTTTGTAATACTATACCATTGTTGGTTCAATCGAATGACGGCTATGTGGTGAAAAGTAAGCTGCGATGGATGATTACGATTCTCGAAAAAAGAATCGATTATCTAAAATCTTATTGGAAAATCCCGATTTTTTTAGACGCAAATATCGATTTTTCTCAAAACGATACAGAATCACACATCACTAATTCGAAGCAATATGAAACATGAAGCTTTCACAGCATGCAGCAAAAAGTTTGGATATGTGATTGCTGTAAAGCAAAGCAAAGTAAATTGCTGTGGCCTTCTTAGCAGGAAAGCAAATTCAACAGCAACAGTATTAAAATTGCTGCAGCAATTTAAACACTGGGTGCTCATGTGTAATTTCCACATGGGCATGTCCTCTTTAAATTCTTGTTGGGTATCACAGTGTGCACAAATTATCGCGGTATAACGTGATTGAGTATACATAGTATATTCTTCGCTATCTTACAAAACAGGATGTCCTGATCAGATTTTCATCCTAAGGCAGGCGACTTCCCAGACTTTAAGGCCACTTATGAGAGAGAGATCCCTAGAAAACCATAAGAGAATTCGGCATCCCCAATAAGCTGACACGATTAGTGACAAGCCAAGCGTACCCAGACCAATCAACATCTATAATGGACTCCGACAAGAGGCCGGCCTGGCCTGCAAAAATTACTCTAACCTCTTAGCCGTGTTCGAAAAGAAAGTCCTTCAGAGAATTTTTGATCCCTTATGAGAGGAAGGATGATTCCGTTCCAGGGACTCTCCAGTGATGAGATCTACATACGCGCGCTAACGCGAAGAAAATAAAGCTCGGAATACTCCGGTGGGCATGGAATCTAGCTCGTATGAGGAAAGAATAATCTGCTCGGAAAGTTTGTTGCACAATGCGACAACGACGAAGACCCAGTATTTGCTGGAAGGATGGCGTAGATCAGGGCGACCAGAGCTTAAGAATGGATGACATTGGGTCAGAACCGGCAACGGTTGAGAGAACAGTTGCAAGAGGCCAGGACTGGATCCTGTTTGTAGAGCCGTTAAACAACAACAACAATATGCTCCCGACTTATTTAGGTTGTAGAGCACCTTCCTTGCTTGACGTGTTTCTTACAAACGATATCGAATCTATTAGTTTGCAATACCAAATCTCCCGCCGAGCTATCTAGATCATGGTGGCATCGTATGGCAAGGTTTTAATGTCGATTCGCCAGTTTTAAAAAAGTTTACTTTCATGATTTTTCTGATATTCACCAGGAACGCCTTGGTCTTAGATATCGTTATCGGGTTCAAGTCGACTTGAAAGTCATATAACCTCGGATCGACTTCAAGACAGCTTGATACAGGTAGATCCGAAAAATTTGTCGGATCGACTTGAACTAAAGTTATGTAATCCCTGCTTTAGCGCTTAAATTTTGTCGTTAGTTCTGCGTTGATTGTGCAATTCGCTTCCTGTGCAATTCACTTAATAGCTTAGCATATAAATGAGAAAAGATGTTTCTTCCATATTGGACATATTTCGAGGCAAACTTATGCGAATTTGCAAATATATTTCAAGCCAGCTTGAAGTCACGCTTTCAAATAGGTAAGCTGTCGCCGCGGATTAAACAATGAGTACTAGTTCAAATCAAGCCCTCAATCAGACATGGAACAGTAATAATAGACTTTAAGATTCATATGCACGCTGATAATTACCACGTATACATGACCGAATTGAACAATCCAGAAATCAAAGGATTGAAAGTGAATGCGTATTTTACATCGTCGGATCGAATAATTGAAGTTTAAATGGATTCAAACGTAATCGAAAAGCAATGAACTGAACATAACCTACCATTTATATTTTTCATATCGTTTTACTGTTGTTTCGCTTTGTCATAATTTTTATTTGCAATTCTAATATTTTAATTTAATTTTCTACCCACAACAAGACGAAGGCACAACAATAAAAATCGCATTACCTAAAAATGTTATGCTGTCATGTCAATCTCTCAATTTTTGAATTGTCGTCTTTACAACGACATTTCGATTCGATCCAGCCCCAAATGTTGGATCGAATCGGCTCGATCCTATTTGAATTCGATCGGCGTATACATGGATTTTTCTAAGATCCAAGCCCGCTTGAAGCCGGCTTCAACTTCGCATGCATACTTACGTATACGCCAAAAATCCAAATCCTTTCTTGTGTAGAGCAGATTACGGTAGACTTGCGCCGTATTTCGTGCTAGACGACCTTGAACCCACCTCAGTTGTATTTTCTTCTCTCACTTTCCCATATCTCGTTCTGCTCACTTAGAAATAATAGTCTACGAACGTAAAGTTAGCAAAACAACTTTCAGAAATTAAAAAAATTGTTAATGGATAATTTACCGCTTTTTAACCGCTATTTAATCGTGGAAAAACGAAATTTACCGCTCTTCATTTAATATAAAATTTGGGATGTTTTGCTAACTTTACGTAAAGTTGGCAAAACAAGTGTCCAAAAAATGCAAAATTCTTATTTCTCTCGCGCTGAGAATTTACCGCTTTTTAACCGCTATTTAATCGTGGAAAACGAAATTTACCGTTCTTCATTTAATATGAAATTTGGGATGTTTTGGTAACTTTACGTAAAGTTGGCAAAACAAGTGTCCAAAAAATGCCAAATTCCTATTTCTCTCGCGCTGAGAATTTACCGCTTTTTAACCGCTATTTAATCGTAGAAAAACGAAATTTACCGCTCTTCATTTAATACATACATAAATACAAACATACAGGTGAAGCTAATATAAAGCGTATAAAAATGCTCGCACAAAGTAAGCGAGTTTTGTATGTTAGTTTTGGCGGCAAAAATCCACACAAACGATTATTTCCTCTGATTCTCTCATTCGCTTCACTGAAACAGCGTTTGTGTCTATCGTAGCTAGGGCTTTCAGTCTCGCTACATTCACATGTCCCGGTAAAAAAATCGAGACTCGGTCCGGTCTTGAAATTCCCAGGAAAAACGAGACTTTCGAGACTATATCAAAAATAGGTTTGATACTCATAGGCTAGGCATTTAGGCAGTCAATACAAGATATTTCAATAAAGTACTTTATTAATCATACTGTTACAAACTCAAATACGAGTAAAATTAACAATTGTTTATGAATTTTTTTTCATTTTTATAGTGGGCTGCGCACGTAAAAAACAAAGAGCATTTAATGTACTTTCAGACAGAGAGGATCTGATTTTATTACAAAAGTAACCTGCGTTAGAAAAAGCCCTTTCTGCTTCTTCACTAATATGGGGATAGATATCTAATATATTAGATAGCTATGGTTTAAGTATTTCCCTCTGTCGTCGCCACCATTTTCAAAGTGAGGTTTTTCCACATGCAAGGTGTTTTGCACGTCATGGATAGACACGGAAGTTTTATTCTCTGCTATGTCTTGTTGAGGTTTTAGCAAATTATTAAGTTCATAATCTATCTGATCTGTTGTCGTTAAACTCGTAGTGAGCTCCGCAATCGTCATATGATTTGAATCACTGATATTTTCTGGATAACTGTCAGTTGGTTTTTCAGTTGTAGATTGATTTAATCTTGCGAACAATATTTTTAATGATAGTGTAATTTTATCGTTGCTTAAAGTTTAAAAGGCTCTTGGATCCAGCTTTTTTTAAAAAAAACTGAGAGGGATTGTGCAAGTATTGTAAGATACTCGCCTCAATCAGCCTATTTTCTTTAAGTCTCGAAAGTCTCGTTATTTCCGAGACTGGAGGTAGCAGTCTCGAGTCTCGAAAATACGAAAAAAACGGCGAGACTCTCGAAATTTTCGATATCGAGACTCCCGGGATGAAAGCCTTAGAGCCAGTTTAGACGGTGCGCTCCAGCGCATGTGCCTCACGAACTTTGTGGATAAAGGGAGAAGTGGGGTGGTACCTCTCTTCATTCCCACCCCTCCCTTCATCACCAAACGTTCGTGAGGCACATGCGCTAAAGCGCACCGTCTAAAACAGCTCTTTATCGTAGCCTACTCAGCTCCACGTTGCTGCTCACAAAAATATTCAAATTTGCTAACGGCTTTTTCAAATTAGAAAAATTAAAATCGCTATAACTTTTTTATTAGTGAATCGATTTACTTTAAATTCCTTATTACAGAACTATTTATACAAACAAAAAACCTTAGCGTTAACAAACTTCTTGTTTGCGTATTAATATATAAGTTATTATTTTTATTATTAGTAATGTAATTTTTTTTCTTTGATGGACAATTTCTTATAGTGTGATCAATATAACAAATTCGTTTCAGGTCATTTCAATCCGCTCGAAATAATAATTAAAAAGAAAATTGGAATGATTTTTTCTTTCATAAAGAAGCCGAAGAACTTTTCGGACAATACATGAAAAATGAGCATATCCATGCCTGACCTACTATCATTTCTAATATTGTGAGAAGTATAGCAAATTCATTTCAGGCCACTTCAACAGTATACGAAATTACAGAATTGCCATTTCCCATGTTCGACTCAAAAAAGTTTTTCAACATCATCCATTAAAGAAAACATGATTCCTCATTTTGTTTAAAATTTATTGCAAGGAAAGTGGAACGACCTGAAATGAATTATATACATATGTATAATATATATTAGGGTGGCCCCCTCAAAATATTCGAATGGATGAAAAACGGGGAAATGTGAAGTTTGAGGCCGATCCGAGGATATTTAGAGGTCGCACACGGCGGTCAAATTTAGGAAAAATGTGACTTTTAAAAATAACGGGAAAATTTTCAACTGCATATTTCGACAGCGGTTAATTAACGGTAAATTCTCAGCGCGAGAGAAATAAGAATTTTGCATTTTTTGGGCAGTTGTTTTGCCAACTTTACGTAAAGTTAGCAAAACATCTCAAATTTCATATTAAATGAAGAGCGGTAAATTTCGTTTTTCCACGATTAAATAGCGGTTAAAAAGCGGTAAATTATCCATTAACAATTTTTTTAATTTCTGAAAGTTGTTTTGCTAACTTTACGTTCGTTAATAGTCTGATTATTTTCCACTTTAATTGGGCAGCGTTATTTCTTTATCTTCGTAGCTCTACTATGGAACTCTCTCCCGGTTGAGTTCAGGAAGGAAACCTTTCTTCCTTCTTCTTTCATTTCCCTCTTCTCTTCTGTTTTTATTGCAGAATGTCGCTGATATTAAAGGCAATAAACATTTGATATCAAAAGAGCATCATATACACAAATAAAACAACCATGAAAATTCATATATTACGAAATTGCATGACCTTTAAAATACCAGAGAATACGTGACTTTCCCAGTACACCTGGTGCAAATGCAATGGAAAAGTTATATGTATGTAATCTCCATTAAGGAGATATGAAATAAAGTGATGATGAAAACGTGCAATGCCTCTCGAAATAAAAACCTGCTGACTAACGATATGAAGGTCGGTGAGAGTTATAGAAAGGTGCTGTCCACCAACTGAATGAAAACTTTTAATTGTGAACGGTTTTAATTCATATTCAGGTATGCCAAATATCGATGTCTAACAATGGACCAAACAGTAGATCGAATATAGATTTATATAAAAAAAATTGGCTAAATTGAAAGACCAGCATTTATTTTAAGAGAGATTTTGTGTGGTAGATGCAGTTAAATAAAAACAACTTCAATTAATTAAACAAAAAAAGAATGCGTTTGACAAAAAATTATAATCTTTTATTTTGAAGTGAAAATATGCTGTTTAGATTAACGTAATTGAAATAAGTGGTGATCAATCATCAGTGGAACAGAAGGATTAACCTGAATTTTATAAAAATATGCACGAGCGTAAATATTCAGGATATGCCGAATTGCGATAATAATTTCCAAGTGGATCACTGGTAAATCGTAAATGTCCTAAAAGCAGGATACACTAATACGATTTGGGTGGTCGATTGGGCAGGTTGGACATCAACATCCTTATCTGTAGAACTTGCCATCAGAAAGATGAATGCCCGGGGTTTTTCAAAGCTGGGATAGCAAGCCAGTTATTCTATACTGTACCCTATCCTATCCTGGCTTGCTGTCTTGGCTTGGCACAAGCTAGAGTTGTTTACACGACGCTAGTAATTTCGAACCCAGTATCAGTATTTTTTATTTCTTGGATCGTCATTTGTTTGCCGATTGTCAATAATTTGTCGCGTACGTTTTGTAGTGCTAAACTACATAAAGACTTGTCTTTAGAAGTTAGACTGGTGGCGTTTCATAGACATTCGTCCTGACGATATTATTTCCCAAACCTTAAGTTAACCTCGGCATTAAGTTTTGGCATGTTTATCTCGAAAACGCGTCTTCACTGTACTAGCTAATCGGATACCAGCTTCACTACTAGCTCAAAAAATAGAACCCCATCCTTATAAAACTTTCCTAGCTTGAAACGCTAGCTCACTAGCTTTCTCACTGGTTTACTAGCCCAGAAATGATGCTAGTTTTGTTTACGCAAAGCCAGACCTTCTAGCTTGCTAGCTTACTAGCACCAGCTTGCTATCCTAGCTTGAAAAACTAGCCTCGTGTATCTCGGGAATTACAGACCATTTTTGTCGTGTAAATTTCGCACTCTTTACACAGTTTGAGTAGCAAACTAGCTTGAAAATTCCCTGTAAAAATATTAAACTCTCATGAATCCATTGAAGATATGCGATGAACGAAGATATGTATGTATCTTACAAAGTGTGATCGTGACGTATACTACAGCAGTTATAGTAGGGGAGCTGGCACTTGAAAAAATCGTGTCGTCCCAACCTTCTGCCGTTTGGTATATAAGCTTTTGAAGTAATTTTAAGCATTTTTTATAATATGACATTTTTGCGGGAAGTGGACCCATTTCGAGTTAGGGGTTTTGGGGGGTAAAAAGGGGGTTAAAATTGAAAAAAATTTCTGCCGCTGCGTATGTGGGTTCTACTAGAGCTAAATACCGTTAAATACTAGTGGCAGACATTTTTGACCATTTGGACCCTCCCCAAGCCACCCCTAGCTGAAGTTGCCATTTTTCTCCCCACACCCTAGCAAATAGTCAAAAATTTCTGCCACTAGTATTTAACGGTTATTTAGCTCTAGTAGAACCCACATACGCAGCGGCAGAAATTTTTTTCAATTTTAACCCCCTTTTTACCCCCCAAAACCCCTAACTCGAAATGGGTCCACTTCCCGCAAAAATGTCATATTATAAAAAATGCTTAAAATTACTTCAAAAGCTTATATACCAAACGGCAGAAGGTTGGGACGACACGATTTTTTCAAGTGCCAGCTCCCCTACTATTATAAAAGGCATTATGTTCCCAGCGTAGGCTTTATTGTCAGCAAGGCAATGTAATATATCGATGTCGGTTTTGAAGCGAAAAGGAAAGCAGCCTTAAGGCCTAGGGAAAATCTAATAAAGATCCATTCCTTCACCAGGGAGGGACCATGCTTCTGGGAGCACGAGCTTTTTTTGGGCATGGGAAGCATGCGAAATGCTCCCGGAATGGCCTAAGAATAGAAGGCTCATAAATCATCACTGATCTACATTATTGGCAGATGAAATAGTTGTACGGGCTGCCAGCTATGACGTAAAAAAATCTTGGGCATTCTTTTGTCAAATTTAGTTGGGAGCCTCTCTACATGCAGTACGTCGATACCCAAAACTTACATAAAAACAGTAATGACAATAGACTATGATTAATATAGATGGCAAGTTGGAACTTGATCGTTGCAAGTACTAGTTTCGCATGTGCGAATATCAAAAAGCCGCCGATGAAGTGCTTCTTCCTTACATTTAGTGAAGCTTTGGGTTCACCCATACAAGAGCCGCCATACTTTAAATTTGTATACCAAACCACTTGAACGGGTTCATCAGGCTGACTAAAGAGTTATCGTTCAGATTTGTTTGGTCAAGCAAGAGATTCAGCCGAAAAACGACACCTTGTTCCTAGTTATCACTGGACAATGACGGAAAACTTGAAGGCCAGACTCATCCACCTCGGACCTCCACACTTTCACTCTTTTACAGATGATAACTTAGTTTCCCATGACTAAGTCAACCAACGTCCTGGCACGCTTTCTACTGCGCCTTCGGTGTATTTCATTATAGCCTGATCGCCTCACTTTTCTCCATTACAGATCAACGAAAACAGTGCCAGACTCTTTTCCGCTTTTTCACTTATCTGGAAGCCCGGATGGTCCGGGACCCACCTAAAGCTGATGCGGTCAACGGCTAATGAAGGGCAATTGGCCGTCCTTAACTAATCTGAACTTAGTACTAACAAGGTTCAAATTTTTGGGTTGTCGTTTAGTTGCCACTAAGATAAAAGTCCGCTTGTTAGCATAGGCACTTCATAAGTTTTTGTTGGTATACCAATGAAGCGACCAGCTCTTTTTTTGTTTCATTTTTTTTTTGGGATTATGCCTACTGGGGAAACCACGATAAAAAAACGCGCCAAAAACTGCCACGGCGGCGTGTAAAAGAGTATGTGCACCAAGGAAATTTTTCAATTATTTGTATGAACATTTGTGTTATACGAAACGTTCGGCGCTGAATAGCGGCTCTAGTATAAATGCTAGAAAAAATGTTTCAAGTAAAATTTCTACAGAATTTTATAACAAACAGATTTGTTGGTATACATTTTCGTCGTAAATGAATAGTGGACGAGATATTTGTAAAAAAAACATTCTTACTAAACGTTTAATGTGTAATAAATCCATAAATATCAACTTTACAGAAAACAGTTAAAACAAAAAATGTGTGCAATGAAATTGCGCACAAAAAAGTTGTAGTCAGTTTTGCAATAAAACATGTAATTAAAAAGATATTGGCAAAAAATTACTTTTGAATTTACGTTTTTCGACACTTAAAGCGCCTAACTTGTGCAATATTAGCCCTACGAAAAAAATGATAATAACAAAAATTATAGACAATCGTGCGTTCTATAAGTCTTACGAGGATTTTTCATGTAGAATTTACCATTAACCAAATATAGTGCAAAGAAAGTAATACATATATAAAGATTGAAGCACTATTTCTCCGTAGATCTTGACTTTACAAAAAAAATCAGAACAAAAAAGTTAAATCACTTATGTATCTACAAAAAAGATAATACATTTTTGTCGTAAAATGCATATTTTCTGAGATATAGAATTAAACGCGTTTCCCTTCACTGTAAGTTTAGCAAGAGGGTGGGGATGACGCCATTTTGAATTTAAGCTTATAAAAATATATAAAATCATTTGGTAAAAAAAATCGAGTGCGGTATTTTTCGGAAAGAAAAAGTTCCTATTTATTGGAGTATTGAGCCTCGTCTCAGCGCTTACTGCGCTGATTTGGTGAATTTTTCTTGGCCCAGCTGAGAAGTGCGCCTTCTGAGTTAGAAGGGTTTACTGTATTATTATTATTATTATAGGTTTGACTGCAATCAGCTGTTTCCTTTCAAAGCAGGACCAAAGAAGAAAAATTAATATACTTGTAACAAACTTTTAAAATGTGTGAAGATGAATTGGAATTTTTTTAAATGTTGTTCGCAGTCTATAAAAAAGACTCGGAATTCAAAACCGTTCCTTAAAAAAAGTGGATTTCAGTTCTTTCACATGAAGTGAAGTTGGCTGCAGGCGGACCAAATTTTGAATTTTCTTAAAGTTGGACGACAGTCGAAATACAGTCGCAGACAAAGTTCAGTCGAAACTTTTATTTAATCAACTTCAATGACATTCAATGTAATCAAAGCCCGAAGTTAATGATGTCAAAAATGTTGATAGAGGCATCTGGCGATTTCGATTTCCATAGAGCAATTCGCATCTATCCAAATCGTGCACAAGTTGATGCACACAACTTGTGTGCATCAACATAACACAGCTGTCCTTGAACGATATCGGGCCAAAGGAGTGCGAATTTTCAGAATTCGGGCCCAGTGAATTTTGACAGTTTTTTGCATTTATCTCTATGTTTTGTTCTCTAACCTATAACTTTATATATATCAATCGAAAGATAATTTGAATACCTACAACTTTATAATTTGCTTTTTTTCGATCCGAGCTCAAGTTTTTTTGTTATTCGCAAAAAAGCGTTTTTTCACTTTCAGGATTTTTTAGGTTAGGTTCGCCATTCCAAATTCAAAAAAAAACCCTATCTTTTTTAGAATTTTTTTTCCTATATAACCATATTTTTTATTTCCTGTTGGCAATTAACGCTAAATTTACAAGGAGCTATTGCAGATTGATTGGACTACAGGCCTCTATGATGAAAATGAATGCTTGACTGTAATAAACGTATACATCATGTACGTTGTACATCACATGTACTTGTTTTCGTTAATGTTTCGTTAAACGTAGTATAACGCCGTCTTATGGGACCTGGGGCCCGATTCCGCAACGGTGAGTTTTACGGTGTTCACCGACTTCAGTGTACACTGCTTATATTCGCGTCCGCAAGAGAGGGAATAGTTTTTTTGACATTTGCGGTGAACACCGCCGTGAAAAATTTCTCACTGAGAAAAAGGCTGTGAATTTTCGGTGAGTTTGAATTTTGACGAGTAAAGTTGTTTTTCTGTAATTTCTTGCGATTATTTTTGAATAAGTTTTTTAATTTTTTTTAAAAAAATTTCTTTTGAGAGATTTTTTTGGTATGTAAAAATAAAATGTTGTTTTAGTTTATTGTTCTAAAAAATTTTTTTTAATTAGAATTTTTAAAATGGAAAGGTCAAGACAGTGACAACTCAGCGCATCATTTAGCCACTTTAAAAATCATTCAGCAAATTAAAACACACTGGCACTTACGGAATCGCATTTTAAAGAAAAGTGAACACCGAGGTTGTCAGTGAGTTTTTCCTTCGGTGTTCACTGGCGAAAAACTCACCGTTGCGGAATCGGGCCGCTGGATCGCAGTTGACGGCGTTGTAATGTCAAAATCGTAGCATACTTGTTGTATTCAGACTCAAATTGAAACAATGTTTACTGCGATTATTATAGCCGATTGTACGTCAAGGTTTACGGTGAGAGATACGTACGTGTAAGTTCGTTAAAAACGTACGTCAACTACGTCTATTATAGTTCAGGATTCAGTGTCAGTAGAACTGACCCGTGTAAGGGCCGGGTTAGAGTACCTCGTTTTTCAGATTTAACGGTACCAAACTTTTTTTCTGTGGGGTTATGTAAAAAGTAAAGTTTATGCCAGCAAGCCGAAGACCATTGACGAACTGAAACCTAACATGCGAGCCAAAATAGCTGCTATAACAACCGAAATGCTGGCCAATGTTATGCAGGATGCCCGGAAAAGAGCTGTTTTTTGCGTATCGAATGGAGGTGGTCATTTAATCAACATTGTATTCAAAAACTGATTTGAAATAAATGGTGGAGAATATCCTAAATAAATCTTGATCATTTGTCAAAATCGGCTAAAAAATCTCAGAGTTATTCAATGTTGAAATAACGAAGGTCTAGATAGCGCACCCCATATAGTATGCAAATTTACATATTTTATTGGGGGGCGTAAGGGTTTTTTTTTGTAACAGGGGGACTGCAGTATCATAAAGTTTGGAAACCACTGTCTAAGCTCATCTCATCTATCATTTTTGCCATAGTGTTTTATCCACACTCTTGCTTTTTCGAACTCTGCCAAGGTTGGTAGACGAAATTAAATTTCAGTATATTAGCAGCTTTGGAAAGATTTAAATGTGTTGAAAAGATTTTTTTATAAATCCTATAATGTGAAATATAAAACCAGAGCCAAGAATACACAAAACCTTACTGAATTGTATACCAACACATAATCCGAGACTTTCGATGAACAAAATAAATGAAAATTTCCACAACAAATAAACACCTTTGCTTTTCCTACACATTTTATTTGAACATAAAGTAGCCCAAAAGAAAAATTACCTTAAAATAAACAAAATTTTTGACATTATTCATTATTCCTGAGATGTGCTGACATTCTTCGTTTGTTCCTATGAAAAATGATTTTATTATGCCAAAGTCTCAAAGGTGCTCAAATTTGATGATTTACATGGCCTTGAATTATAATTTTCTTAACAAATCTCTCTCACAAATTCATATTTTCATATTCAAATTTATTTTTAATTGACAGCAGTAAATTCCCACTGTTTTTTTCGGTTGATGTTTTTAAAGAGTATTATTAAAAGTTTTGTAAAGTTATGAGATTGTTATAAAAATTGTTATGGTATAAACTTTTCGTGATCATATAAATGAAATTATTTTGTTAATATTTTATACAAAATTTGAAAACAAAATTTATTACCGTTCATCCAAGCGCATACTACTTCTACTAATGTCACTCCATACTGACATAGAGCGTGGTCTGCTGAAGAATCTAGAGCCCCGACGAGGGCTTACAATTGGTGGAAATCCATCAACGGTATCTGGCGGAAAATTAACATTTCTCGCAGAACCTTTGGAGGGATTCGATGATGAGGTGTCGTCCGACATTCCAAGTGCACTATAGCTCACATGAAATCTACTCATTTCGATAGCACTAAGCTAAAACTACAGTGGGGTGGTCCTTCCCCTTTAGCTTTCATTTAAATTTTCTTTTTTTTACTTATTTTTTCATCACATTTTATAAAACACAATTTCACTTTTTACAAAACGAAAAACAAAAAAAAACATAAAAAGGAAAAAAAAACAAAAATAAAAAGTAAATGCACTATTCTAGGACACTACGTAATCCTTTGTACGTGGAAGCGATGTTCTCAATCCCTGTTTGGATAAGAAAACACATTTTTTTTATATTAAGCTAAAAGTTAAAGAAAGTTTTAAGTTTCGTGGATGCCTTGAAAGTTCATGGATGGTGGAAAAAATCTCGTAAATTTCTCTAGGATAAAAAGTTTTGTAAAAGTTACTTTTATTATTAATGCAAGAAGAAACATGAAACATTCAATGCAAAATTATTGCAGGTTTACAACTGAAATAAAATATAAAAAAAAATGGTTCTGGAAACGCCTCACGAAATGTTAATGGCGGCTATAAAAGTCAACATGTTTCGGTATTAATTTTATGATGACGCCAATAAAATATAAAATGAAAATAACATTTAATCAAATATGAAACATTCAACTCCAGAAAAAGTAATTGTTAACATTAAGCAAATATTTTCTGTTTGTAAAAGTAAATTTCGATTATTTATTGCCGAATTAAGTTTTTGTGGTTAAATATTTAAAATTAAAAACAACATGAAAATACTTCGTCCTTTGGGTACAATTTAATGCAACAAACAGGAGCGATATGGTAAACAATACTCGTTGGAATTAATATGAAACAATGGTTAATTAAATATTTTAATTTATCGGGAATGCAATCGATTTTTTTTCGTTATTGTTCAGACAAAGCAATTTTATGGTTTTATGAATGTCCATTTTTCTCCCATAATTTTAAAAATTCCTGTATGCTCCAGTCCGGTAATTTCAACCCACTATGGAAAATAACACTCCTTTTATAGCCACTTTTTTAAAAATTCAGATACTGCAAATTTTTTGTGTTTCTAGACCCTTACCCCAATATTCTGTAATGGCAACTAATATAATATATTCTATTTTCTTGTGATGTATTTACACAGGAATATACTGCGCTCTCTTCCTCTGGGCACGGTAGAGGGAAGATCTGATTTATCGAAGATTAATCCTAGGTTTTAATATCGAGATCCTGCCCAGATAGGAATGGGCAAACTTACTGCGTAATGCTATACAAAGATGGCTCCAAATTGCGGCAGGATATAGACGCTGGAAATTCTCCTCGTGTAACCACTAAAAGCACAACCATCCGCCTAATGCCGACAGTGTCTTTTTTTTCTTCGAGCGGTTAAAAAAGAAAATTTCCCACTAAAATATAAATCAGCACGTACCACACACTTCACGTACAACAAACCGACTACTGGCGAACTCGTTTCTCTTGTGCATCGATTATTATCTTTAAGTAGGAAAAATCGAAAGAACCATTGTATATAACGAAAATGATCAAGTTCCCATAAAAAACATCCAACAACATATTTGGTGCAGATTCTTTTTTTGGCCCAAATTTGCGTCGAGTGCCCGTTTGTACAGCTCAGTACTTGGACATTTAAATTTTTTGGTCAAGTTTGGCCGTCGTGAGGCCATATGTGCTGGTGCTCCCATTAAAAATGGTTAAAAACTTTACGGACATTATATGCTCCTTAAAAAGCCAAGCGGCCGTTGTTCGCCCGTTGTAAGGCCATTTTTTATTTTTTTTCATTACTGGGGGGTACCGAGACACAGGAAAATTGATTTTAACGAAGAGGCAGAAGAATTGGTCAGACTAAAAGCAAATCTTGTAGACAAAGCAGTGGAGGATGTACAGAAGCTGTGCGTAGCGAAAAGTGATATCGCCGATAGGTGATTGTTGTTGTGAAAGTCTAAGAACAGGTCTCCGCCTTTATACTATCAGTCCGTCATGTCGTTTACGTTATGTTACAATGTTTAGTAGGAAGCTCAGATGGAATGATAGAAAAAGGATAGAATAGGTTTTAGGCAAGGGCGGCGGAGCATAATGATTGTGGGTGGGGACCACGGAAACAGATAACCGTTACAATGTTAATCGGTCAATTTATTTATTTGCGAATTTCGGCGTGGATATGTGAGTAATAACTGCGCCGTTGTCGGAAACTTTATATGTATTTTTAAACGCGAGTGTCGTTTTACCAATGTGGTCCCCCAACTGAGTACTAATCACGTTCAATGCTGCTTGACCTTTGAAATCGAACCAGAACCGGTCTATTGAGCATGTTGAATAACACCCTTCATGGCCACCAAATATAATTTCCTGAAAAATGTAACAACAAAAACTAAAGCTTTGTATGAGTAAAGCTAAAGCTTAAAGGTAATAATTTAAAGCTTCTTGAAAACCTTTCCCAATACGTAAGGCAGATGATGGGATTGCCCCATTTTATTTGGTTTGCCTCATAGGGCCCTTATGAGAAACTGATAAGGCATAGCTCACTTCAGTATCGCTGATTTTTTTTGTGTGATGTTCATGAGGACACTTCTTTTGGCATGCCCCATTGCCTCATGGGGTCCTCATGAGGAACCTACGGGGAAATGCTTCTTTTGGCAAGCTCCCTGAGAAAACTCCTTTTTTAAATACTAGGCGGATGGGGTTAAAAAAGCTTAGGCTATACAGTTATAAGTTATTAATAGCTTTATATTTGATATATTTAGTTTTCGTATGAAAAGCCTTGCTTGTGTGCTGCTCTTCGACCACGTTAGTTCGTCGCAGCGACTTAGACAGCTCTCCAACGCTCTGGGTTATTAGGTATACATGAAATATTTTGCGTGTGGATTTCCCCACCCAAAGCGAAAGTGCGTGTGCACTTTTCCTTTCATCCCCATGCGCTCCGCTGCCCCTGGTTTTAGGGGAATCTGGGGATCCATGAGCAGGAGACTTTGAACATTAAGTTAAGAGTTAGTTTTTAAACTATAAAGGTGGATATATGGGCATAAACGATGTTCCTATGTATAACTAGGTTTTGTTACCTATATACCCCACTATAGGTATAGGGCAGTGATTCCCAAAATGGTCCATACGGACCCCTGGGGTCTATTGGTATTGGGGTCCGTGGTAATTAAAAATTATTTTGGGGGTGCGCGAAGTTTTCATATAAAATATTACAAATATTTAAAAAGCGATGTTTTCCGCGTGACCACGCGGCGCGAACGAAATCGAAAAGCAAAAAGCTTTTTTGACTGACTTATTCGGCAAATTTGATGAAATAAATTTAAAGTTACAAGGTGATCAATTAAATTTTATCATAACTAAAAGTATTGTTTCTGCCTTTGTTACAAAGCTTTTGTTATACAAACAGTGATGACGATTACAGTGATGACGATTTACTTGCCTACTGTCAACACATTCTGACTTAGTGAAGGAGCTCATAACATTCTTCACATTAACACGCCAGATTGGGTATTGGACCCTTAAGCTGGTGACATATTCAAGCGTACATGCGTTGCATTCGTTGACAGATAATATAGAAGTGTGTGTATTCAAATGCGACCTGACATAACCTTCTATATAGAAAGCCATGAACACCAGTTGTGTATGTGTTAGTCGGTGGTCCAGGTGCCATATTCGTTTCCTGTCAAATTGTATGGAAAAGTGGATGTGGGAATTGTTTTTTTTGTTTCTTTAGTGAAATAATTATATAAAAAGAAAGTTATTAACTCAATATGATGAAAACAATTAAATAAGAATGTTGTCATAGAAGTGATATCTAAAAATTATAAATTTTAGTGCGATTTTCGTGTTTTTTTAGTGTCTTACGGTGGGCCTCGTTACAAAAAAAGAAACTACATATTATATTCATGTAAACCTCATGTGATTTGATTAAAAATATTAAAAAACATTGAGTGATTAAGTGTGTTAATTGTAAAGGTGGCCACTTTGTTTACATTCGCGGTGGTTTTGTCGTGCTTCATTAGGATAAAAATGTTCGTGCGGTGGTAATTATTAAAAACATAAGTGCTGAAAAATGTGAAAGAAAGTGCTAAAATGTTTGTTTTGATTGCCATTTAAATTGGGGCATATTTAGTGCATTTATGTATAAATATTTAATCTTGGATATAAAAACATTCTAGACTATGGATATATAGCAGTAATCGGCAAAATCTGTAATGGCTTCATATCGAAGATAAAATCTTTATAAATGCACTGAATATGCCCCAATTTAAATGGCATTCAAAACAATAACTTTAGCACTTTCTTTCACATTTTTCAGCACTTATATTTTTAATAATTACACCGTAATGAAGATATTAATCACAAATAATCACTGATAATTCGATTACCACCCCACAACATGAAAAACTCAACAATTTTCCTAATGAAACCCGACAAAACCACCGCGAATGTAAACAAAGTGGCCATCTTTACAATTAACGCACAATCACTCAATGTTTTTTAATTTTTTTAATCAAATCACATGAGGTTTACATGAATATAATATGTAGTAGTAGTTTCTTTTTTTGTAATAAGGCCCACTGTAAGACACTAAAAAAAACACGAAAATCGCTCTAAAATTTATAATTTTTAGATATCACTTCTATGACAACATTTTTATTTAATTGTTTTCATCATATTGAGTTAATAACTTTCTTTTTATATAATTATTTCACTAAAGAAACAAAACAAAAAAAATTCTCACATCCACTTTTCCATACAATTTGACAGGAAGCGAATATGGCACCTGGACCACCGAATTGCTTACATGTATGTGTGCGGATGGCATGTTCATGGCTTTCTATATAGAAGGTTATGGACCTGACGACGAAATATTCCGTGAATGTTCCGCATGCCACGCAAATGTCGGGCTACTTTCAACTTTTTCTGCATTGCCGCATTCGGCATATGACACACAAGCATACACAGCAAACACATGCGACTCGTTACTCAGATTTTTGGGCTATCTGTGAGAGCCGGGACGGAACGCAACCATGCAATTATGTGTCAGTGGAAAATCTCCGCATATCAGGGAACCGCTGAATCAAGACCCTCGTAAGTACAGGCCTGGAAGCAGAGTTTATGTTTGTGTTGGTAATAGACCCATTATCTGTCAAATCGGAAGATATTATATGGAGGAGGTAAAAGTTCGGGATATTTTGCCGTAAAAAGTCATAAAATAATATATTTAACCAGTTTTTATTGCAATAGGATTACCAGTGAATAGTGCTTCAGTGATTTAATTAAGAAAATTTAAAAAAATCGAGTGATTAAGTGTGTTTTAAGTGAGTTAATTGTGAAGGTGGCCAATTTTGTTTACATTCGCGGTGGTTTTTTCTTGTTTATTTAGGGGGAAAATGTTGAATTTGTGTAGTAATATAATAAAAAGTGCTTTTTGAGTGATTAAAGATTATTATAGAATAGTTATTAAACACATTAAGTGCAAGTACCACCACACAACATACATAACAATAACTTTTTCACTTTTCCTTCACATTTTTCTGCACTTATGTTTTTAATAACTATTCTATAATAATCTTTAATCACTCAAAAAGCACTTTTTATTATATTACTACACAAATTCAACATTTTTCCCCTAAATAAACAAGAAAAAACCACCGCGAATGTAAACAAAATTGGCCACCTTCACAATTAACTCACTTAAAACACACTTAATCACTCGATTTTTTTAAATTTTCTTAATTAAATCACTGAAGCACTATTCACTGGTAATCCTATTGCAATAAAAACTGGTTAAATATATTATTTTATGACTTTTTACGGCAAACTAATGCAAAAATATTCCGAACTTTACATCACGTCGTATAAATCCAACAAAAGTGACAGATTCTGGGACTACGAGCAGCTGCGTTAGTGTTAGTGAGGTAGGCAACTTCCAGGCCTGTACTTGAGAAGGTCTTGGCTGAATGCAATGCATGTCCGCATGTATATGTCACCAGCTTTAAGGAGTATCCCCACACATCAGGGACGTGCCCGGGCCGGACACGGACATGTGTGAACGAGTTCATATAAAATGTACGCACCAATATTTTTTGAACACCTGACGGAACACTAATATATGTGGATACTCCTTTACTCGTTCACATATGTCCGCATCTGGGCACGGGCTCGCTCACACATGAGCACGGCATTGTGACGTCCCGGCCACGGCCCTCATATGTGTGGATACTCCTTTATTCAAATAGAATCAGTATAGACGGTGCGCTCTAGGGCATGTGCCTCATGAATTTTGGAGATAAAAGGTCTGTTCCAATAGAAAACCTGTCCTGTCGTAGCCTGCGAAAAGTTACTTGATTGGTGGGGGAAAATTTAGTCAAAATCCCGAAAAGTGAAGGAACGCTTTCTGGGATGTTTCGTGCTAATCAAGAAGACCATAACCTAAAAATCACTTGTGTCTTCAAAATAATGACATAAAACTATTGAAATTAATAAATTATTTATGAAATTATTCAAAATCTTGTAGTAAGGCACCAAATGAAGAAATTATTTTCAGCACATCGTAATCATTTTGGTTTGACATGACAAGTAACAGCTGTTTTGACATGTTGAAAACGTCGGTAAGATTTCACTCCACCTAAAAATCTCCTGCGGTTTCTTGGTCGAGGGGAAGTAAAAATTTCCCCGCTTTTCCGAGCATGAGAGAGCATGAAAACAGGAATTGGGTGATTTCTTGGTCCCGCGGGATCCCGCATTCTCTATTGGAACAGACTTATTGGGAGAATTGGGGTGGTACCTCTCATCATCCCCTCTTCTCCCTTCTTCTTTAAATGTTTGTGAGGCACATGCGCTGGAGCGCACCGTCTAACACGGATCTAAGTCTCAGATGTGCCGATAATAGTTATTATTATCCTGCTTTACCCCTCTTGGCAGCATAGAGCTTCCATAAAGCCTCTCCATTGGACTCTGTTTTGAGCTATCTTCTTGGTTTCAATCCAGGTATGGTCAAAATTTTCGATTTCTTTCATTACGGTCCTTCTCCATTTATTGTTCGGTCCACCGACACCTCTACTTCCCTGCGGATTCCATTCAAAGGCTTTTTTCGTTAACGTTTTATTTCCTTTTCGTAGGGTGTGCGCTATCAACGTCCATTTCCTTTTCTTTATCTCTTTGATAATTAGTTCTTGTTTTGTCAAGTTCCATAATTCTAGTTTGTTATTTTTCTGGGCCAGAAAATTTGACATATAATATATGTATAAAGACTTATTGACGAAATCTTGTATTTTGTTTATATCCGCTTGGTTTATAAGCCAGGTTTCACTGCCATAGAGTAATATGGATTTTAAGCAAGAGTTAAAAATATTTAACTTTTCATTTTTAGATAGTTGTGACGATTACCACACTTTCCATAATCTGTCGAATGCATCTCGAGCTTTTTTAATCCTACTTAATATATCCGCCCTCGCACCTCCTTCCGTAATAATTATACTAACTGTCTATTTTTCTTTGCATGTCTTCTCTTGAATTAGCTAGAAGTGCGATATCATCTGCGTATTCGAGATCTCCCGTTCGACCAATCCCCATTCTTGATACTCTGTTAGGTTTCTTCATTATTTCGTCGAGTACAGTAATGAAGAATAGTGGCGAAAGGAGGCAACCTCTGTTTCATTCCAATTGTCGCTGTTATTGGGTCACTTAGTTGTCCATTATGAAGGATTCTTAGTTCTGCTTCGTCGTATAGCATTATGATAATTTGAATTAACTTTTTTAGTACTGTCTTCTTTTCAAAGCTTCCAAAATAGCACGCCTATGGATTGTGTCAAATGCTCGCTCGAAATCTACGAAGGTAATCTATAATGGTTACTTCCATCCTAAAGATTGCTCAACTATTAATCTTAAGGTGTTTGAATTGTCTATACATCCGCGACCTTTCCTAAATCCTAATTGTAATCTCTTAGCTGGCAGTCTATTTTATCTTCAAAGCTACAAAGAATTGTGGAGGCCAGTAGTTTTGCTACCATATTTTGTATGGTAATGCCTTTCCAATTTCTGCATTCTTTTAGATTTCCTTTTTTTGGCAAATTAATAATTCTAACTACACAATAGTAACTTATGAAATATTGAAGCTGAAACCAAAGTTTGAAGAAGGATTCCACCATTTTTGGTTACAAAGGCAGGTTCCAATTCGGTCCCCTGCATTATGGCTATTGTACAGAAGTTGTTGATTCCTTTCTAGTCATTATTTGGTAGTACGTGGATTTAATGCAGTGACAAACCTTATTACGAAGAACCGAAAGCAACTATAAATTACTTACCGACTTAAATTACAAAAAAGGATCCAAACATAAACAGATTCATCCTTCTCACTTAACGTGGTTTAAGTATTAAGTACCTATGTACCTATATTTTCAAGCACAATTGCATTTTTCTTTTGTTTTCTTAACAATTAAAAATATGTATACTTAATTCATTTACCTAGGCACGTGCAATTGTCTTATCCGGAGAACAGATTAGTGTTTTTAGTAGGTTTTATTATATCATAAAATTGTATTCACTTGGGTTTGGGGGGATGATTAAGTTTTCGTCATAGTAAGGGGTCCATGACCGAAATAAGTTTGGGAATCACTGGTATAGGGTATACGCTTTGCTCCGAAGTTTTTCACCCCAATTTCTCGAAACCTATTGGTTTTACGTAAATTTTTTATAAGAACTTTTCTATGCAGATTAATCTCTCGAACAAATTTTATAATAATCAAAATTAACGTAAAACCGATAAATTATGAGATATTTGAGAAAAACTGAGCGATGTTTCAACGAAAAAATTTAACACTGTCCACTACGAATATTTCAATCGAAAACGAGCAAGTGTCGAAACATAACTGATTGGAGTTGATTTTTTTTCTAACATTTGCACCGTGGTTAAACTATAGGACAAAAGTTTTATGCAAAAAAAAGACAAAAAAAACAGATTATGAAGATTCTATGTGGGTTGCGCTTACAGCCTGTAGTAAGACCGTAGAATAGTGCAGTATCTACTAAATGTAGAGATAAGAATTTACCGATAAAACGTAAGCAAAAACTTGTGAAACTTCAGTACATATCTCCTTTCTCTCTGAGAAAGTATGAAGGCTGTTTCAAAACCTCATGCAGCGCTGCAATCCCAAGTGTTTCTATTTGCTGAGGCTGGTAAAATGACAAGCAAAGCAGCACCAGACCAGCGTGCTGCATGTTCATCTCATATCCTAATTTTTGCACGCTGCCAATTTTGAGGTTCTGATACGGCCTTTAATACACTTAACAAGATATTATCGTTTCCATCTAGCATGTCAGCAAATATTTTGACACCTTTTGACAATTTGCAAAAATATAGTGATCCTTAAAATAAATAAGTCAGTTAAAAAAAGGGACGCCTAACCAAGCACATATATCTTCAATTGCAAGCAGGATTTTTAATCCTTTTTACTGAAAAAAAAAACTTTCATAAATAAAAAAGGACAAAATGTTAGGGAGAGCAAGTCTCTTAGGTCGCAATACTGTTAAACATTTGGTAAGGTACGACCATCATGCCCATGACGATGGAGGAATTGTAGGACCGGTAAGTTTGCATACAGCAATCTCGCAAAATTGGGTAATGCTGGTTAATTTTTTTTTTTGCAGAATTTTCCGTTTAGTACCAAAACTAAAATTGGGCTGACCATACGATATATGTTATTCTTTGGGATCGGTTTATCTGCGCCGTTGCTTGTAGTTCGTTTTCAGTTTTACAAAAAGTAAAGATTTAATCGTACATAAAAAATATTCACATTCCTAAAAGACGATAGTTTTCGAATTTAATTCGTTTTGTTAGAAATCGTTTGATTTCATAAAGTTCATATTCTTTTTTGTGATGTGAATTATTTATTTGTATACGATAAAACTGCAAAAACAATACTTTTAAAACTATTTTTATTCTAGGAATGGATGGTAAAGAATAAGTTAAATAATTGAAGATCGAATTTTCTTATTTTTTTTTTTTTTTGAAAAAAATGATCCTGGGTCCAAAGTTTTGACCGAATATGAACGAAGTTTAATTGAAGTTAATAATTTTGCAGGATGTTTTTGACCAAGATGAGTTAAGTAACATAAACTTTTGTTTTTTGAATACAAAAAAAAGAATTACTACTGGCAAAGATTGTCAATGAATTCCAAAAAAATAATAAAACTGATTCTGTATTATAATGAAACGAGTCTGGTATGACTGATTTGGTGTAAAAGAACGCAAAAAATAATTTTTTTTAATCATATTTATTTATAACTATATTTTAACACAGGTTTGCAGGCATGCTTCTGGCGGTATATATCCTGTCCGTCTTGTCGTATCATAATAGTCCGGTCTGGGGTAGTAAGCCCCGAAGATGAGAGGATTGTTGCTTTCCGCCGTTCTTACAACGTGATTTCGGATCAATCTGATCCACCCTCATGGTTTTTGCTTTTCCGTATAGGATGTTGTTAGCATAAAATTTTTTTGTAGTTCGATTCGGGAGCTCGATACATGCTTAAGCATGCTCTCAAGCATTGTCTTTCGAACACCCTCATCTTTTCCATATATGATGGGGTTACATTTCACCATACGGGGCAGCCGTAGGTAAGAACCGATCTGACCAAGGTCTTATAGCAATTCACCTTAACCCTTGAGTTAAGATGCTTGCTATAAAAGAGCTTCTTCGTCATATGGAAGGCCTTCTGGGCTTTGACTATAGCAGTACGTATATGAGTCTCGTAATACATGTACTGATCCATCCAAATCCCCAAGTAGCTAACCTCCGTTTTCCTCTCCAGCGTCTGTCCAGCATGGCTTCGAACATGGAACGTCTTCCAGTTCCTTCTAACATCGCGTGAAGCTTTGTTAAGAAGAGTTCTGAAAAGGATCGTTTCGCACTTTCCATGATTGATTTTCAATTTCCAATCATCCGCATAACGTTCGATTATCTCGAAATCACGTTGTAGGAGCGTCTGGATTACGTCAATCTTCGGTCCTGTTCTGGGGTGGAATCACGTAAGTTGTTTCAATCGACCTCTTCATACAAAAATTTTTGTAACACTTGAATTTTTGTATGAAGAGGTCGATTGAAACAACTTACGTGATTCCACCCCTGTATATGACTAGGTCGTCTGCGAACGCTAAGGCGCTCTGAAGAGATCCAACTAGATTGCTTGTGTATATGTTGAAAAGGAGAGGCGAATTTACTGCTCCCTGCTGCAGCCCGTTTTTAATGTTGAAGATTTTTGAGGTAAAGTTCCCACTTTTAACCAGAAACTTCCTCCCCGTTATCATGTCGTAGATAATGCGAAGTAGGGGACGCAAAAAATAATTATTTTTAATACAAATGAAGGTTAATTTTTTCGTTTAAATATAGTAATGTGTTTTTTTTGATTAATTTTTATCTTTTTGGGACTATTATTATATAGTTTAAAAAATACCTTCGGAAATGGCTTAGATCAGTTTTTTAATTAAGGACGTCGTTGCCTGTTACTTGTTATTAATGAAAATAGGTCATAGGGATACAAAAATACATTGTGATATGTAAAACTCTAAAAAAAACTTCAAAACGTCCTAGTGGCTAAACCGTTACGATTCCCCCCCCCCCCCCCACCACACCACCCATACGATTTTTTGTTCGTCTATCCATAACCTATCCACAGCCGGCCGCTTTGTCACTGTTCGTGATGCACCCTGTATAATAGAAATTTTTTTAAATCATCAGAATTTGTGTGAAATTTATTTGTTAAAGTATACAAAGTACTCGTATTTATAAAAGTCAATATTCAATAAATTTTGTACATTTAATTTCAACCACAGACAATATTTTTAGGCCTCATATCGATAAGTGAGAAGCTGCAAATGATAGCAAATATTTACGTTGGTTCATATTAAAACTAAAATTGTACCACTTTAGAATTCATTACTAATTAGCATTTACAAGAGCTAACAGAAGCAGAGAACTCAATAATGATCACAAAAAGCACATCATCATTTCATGTGAATACACAATAAAAGCTACAGGCACACATCCTTGCTACTATAAGTTCCTCATTGTGAAATGATTTTGCATTCAGAATCTTCTACCACATTTGCAATCCCTCTAGCTACACTAGCAGAGGATTTTCATTTCAATATTTGCATACCTGGATTAATTTCTACTGTCAGGTAAAATATCACAAAAACTTCACTAATCCAATGCCAATGAACGCATTATTATTCTACGTTCTGCAGTTTTAATTTAATCATCGACAATGTTTTACTATGAATTCTGTGGCTATAGTTAGATACTAGCAATGTCCACGCCCAAGGTCTGTGTTGATCAATTAACACAAGGTAAACACTAAATCAGGTAAGCGCCGCAATAGAATTTATGGGCGCTGGAGCAAGCATCAATCACTACACCATGCGACAGCAACAACAAATAATTGAAGTTGATTGAAGTATTTAGTGCAAATTGTTTCAATATTATAAAAACCGGCTTTGAACTATTCTTTGCAGTAAAGAAAATTGACGGTGGCCACGCATTTACATCCAGCACAACTCGTGAATATTTTTCAATGTGTCCTACTTTTTTACAATTCTTAAATTTTTACCTTCGGAATTTAAACTGAACGAAGGTTGTTGAAGCATTTTTACTTGGTCGTTCAACGTCGAATGTCACCAACTACAAGCAAATTGTGGCAAATGGTAAATTTTCAAATATGGTTTGACCATAAAATTATTCAAGGCGAAATTTCGTATATAAATAATTTGAATTTGTGCAGATTTTGTGGAACACATGCTGAATATAAGAATTTATGTGAAAATTTGTGTAGAAAACTTTTTACTACCAAACTACCCTTAATCCCAGTTTTGTGGGTAACTTTGAGAGAAATCCATAAATCTTACACACGAAGAAAATTCTTTCAGGACATCACATTGTGGGGGAAAAAAATATTATTCAAATTTGTTGGCCTTAAGGAAAAAATTATTTTGTCCTCCCTTAATCCACAACAATAAAAACGAAAATTCCAGAGTTCGACCTTTAAAAAAAACGCTAACGAGCACCAAAATACACTTTGGTCTACATCACCCACAACGCACTCCCCGCACAACCACCACGGATTTACAAAAACTTAGTAAATTTGTAGCTCATTTGTAGCAGCAGTCGCGCAAAATCTACATATTTACAGCGCGTCCTTAGGTAAATGCAGCTCTAGATCTCATAGAAGTAATTGCTCCTCTCCATGCGGGGGTGGCATTCCTTCGGCGTGCTTAACCAGAGTTCCACAAGGCACCCTTTTGGGTCCCGTTGTGTTTATTAAATTGAATTTTCGCTAAGCAAACATTGAATGAGAAATTTATTGTCGACGACAGATTACACTGTAAACACTCCAAATGTCTATAGACGGCAAACATTTATATGCGCCTTCCCCTGCTATACAAAGTAGACCTACCCGCACTAGAGCTAGCGAAAGGGGTTGTTTTCAATTTACGAAGGAAATTTTTATCGCAGGAATATTAAAGTTAAAACAGTCAAAAGGCACCAGAATTATGCT
The DNA here is from genome assembly GCA_963855945.1 of Thereva nobilitata. NCBI lineage: Eukaryota > Metazoa > Arthropoda > Insecta > Diptera > Therevidae > Thereva > Thereva nobilitata. The sequence goes on along the minus strand of OY979694.1, from coordinate 42,922,977 downwards.
GAAGGCAATCGGAAGAAGCCGTAAATACGGGGTTGAACCCGGGCTGCACAAAGTTCCCAGAAATTGAATTACGACCGTTTGAAGTTTTGCTTGTGGATGATTTTATTTTTCTGGTGTTTTGTATTATTTTTTTTTTTTTGGTATTAAATAACCGACGTTCATCTGGATGCTTAGTACCACAGTAAGTGTCTACGAGTATCCTTGGGCCCTTTTTATTTCGATGTTTTTACCCCAGTCGAAATTGGGGTTAAAGGAAAATCTGTGGATCCTTTTTTTATACTTAAAAGTTGATTAATAAATTCTTGCGGGTTTCCAAGATTTTTTCAAGAAGAAATAATCAAGTTTTTTTTTGTTCTTGTGGAAAAAAATGACGCATAAACATGGAAATCTAATTTTAAAAAAAAGGAATTTTGTAATTAAAATTTAAGCACATGACGGACTGGTAGGTTAAAGGGTGACACCTAAGCTTAGACTCCTTCACATAAAAAAAGGGGTCGTCATACATATAGACTTGCAAACACTACTCTAGCGGGCCAACCGAATTCTATTGTTGGATTGTTGCCTAACCAATACAATTCCCTTTTAAGAAATTTACAACATTTGTTAGGATTTAATCAATAATTATTGCACAAAACTCACATTGAATTCTTATTGTCATTTTTAGGGGCCCCTATTCCCATAGTCAAGTCACCCATTGAAAAATGTGACAAACCAATTTTCGTATTCTCGTAGTCACTTGCTGTAGAAAAAGTGACGATATTTCTATATTCTTATGATATATTTCAATTTGCATATCCTGTTCGTTATTTTAATTCTAGGATATAAGAATAATGATAAATCATCAAAAATATTAAAATAAAACATCTTACCCTCTGTTTCTATTCATTTTAAAAAAATTGTAGCGTCACCTACAAATTCAAAGTGATAAAAAATGACAATTTTCAGTGACATTTACTACAAAAAATGACTTCGAGAATGCTACACCCAGTTTTGTGACATTTTCTCTCATTAACTTTTCCCTTGTCACTCGACTATGAGAATACCACTTTAAAAGTGACGTGACAAAAAATGTGAGGTGAGAAAAAAAGTGAGGTGACTATGGGAATAGGGGCCAGGGTTTTAATTGTATTTTGGCTCTAGAGCGTTTGAGTAAATTTCAACTAATTCTTGACGGGTGTGTTCTGTTTCAAGGAATCCTTGATCTGAGGCCGTGAGGCCGTATGTGCCCCCATTTAAATGGTTAAAAACTCTACGGCCATCATATGCCCCTTAAAAAGCCAAGTGGCCGGTGTTCGCCCGTTGTAAGGCCATTTTTTATTTTTACTCCGGCTTTTGGGGTATAGATACTACTGATGGTATTTCCTTGGTTAATCCAAAAACTTCATCTGGTTTAATGCTGAGTGCCAGCCTTAGAATTAACACCCTTATTCTAAAACCAGTCATACCGCAATATCAAGTGTGCGGTGAGTATCAAGTTGAGACAATTTGGTATTCTAATTTTGGTCTTGCAATTTTGACAATCCGCAAACAGTTTCAACGACTCTCAAAATTATGACTGTATACATAGCATGTCACAAGAGTGTAAAGAGCACGTTTCTAGCATATTTTTCAAAATTTCTCACAGACTTGACACACAGCCAGCTTCGTTGAGAGGTGCTCGGACGTTCACTACTCTCCCTTCCTTACTGTATTAATATTTTATGGCGTTTGTTTGCTACTTGGTCGCCCAGACTTTGCTCTATCTCATTATACGAATACAATTTCACCATTAGAGGTGAATTTTTTTAAATTTTCTTGTGACTTAGAATACCAAAACAGCTGATAGTATAACGAATAGGGTCTCAAGCTTTCAGTGACAAGCACGAGTATCAAAAGCTTATGACTTAAGGCCCAATTACAATGAACGGATTAGAGCGGAACAGAATCGGATTGATCTGTCAAAGTGGTATCCGAGCATGCGTTTTGCATTTGAGCGATTACAATGAACGGATACAAGCGCATTTGATCGGATCTGGGCGGATTCTTTTTCGTTTGTTTAGAAATCGGCGGATTGGGCTGTCAGAATTTTTGTAAACAAGTCAAGTTGAATTTTGTTTTCTTTTTTTTTATAATTTAAAAAATATTTTCTGACGAATAATTAATAGGAGAAGTAAAAGAATACGAATTAGTATATAATAAGGCGAAAATTGGTTGTAAAATTACAGAAAACACTTTGACGTTTAAGCGCGAACAGATCCGTTCATTGTAATCAGTGCAGTTTCCTATCCGCTCCGGTGCGTTTCTTTGACATTTCAAGCCGCATAGATCCGTTCATTGTAATTGGGCCTTTGTGATTGGTTATAATGTAGAATAGGGCGGTAAGTATCACTTTCTGCGAGTGGATCGACTCTATACTGAGAACTCGCAAACTAATGGTTTCTCATGTTGAGGGGTCTCTGGAGGCCACTATAGCAAAAGGTTGTCCGCAGGGAGGAGTTTTATCCCCACTTCAGTGGTGCCTTGTTGTAGATGAACTCCTGGAACTACTCACCGGTCGCAACTTTTTCTCCCAAGATAACGCAGACGATGTCGTCATCGTAGGGACGGATGAAACTGAAGGAGCCATGTCAAAGCGTCTGCTGCAGGCACAAGATGTAATATCTAACTAAAAGTCAATGCAGACAAAATGATTCTGGTTCCTTTCATCAGAAAACGATCACTACCGGGGCTTTCGGAACCGACACTCGCAGGTAGAACTATAGGCTTTTCACAACAAGCCAAATATTTAGGAGTGACGCTAGATGCCAAGCTCAACTGGAACCAGCACATGGACAATCTTATTAGCAGGATGCGCAGATCCCTGTGGTTCCACATGGGATTTGCAGCCGAAGCCCATGTACTGGATATGCACTACCATCATTAGGCCCATGGTAACTACCATCATTAGGCTTAAGGATTTAATAACCAATTTGGGAAAAATTCAAAGAATGGCCTGCCTTCACATCGCTGGAGCCATCCGCACTTCCACGACGGCAGTACTGCAGACTCTTCTCAATCTGATACCACTCCACCTTGAGGTAGAGAAGTCCGCGATAAACGCGGCGCTGCGGCTGAAAGCGAATGGCTATCTGGGCGAGGACATTCTATAATAATCAACATTATAGATGGGATTCCAGAAGCGGGGATGCTATCGGATTGCATGCAATTTAAAATCTCAAAATTTGAGCAACCCTCTGTGCACATGCAAGTCAGGCTAACCTGGACTTTTCCTAAGGTATCGCCGGCTGGACTATTATGGTTCACGGATGGTTCCAAAACCGAGACAGCTGTGGGCGCCGGAATCTGGAGCCAAAGCCCCAGATTCAGCAGAGCGATAAGCTTAGGCACCCTAGCAACTGTCTTCAAGCAGAGTTGTACGCTCTATTGGCATGCATTCATGAGAACTTAAGAAGGGCCTACCAAAATAAACGGATTTTTATCTTCTCTGATAGCCCACTGGCACCAAAACTAAGGAAAACATATGAAAATGGAATGAAAGTGCTGCCATTCACCCGAGTTATCCCAGGGCTTGCTGTTCGACATTGCACTCTATACGAAGAAAATAGATTGTCGACAGTACAAAGTGCTTTCCCTGAGCTCTAGTCTTCCACATAAAAAAAAAAGGGCCAACTACTCAACAAGCGCGGTATTCTAGTACCATAAAACGATCTAGTACCTCATCGAAGTGCAGACACCCTTAAACTTTCGGCAAGCCACCAAAACGATGATACGCTCACATCGCCTTTTGTCCAGGATTGCACTATGGTATCGATTTTTTATATGATACCAGTGCCGACGTATCGATAAGCCTTTCCGACACACAATAGCTGTATTAATGTACTTCTGAAGGCACTGTTCTGTAATCCACACTTTCGACCTCAACTGACTTGAACTTCATCTTGGCATTTTCTGACAATCCATTCATAACTTGATCGTCGTTGATATTTCGAAAGCCATTTTCGGGGCCAAATTTTTAACGAAGTTCGAACTTTATGGCGATTTCAAACATTAACACACCGAACCCTTCAAACTTTAACCTTCCGATTAGGCCCCCATCCACGGTCAAACAAAACATCAAACCAATTTTCGACAAACAGCGCACACATTTATGCTTTGACATTTGTTGGCCATCAACGAAGGAGCCTTTCTTCAAACATCCCGAGCGACAATTCCTGTAAACAAAACGAGCTTTCATATGCTTTACATGGCACACATAAGAAATGCACACACACACACATTTAAGCTGTTTGAAGGAAATATTAAACCAGACGAATATTTTCTTCAAACAGCGGCCAACTTTGAAAACTTGTATTTTATACACGCACACTTAGAATTTTTTCGATGTTGGCCACAAATTTGATGATTTGTTTGACCGTGGATGGGGCCTATTAAACGCAATAAGCAACATACAGTACTGGGCAACTTCCATTTATTATCACCCGGGGACACCATCGGGGAAAGCTTAAGGTGACGAAATTAGAATTTGAACACATAGCTCAAAGAAGGATCTGTGTACCATGGAGTGAGTACCAGGGGCAGCGGAGCATGTAGGGATGGTAGGAAAAGTGGACACACACTTTCACTTTGGGCGGGAAAATCCACACCCAAAATATTTCATCCCAGAACGTTGCAGGGCCGTTCCGGCCGCTGGCGACGAAGGAAGGTGGTCGAAGCAGCGCACACACATGCTTATTATACGAAAACTAAATATATTTTATTAGAGCTATTAAGAACTTATAACTCTATACCCTAAGCTTTTTAAACCCCATCCGATTAGCATTTAAAAAGGGGATTGCCTCAGGACCATGCCGAAAAAAGGATTCCCCTAGGTTCCTCATGAGGACTCCATGTGGCAAATAAGGGGCATGCCGAAAGGGGTATTTCCTCATGAGCACCACAATGAGGGGCATTTCCTTATGAACGCCACACAAAATAAAACAGGGATTAGGTATGCCTTATCAATTTCTTATAGGGGCCCTACGAGGCAAACCTCATTACAAATGAAACCCCAAGATCTGCCTTACGTTTTCGGAAATCTTTTTAAAAAGCTTTAAAAAAATACCCTTAGGCTTTAGTTTAACTCATACAAAGCTTTAGTTTTTGTTGTTGCATTGGTTCTCAGAGAATTTTGTTGGTGACCGTGGTCATTTAGCATACTCAATAGCCCGGTTCTGGTTCAATTAAAGAGGTAACAGGTATTGATAAAACCACACTCGCCTTTAAAAATATAAAGCTTTCGACACCGGCGCAGATATTTCTCACATATCTACGCCGAAATTCTCAAAATCCACTCGGGGTCGAGTAGCAATTATTTTTTCTCAAGGGGGCCATGGGGCATTCCTTATGACGAGGTGCGAATGAGGAAAGGCGTTAGATGCCCTGTGTGAGCATTAAAGCGTGGATACACAATACGGGTGGCTGACCTGACAGTGGAGAGATACTGCACCTGTGTACTCGCATGACAGTAGCTCGACTCGCCTCGCTGCTGCTTGTGGTGTGTTGGGGAAGGCGAGCGGCGAGTAAAAACAAAAAAATGTTATTGTAACGGGTACTGACCGACACGCACATGACAGTAATTCGTATGATGCGGTCACACGGTACGAGTAGCTGCACTGCAGTAACTGACTAGGCCAACTCGCACTATGTAACCACGGCTTTATAGGGTAAACCACACGGCGTCCACATGAGGCAGCGGGTCTAGCCTCATAGAGGCCTATCTATACCCCTTGCCTCAAAATGATAGTCGGGCATAACCCCATAACAAAAGAATTTAAAACCATAAAACTCAATAGACTGCTGGTAAACAAATTGACCGGTTTAAGGCACAAACAGATTGGCGCCGCGGCAGGTGGCGGATGCGGCCACGGTGACGGGAAAGACGTTTAAAATACACGGACCACCATATGGACTAACACAAAGGCAAGCGGCGCGGAGAAATTAAATGTATGGGGGATTCTCTCGTAGGCCGTCGCCGTCACCGCCGCCGCGCCAATCTGTTTGTACCTTAACTTTATAAATTTTAACGTTTAATGTTCACGTGCTCCCCACCCACAATGCCGCCCCTGGTGAGTACCACTTTATCTAGTCTATCAGTGGATTCTAGCCCACAAATCATTACGAGAAAAACATTCAAAATGTATCATGCTTATACCAAAAGGAGGCTTATACAAAGACCCTGTCTGTCCGTCCATCTGTGACCCAATTTTATCTCCGAAACCACTTTAATTAAAGGCACGTGCAATATCGAAAATGTAAATTTCGGTAAGGAGACAGCAAATTGATATGGATCACATCATAATAACTCTGTGTCGTATGTCCTATTAAAATAATTCAGATACAGATGGCCCCAGGTATTTCCTTGAGAATTTAACTAAGAATACGAATAAAAAAATATGTTCGCTTATGACTATGCAGATATCGGAATCACTTTGTCCATCATCATATTTATTATCATCCCTAAAGACCGTGGTATTGTGTGAAGCCTTGAAAAGATAATAATAACGACATTTCAATTCACTCACAGCATTAAAAAAATTTAAAAAAAGATTGCATAATTCACTTCACACCACTTTTTGAAAAGAATTTGATATTTTTTCTTCCTTTTCATGTTTCCCAGACGTCCTTTTAAATCCCTATTCGGCCTATTCGCATATCCAAAAAATTCTTTCATAAACTTTTAACCCATGAAAAACTGCTCTAAAAAACCTCAACCTCAGACCCAAATCGGAACTCGGTCGAGGAAGAGAACAGAGAAATGCGGATAGTCCTGGAATCGTCCTTATTTCGTTTTAAGTGAGAAAAATTCACAGTCAAAAATTACTCTGCTATCGTTCTACGCCAGGCGAATCTCAAATAGATATTCTCCATGGTCAAACGTCCTTAGGCACGTGAAAAGTGGCACACCATAGACTTTTCCTTTTATTATTGATTCTGAACTTTAATGTTGCGTAACTGTATCTAAAAATTTTCTGGGTGAATCGGATACACACGTGTGTGCGTTGTATCTTGATAACAATTGAGCGAAAAGTCGTTCAGGTGAGGTGACCACTATATACCTGACCACATACACGCACAATTCATCCCCCAAGTTAGATGACGTGACGTGAAGTAGATATATAAATCAGAAGGACACTCCCATCCACTTAGTACCGTGGTATCCTTGCCCGGAATCTAGCTTCTGAAGGAGCATTCGTCTGGTATTTGTCATTCTGTGAATGGGATCGTTTCCTTCCCTTGACCCAACGGGGCGAATTGAAAATGTTTTTTTTTTTGCTTTTCACTTCTGGGTAGCCCTACCCTGGTCCTGGGTAGCTGTTTTGGTGCATGGGAGTCATATATCAGGACTAGTTGGATATATGAGTGATTTGGGATTATATGAATGGCTACGTTGCTGATAACAGGCTTAACTTGGTTCAAGATGAAGATTTAAGTCGATGGCAGATATACTATAACAGGAGATCGTTTTAAAGGTATTTATTGGTAGTTTTTCTTAAGCATTTATTTACGTAATACAAATTTAACTCCATGCTTAAAGTTAATTATTCTAACCTATTCTAATTTATATTACTTGCTGGCCCTTAGCAGGCACTTTAAACTAATCTATATCTTATTTACCTTATGCCCTTCAGACGACGGGCTTCCATGGACTTCAGTTAGGGAAAACACCAAGAGTTTATGGAAGCTCGCACCACTTACTTACAAATTAACTCCCTTATAAGATACCTTAATACTAGAACAACTCGGGTGCACCCCGCTCAGGCGTAGACCATGCATGAACTCCAGTTAGTCACACTGGAATACTAGCTAGCATACTGGGATACTAATCAGTATTCTGGTATACTGGGTTCTTGGTCAAGTAATCTGAAAACGTAAAATTCCTTATATCTCGGAAACCGTTGCCTGTCGCTGCAGCAGCAGCGCCGAGCCCGGAAACCAAGGTCAAGGTCAATTCGCGTCTCGAGCGATCACTGGTACTGAAATATCAGCCAGTCTCCCAAGCAACTTGGGTTTAGAAATCTCGTGTTTAAACGAACGTCCAAAACTTTATTGGGCCGATCTCCGTCAGTTAGAACTGATTTGGACGATTCGGGTTGACATAATCTTACCTCAGTCAATCTTTCCTGTTCGATTTCAAATTCTCTCTCTTTAATTAGTCGATTCAATTAAATTCCACAAATCAAATGTCCTGTTGTCTTTTATTCCAGTTTTATTTCGATTCACACAGTTTTCTGACAAAATTATCAACAACTTATTTTGTCTGCCATAAATAAAAAAAAACAAAAAACAAAAAACTTCAGCCAACCCAAAATTTTGAAAAGACGTTTCGGAACGTCATTTCAAATTTTAAACTGCAACAGTTGCCCGTAGAGGATTTTAATGAAATTTTATACCCCCTATACAGACCGTCAAACGCCTTCTAGTACTCATAGTCGTTGAAAAAATGCTATTCAGCTAGAGATTCCGCACAAGATGCCACCCAAGACACATCTCCCACAGCGAAGTTCAACTATTACTGTGTTTCCATGCAGAGTTTATCCTGAGTTTACTCAGATTTAGCGCCCATGGAAACTGGGATTGAGTAAAGTGTCGTTAAATCCAAGTAAACTCAACGAAGCCAGTCCGATTAAGCCGGGATTTGTATATGTGTGTGTTTCAGTATCCTTTACTGCACATATACCAACGGCGACGCAATGTAAAATTAATTATCTGTCACTTTAACCCAGAACCGTCATGGAAACAGCATCGAGTGATCTTGAGGGAAAAAGCTTTCTGTTTACTTAACGAAAACTCTACCCTGGCTCATGGAAACACAGTATATAAATCTCCTCGCAAAAGCTCACCCAAGACACAAACCCGCCACCGCGAAGTTCAATAATTTCACACACCCGAGACCACAACCGATGACTTCCCTGGTCCTGCAGCTCTACTACTCTTAATTCTATTTTTGAATTTAAAATAGCTTTTGTACATTGCCGACGATCCGATGATCAGTAGTTCGTCACACAAGATAAAAACATTAAATTTATTTGATTTAGGAAAATACTTCTGGTTCAGTACTCTTTACAGCAATTCCCAGCCTACTCTTCTGTTATCGCCTGTAAGGATAATTGAGAAAGATATCTCCTGTTCCAACGCAGAAGGTAGTGTTCTTTCGCGGAAGTATTCGATAGAGTAGAGTAAATCCTAGAGTTTCGTTTGGCAGTATTTTCACACTTGTCTCTATTTTCTTTCTGACTAGAGTTTGTTGTTCGGCATTGCGGATTAAGTCGTGCGAGTGCGACTGCCATTCCAGAGATCTGTTAGTCGATTGCCCGCACCGGCATGGTCCTTCGTCTTTATCACTTCGTCAACCTCGATAACATTCTTCTTTTAGTTTTTGTTTCATCCACATCCAGTCACACGTGAAATTGCCTTGGGTTTCTCATAATGACTAGTTTATGCTGTTGAGACTATTGACTAATTACTTGATTCTAAACTTCTTCTGATAAGGGTGTAAGGGTAAGCATTGTATTGTAAGTATTGTAGAACTAAATAGACTTATGTAGTTTTATACATTCAACAACCAAACAAAACCAAAATTGAAAAACTTTTACGTGCTCTGATAGCTAAACGGACCCTATTTATCTAGAAAAGAACTTAGCATATAACCGAAGAATTTAAAAACAATTGGAGGAGTTGAATTACTTTTCCAAAAACAAATCAAATCAATTCTCAAGTCTCCCAGCAACCCTTTTAGGACTGTCTACGATACCCAAAAACTTGAAAATAACCATATGTGACGTCTAGGTACATCAGAAGAGAAAAACCACTGCGCAAACTTCCCTTCAAATACATGCGATACCGGTTGCAGTACTGTTTACCAATCCTGTACCATTGTAAATTGGAAATAAAGAAAAACAAATCTTTGCGGCAAAACCCTTGGAATTCTAAAGTGGGTATCGATTTTGTAGTGAAGAAATAATTCAGTGATTAAAGTGGAAGCGCATAAGTCGCCTTTGGTTTTCTCAGGATAGCGCCACTTTAATTTTAACAAAAATAAATCCTTACAATAACTTCAATTCGAAACTGACTGCAAGATAAAACCAACCTCTAAGGATAGCCCTGAAGAAGCTATTACATCAGATTGCTATAGACAACGAAAAGAAAGCACAAAAATTTCTCAGCTTGATTAACAAGTTGGAGAGGGTTTTTAGGGTGTTCCATCTTTTCTTTATCAATTTTTCCTTCGACGTTTTACAACCACAGCAGAAACAGTTTTGTCTAGAAAAAAACACGAGAAGCTTTTCCCTTGCCTCCCCCACATTCAAGGACGAAATATTTTCAACATTCACCAGCTGTATATATCCTGGCTGGCAGTTCCATTTCAATAATGATGATTATGCACTTGTAGAGAACCCCTGAAATATTGCCAAAGATATGAGCAACAAGTAAGTACAGGTGAATAATGAGAGTAGTTCCGGAGTTTTATGCTAATTTAATTTGTTTCTTGCCTGAGGACAGGCAACCAAAACGCCATAATGTTTTCTATTTTTGCAACTTTCTCCCACTTTCTGTTAGTTATGTGATTACAGCCTTTAGTATTACTAGGCGCACGAAATATTGTTTATCATCAGCTCACAGGTGTTTTATTAAGAGGTAATTTATTGCGACATTTAATCAGTTTTGGTTTAGTATTCATGGTTTAATTTTGCTGAAAGCTAGACAGATGTATGTTTTTAACGAAAGGTTTAGTTAGAGCACAGAGATAATACTATTGTACTTTACTCTTGATTAACTTAGCCTATAGAAAAAATGAAATGATCACAGCTTTTCAATAAGGACCAATAGTAGTTTACCACTCGATTTGAAGCCAACAACTATGTTCACTAGGTATATATCTAAATGAACAACAACACGGATTCGCGTTATGGAGAGCGGCCTTCGAAACGATCCTTCAGCAAGGCTTTTGATCGAGTGGATCACGATATTTTAATTGCAAAAAGTAGTAAAAATTGGAATATCAGGGTCTGTCATGGAATTGATAAAATTATATCTAAACGGAAGAACACAGGATATCAGCTTCCAGAGCTGGACTGGCCTACCAAGCTACCGGGAGTTTCCCGGTGGGCCGTGCCGAATGTTAAATCAAAAATGTTTCCTCTAAATAATTTTTTTTTGAAAAAAATAAAGTTTTCCCACAAAAAAAATAAAAAAATTCAAATTTCAAGCGTATCACAATGCCTTTGTTGAAGACTGTTATTTCATAAGGATTGTGTGGAATTTAAAAAATTAAAAAAACAAGAACTTTTAAATGCGTAGTATAAAAATTGTTCGTTGTTGTCCATAGGAAATATTCCAAGCTTTCTAATTTTGGAAAAAAAGGTATAGGTAACGTAATTTTTGGAGAAAAAAGTAGTGAAAGTTGAAATTGTAGTACCAAAACTGGTGCTTAAGTAATCCTGAGAGAAGCTAGTTCAAATAACGATAAAGGATTCGTCAGACTTGACCGAAAAGGCCAATTTATTTTTCAGTAATTATTGTAGGACGTGGAAAACAATTCCCCGTTCAAAAAGTGGTGATCTAAGGTTTGAAAAAAATGTTGATGTTGGAAAAGGGTAACGTGATTTTTGCACGGGTTTTAAAGAATGCTCGGATTTTGTTGACAAGTGATGTTTTATGGGGATGCTATCGGAAGCTGAATCCAGAAAAGATAATTTTCGGAGCCGGTTTTATTCCTTCTAGTTTATTAAATGGTGCTTGTGGCTCTTGGCCGAAGTCTTTTCAATAAAGGGCTTGACCGAATGTTATGAAATTTTTTCCAAAGCACGTTTTCGTTAATGTGCATCCCAACGAAGCCGATATCATTTTTGGTTTTGCGCGATATCGTGCGGGTACAAAAATCACGTACGTCGTTTAAACAAAAAAACAGGTCAACCGGTCCTAAATTCATTCTCAGTCCAGCCCTGAATGGGTGATATAGAAACATTTAGAAGGTTTGAGTTTTAAAAATGCATCCGCATGTATCCATCTCATTTTTACTTATGGTTAATACTCCTTAGAATACAGTTGTCATCTCATGCCCCTATTTGCCACGCAATACTTCTTTTTACTCCTTTAACTCCTTACACGGCTCCTGTAGGATAGCTATAAACTATAGTCCACGTAGACGAAGTCGCGGGCGACAGCTAGTTCATATTTTGTTTATTTACTTGTTAATCCTAAGTAATTGAAACTCAGAATAAGGTAAATACTACAAATCTTAATTAAGTTCTGCATTTAGATTTTAATTAAAGTGTGCGCAGGCGACACTACTGGTTCTCAACCAGTGATGCGGTCTGCGGTCGAGACGTGTCGCGACTGCAGGCGACAGTGGCGCTGTGTTCCAAATTTCATCCATATAAAAACTTACAAACCAGTAGTCTCACCTGCGGTTTGCTGCAGTCTGCCGCCTTGTTCGGAATCGTACCTTTACTTGAAATACGCAGCAACCGATTTACTTGAAATTTTAACAGTAGATAGGGAATGACTCAAAAATCAAAGTCTACCATATGCCAATGTGCGCTTTTTCTTTGGGGGTGGTTCCCACCCGATGCATATTTCGAGGATAACTTGTACAACATTTTTTAAAGTGCTTGAAAATACCTTTAAAATGAACACTGATAAAAGTCATTTCCATGTAAAATGAATGAGTTATGACAAACAGAAGGAGAACCGTTCAATTTTTTTTTAAATGATCAATAAAACTAATACCACTTCCACCTAAATTCAAATCTATCATGTTCCTCGTAGGATTCACTTTATTTTAGAGATATCTATCGGATCTATATAGTTTGAGAGATTTTCAGGGTGTATTTTTCGAAATGCGTACGATCGAAATGAAAAGGGGATTTTACGAATTTTACAGATTTCTGCGTTTATTTCAAAAAAAACTCAAAAACTATTGAAGATACATAGAAAACTGTTGAATAACAAAATTTAGATTTTTTTTCAACAAAAAATTTGGTTTTTTATGTATTGCTGTAGCTTAAAAACTGACGGAGATATAGCGGATTGAAGTTTGCTTTATAGTGTAAGACCCACCTTTGCCTAGCCATTTGACCCCGCACGTTTTGAAAATTAAGTATTTTAATATAATACAATTAACACAGTTTTATAGCCAGTGAAATTACCTACAAAATGGTTTTTGAATGGACATTATAGCTTGAAAATTGACCTCGCTACAGTAAAAAAACCGAACGACTTTTTTTTAAATTTTCGGAGCAAATGATTTTCGGAGCACTTGTGAGCACATTACGGAATTTCACGTATACATACATGCTACATTTGGTATACAGGTTTAATACACATTTTACAACAGCACCTCTAAAATAGAAAATATTCTAGAAGCTGGAAGGTATTGCGCAATACTTTTGTAAGCAGCTGCTAAAGATGTGCAATTAAATAAAATGAAAAAAATTGACGATTTGCAAACTTTTTAGAGCATAGGTGAATCGAGTGTTCGGAGGTCGGTACCCCGCCAGTATATATGCACGCACACATACACACACACTAAAAAATTTACTAAAATACTTTCTGAACTTATAATTAAATTTGTGTGTCTCAAAAAGGGTAGACTTTGAAAAGGGTGGTAAGTAGAGCCTAAATCCAAAATTTCAATAAAATCGGTGGCCTCCGAAAAAATGTAGAGGGAATAGTAATACCCCATTTTTACGGCTGGGGACTGGACTATTCTCTAAGGGTAGTTTTTAGGGGTTGAAAATTTTCTTAAAAAATTATTTCAATAGGTCTAAGAGGTGATATATAGGCCTACTAAGCGTTTTTATTACCCATTTATTGAGTTTTATTAATTTTTAACGGTAAGGGGTTTTCACCCCTTAAAATAAAAAGCGCACCTCGGCACAGGGTAGACTTTGAAAAGGGTGGTAAGTAGAGCCTAAATCCTGAAGTAGAGGTAATACCCCATTTTTACGGTTGGGGACTGGACAATAATGATTTGTTGGAGATAAGATGGAGTTATCAATCCATCTTAGTTCTTTCGGTCCACCATTGAGAATGCTATATCTTCTAAGCTTATCTATCCCAGGTCTATTGTTGGCCTGACATTCCATGTGTCGAAATTTATATCGTAGTTTCTCATTAGTCCTCCGGGCTTCGTTGAGGTTTTTGCCGTAAGTGCTGACCCTTATTGAAGCTTATCGGTTCCATAACAAGAATTGTTAACTGAGGAAATGTAAGAGCGGTCCCCGAATATTTTTGGCCCTTGGGGCATGCTTGCTGTACCTCTGGATACCGTATTTAGAGGTTTTACTAGAGATTGTTACATTAACCGTCTTCTATTTCAGGGGTTGGGATCGGCAAGATATCGCGGCTGAATTCGAGTGCATTATATGTAGTCCACCCACATCGAAGAATGGTAAGAATACACTGAGTGCACTCGCTATTTCTTTCAGGCGCTGATATACCTAATATTCTTTGCATCTGGTGGGTGGATATTATTGGTGGCTACTCACCACTCTTGCGGATCCCATAGCTCCTCAAGCAGCATCATGCCCATCGCATAGTTCGTGCCTGGCAGGCATGTACTCTACTGAAAGTTTGTTGAAGCAATGTGGAAGTTTTCTACCACATAGAATATAACTCTTACCAACTGACATTTAAATTAAACCAATCCCTGTACACTCGAAATTGCCACTACCTACTATCTTTTTCTCTCGTAAAATAAATTAAATGGGAAAAACTCCATGCATTTCCGCATTTAAACTAAGCAAAAAACAAAATCAATCATTTTATCTCAACAATAAAAAAAACCGATAGTAAATTTCTTCTCCATCCCCAGTTTTATTTCTGTCACATTAATGTCACTGTGATTGAGCGAGTCCTTGTTTTTCCAATCACAGACACAGACACAAAAAAGGAAACATCCTTATTGCCCATAAATTTAGCTTCTGTCATATAAAATTTGCCAGATTCAATTTGAGAGATTGATGCCAAAACACCCTTACCCCACCACATCCGTCAATGTGAAACAGGAACAGAACTCAAGGATTTTTAATGCTAGGAATTATTTTGCTTCTGGATTTTTCCATGGAGGCACAAGTAAGCGTGCAAAAGGACCCTCCAGGTTCCACAAGGGTCACAAAATTACATAAATGAACATAAAAAATGCACGTGTATTAAAATGCATCTTCGTCCTTGCTGCAGGATAAGGAGTGTTTTGTGTAAAGTTTAGCTCAAACACAAAAGTTATATTTGTGCCGGTGTTAAAGTTCATGGATATCCGGAGGAAAGGCAGCTCTGCAGGAATAGTCTCGCCTTACCTCAAGGATAATTAATTAGTGAGGAAGAGTAGTAAAAAAAATCCCAGATGGAAATAGGAGCAATGTGGAAAGTCCTTTTCCATGAGAACCTGAAATCTGGCAACTAGACTACTTTTTGTGCATTTTCACGGTTGCCCCACATGCTGGTTCCACTATGTGGGCTATGATAGTGAATAAAAGTTGTTTTTTCTGGGGCAGTTTTTGTGTGTGGTGCTTGTTTTCTTTTGGTCCTTTTTATCCATTTGTGTGTTGTAATTGTTTTGAAATATGTCAGGGAATCTCAAAGAAGATTTTACGTGCCAAACCATAGGAAAAAGATTTTATGTGTCACTCAAAGTGAAGATAGCGTGGTTTTGAGAGGATAATATTGCATTCACAAAGGGATTTAAAGGGATTGAGCGGATTTAGATAGATGGGCAAGCAAAGTGAATCAGAACCTTGAACGTGATCAACAATTATTTGAGTGCTTGTGTGTTATTGTCAGTTTTCATTAATCCCTGGTGGAAAATAGGGCAAAACAGTTACCTTTTAGCAGATTATATGTTAGGCGCAGCTTTCAGTTCCGTCAAAATTTCAAGCGCGACCTCTAGCAACACGGTTTGTATCCAAGATGGGCTCCATGGGTTCCTGGTGGCTTCCAACGCTTTTGAATCTGAGTTTTTTTCATTCTTGTGTTGCAGTTCCACTATTTTTTTAATCCGTGTGGTTGGAGGGAAAAGTCTGGGAGTCTCAGAGAATTTGTGTCTGGGAGTAGTGGCAGCATTGTAAAATTTTGATGCGCGTGCGTCGATCGATCCGGCAATCAGGCTTCAGCCATTATGGAGACTCCACTTGCTCCTACCGCCAAAAACATCAAATAAAGCGAAAGTTTTGGTATCCGCGGGAAAATGGCAAACGTTCTTTTGGGGTTGCAAGGGGGTGTGGTTGATCAATTACCTGCCTCGTGGGACCACGATCACAGCTGCACGCTATTGTCGGGTGTTGCAACAATTCAGAAAAGCGATCAGTAACAAAAGGAGAGGAATGTTGACAAAAACAGTTTTTTACTCTCCACCAAACGTCGGAACTCCGCAGTGTTCACTAACCTCTCGAGGACTACTATCACTGTCTAGTGTTTTCCTTGTCCATCTTCTGCAATACAGTCATAGAAATATAGAAAAACCAAATGGCTGGAGATTATTAGCTTCTTCCCAGCCACTGACTGGGATTTGTGCTTCTTTAGTGCTAACACCAACTCTGTCGATTTCTGTGTCGCCAAAGTTGTATCGGATGAAATGCATTTGTTCACTCTTTATTGTACCAGGTCTAATGTAAGCCGAATAAATAGTTTATTGGTGAGTATATGAACGCATAGAGCATACAGACGTTTGAGGAATGAGGCACTTCGTCATGAGTCTTAAAGTACTTTACTCCTTTAAATCTAACATCGGCAGAGTTAAGCTGACATGCTAACAAGTCATGAAGACAAGATCTTTAATGCTACCGCTTGCAGTGGGAATTTCTTCCATTAAGAAGAGTTTCACTTTATCCACAACCCGTGGACTTGTCTAGTAGGGAGAGATGATATCAAAAAGCAAGTCCAAGGTCGATTTATTGGAATCTCTGTTCGCCTCAAATTCTACTATACTTTACTCGACACTACTACCACTCAATAAACGGAGTTTACTTCTGCACACGCAAGATATGTTGGTGTCTCCATAGCTTGACGTCAATAACTACACTGGCAATGACAATATTCCATCTGTGGTATTTAAGAAATGTACCGTACTCTCAAAGATTTCAGAGAAAATTACCGACCAATGGGTGGAGTTCTATTGCTTCTTTCTGGTGATTTTCGACAAACTTTGCCAGTGCTTCCAAGATCAACACCAGCCGATGAACTAAATGCCTGTTTGAAAGTGTCATATCTTTGGAGACATGTAGAGAAACTTACATTGTCGACAAATATGCGTGTGCATTTAAATCAAGATGCTGCTGCGCAAATATTCGCCAGTACACAGCTTTTGGATATGGGCGAAGGAAAGCTTCTGATTGATCCGAGTGCACGTGAAATATGGGTGAGTTCCAAAATGCATCACTGCGGTATCACTGCAGAATTCAGTTACAGACTTCCAATTGCTGAATTCTGCCGTGATACCGCAGTGATGCATATTGGAAATCACCCTATCTTTCCCGCCAAACTTTTGCCAAATGCAATCATCAATTCAAAATGTTGTGCAGAAAGTTTTTCCCGATATTACGAACAAATCATGATTGACTTTGCGAAAGAGCAATTTTGGCTCCGAAGAATGATGATGTCAACAAAATAAACAATCACATTCAATTGAAGCTACACGGTGAAGTTGTCAAGTACAAATCGATTGACACAGTTATAGATGAAGAATAAACTGTCAACCATCCAATAGAGTTTCTTAACTCTTTGGAACCATCTGGAATGCCACCACACATCTTAACTTTAAAAATTGGTGCACCGTTGTTTCTCATTCGCAACTTAGATCCACCGAAATTGTGCAACGGAACAAGAATTGCTGTTCAAAAACTATCGCCGAATTTAATCGAAGCAACAATCTTCAGCGGCAAATATGTAAAGGAGAAGATATGCTGATACCACGAATCCCAATGATTTCAACCGATTTGCCCTTCGATTTCAAACGATTACAGTTTCCAGTGTGTCCGGCTTTTGCCATAACCATCAACAGGGCTCAAGGCCAATCGCTAAGTGTTGCTTGTGTGAACTGATGACTGTTTTTTCAAAACTCAACAATTCGAAAAAATTCAAATGTTCAGGAGGAGGTTTTTTTTTAAATTACTTTTTAACTAGCAGTTGGATTTTTTACAACTAAACTTGATTTAATTCAAAATAGTAAACAACATTGAAAAACATAAAAACTTATTCAAAAAACAAAACGGAAAACAAAAAAAAACTGCAATGAAAAAATGGCGTTTTTTTCAAAAAGAGGACAAATGCTATATTTTGTTTCGCATGCTATATTTGTTCATACTTTTAGTCCAAAAATTTGTTTAGGTTTGATATAACCCTTTTCCTCTAGCATTAAGGGGACTATCCAGTGAAATGGCTAAAAATTGATCTAATAGACCGATTTTGATGAAATTTTGTGTGAATATAGCTGCTATCAAGTAAACTACAAATTCGTGGTAGTTCGTAAAAAAAGTGCGATTTGTAACAACTTTTTATTAAATAACAATTGGAAAATAGGTCAACTTTAACGAATAATAAGTACGTGGATTTTAATCCAATTTTAATTTTGTTGGCATCAAAATGTTCAGTAATTAATAATGAACAATAATGTGTCTGGCAGAATTTTGATATCATCTTTTGTTTATCAACAATTCACGAATATGTGCCGAACAGTCAAAAATGGGCCAAAAATGGTGGTTTTTCCGAGTTTTTTTTATATTTTTGTTTATAACTTTGTGAATTTTTCATAAATCAAAAATCCACAAAACAAATTTGTTCTATATTAAATTACGAACATTTTCCACTTTATAAAATGAAAATCGGTTGAAAGCTCGCGCTTTTATTACGCTTAGAAGTTGATAAAACCGTGTGAAGTGTGACGTTCCGTTGTTTCTACCTGGAATAGCTAGAATTTGATCGGCTTGACCAATCGACATGAAATTTTGTGTGAACATTGTTGTTATCGAGTAAACAACAAAAGCGTTCTCGATTGTTTATAAAAATTGTTTTTTAACAATATTTTCTTTAAATAACAATTTAAAAAAAAGGCCGAGTGGCGTACGCTGAGTGCCGAGCGCTTTTTGACGCCGTGCACGCTATTGAAAAAACACGAAAAAAGCATGTTACACGTCGTTTTTTTAAATCTGAGCACGCTAAATGATAGAGGACATTTCAGTCCATCAGAATATACAGGGTGGGCCAACTTGGACTGACTGATGTAAAATGCATATAACTTTTGTAATTTTAATCTTTTATTATAATTTTTATTTTTACATGATAGTGTAATTTGTTAAATTTTTTTTGATCTATGTGTGGAAAATAACATCTTTTAAATGACCTCCATTTTCTTGTTGACAAATAATGGCTCTTTCTAAAGCATTTTGCATTACGGCATGCAACGTTTCTGGCTCCAAATTTGTTATTTCTGCACGAATATTTTGCTTAAGCTCCGAAATTGTTTGTGGTTTGTTCATGTAAACCCGTCCCTTTAAGTAGCCCCACAAAAAGAAATCAGGCGCCGTCAAATCAAAAATGGTGACGGTATTTTCTTTGCGTTGCAACAATAGATCGTCGGGAAACATGATAAAATTCAATAATTTTGACCCGTTCGTGCACCGTGTATGTAGCCATTATAAAATTTCATAAAATTCTTTATAATCTGCAAAAAAAAAAAATAAAAAAAAATTAAAAATGCAAAAGTTACAGATTTTTAAAAACAGTCAGTCCAAGTTGGCCCACCCTGTACAATAAAAAAAATCGTCAAAAACTCGATTTTCGAGCAAAAACCACTGGAGAGTACCCTTAAGATAAAAAAGTTACAAAATTTTTTATAGGCATCTATAAATTTTTATATGGTATCCAAAATCATTTTTTTCGGATTTGTTGTTTTTTTTTCATTATACTTTTTTCTTACCGCGGAGAGTGCACGCATAAACTTTTTTATTTGAAGGCGTTGCAACGCACGTGAGTTTTATGCTAGTTTTATATATTAACTTTGACAAATCTGTAGTGCAAAAATTTTCATATAACTTCATACAAATCTATCCTAGCAGCCATATTTTGCCTTAACTATGCAACTCATATCCATTGTATCTATATTACTGATGGTATCCGTTATTTTTGAAAACAACTTGATTCGGAAACTATTGAAATAGTAAACATAATTTTTCAAAACCATCATCCAATCAGTCATTGAACTTTTCTCTATATCTCATACACTGTAAAAAATTTCTGTGGTAATTTTACAAAAAAAATGCTGGAAGTTTTATTCACAAGCAGTTTTGTAAATTTGCAATATATATTATTAGGAATATTCCTAATCTACTTTACGTATTTTTACCAACTGTGTAGTAAATATAAATTATTTGTGGGATGTAAAAATACAATCAGTATTGGAGCTTTCTCTTCATAGTTTTGTAAATTTCCAAAACTCTTGTTGCAACTTTTTACCAGAGAGAGACGAAAAGGGAAAAACCCAAAGCTGAAGATTACCGCCCTGTGCCAATGTGCTTGCACTGCCTGAAATATTTCCAAGCGCCAAATTTTATTCTTAGTTAATGCCAACTCCCTATACATAAAAAATTAGCATTTTGCTCATAATGCCTTGTTAAGCATGTACGTGAGGCAATGCCTATCAAAATTTCTTGGCTGTTACAAGAACTGCCCCGGCCCTGACAAAGTCAAAGGTCTGGCCTTAACTTAAAAGCAATTGGGTTTATATGCTTAGTTTTCCGTTGTTACCTGTGAATTATATCAACGAGAGGAAAAATTTAAACCTTACATTCCAATAACCGATTTGTAATTTTACTGAAAATTTATGTTCTAAAATTACGCGTCTTTACTAAAATTACAGTACAAAGTGTTAGAATTTTTTCAGTACATAACATTGATAAATATACATATATGAAGTATTGTAATTTTCCTATATAAACGATTTAGAAAAATACACAACATTGTGTAAAATATAGGTCACATTCATGTAATCAACATTTACGTTATGCAGTATTGGAGAATTCCAATTTCATTTTGTGAAGTAACAAAATTTATAGTAAAATTACAATAATTGTGTAGTAAATTAGTA
This sequence comes from Thereva nobilitata, assembly GCA_963855945.1. NCBI lineage: Eukaryota > Metazoa > Arthropoda > Insecta > Diptera > Therevidae > Thereva > Thereva nobilitata. Next base: position 42,901,883 of record OY979694.1, on the reverse strand, counting down.
TTTCATATCGCGATTTATAATTTTACTGTACATTTGCACTGTGAATTTACATATTTGTTTTACAGTGTAAATTGATACGACCATGGGTTCTTGATATTGCACTATTCTGACATCGATTTGAATCACTCTTCAAGTCGATACTAAATAGTCCGCTCTAACAAAATTATTTAACTTCTAATAATTTACACCCTGTGGCATCTTATGGTGCAGATGGTACCATTTCAATCCGCAATACCAAATTGCCTATCCTCTGAATGGGCCACAATTCGAGGCAAAATAAAAGTTTTCCAGGCATTTCAAATATCAAATTTCGGTTTGTATCGCGTTTTAAGTCTTATTAAAAATTCTTTAAGCGAATCCTTGCATGGGACAACTTTTCCCCTTAATTCTTGATGTGAACTTTAAGGAAAGAAAGAAAAATGAAACAACAAAATGAGAAACAGTAAATCTTTCTAAATGTATAAAAAAGTTAATCCGTTACCTTGCATAACCTCCGTATCCCTTTTCAGAATTAGTTTTACCTCGCGACCTTCTTTAATCCTGTTGAGTTTTGCTGTAACTACCATGGACATTTCTCTTGTAGCCAATCGTGCCAAAAGTAGGCTTATTATCTCATCAACCTCATCCACAAACCAGAGAAGATAGAAACTTGCGGACTTAATCCTGTGTATACAATATAATCCCAATTTATCCTGCCTTTCGTTTCCCCAACACACCGGCAAAAAAGGACACAGCTTTCTAACATTCTATATTTCTCAAAGTTTCATGGCGGCAGTGACGCGTTATAGTGACCTTGAGGTTCTCATGAAATATTTCCGAGCTTTTCTGTGACTTTGTTTCGTTCTGCTGATAATAAATACAGGAAGGATCACCTGGATGAGCTCCAAATTACCTCGCATAGAGCTCCTAATACACGTTTTCTGACGAAAATTACTGTAATTTTGTTGGAATCCGATTTTTCACTGCTTTTCACCTAATTTCATTTCGTCAGGAAATTCCCCGGATCCTGGCTCACAGGATGGGGGATTTACCGGTAACCACACTGGCAGTCCTTGTATGCCAGCAGGCAGAAGACGGGTTGTGAAATAAAGCTTTGATCCCAAAAGGGCGAGCTTTAATATGGTATTTTTGAAATTATGGCGAATCGGTTGGAATTCTGAGTGCATGAAACGTCTTCCTCCTCGAGCAAGGACCAGTTATGCAGGAATTTTCTCGTTTCAAGTATTAATAAAAATTATTTCTAAGAAAATTGATATTTTTCCGAATAATTCGAAATAAAAAATGAAATTATTCTTAACGGAATTTAAATATTACCACTTTTTACATAGCACATTTGAAAATTAAAGCATATTTTCTAGAGACCAAAATACGACCACACAAAAATAAAAATAAAACCACAGACATTAAGTCCTTAACCCAAATCCCATTTTTTATTCGTGCAGATGGGAGTGAAATCCTTGAAATTATGGCGCATTAAACCACTTTTGTGTGGTAGTGAATAATAATGGCATCCGGATGGAAGTAATCTGCTAATTATACACATTCACCTTGATGTGATTAATTAAAGTTCACTTTCATCGCCACCAAAGTTTCGTGGGACGAATGTGCATTCACTAGTTGTGTAGCAAAAACAGTGCTGTGCTGCGTAGGAAAGAGTTATGATTGGATGTGTATGAAACGTCCTTGAGGATGTATGTTGCATAATCCATCTTAAAATTTTGATGTTATTGTTTATGGCTGGGAATTAACAGAGCTTGAATAATGGTGATTTTGTGTGAAGTTTAAAATAGTTAAAGTGTGGGTGAAGTATACAATATTTAGTGCACCTCGGCCGCAACTAGATAGTGATCGGTGTTCTTATCGCTCCTCGGTAACTTTATCATAAATTATAAAAATCATCATTTTCCGGTTTAGGTTTTCCTCTGTATTCTCGCATGCACCGTGATGAACGTTGTATTATGAGAATTCATTCCTAAACTTTTCGAAAAGCTTGTTTACGATAAGATTGCTCAAATAATCGATCCACTCCTTAATGATCAACAACATGGCTTCAGAAAAGGGCGCTCGACCACCACTAACCTTATGACACTAACTTCCGAACTACTTTGTGGTATGGAGAACAGTCATCAAATCGATGCTGTCTATACTGACTTCAGTAAGGCCTTTGACCGTGTCGACCACCATATTTTAAAGACAAAACTACTAAAATTTGGAATTTCTGGTCCTGTTCTAGGATGGATAGAATCATATCTCAGCGGAAGAACACAGGCCGTTAGATTTCAAGGATTTCTGTCAAAAGAAATCGAAGTAACTTCCGTAGTCCCTCAGGGTAGTCATCTTGGCCCACTTTTATTCAATATATTCATCTCAGACCTGTCAGAAAAACTAAGGGATATACGACATCTCTTTTATGCCGATGACCTCAAAATATATAGTGTCATAAGGTCGCGTGATGACGTAACTCTTCTTCAGTCGAAACTAAGCACGTTACAAGACTGGTGCTCCACCAATAAACTACAACTTAACACCAGTAAATGCCACGTAATTACCTTCTCTCGTAAAAAAAGCATACAGCTGCAATACTATTATCTCAACGTCAAAGCACTAGACCATGTTGATCAAATTGTAGATCTAGGTATTGTCCTGGACAAAAAATTAAATTTTAATTTGCACTACGATAATATTATTGCCAGAGCTAGCAAACTTCTAGGCTTTATAAAGAGAAGAGCCAAGGAATTTGACAACGCACGAGTTACAAAAACCCTTTTCTGTTCCCTAGTCCGCCCCATTTTAGAATACGCGTGCCCGATCTGGGATCCTATATACCAGGTAAGCAGTAGTAGGTTTGAATCAGTGCAGAAGAAATTTCTACTCTTTGCTCTGAGAAATCTATACGATCCACGTGATTTCCAAAGCCTACCGCCCTACATGGACAGGCTCAAAGTGTTGGATCTCATGCCGCTGTTTCATAGGCGTAAGTTGCTTATTTAATGCGTTACTTTGGACGTATTAAACGATAAGATCAAAGTTCAGTTTCTGTCAGACAGGATCAAACTCAACGACGAAGTCCGTCACAATAGGCATACGAAAATGCTTAGGGAATATTCTCATCGGACCGAATATGCAAAGAACGAGCCTGTAAACAGATGTTGTATGATTTTTAATGGCCACAGTTCCTGCTTCTCCCCTGGAATTAGCAAAATATCCTTCAAAAAAAATTGATATCCTTCCTGTCACCCGAATTACCTAACAAACTAACTAACACTATACCTAAGTTGAATCTCCCTTTGCACTCTTTTGTCATCACTTTGTGTGGCAAAAAAATAAATTAGATGCCAAAGTTGACTAATATGAATAAGACTGCAACCTGTTACTTTATCTGATATTTATAAGTTATCCCTGTGTGATATAGTTTAAGTTGCCTTGTTTGGCGTAATAATAAATAAATAAATAAATAAATAAATAATTGTATGTAATGTTTTATACGCGCCCGCAACTAGCAAGCTTAGCGAAGAAACGTTCCTGCTACAGACATGAAAATATAAAAATACTTCCGGTATAGAGATGTGCACGCTCCCGCTACAGATATGAATTTATTCGTAATCGACCATTCCAAGCGCGTCATTTTACCAAGCGGTTCCCCAACCAATTACAAAAAGGGCCAGTGCTGCTGGACCTACGCAATCGAACGAGAACCGGTCTACTGGGTTTTCTAATGGCACCATTTATGGATTATTCATACGACGTAGATTATTGTCCGTTGTCTTCGCCGTATACTTTTTTAAAGCCTAATTTTGCTCCCTTTATCCGTGCGTTCTTCTGAATTTTTACTCAAGCGTATCGTGCCTGTTCGTGCTATGCAGGCGTTTTGATACTGTGCGTGCCTGTTGCAGGGTAACAATGGGAGAGTCTTATTTGTACTCGAGTTACCAGTTCAATTTAGATCTTGTTATCTAGGACGAATATTCTATATCGTGTAAGTTAATTTATCATTTCTGCTATCTATTAATGGCCTGACATCCTATGTGGAGAATTTTATATAGTAGTTCCTAAAATCATTAGACTTTGCTGATGTGCTTTGCCATAAATACTGACTATAAATCCTGAACTAGACTGAGTTATTTTTTGAGGAGAGGTTGCAACTTCACGCTCAACCCCCTACCAGGAACACCGGTTTCCGAATATTTATGTCCCCTCGAGCCACTGGTGTTCGTTTTTTCTTTTAGTGGGGTTTTGGGTGCAAGGAGTGTCCCGGCTGCAACTTAGACGTGGGCTTTTAGCAATTCCTATATCCCAAATGGTGGGCTAGTGTGACTCCACACACTCATCAGCCTGTTGAAAAACTTCGCGCTTTGTTTCGACTTATTAAGTCACTCAAGGCCGGAAAGAAGAATGAGACCATTCTTCTCGCTTTTGCGGGACAATGGCAAGAACGTGAAGATCAGTCTCTTTCTGCAGGTGTGGTCCTACAGCATTCCATAAGTGGTCATTTAGTTACGGTAACCAAGTTAACAAGTGTATCGGCATCCTTTCTTTTGTGCCGCGGTAATTCAGTGCGTTAGTCGTCTAAAACTAACTTAGTTTTAGCCTTAACGTATTCTCCCTCCTGTGATATCATTCTCAGCACAGCTGCAGTAGCAGATGGAAAAGTGCCAAATTGAATAGAGTAATTTCTTTATAGACGAGTTTCACGGGAATTTTTTCCTCAATTTATACCCATTGTTCGTATTTAGTGAAACACAACTATCACCTGATGCTGAACTATTACCAGGTGTCGGGGTAGGGTGAAAACACAAAGAACGCAGGTTGCCTGCATTCCTATGGCCATTCATACACGAGGGAGCATGGTTCCGGTGCAAAAGCTTTTTTCGGGCAAGGGAGGCGTGGGAGATGCAATAAGTGGAGAGTTTCGTGCTCCGGTGGAGACTTTTGTGCTCCTGCCTTTGGCCTGCGAACACGGAAAGCATGCACTCACACCAATAAGAAATCAATTCTTTGGCGATGAAAAAAAACTTTCAAACAGTAAAATTTGGTCAAAATTTGTATATAATAAGAAAAAACTTTTAATTATTGAGAATTCAAAGGGAGTGAGTGAATTTTTGTCAAATAAATTATTTCATAATAGCGAAAAACCTCCATTTTGTTTTTAATAAAAAATTTGGCATCTCACTAATACGAACAAATATCACGTAGCAACACAAAAGCTGCTTCCATCGCTGTTGCTCCGTGTATTTTCAGAAAACTTGCAGCAAAGCTTTTGGTTGCAGAACCATGCTCCCTCGTGTATGAATGGCCTATTGCCAGCGTCTGGCGGCGCCAATCGGCACAAAAAATGTTTCCATGCGATTCAATGAGTATGCGCATAGTAAAAGCAGAAACGCGCTTAAAGGCGCGAGCTGCTGGCGCCGACGAGCTTGCCGGAATGAATCTATAATTCTTTTCGCGCAGGTTCAGTCCAAAGTCTAGATATTAACAAGTCTTTCATCTTCATATGGTTAGTGAGTGAAAGGCGAACAGCTAGATGCACACATTCTTCAAATGACGATGTCAGGGTACCAGAGAGAGAATGCAACATTTTTATACACGCTCGCACACAACTAGCCAGCGGACGATTTTATGATTTTATATGAGGATCAACTTTATGTATTGGTGCATATTTACTATTTATGAAAAAACCCAGCTTAATCAATTTGCCTTCCTTTTCTGTTATGCATACTTTATCGAAGGGAGAGAATCTGGCTTTGTCTCGCCGAGTTCACGATGTATGCGTTGAGTTGTGCTCAGCAATGATGTTCATATATGCACGCACACAACTAACGGGGGTGAAATTTTGTATGAAGATGAAAGACTTGTTATATCTAGACTTTGGTTCAGTCACGCTACGGAAGACAACGATTATGGACAGCAAAGATTTAATTTCCGCAGTGTTTGTTAAAACTCCCATATGGGATAAAACAAATAAATTTCATAGTAATAGAAATGTCATTGAAAAGTGTTGGAAGGAAATCTCTACTGAAATGAAAGAAGACAGTAAGTACTTAAAAACAACATTGAAATTACGTTTGCTAAGTAATATTTTTATTAAGTATATTTTTAATATTTATTTCGTAAAATTCAATTGTACTGAAGAGTGTTATTTGAAAAATAATAATGAACAAAAATATAGGTTGCGGTTGACTGTTTGTTTCCTTAAATGTAATTGACACATCGGTAAGGTTATGCTCAAATCCCCTTTATCAATTATTGCATTATGTAAAACACACATTACATTTTATAATATCGTCTGCTTTTTCGTTTTCAATGCTTTTACCTAGTAAACGCCATTTGGAAGTTAATATAGCAAAGGCGCATTCCACGGTTTTTCTAGCTCTAGATAAGCGTGTGTAAAAACATTCTTGCTCAACCGTTAAGCCGTTTCCACCAAACGGTTTCAATAAATTTGTGAGAAGTGGGTATGCTCATAACCTTCTATATTTACAAGCCATGAACAAGAATCTCAATTGAGAGAATCGGACCACCAAATTCTCCCAAATTCTCCAAATTACACTAACAACATAACGTGATTTCACCGAGTTGTGGTCCGATTGAGCGGAAATTCGCTCTCAATATTTTCCTTGTTCATGGCTTGTAAGGTTGTGGTATGCTTCATCTCCCTTAACACATAAGGAGTCTTTGTAGTGGTGCCAGGCAAATGTTTGGGCTCTGGAATATCTAATTGTTTGTTGTAGATTAACTGGTAAAGATCCAACGTCAATTGTAACAAATTTGTAATTAGCATCCGCAACAGCCTGTAGAACGACTGAATAAAACTGTTTATAATTGTAAAACATAGATCCTGAATGTTTATTTGTTGCGAACATGTTTCCCATCTATTGCACCAATAACATTAGGAAAATTCCAAATGCGATAAAAATCATTCGCTGTATCATTAAAAATATCTTTTGTTGGAGTTTGCATGTGTAATGGTTGTAATTCATCCCACAAAGCTATGACAGTCTCCTTAACAATCTTTGCCACAGTTGATGCTCCCATTCTAAAAGTAAATGCCAGAGTCTTGAATGACGAGCCAGTTGCTAGATATCTGCAATAAATGATACTTATTTTAATAGCAACCCAGTAGATTTAAAATTAATGTTTTTTCCTTATTGGCAGAAATTAAACTGAAGAAGAAGTGGAAGTACTTAAGAAACCAGTTTGCTGTGGAGTATGGCAAAATTCCACCATCACGCTCAGGAGATCCGGGACATACAAATAACACCACTAAATGGCCTTATTTTCAGTCTTTACTGTTTCTTAAAGACATTGTGAAACCTAGGCAGTCAAGTAGTAATTTGAAAAACGTATCCATCTTGGGAGCAGGGGCGTTTCCAGCCAACTGGCTTAGGGGGGGGTAATTTTAAAAAAAGAAAAAACTTAAATATTTTTTATTCCATAAATACAAAACAATCAACATCAAAAAAAAATTAAAAGTGCGTGTCAGCTCCGACGATTGTCTTAAATTATATACAACTAGCTGGAACCCATATAAATCCCACATTTCCGCTTCTCCTTACCATCTCACCAAAAAAAACCTTGTTGATACATTCTGAACCGATTGCTTAGAGAGCTTCAGGATACACTATGTTCAATATTTTTTCATTTGTAGCTAGAATGTCAAAATTTTCCGATTTTCCAACTCTTGAACAACCTAAATACAGTTAACCGGGAAATGACACTTAGTTGGCAAAATTCGTCCGTTATATTGGTCCCACAATTTTGAATTTTTGATCAATTTGATTTTGATTTGTTTTGATCATAAATTCGTTATTTGCTACCTTAAAAAACCCCAGTCACCGATTTTCATTGGGATCGGAACACAATTTGAAAATTCGTCGGCCATTTTGAATTTATAAGTTTTGACCAAAAATTCGTTATTTGCGACGTTATAAACCCCAAGATATCTACTTTAATTGGAATCGGAACAAATTTAACAAAATTCGTCCGCCATATTGGCACGGCCATTTTGAATTTATAATTTCTGATCATAAATACCGATTTTCATTGGAATCGGAACACAATTTGCAAATTCGTCGACCATCTTGATTTTATAATTTTTGAGTGCAAATTCGTTATTTGCTACCTTAAAAACCTCTAGATACCCACTTTCATTGGAATCGGAATAAAATTGGCAAATTCAACCATATTCCTGCTTCCATTTTGAATTTCGGTCATATACGAGTATACCCCATGTTACTCGCTGATAATAGAGCTTTCTATTGGCGACAGAATTTTTTAAATCGGTTCGGTAGTTTTTGAGTTTATCCGGAACAAACAAACAATCAAATCTTTTTTCTTTATATAATAGTATAGATAGGCAAAGGAAGCAAATGAACCCATATATTTATTTATATTGATTTGATAAAACATATTACATAAATTTTCTTTCCTACTTTTTAGTCTATTATATGTTTTTCGCAATTTGTGGTGGCCGCCATATTAGAATCAAAATGACGTCAGACAGATTACTGCATTACACTCGTCATACCCTTTCATTTGATACCCATTCTGAGGGGGTTGTGAGGAAAAAAGCAATCCGCCATTTTGAATTTGGAATGACGCGACACAACTAATTGTATTCTATCTGTCATGCCCTTCCATTTGATGCCCATGTCGGTGGGTCGGGGAACACAATTGCAAAAATCGGGCGCCATTTTGGAACCGCTTCTTGATTTGTGTGCCCTCCCCATCGTCCTCTCTCACCCTCTTCTTAAAAAAACAACTTTTCAGCCGACTCTTGTCGTGTCGTGTGTACGCTCGTGTGGAATCAGCCATAGCGTGCCATATTAGCGGGAGTCTCGGGTATCGGTCCCTTCCACGACTCTTCAGCAGTTTTGGAAAAATTCACCGTCATATATCGCCGACTAGATTCACCATAACTTATCTTGTTTGTTTGAAATTGTGGTAATTTTTAAGAATAAAAATAAATAAGCGAACGAAAATTCTTAGGGGGGGTAATTACCCAATTACCCCCCTCTGAAACCGCCCCTGCTTGGGAGATGCAATAGAACCTCCAGATGAGGGTCATGATATTCAATCGACAGGGACTTCGAATTCTCAGGAGTCTCGCAGAGCTTCGACACGGTCTTCTCCTTTGTTATTGGAACAGGAGTGCAACCTATCTATACCTGCAAATACAATACCGCAATCTTTTTCCCAACCAAGCAAGAAGAGATGTACGCCATAAAATAGCTACAATGAGACCCTGCTAGATATTGAAAGACAGAAATTGCAATTTCTGCAAGAAAAATCGAAGCAGAGACGAGAAAGTAATGAAGAAGATGAACACCTTCTCTTTTTAAAAGTCTCTTGCCACATGTCAGAATGATACCACGTGATCGATTGTTATCATTTAGAAGCCGCGTGCAAGAATCAGTTTGCATATCACTCATCTTGGCCATCTCCTTGCACTTCTGTATCTTTACATATGGACAGTCCTCAAAACAACCATCCTCAAGTATATCGGTCTCCAAACTTGCAGAAAGATCCACACACTTCAGGGCACCAAGAAATGGATAGTGGCCAGTCAATGTTTTGTAATGAATATTGTTAACAATTAAAATAAAATTTCGTGGTTTTTACTTAGTTAGAAATAAATATTTTAATTTAACAAAATATTACTCTAAAAGAATGACATAAGATGCAGGTGTCAGAAAAATACAGGATGGTAGGGTGTAACCTGGAGGGGTACAAATTTCCTTATACTCTGTGGATAATATCGACTGCAGATCTCAAGCCACACTCTCATATAAAAACAATAGAACTTTACGTACAGGTAAGTTCGTTTGATCGGAATATTGTTATGTATAATAAAACAATAATTAACTTACCTGATAGTCAAAACAAGTCTTTGTTCTGGTAAAATAGGCTGGCGATGCCAATTACACCACGTTCTGATTAAACGGTGTTCTACTTTATTTAGTATATAATTGAAAGTTTCTGAAAGTCATTCTGGTATATTGGAAAAATCTAGTTTTATCATTTTTTTGCTGTATAAACACATGATGATATTCGCCAAGTAGTTTTCGATCACGATTTATACCATGAATACTGGTAATTTTATTTTGTAATTTTAAAGCTGAACTTTCTAAAACAAATAAGTCATCATCTGATGAGCTAGACATGGTGACTGGTAATTTTACCAGCTTTTATCTGCGTTTATTATGGCCATGAGCCAGCGTAAGTCGGCGCCAATCAACGCAGGCATCCGCGTGCAGGAAATCTGAAAGTAGATACCTGCTTCCTTTGTGTTTTCACCCGTACACTTTAGTGCACAGTCTCTGCCCTCATAGGAGTATTGCCATTTATACTCAATTGACAGAGTTTTCTTCAGGAGTCGCGAGGTATATAGGTGCCTCACACAGCTTTATGTTAACAAAGCCACTGACCCTGATAATGTAACCAATGTAATGGTCTTCAACACACCCGCCTTACATTTAGCTAAACCGCTACGCAAACTATATCCTACTTCTCCGTAGTTTATCCGGACTCTTGGAAACTTTCTCATGTTCAACCTATACCCATTCTGTGTATGACAGAAGGCGTCAACTGCCTCAAAGTATGCACTGATTTGCTGAGTCCAGTTTGGTTTCTCTAAATATGACCAGACTTTTAATAGATTTTGGCACCATGCCCGAGTAAAAATAAAACTAGCCCGCAGCTAGCCTTCATCAGGTACGCACTAGCACGCACGGCGCCACAGCTAGCACGCGTAGCGAACAAATGGGCACGGCACATTTTTACTAGGGGCTGCTTGGAGTTACTATTGTTATTGACTGGGTTCTTAAGAACTTGATCGAAAGTTTTCTTTCCGGCCGTTCAATCAAGGTAGTATTGGATGACCTCAAATCTCAAGCCAACACCACCTCCGTCGGTGTCCCACAGGGGTCAATTTTATCACCCGATCTTTTTATAATCATCAGAAATGACCCACTTCACGGCTTCGCTGTTTTGACGATCGCGGAGTTATGCCTGACTCAATCAACAGGAACATTCGGCCTCTTCTTGAATATGATTCTCTTACTGGGGGCGGCACTTTGAACACCGAAGACACCGCTTGCTAAACGACCCATCATTTGCTTCACTGTAGGAGTGTAGCAGGCCTGACAAAACTCTATCGCTACTGTCATAGCGATTGCTCCACCGAAGTTAACATTCCCCTGCCTCCACGGCAGTCTTATACCCGTAGCACTAGAGAGCCAACTCGGCTCATTCCCTCTGCCTACAGCTCCTTAAAAAATGTATTATAAGTTGCGACATACTTTGGATTAACTAAACTCATCCTCGAAGTATTTTTTATATAATAAAACTTTTAAGAATCTACTGACCAACAGAAGTTTCCCTGTAAAATCTGTCAACAAACCAACCCACTCTTTACATTCTATCTGTTCTTTAATTAAATTTTCGTATAAATAATAAAAATGGTAACTTTGGAAGAAAGAAAAGGAAACTTTAGACAAGAAATCTTCGATGACATAAAGAAACGCGAATCCTATATACGAATACATATTTTTTATAGGCAGTTACTCTACATAATTTGTACTACAGAACACAACATAAAATAATAATTTCTCTCTATCTGAAACAGATGAAAATGAAACGTATTAATCACACCAAATTAACTGAATTAATCAATCCTAGTGCATGGATGTCCATCAACTCCTTCCCCACTGTAGGAGGTTATAAAAGTCTTTCGACCAAGAAGAAACAAATGTACTCGGCTACAGCACGTGCCCTGGGAAGAAAATAATGGTTTCTATTAGCTTGAAGGGCACCAAACAACACAAACCAATACCGATTGTGCTATATCGAAGGACTTTCGGCCAAGAGAAATGAAACCAATAAAATCCGTATACATCTATCATAATTTACCACATATTAACCAAATGCGAAATTATTTATCCACATACAAGATTTCATCCCTCGTTTATTTCTAATTAATTTCCGAGAGAGAATATACCCCAAGACCAATCAAAACTTTATTACCAGCCCAAGAAGGTCCCTTTTTCCTTTTTCATCCTTTATCTGAATGTTATCTAAATTTCCAATTATATATGGCAGTTATTTAGCGCGGAATTAGATGAAAATATGTCACGTAACCAACCACAAGTCACCGACCGCAATCATAAATGTTAATCACTTTTATCCAAAATGTTGTTGTTAGTCACTTTCCGACCCATCTTCATTCTGACAAGAACGCCAAGCAACAGGAGTTAATTTAAGAAGGGCAATTTGACTCCTTAAGGTATGTTATAAGGATGAACCGAATGAAGAAGAAGAAGACGAAGCAAAAAAGAGAGGATAAAAATGTGAACCTGATTACTCCTCATCCTCCCGTGAGATCTTATTACAAAAGATAAAAAAACGGGGGAAGTTGAAGTTGACGTAAGGGTGCGTAGCTCAGGAGCACTGCAATAAAGAATAAAAATGATGGCGGCTTGTTCGAGTATCCTTTTGAAAAGGAATATTCAAAAGAATTCGGGGCTGTTTTTCTCGATCTTTTTCTTTTGGGAGGACAATTGCCTACCAAATTCAAGAGCCGCGAAATTATATGATGCTTGAGACTCCTGTAGCGCCTTCTTCTCGATTTTATAGGACACGGACTGGGAAGCGAGAATTTTACGATAATATGAATCCTGACAATTTTTCAGCGGGGCATGTCCTGACTATAAACACTAGGAATTGACTTTTAAATGTTTATGGTTTAATATTCCTGTTTTTATATTGATAGCAATGGAAGGCGTTTGCTGGGGTTTTTTTCTTGGTGTTGGAGAAAACTCGTTCAAATGTTGTTGACTTCTATTTAAAAGATGGTCGCTGCTTTATTTTCAACACAAATCTAAATATTTTATGCGAATGGTTTAGTAAAAAAACACGTTTAATGGGAGCAGTTTTTCTCAATTTTGAACGAAATTGCATTTTTTGGAGAGGACGAAAAAAATCAAACTTTTGTATTACAGCTTTAACCGAGGACGGCGTTAATGGTTTTAAGGGTTATTAGTTCTTAGAATTACCACAAAGGAGTCCCAAAATGACTGCTTTCCTCATTTTAAATTTTATATGTTCAAATTGCAAGTGATATAGAAGATGTATAGTATTGGCCGGTCTCAGTAGGCTGAGTTAAGACGTCCTACTACCACCCCAAGGAGTGTGGATCGATAATACTGCTTTTTGCTAATTTTTTTTCACTTTCACAGCACCTCCCTACTTAGGCTGTCAGTATACCAAAGTTTCATATGCAGCAACTTTTATCATTGCCTGTAAAAATAAAGGCACAAACATATTGGTCCGGCGCCGGTTACTGCGGAGGCCTGCGGTAGAATTCCACGTTCTTAGTAGTCTAAATACTAGTCTTAACTAGTCTTAAATAAAAATAAATGCGCAAATTATGCTTTTTTAAATAAATCCAACGCAATCAAGTTCAAATTAACGTATTTACACTAAAAAGAAGCATTAAATGCGTATTTTTACCATCTATTGTGACCAGTCATAAGTCACAAGCTTTTGAGACTTCTATGTCTCATTGAGAGTTTGATTCTTGTGACTATCAGCTGTTAGGGTATTCTAAGCAAGTGTATGTGGATTGTCGAAATACTGATTGCACAATTAGAATATCAAATTGCCTCAAGCTGAGACTTACCACACACTTGTGATTGCGTTATGACTTGTGACTGGGTTTAGAATACAGGTATTAATGTAAAAACTACTAACTATTTTTTAAAAATTTGAAAAATCTCACGTGAGCTAAATCTCACGACTTCTCACCAAGGGGGAGGGGGTAGAATATTCGCCAAAATCGCCGCACGTTATTAATGGACGATCCCCTATTATGGAATCATCGGCAGTACAAAGCAGTTCAAACTCTGAGTTCTAGTCATCTATATAACAAAAAACCATTCATTCAGTTTTTAAGCTTGATCATTTAAATTTCGCTCATTGTATTGTGAGTCGTTTTGTGTCTTTTTATATTTTACTTCATTTCTAACTCCTCGTTTGAGCGTACGATAACGCAATCGTAAAAGTACTGAAAATATTTAACGGTCATCGGTAGTAACCACTCGCCTAATCCAAAACATCAAGCTAGTTTATCCCGTATGAAATCCGAGATTCGGGCTTTCTTAACAACTACTTTGCAATGAGTAAGCTTTCGAAATCTGATATATTTCGAATGCAAACCCTAATATTCGTTTTTTACAAATAACAAAAACAATGCTGTGTTTTGCACAATATTGGAGCTACGCTTGCGCTGCGTTTGAGCTTTAAGTTGAAGTAGAAGCTAGAGATCCTTATGCCCGAAAGAGGGTTGAAAATTCTATTAATTTTGTAAAATTTTCGAAAAGCATAGCGAAACTTTTTTTTATGTGAAAGTCCCTACTTAGGAGTTACCTTTTGTACTAATGTCTAGTAGTAAGCTTGAATATAGAATACGGGAATAGAGGATATATTAGGTTGAAAATTCCAAGATTTCAAACTGTTGCTATTTAAGTATCCTAAAAATGGTTGATACTTGCAGGCCTAAATCCCGCTTCGAAGCTACAACATTCCAACAAGAGTTTCGACCACATAATATGTACATATATGGAACTAGTGGACATATAGTGGATGTCATTGATTATCTCTAGAATAGGCGAACAACTTCGCAATTGTAGATCCTTTTACTTGATGCCCTGAAGAGTACTCTATTCGGGATATCTCCGTTTCGACAGTGGTAAAACTTCGCACGAAGATGAAATATGCTAGGGAATCTCAAAGGAGATTTTATGTGCCAAACCATAAGAAAAAGATTTTATGTGTCACTCAAAGTGAAGATAGCGTGGTTTTAAGAGGATAATATTGCATTCACAAAGGGATTTAAAGGGATTGAAGGGATTTAGATAGATAGGCAAGCAAAGTGAATCAAAACCTTGAACGTGATCAACAATTATTTGAGTGCTTGTACGTTATTGTCAGTTTTCATTAATCCATTATTTTTTGTTTCCTGTGGGCAAAATAACGCTAAAATTACAAGGAGCTATTGTAGATTCATTGGACTATAAAATTAAGCGTACTACTAGACATTGCACCATCTTCTATACTATTATTCTGAGGTTCGGACATTACCTGAGGCACACGGCAATCAGCCAAAAACATTCGAGAGAAAATTTTTAAGAAGGATATACAGTTCATTTCTCTTTAATGCCTTGTCGTCACTGAGTGAGTTTCTTCTCGTCAGCATTCACTAAGTATGGGTTTGACCAACTCAACTACTTTCTAGACTGTATATAATACAATGTCATCCGCTGTCCTTAAGATTCTAGAAAGCATGCTAGACCTATACCTTCGAAATTCTACACTAGGGGTCCCTATGTCTCCCTGTGTAATTGTCGTTGGTGTATCAATTGAGGATTTTCAATGCCCATCAGCCGTCGTCGTTGTGCAATGTCTAGTAGTATCTAAGCTAGGTTCGAAGAAAGGAATAGCGGACTTGCACGAAACCCATTGCAGCAAAAATCAAAACAAGCAATTTTTGTAACGGGGTGTTGATTACGAAGCCTACTGAGCCAGACGCAACCGTCGACGTTAGCGAGCCAGCGGTGGCAGACACCGCGTATTTGGAAACCTCTTCCTAAGAAATTTGGGGGATTTTTGGAAGTTCAAAATAGGAGATTTGATCCGGTACATAAATATGACGGGATCGATCTAACGTCTCTGTTAGTTTACCGCCTCCTTTTACAAGACGGGTCGTGGTGAATTTTATATCTTTTTTTTCTTGTGGACCCTAGCTTGGCCTATTGTACTGCATTCCTATACCTGATATTTGTTGGCCAGTCTGCTTGAACAGGTTCAGCAATCTGCTTAGTGCCTTGTCGCTTAGACTTGAATGTTCGAGCAGGGCTTCATTTAACAATTATCGTGGTTACATGAGGCGTTCGAAAGCTCGACTTGAAAGTGGTTTGAAATACCATCTGTGTTTTCGTTTCTTCTCGATTGAATTACTGATTTGAAATTAGATCCAAATAGGATTGAAACTGACAGATGACAAATGCCAAGTTTGAATAATGGATACAGTGCAGAAAATTATTTAATTTTGCAAGCTTTTTCTGCTTTTTTCAATAATTTAATGGTAATTTTGACCACGGTATACAGAAACAAAGTAATGTAACAGAGACTGACAGCTTCGAATATCGTAGAAATTCCGTGCCGAGTGACGTCAGCACTAATGTAGAAACAACAACACAACTCCGATTTTATATGGGAAGAGCGTGCCAAGTGACGTCAGCACTCAAATGACTTTTCTCCATTACATTACCTTGTTTCTGTATACCGTGATTTTGACAATACATAATCAGCATGTGAAAATAGGAAGTAGGAGACTTTTGAGAAATTTATCCAAAAAGTTGGAAATTAATAGTTTAAAACTTTTAAAGCATGGTAGCCATGCTTTGCTTACTATTGCTATACAAAACATTCCTAAGAGGAAGCCCAAGAGATTTTGGATGTTAGCAAGCATGTTGTTTCTTCATTTCTCCATATATTTCGTTTAGTCATGATACTTTTGTAAACAAAAAAACCAAGTAACCTAAAAACGTCAAAATTAAATTCGATCTTATTTCAATTTGTGTTTACATGCACATTCTTGATTGAATTTCAATCGGAATTGTATCGGATCGAGTCAATCCTATTTCAAATCGATCTGTGTTTACATAAGATCGAAATGTATTTCAAATATGCTTCAAATCAATTTCGAGCGTCATGTAACCAGTGTAAATGCATCACTGATATGATGATCCCAGCCAACTTGACCGGGTTCTTGACCGCAGCCTTGCCATCGATCTGTAGTGTTGGAGTTCACGAAAATGGGGTGCGGGTGTGCTCTGTGTGGCTCCCAATTCCACTCGGGCCTTTCTTGGACAACAGTCCAAAAACTAGATACCCACTGCCATGCAGCCTTCGATACTATAACTTTACATATTGGTTTAGTAGGCGCGATCATATTAGCCCATCCTTTTCAGAACAGTTTCCAGTGGCTAGGACAACGAGGTCACAATTTGTTTATATCTTAGTTCGTAAATTTATTAGTCCTGTGGCGTTGCCGTAATCCAAACAGTGTCGCGGCTGACTGCTCGATTCCATAACAAGAAATTTTTTCCAAAGAGAAATTGTCAAGTTATCGCCTAACGTCATATTAAGAGGGCCAGTGCACTGACATATAGAATGGACTGCTCATCAGGAAATTTTCATGGCACCAATTCGTTCCATAGTTGAGAAACCTTTTCTCATTGACATGTAAACACTTTTGTAAATTAAAATTTTTTATATTCGTTTTTGGACGATGGGAACAAAATAAATTTTTGTTAAAAAAAATTACAAATGCAATTTTGATGTTATTTCCCTTTTAAAATGCCTTTTTTCATTAATTACAAATATTTATGTTAAACCATGCGAGTTCTCTACCCCTGTTTCATCTAAATGTCAGTGATTCCGTGTCTTATGGCGAAACGAGACAGAAATAAAAAAATCACTATACCCATCTATTTTTTGTAAATATTCTGACATTAGTTCAAAAGAAAAAATGAAATCAGGTATGGAAACTTTAATATCGTGCAGAGTAAAAATATTTAAAAAAAATGGAGTCAATGGAAAAGTGTGCAGTATTTTATTGTCAAATTTTATTTTTTCAAGTTTGGCACTATCTGATTTCATTTCTGCCAGTGAATGCACTGAGCTCTTATCACGAAATGTAACAAAATTTGAGTTCAGTTACAAAAGGGGCTTATGGATGAGCGAGAGGACTATACTTTTCTATACTTTTTGGTGCCATGAGTTTGTATGGAAATAATGTCTGATGAGCAGTCCATTATTATATGTCAGTGGGCCAGTGCCGAATATTTATTTCCCCTCGCGTCATGAGTGACCTAACAATATTCCCGAGTTCGCAATGTCCCGAGTTCGCAATTTCAATGAATTGTCGGTGTACGACTGAGGCTTTAATGGTAGCAATTTGGCTCTTCCATTGACAATAGAATTTTCTTGGGTATTTTAACGATTGCGTCTTGTTGATTACTGATCTGAGCTGATCTGAGGGTTGTTCCGTTCGTTCCGGGTACAGCTCTTCTTTTATTGTTTCTTCAAATTCCCCCAAGTATCCTCAAAATTTACAAATTTGTCTTGGATGTAATTTAAGTTTGGTTTTCTCTCAGCTGAAACCTTTTATAAATGGTAAAGATTTGTTTTTGTTGTTCAGCAAGTTCATCTAGTGTGGCCATGGTGAAATAGTTTCTCCTTTATGTAACTTGACAGACATGACGTTAGGATTGATTGTTCCACGGGTTTGGCTGCAGCCTCCTATTTGTCAGCTAATGGAGCACTTTACGATTGTATTGCTGGACATAATTGGATGATGTGGTACAATTTATTGCTTGAGCTCTCTAACAAGCAGTTCGCTATGCACGAGTCACCAAATGTTAAATGATAGATCTCTTTTACCCAAATTGCGGTTGAAGTTATACACCTTAACTGAGCATTCCTCGTGCACAAGTCACCATTAACTCAATATGGTCTCAAATCTCATTTCATCAACTCGATTTTCATATCGAAAATGATTAAATTTGATTTTGTTGAATATAAAATCAAAGTACGAACTTAATTCCACTTTAAGTGCTTCAACCATGCTCCAAATTCTAATCACGCCTTTTGAACTGAATCCAAATCCACACAAAATCCAAAAACAAATTGACGGACACCAGCCCGACACGCCGAAACTAGCTAGTTACGAGCAGAGCAGGATTTTCGTTGTCTTTCATAGTCCAAGGGAATAAGAAATGATGCTAACGATAACTTTATTATCCCATTTCTTTTATAGTTATTCGTATACGATTGCCCTCATCCAAACAAAAAATTCAGAGTAGTTTAAGCATCCTGTGTCAGGACACAAAAAGTTTCCTGGGAAAATTTGTCTCAAGGCTTCTGTGGGGTGTATCTTAACACAAAAATGCCCTCGAAAAAGGATCTATTTTGTGGTTTTATTATGTTATTAAGAAGAAACGGATAAAGTACTTACAATGACAGTCACGTTGGTGTAAAACAAGCAAAAGTCTAGTTTTTTTTTAATTTCAGATTACTGAAAATAAATGACCGCAAATATCAGCTTCTTAATTCTCAATCATTGTCTCATTAAAGACTTGAAACAAACACACTCGCACCTCCTAATCCTTGGGATAAATAAAGCTTAAGTGCATGTTTCCTCTCACATTATTTTGTTTGCCTTAGCCATAGCCAGTAGTGGCCATAAAATGTGTTGGAAAGGAGTATTTAATGCGAACGTGTGCTTAATCCATTATCCTTGAAATGAACCTCGAGGCAACATGTGTAAATATACCCCTCGGAAAAAAAAGGATCCGGATCATCGAAGAGTGACGACGACTTTATTGTCTTTGGAGATTTTCTCAGAAATCTCTTTCTGGGAGTTATGTTACATCAAGGCGACATTTGAGTCCTGCCCTCTCACATAAATGAATGAAATTCTGTAGAGTTAGAGAGACGCAAGGATGAGATAGATTCACCTTAAGGGGGATTGCAAGACAAACGAAAATTGACCTTTAGTGAATATATACATACGTCTGTAAGTATACAATTTTTTTTTGTCTCGTATTACGCACATCTGTCAGGATAATAAGGCAATTGGCATGTCAACAATGTCGTTCGTGTGTTCTTTGTGATATGTGTACCTTGGCAACGCTTTGATTAATTGAGGCAAGTTTCTACTGTGAGAAATTGTCCGTGAGGAATCTTGTGATAAAGGAATCATCAGTACATAAAGCTAATTTAATTAATAAAAGGATTTGCTGATAATATGACTTTTGACCTTTTCTGGTTAGGTCGCTGCTAAATAAAAAGAAATATATTGGAATGTTTTTGACCAAATGTCACCGTCTAGCCATAACTCCATTTTCTAGGGTAGCATCTGCTGCAAATCTGATATGGGTTAAAAAAAGCCAAAGAGCATGTTTGAAAAAGAAATAAAGGATAGGATTTTTCGACAACTTCAGTCCTTTTTAATAAAATTATATCGACCAAGATTGGTCAACTGAAACTAACCCACTGTAAAAAATTCATACCTCACGTCTTCAACTACATAGAACCGATGTCAGTCCAATATAAAATTGATTTTTAAGATAATATATTAGATGAACTCTAACAGCAGAATAACAATAGTCGATTAACAATGGTTTTGGGTTTAATGCATGTCAAACTGAATCTAGTCCTGCTAGTAAGTCCATAATGGCATAAACATGCTTGTACCTACTCAAATCAGTCAGGTACACATTTTTAACAGAGAAAGTCTCAGCCTTTGATCAGTTCACGGAAATAGAAGGAATAGGGGTGAAGCTTTAAAGTACATATAATTTATTTTGTTCATTACCTAAATGTTGTAGGGATTGGCAACCAAAAAAAACATGTGGTATATATTCACCACCATTATATACCTATAGTAAACATACAGGACCTTAGTGTGGTGGCATTGATCCATGCTTAATAGATTCACAACAAAATTGAGCAAGATTAAAAGAATGGCTAGCCTTTCCATAACCAGGTCTATTCGCACCATGCCGGCTGCACTGGTGTCAACCAACGCAAAACCAGTATCTCTCCATTTTGAGGTAGAGCACTTCGCCATGTCCGCTCCGTTGAGGTTGAGTCTAAGAAGGAATGGCTACATGACCAATTTTTTTATGTTGGTTTGTGGACGCAACGATACTTGACTTTTAACCTTGATTTAAGTTTGTTTTTCTTTTTTTTATAAATTGCCACACTCTAGCAATTCTTCAAATTACTATAATAAAATTTAAATAATGACTTCCATAGTATCGTTTCCATTGCTTCCTTAATTGGCTGACAAGTCGTTCTGGTGGTGGAGCAACTGTTTATGTTAAGGAAAACCTCAGGCCTTCTAAAGTTAAGGAGTCTGCTTATAATGCTTTGGAGTTCCTTAGCATTGAAGTTAGCTACAGTTATAGCAAATGTCTCGCTACCCGAGTAAAAATAAAAAATGGGCTTACGGCGCACAGTGGGGCAAAATGCCAAAAAGCTGGCCAAAAGTCGAAAAAACGAAGTTCGATTTTCGAACTTTTTACCTGGTAAATAACTAGTAGGAGACCCCTGCCACACATTAAACCGGTTTATGGCGGTCAGGTGTCCTTTTTCTCTTCGCAGGATCAGTTTAAAAGTAACCGTTGCAGCAAGTGTTTGTGTGAATTTTTAAACCCTTGACGAAGCTGCTATTTGCTGTGCGTATTATTCTACAGTGTGAAAAGATATTAAATTAAAAAACAATAGACTCTGCTCCTCAACGTATGTAGAAAATATATTTATAAGCAATATTGTCTATTTATATATCTTCTATATAAATATAATTGGAGTGTCTGTCTGTGATTTCAAAATAATTGTCATTTTCTAAGTTCATATGGTTATTTACACGATATTAACACGAAATCAAGTATTTTTAAAATTTTTGTCTGTCTGTATGTCTGTATGTCTGTATGTCTGTATGTCTGTATGTCTGTCTGTCTGTTTGTCCGGGCTAATCTCGGAAACGGCTTATCCGATTGCGATGGGACTTTCACTGGAAGATTCAGTATTTTCTTGGGCATGTTTTAGGCTATTTTTTTTACTAGGATCCGACTATCGGATCCGATTATCAGGCCCGATTACCGTGTTCGACTACCAGATTAGACTGAAAACTTGAACCTTGCAACTTGATTTTTACCCACTTCCATATAACCGATCAACTTCAAATTTTGCACATATGTATAGTTCGCGTGACAATGCAGTTTAACCATTTTTGGAAAAAATCAACATGGCGGTTCCAAGATGGCGGCCGAATTTTGCAATTGTGTTCCCGGACCCCCCGACGTGGATATCAAATGAAAGGGTAAGACAAGTAGATTACAATAAGCTATGTGGGGTCATTCAAAATTCAAAATGGTGGCCAGCACAAAATGGCGGATTATTCTTCGGTATGGGCATCAAATGAAAGCGAGTATAGTGCAGTAAGCGGTGTGCCGTCATTTTAAATATAATATGACGGTCACTACAAAATGGTGGAAGACATATAATAGACTAAAAAGTAGAAAATAAAAAATATAGTCTAAAAAGACTAAAAAATACGCTTTTATTTTAAAATAAACTAAAAAGTAAAAAATAATTTTGAATGTAAAATTTTTATTGCTCCAGCCAGTATATAATAACAACCTAGCTACCTACGTACCAACAACGGCTAATCCGATTGCGATGGGATTTTCACGGGAAGATTCAGTATTTTCTTGGGCATGTTCTAGGCTTCACTCGGTTCCGACTATTGATTCAGGCGGAAAACTTGATGCGATAGTCGCAGAAAAGCCAGTGGAAACTTTTTTTATCATTCCAATTGTAAACCTCAAAGCTCGGAACGGTTAATCCGATTTTAGGACTTTCACGGGATGATTCAGAATCTTCTTAGGCGTTTAGCATACTTTTCACTATTATCCGACTGTCGGGTTAGACCGAAAACATGACTCGATAATCGAAGGAACGCGAATGAAATGCTGTCACGGCGAGATATTGTTCTTTCAATTTGCGGAAATACTGTGAAGATTATGGTTTGCCATCTCCGCAAATGATCGATAGGTCTGATGAAAATTAAAACAGAGAATATATCGAACTCAATAAACAAATGGGAACAAAATGTTGAGGACGCTATTGGGCAAGTTCCGCACAGGGTGAGGCACGTGTTCTGAATGTGATTGTTGTGCATGTAGCACACAATTTTTCCGATAGGTGGCGCTCAACACCGCATTTTAAAAAAGTTCTAACACATTTTTTATAAGTAACTTTAAATTTTTTTATTTGTTTTATGTGGCAGTGCCAAGCTCAGGAACCACCCTTTGTACTACCAGTCCGTTGTCGTTTGCACGTCATGGCGCAATGTCTAGCAGGGAGCTTAGTAAGGGGGAAATAGGTTAAGGGTTATGGGGGTTCGGGGGGGTTGTTGAAGAAGGTGCGGATTAACCCTGCGTTTGAACTCTTGGATATTGTAGGAGGTCGGAAATACTGACTGTGAGAGATTATTCTATAGTCGAGTTGTGTGCCCTAAATTATGTTTTGCAAATTTGTTATTTTTTTCATTATACCTATTTCCTATCCTGGACTGTGCACACATTAGTTTTTTTATTAAAAGGCGTTGCAACGCACGCGGGTTTTTGCTAGTCTGTATATATTAATTAATTAATGAAAGATAGTAAATTTTTATTATTTTTGCTGGAAAGTCTTTTCTTAAAGAAGCCCTACAAAAATAGTCTCACTAGGTCCCGCTTTAAAATTTTTTTAATATATTCCTTAAACATTTCTACACAAAATTCAAACAACAAAAATTGAGATATTTTGCGAACTTTTAGTCGGTTGACGTTTTTATTTAAAAAGTGCATCATTTTATGGTTTATTCACACCGTATTTATGTATAAATAACCTTGTTATGAATTCATATTACATATGTTATGTATGTGTTATATAATATATGGATGTATGAATATTATTTTTATAAACTGCGGCATACAATTTTTCGGAATGTGCTTTATCTTTGTTGATTTCGGAAAAAGTACAGGTAAATTAAGTCGGAAAAAGCGAAATAGCGGAAATGATTGGGTACAGGCCAAAATGTGGCAGAGAGCTTCCTTTTAGGGTTCCTAATAAGGGGTTATAAAGTCTACCGGTTTTCTACCCTTCATCTACGGGGTTTTAGGGCCAAAATATCAGTTTTTTGCAAATACATGTTAAACGGTAAGTGCTATCATAAAATAGTGTTTGCAAAGTTTGTAGATTATGCGATTATTTGCAAAAAAAATTATTCTGCATTTTCCCGTACGAATAGCCATTCATGAGGTATCGCCGATTTAAAGATTTAAAATACTCATATCCACTCATTCGCTGCTTGCAACAAATTTATTAAAAACTTCAGGCTATACTTTACTAGAAAAATTAGTCGGACTGCAACAATGACTGATTTAATGAATCGAAAGTTATTGAACTCTGATCCTTACATTTCGAGTGTTCGTAAGCTACCAGGCAAAAACAAAGCTGAATTGACAGATGATGTCATTGAATTGCTTGCAAGAGGACAATATTGACAGTTGACCAAATTGATAATGTACAAGTAGATGTAGATAGCGATTAAGTAGCATGTGAATAACTGATAAATAAATGTAAAATGTGCTGTACCACATGCTTTATTTAAAATTTTATTTTTTTTATGAAAAAATGGACACTAAATTCGTAATCAGCGACCCCAAAAACCCCGGTATGCCAAATTTCAAAATAATTGGTTAATTTTAAAGGCTTTTGCCAGCTTTTCGGCCTTTTGCCCTGTGCATCTGTGGCATACGTAAAATAACATGTGGTAACTGAAAAGTATGTAGTCATAACGTTATGGTGGCTACTGGTAATAGTTTAAAAGGTAGGATAGTCTATTAAGATAAGACCTCTTTTAAGTAAAGTGATTCTAATAATCTCCCTCGTAAAAATCTTCCATTACGAGAGTCAGGACTACGTTCGATGACTGCCATGGAAGACAAGACCAATGCAAACGAGTCGTTACTCTGTTTCAGCATAATGACGATTCTTTTATGTATATTATAGCTACCATACAAATACGACGCCATATGCTCGAGGCAGGTTTTTCATGAAGTCTACTACTATTGGCTTTAAAGGGATAGAGACGAAAGGCCATGCAACATTCGCGTGGGAATCAAATTCAAGAGCGCAAGCTTCATAAATATTCATCCAGACAACGAATCATTAATATAGCAGTAAGCAAGAAATTGTTCGTTATGAGTACTAGGTTTGAACCTAAGAATGTCCAGGGTATCACCAGAAAGACCCCGCAATCAAATAGATAAGGTGTTGATAGACAACCGCCACATTTCGGGCCTTATAACGTTTCGCTCCTACTCAAGCGCCAACTTCTACTTGGATCAGTATCTTGGCGGGTTCGGGCTCCAACAGAAAAGCAGCCAATTACGCGCGAATCAAGACAGTCTTTCACTTCTCTCGTCTGGCGCCGGCTGTTTTTGAAACTAAAAAAAATATACATAGTTTAAAAAAACTAAAAAATACGCTTTTATTTTAAAATGAACTTAAAAGCAAAAAATTATTTTGAATGTAAAATTTTTATTGCTTCAGCCAGTATATGGAAACAACCTACCTTTCGAAATGTTAAACAGCGTGGGACATTCTTATTTTATTAACACCGGAACTTTTCGCTAACGCCCACGCTTTTTTTCGAAAGGTATGTTGTTTCCATATACTGGCTGAAGCAATAAAAATTTTACATTCAAAATTATTTTTTACTTTTTAGTTCATTTTAAAATAAAAGTGTATTTTTTAGTTTTTTTAAACTATGTATATTCTTTATTTTCTACTTTTTAGTCTATCATATGTCTTCCGCCATTTTGTAGTGACCGCCATATCAGATTTAAATTGACGTCACACAGCTTACTGTAGTATACTGTACGATACCCGTACCGAGGGCGTTGTAAAGAAAAAGGTAAACTGCCATTTGGTGTTGGCCGCCATTTTGAATATGGAATGACGCCACACAGCTAATAGTATTCTTCTTGTCATATCCTTTCATTTGATACCCATAACAAGTGGTTTTTAAAGAAAGAGGTAGTCCGCCATTTTGTGTTGGCCGCCATTTTGAATGACGCCACATAGCTAAAGGTATTGTACTTGTCAGACCCTTTCATTTGATACCCATGTCGGGGGTCGGGGAGCACAATTGAAAAATTCGGCCGCCATCTTGGAACCGCCATTTTGATTTTTTTACAAAATGGTCAGATGGCATTGTCACGCGAACTATACAAATGTGCAAATTTTTAAGTTGATCGATTATGTGGAAGTGGGTTAAAAGGTGGCAAGATAGAATTTCAAATGAAGTACTATGGCGCCGTGCCGGCCAAGAAAGGATAAACCACCAAATCAGGCGAAGGAAATGGAATTGGATTGGCCACACCCTGCGACGCGAAACGAGAATCTAGCCCTCGACAGGCCCTCGACTGGAATCCGCAAGGAACCCGTCGAGTCGGAAGACCTAGAACAACGTGGAGGAGAACCCTATTAGCAGAGGCCGCAACAACCGGAAGATCCTGGTCAGAGCTGAGAGCTGTCGCGCAAAACAGAGTCCGCTGGAGGGCAACTGTTTGCGCCCTATGTCCCATGAGGGATTAAAGGAGCAATTAATAGTAGTTAGGGTCAAAATCAAGTTGCAAGATTTGTTTACATACTACCTACAACATACAACATACAACATACAACATACAAGATACAAGATACAGGTGAAGCTAATATAAAACGTATAAAAATGGCGTCGAATGAATGCTGTAAGAAAAACTGAATATTTTAAAACATAAATTTTATTAAACAGAGACAATGTTTGTCATTTTAATTATTTTTACATCAAAAGTAAATGTCTAATGATGATAAATGTACAAGGATTTTTTTTCGTACGGCTCTATTAATATATATATTCAATTATATAGTCATCAGTGAGAATTTTACAAATTATAGTTTCCGTTTTCTATGAGAAAAAAAACAAAAAATTAAAAACTAATGGCTTTCTTAGAAAGCTTAGAGTGTCCTCTTTAAAATGCTTCTTTTATTTTTATTTTTGCGTACATTTTAGGCAAGGATACTTTAGTTTTTCCCCGAACGCCTCGCTAGAATTTTTTAATTCAGCTTTTAGGCGCGCTTAGATTTTTCGAATTTTCTTCTTATTTTTAATAACTTTTTATAAAAATAAAACAATTTTTTTTAAAATAAAATAAATTTTAGTGAAATTTTCCGCTCTTTCACTTGGCGCTATTAGTTTTTCGAATTTTTTTTATTTTTCGATATATAAAACAAAAACCAAATTTTCGATCTTGTTTTCGAAATTGTGAACTTAGCATACACTTTAGCGCAGCAAAGATTTTTTTATTGCTTTCTACACCCAAAAAAGTACCTAAGTTCCAATTTCCAGAGAGATCACATTTGGTGCGAGGTCAAAGTCTCTGACAACTGGGCTATATACACAAAATTTAAACAACAAAAATTGAGATATTTTGCGATCTTTTAGTCGGTGGACGTTTTTATTTAAAAAGTGCATCTTTTTTGGTTTATTCCCACCGTATTTTTGCATAAATAACGTTTTTATGAATTCAAATACATGTTAAACGCTAAGTGTTATCATAAAATAGTGTTTACAAAGTTTGTAGATTATACGATTATTTGCAAAAAAAGTATTATTGTGCATTTTCCAGTACGAATAGCCATTCATGAGATATCACGGTTTTAAAGATTTAAAATACTCATATCCACTCATTCGCGACTTGTAAAACTCATCAGACGTTCAAAAAATCCTTTGTTGGACTGCGTGGCTAATATTTTCAGGAGTGATTTCCTTACAAGTTGCGAATGAGTGGATATGAGTATTTTAAATTTTTAAAACGGCGATATCTCATGAATGGCTAAACTTTACAAAGCTGAATTAACAGATGATGCCATTAAATTGGTTGCAAGAGGACAATTGCCAGTTGACCAAATTGATAATGTACAAGTAGATGTAGACAGCGATTAAGTAGCATGTAAATAACTGATAAATAAATATAAGATGTACTATACCACATGTTGTTTCATTTAAAATTTTATTTTTTTATGAAAAAGTTGACACTAAATTCGTAATCAGCGACCCGAAAAACCCCCGTATAACAAGTTTTGTGGCAATTGAAGGATATTTCACAGCACCGGTCGCAATTTTGAAGCCGCCATCTTGTTTATGAAAAAATGGACCCTAAATTCGTAATCAACGACACCAAAAACCCCCGTATACCAAGTTTTGTGGCAATTGAAGGATATTTAACTACTTCCGGTGGCCATTTTGAAGCCGCCATCTTGTTTATGAAAAATGGACACTAAATTCGTAATCAGCGACCTCAGAAACCCGCGTATATCAAGTTTTGTGGCAATTGAAGGATATTTCACTACTTACGGTCGCCATTTTGAAGCCACCAGTCCATGTAAAAGTGGACACTAAATTCGTTATCAGCGACCTCAAAAACCCCCGTATACCAAATTTCAAATTAATTGGTTAATATTAAAGACTTTTGGCCAGCTTTTCGGCCTTTTGCCCGCTGTGCGGCGGGCGAACACTGGCCGCTTGGCTTTTTAAGGGGGTATGGTGGCCGTAGAATTTTTAACCATTTTTAATGGAAGCACATACGGCTTAACGACGGCCAAACTTGACCAAAAGATTTAAATGGCCAAGTACTGAGCTGTACAAACGGGCATTTAACGGCAAATTTGAGCCAAAAAAAGAATCTGCACCAAATGTATTGTTGATTATGGCGTGACTTTAAAGCGTGTAAAAAATGACTACAATGGAAATCAAATGGGTGACGGAACAATAAGTTAATGACGTTAAAATAACACACTTCAAAAATCTGAGATTTGCAGTGTATAGTCGAAAACAGCTTTATAGGATTCGACTATTGGGCTGACAATGAGTTCAATCTCACAGTCCCGGAGAGAAACTTCCTACTTAGCTAGGTGGTCGGCTTTTAGGTTTCCATCTTTTTTCCTATGCCCGAAAACGCAGACGACAGTCACGTTATGCCGTCCACCAAGCCTTTTTAGCTCATCCCTACATAGCTCCACTTCCTTGGAGCGTTTCATAACCGAATTTAGAGCTCTTATAGAGGCTTCGCTATTTATAACAATTCCAATGCTACATCCTTGTGTAAGACCGAGGTGTGACGAATAGTGGCAGGACAGTCAACTAATTCACAGAATCATCTTTGACTTAAGATCCCATCTGTTTCCAAAGATGGTTTTCCAGTTGAGTTTTGGATTCAAGAATAAACCCAGAAATTTCACCCAATTCAGTTTGATGGGCGGCGTTAGGACTGTGATAGTTTTAATTCCGTCCACTTTTTCTGAAGACGCCAATGGCTCCTTAAATGAAATGATTGCGGACGTACATTATCTATTTATTCAAGGTTTCAATCGCAGTAGCAGTGTCACTATAACACATAATTTAAAACAAAAGCAACAGATGGCCTTCGATTTCAGTTTGGTTCTAAGATATAGTTGGCTTGATAAATTTTATTTCAAAGAATGAGGATTTACAGTAAGACCTAGTAAGGAAGTCTTCAATAGGAAGTGTTATACGCACTGAAATCTATAACAATGAACTTTAGATGAACAAAATAACCTTAATTCAATTCCCATTAATCCGCCTAAGCATACCCAATTTACGTTAGCTCAATCTCCTTTCCTTTCCATATATTCGTAGCTTTGGCTCTCGTTTTCTTTAAGTTGAAATTCATGTTAAGATTGTCACCTATCTGGTATTGCTTTTATTTCCGGATTTTATTTCAACATTTCCCCAAAGCGTTCAAAGCATTAAGTCTAAAACGTTGTTCAATAAATTTAACAGGAATCAGGCTCCTTTCAATTCGAAAAAAAACCAAACTTCCCGGGATTTCACCCAAGCTAATAATGTTTGAAGAGTGCCCTATAAGGATCGCCTTCAAGCTCCTAATTCTTTAAAAAAAAGGATATTGGGTGTGGGAAAAGAGGGTGTGTTGTCCAGCCACCAAAATCTTCTTATACAATATTTAATATCACAAAATTTTGCAGTTATCTTAAAATTTTTGGTAATTATTAATTTTAATTGAAGTTTTAATATTAAAAATTTTGCCACTACATAAATTACTTGAAATTTTCAAAGAGTGACATCTATTATCCAACAATAGAACTAAATGTTAAGTATGTCGTAAAGTTTTATATGAAAACTCATTTAATATCGCAAATGCTTATAGATATATTTTTTATGTACAGATTCAAGTGGACGTTTACCCAGCTTTTATAAGGAGCCGAATATCGTACTGCAATCAAAAAAACCAACACTAAAATGTCGAATGTGTTAAGAAATGGTGCTGGTTGGAGAAACAATGGGTGGGTGCTTAAGTTCAAATTTGACGTTAACGATGCACTCTGTAATAGACGTTCAAGTGCGACAACTCTCAAAAACTCCAATAGTTAGTGCTGGAAGATCGACAATTGAACTGGGTGAGATGGAGAGCGTCTTACATGGACGTGTGTATATGTTATAAGATAGGAATTTTGAATAACTGAAAATATTTGTGGGAGATAATTGTCGAATTCGAGATTATAAATGCTTCTGGGAAGTTTTATGTGCTAGGAATAAGTTTAGGAATCCCCAATTAAAGACGACGTGACTTTGCATACCCCCGTGCAGGCGCGTACGCAGGGGGGTTACTGGGGGTTAAACCCCCCTATGATTCCAATAATAATAGGAAAAATTATAATTAATAAATATATCAACTTATTAAACAATTAAAAAAATATTCCGAATAACGATGTATAATATAAGGTGGATTCTTTTCAAACAGGATAGCAAAAAAATAAATATCTCTCATATGTTCGTGAACTCGATGTGATATACCAAAAATTTTTTTAGCGCAATTGGGTGCGCCGTTTCGGAGTTACAACTGTTATTGAAAAAAGCGCGATTTTTCAAAAATCACGTATTTCTCAGTTATTTATAGCTCTCGACAAACTATGAGTTTCGGAATGGCCATATAGATTTGTGTAGGAAATTTTCCGTCTTTTCAGATGAAATTACGCAAAAAACAATTGGACGCATTTTTGACCAATTTTTTGGCCTTTTTTGGCCAAAATTTTAAAAAAGGAATTTTTAAATTTTTTTTTCATGTCACCAATCGATGTTCTGACTCAAAAACTACGCGCCACCAAGTTTTCAGAGTAGTTCCCTTCTTTTCGGTAAAAAAATTGTAAAAATGACCTAAATCAAAGTCTAAAGTCTTGCGCACACCAAGAGACCATGATTTTTGGAGAAAAACAAGACATTTTGTGATATTCGAAAAATGGTCAAAAATTATTATTTATGTTTCTTCACAATTTTCAATAAAAAAATTGCGATAAAAATATACCTATAGGTAATTATTTTTATAGTGAAATAACGTAAAATATAATATAAGTACATAGTCCTATTACATGAGAAAATTTTTTTTTACCCAATATGTGTACAAAATATGTTTTGTGAACCCCCCCCCCCCCCCATGTTTTCATCCTGCGTACGATACTGCCCCCGAGAGAAGTCCTCTGGCCACTGATATAGCTTATGGCATAGATTCTAAAATGCTAAAAACATCTAAGGGTGATCTTAGCATCCAGAAAGTTTCTCGTCATAATCAACGAGATAAAGTAGATGGTTCTTGGAAAGGTTTTAGAGTGGTTCAACTGCTGTGGGCTATCCGTTAATCCGAAAAAGACAGATGTGATGCGTTTCGCTAATAGAACAAAAATCCCCGAATTCAGTGTACCAACAATGGTCGAGAACTTAGTATATTCCGATCAGCTAAGTACTTGTTTTTGCATCCAAAGCTGAAATAGCTGTCGAATAGAGGACATAGAGATAATTGTGAACAGTACGTGGGCGGCACGATTAAATTGTTACAGAGCGTAATCCGATATTTTTTTCTTTTCGGCCCAAGTTCCATCCTACATACAACCCCTGAGGAAGCAATCAACTTTATTTTCGATCTGATACTACCTACTCTATACATCAGGCAGCAGGCAACCTGCACGATGGTGAGGCAACGGGTAGAGGGTATCTGGGTGGAAATGGGAAGGGTAATAGGGCCATCTGAATACAAGACATAGAAACTCAATTTCAACCCAGGTTTCAATGTTCAGATCCAAACCAGAAATGAATGGGAAAACAGGCTCTATATACACAGATGCACCAAACTAGAATCAGATGTAGGCGCCAAACTCCTCCAAAAATCACACTGTGTCTGATTTGAACTGCTGGAAATCTTTGAAGTCTGATCACGAATGCAGACAAATACAAGGCTAGAATCCAGTGTAATATTGTTATAGCCAAGTGCTTATCCATGCACTAGACGCGGTTTATATAGCTTATGCTTACGCGGTTTTACAAGCTCGTCGAAATCAGTAAAAAGAAGCTCTCTTTCTTGGCTTGAAGGTACAACATCACTCTTCTTGAAGGTGAAGTTGGCATCTCTTAAGACCAAAATACACGAGCTTCTAAATCAAAATATGTTTACACAAGTTACCATGTAAAAAACTAAAAATAAGAAAGCGTCCTGCTTCAGTGGACGCTTTTATGCTTCTGATTTTTAATTGAGAGCACAGTACGTTTGCACCCACACAATATGAAATTAATGATAATTCTCTCACATACTTTCCCATATATTTTTCAGCATAGTTTTAGGAAAACCCTTTATTGCGGGACTATGATTCCTCGTGTATTTAGAGCCTTAAAAGTCTAAAGACTTAAGATGCTTCTTTTACTATTTGAAATATGTGATCATTGCCCACTGCAATCTCTCATATACACTGATAAAAAAATTGTCTTGATTCCAGCACTTCGATAGTCTTCGTTTCGTTGTCTTGAGTAGAAAAATTTTTCAGTCTTAACATGAGAATGTTGTCTCAGAGTAACACACTGGAAATTCTTGAGCCAAGCAATCGTATTTCTTCGCCCAATACTTATATTTTTTATATTGGTATATTGGTTATAGTTCTCTGTGTGGGACAAATCTTGCGATCGATTTTTCGACTACTTCCCGATATCCGGTGATGCTCAAATTTGGCAGAAACCTTTGGTTCTGAAGACAATGCAATATAGTATATTCAAGTTTATGGTACATACAATATGGCGGCCACAAATGACGGATTTCTTTATAATCTCCCCCCAACATGGGTATTAAATGAAAGAGTATCATAGCAAGCTTTGTGATATCATTTTAAATCCAATATGGCGGCTACCTCAAAAAGGCGGATTACTTTTTCTTTCCAATCCCCCGACATTAGTATAAAATGAAAGAGTATGACGAGTAGAATACAGTAAGCTATGTGACGTCATTTTAAATCCAATATGGCGGCCACCACGAACAACCCCTCGATATGGGTATCAAATGAAGGGTTATGAAAAGTAGAATACATTTAGCTGTGTTAGTAAGATATGTGACGGCATCTTAAATCCAATAGGGCGGCCACCACAAAATGGCGCATGAGACTAAAAAGTGGAAATAAAAAAAAATTAAAAATTAAATTTTTAAAAACAAGCTTTTATTAGATAAACTAACTAAGTTTTTAAATATCCGTTAATAAGATGAACTAAAAAGTATAAAATAATTTTTTTTAATTCACCTGTATGTAACTACAAGTAAAAAGTGAGGCGCCCATGTTTCAGAAATTATAACAAAAATGAAAAAAATATTATAATTTAACTATTAAATACAAAAACTAAATAGGATATAGTTTGATAAAACGCCCCCAAGCTTTTACTTGTAGTTACATACAGGTGGATTAAAAAAAATTAGTTCATCTTATTAACGCAGTGCTTAAAACCCAAAGTAGCTTATGTCGACTTAAGGGTACCCCCCCCCCTTTCTCGGTTTGCAATTTCTGCGATATTCAATTGGCTGGCAAATAAGCAAAAATCAATTTCTGAGGTTTTCATATTGTTACATATGTAATTCGAAACTTAAAATACAAGAAGTAATTTTGATAACAATTTTTCATGAACATTTAAGCAACATTTTTTTTATAAATAAAAAGTCCTCTTTTTTGTTGGCGGGCGCGATTGCAAATCACTGGATTGTCTGAAATCAAAAATTTAAACGGAATTAGATAAAATACATAATTATCTAGTAAATGAACTATTCTTTATCATTTCTGGCAAAAATTAACAAAATGGTGGACCTTTGAATGTATTTTTTCGAAAATTCAACGTTTTTTCATTGAAAATCTAGCTGAAAATTTTAGAAAATCTTGATGAATCTTCTTCATAGTAGTTCAATTTCTAGATATTGATGTGAAGAACAACATATTAAAATTTCAGACCGATCGGTTGAATAGTTTTTAAGTTACAAGGTCCGCCAATCGTAAAAACACTGTTTCGAGAAAAACGCGTTTAAAGTTTATTGAAGCAATATTTCGTGTATAAAATCAACTGTCCAACTGTACTGTCCAACGGCTGTAAAACCAAAAGTATTTCCAATTTTGACTTGAAATTTTCAGGGAACATTTCTAAAGATATAATGATTCGAATAAGACAATAAAAAAAAATCGATTTTTCGAAACCGAGAAAGGGGGGGGTACCCTTAAGACAAAAACGCTTGCTAGTTTTATAAAGA
Source organism: Thereva nobilitata (assembly GCA_963855945.1). NCBI lineage: Eukaryota > Metazoa > Arthropoda > Insecta > Diptera > Therevidae > Thereva > Thereva nobilitata. The sequence goes on along the minus strand of OY979694.1, from coordinate 42,867,588 downwards.
ATGCGGAGAGCGCGCCCTATATTTTAAGCTAATCGCCATATATTTTGGTTACTTCGTTTCGTTTTTATAGCTGAGAATCTAAATAGCTTAAGTCATCTAGTCGGACATGTGTATTTAGAAAAATTGCTTATGTAGATATAAGGAATTCATTAACATATTTCATATTTTTAAAATTTTGGGAAAATGTATTATGTCTAAATAACAAAGCAACATTCCAAATTTTATTATCATTTATTCTATTTGGAAATATACCTTAACTGTTAATAAGATATTTTGAGCAAGCTTATATTTGTTCTTCAATCGCGCCTACGTCTGCTTAAGATGTTTTCTTTTCTAAGCTTTTTTAATATATATTCAAGGAAAATTCATTTATGTTACTTAAGCTACTTTTCCGTTAAGTTTTTTGGAAAGTTTCAAATTTTAAGTTGACATAGGCTATATTCACCTCTGTAATGTGAAATTTCTTGCGAACTTAGGTTAGTAGCACGCCGATCGTCACAGTGGAAGGTTGTATTTTATGTGTGGAGTGTTTTAAGGTAATATTATTTTATTTCTGAGTATTTCAGTACAATATAGCTGTGCTATTTATTCTTAATAGAGGATAGCTATGAACAGAGGTAAAAGAATGGTTGCATTGGCCCTTTCCGCCACAGTAGAAGAGCAAAAAGAAGAAGGCGAGAGCACAAATTATTTAAAGGAACGTTTTAAAAGATGCTTTTCAGCGGGTATAATACACTTGATTGTACTGCAACAGAGGTTATTAATTCTATTCATTTTTTTAGATGCCTCAGTTTCAGAAATTGCATTTTTTAATCCTTTCGTGAAAAATGAATCTGACTCTACATTTGTAAATGGATTTTGTTTTGATCTAGAAAGATTACAACGTGAATTTTTATTTTTTGATTACGATGATGATGATGATGATTTTGTCGATCCCGACTACTTACCCACCGACGAAGATTTGAATTATGACGATAATGATATTTTTCTAGCCGCAGAAGAATTAGAAAGAAATATTTTTAAACCGGATAATATAAGAGAAAAAAGCAGCGATGTCGAAAAGGAAACTAAGCGGTCCCGGCAGGAAAAAAGAAATCTAGGAAAAGAATATACAACAAGTACAGGGAAACTTTAATTAACTTTAATTAACTTTAATTCCGCTGGAGGTTTTACTTCGCCTGATAAAAGGGGAAACCGAAGGTTAATGAAGTTCGGGATCACATATCGTCATTTCCTGCATACGAAAGTCATTACACTAGGATGCATTCTGAACAAAAGTACTTAGCAAGTGATTTGAGTCTATCTCAAATGTATCATCTCTATAATGATTCTAAATACTCAAAACCTGTTTCTTTCACGAAATATGTTGAAATTTTCAAAACAATGAAATTGAAAATTAAATCACCGCAACTGGACTGTTGCCATACCTGTGAAATTTTGAGTTTAAAATTGAAAGCTGCAACAGAGGAAGATGTAGTAAATCTAAGAAGTCAACAAGAAGCTCATCATTATGAAGCTGACCTAGCTTACCAACAAAAGGCTAAGGATAAAAACCTGTCTAAAGAAGATGCATCAATCAAAGTTTTTACCTTCGATTTGCAGCAATGTTTACCAACGCCTTATTTGAGAACTTCTGTGTCCTTTTATTAACGTCCCTTGTGGACATATAACCTGACAATTCATGACTGTGCCAGTGACCAGCCATTTTGCTACATGTGGCATGAAGCTACTGCTAAGCGTGGAGGCAATGAAATAGCATCGTGCTTAGCCAAACATATACAAAACATTCCACATGAAGTAGATCATTTAATATTTTACAGTGATAACTGTAGTGGTCAAAACAAAAACAGTTTCGTTTCAGCAATGTTTATGGCTGTGATAGGCATTAATAACAGTATTAGTACAATTGACCATAAATTTTTCACTCCAGGACATACCCATAAGGAGTGTGACACAGACCACGCTCTTATCGAAAGGAAAAAGAAAAAGTCGTTTGCTACTATTCATCATCCAAGAGATTGGTACCAATTTGTGGCTAGTGTGGGCGTTAAGAAGCATTTTATAGTATATGAAATGAAGCAAGAAGATTTTTTAGATTTTGCTAAAGTATCTAAAAATCAAATCATATGGAGGAAAGTTAACCAAGATGGGGAAAGGTTCACATGGCGGGATGTGAAATGGCTTCGATATACTTCTGAATTTGGATTAATACAGTATAAAAATTCCTTGAATGAAGAGGAACCTTTTAAATTATTAAATGTTAGAAAACGAGGAGTAAATAACATTGAAATAACAAATATAGGAAGGTGCTATGAGGAGTCTATTCCCATTAATATTGAAAAGAAAAAAGATTTGATAGAAATGCTTCCCATTATTGACACTTCCTTCCACAACTTTTACTTAAATTTTCGTACAAATGACATTCCACTATACTGAGGAGACTGAAATTGAATAATACTTTTAAAAATATTCTAATAATAATACAACCGTACCTGTATGAAGCAGATTTATTTGTTTATGTTTTGTTATATGATTTATATTTTATTTTGTGTGTTATGTATTACTATATGTTTTGTTATACTTGAATTTAATAAATTTTTTTACTAATGACAAACAATGCTCCTTACTGAAGTAAAATATCTTAACTAAATTTAAACTAAAAAAATCTATTCAGCAAATTCACTTATTTCGATATAAGAATAATTTTTTTATTGTAAGCTATTTTAGAAAAATAGCTTATTAAGAGTTAAGCTTATATAGAAATTATTTTTCTCAAGGAGAAGTATCTTAAGTTTTTAAAATGTTAATAATAACATTAATTTGTACAATTTTTATATAGATTTTTTTCCTATATAATTAATACGATATTGCGCTACAGTATTACGTATATTAAACTCATATATATGTTAAGCATTTTTTCAAGGATTTGATTAAAGTTTCAAATTGATATTCTGAAAAACTACTAGATTTGACTTAAGCTACTTTGGCTTGTAAGCACATATAAAAACTTAGTTAGTTTATCTAATAAAAGCTTGTTTTTAAAAAAAAATTATTTCCCCATTGTTCTGTGGCCGACAGTTAATCTCCGGATTGGCTAGGCCGATTTTGAAAAATCTTGTTGTGTTTTATTATCATATTTTTTAGGAGAATTTACCCCAATTTGCCAAAAAAAATTATAAACAAATTTTTAGCAAGGTTAAAACGGTCAAAAACAGGGTCCATTTTTGTACTTTTTTTTCTCTCCTTTCCCACTTTTTGTTTTTATCGATTTTTCCTTAATTGAGGTAAATTCTACTGTGTAAGACATTCCTTTTTAAGAATCTTTTTGGTTTATTTGTTTTAGACCAGCCAATCCGGATATTAACTGTCGGCCGTAGAACAACAATTTTTTCGGAGACTCTACCTTGGCGCCATGTATAATTTACACTCTTTATCAAAATTTGAAAAACAATTTCCTTTTTTAGTCTATAAATATTAAATCATCTTTTAAAAAAAACTGTATAATGATATCTAATAAAGCAGCTGAGAAATTATTTTTTTAAAAAGTCACTCAAAAACGTCTTTCTAATGTTCAGTAATACCAAGGGGACTGTCCGATTTTTTTGGTCAAAAAATGGGTAAATTTCTAGAATTTTTTCAAGTGAACTATTAAAGATAGAACAACAATTTCTTTTCTAAACATTTTATTCATCCTTTCACAACGCTTGTAAATTTTGTCGAGTCACGCCGGCACCTGCATCCCCCCTCTCCAGGCCTTCAAAGTTAGCCGCTCCGGCCGACACGACCCGGTTTGCTCGGTCGTTCATTTTGCCCCAGATGGTCAAAAATTAAAAAACAAAAAATTTACTTAAATTTAAACATATTTAGCCCATTGTTATAGGAACAAATTATAAAATTGAGCAATATTATAAAAATGGCGGACACTTGAAAAAAAAGGTCATTTTTTCGACACTTTTTTCGGCCGTTTTTTGATTATAACTTTGAAAAAAAAAATAAAAAAAGTAAATCTATAACAATGTAGGTATTGTTTATAAAAATATGTGTACAAAGTTTCAGAAAAAAATAATGAGCCGTTTTCTTGTAAAACTCCGAGCGAGCAACAAAAATTGGAATTTCCAGAAATCGACTTGAAAGTCGGAGGTACAATTCGGCTCGAAAAAAATGGATTTTTTCAGGAAAAAGTATATTTTTTCATGGAAAAAGTGGAAGAAGTGGAAGACAAAGTAAATCAAAAATACCTACCTCCATATATTTCATTCATCCTTTCAAGGCCACATATCCGAACGCTATTCACAAGCGCTTCATTGCTCGCACCTGCTCGTCGGCTAAGCCGGCCTCGCAGCGGAAGACCCGCCTTTTAAATCGCTATAACTTTCGAACCGCTTGAGATATTTGTTTAAAATATATATATGTTATTTTTGAAGAGTTATTCTATCGATTAAGCCAAAAAAAATCGATTTTTTGAACGAAAAAAATCGGATAGTCCCCAATTTCTTTTCTCTTGAAGTTTTAAAAGAATTACTCTTATTTTTGATTTACAAGACCAATGTTTTTATTAAACTATTAAAACAATATGGACTCTGTAGAATGAGTAATTTACAAACGTATTTCCACCTGCATAACTCTCGCAGCAGAGAGAGCTAAAAAATTACGTTCTTACTACGTAAAAACAAATCCCAGTCAATTAGAAAAACTTAGCTTAGAAAAACAAATAGTCCCCAGCCAACTGGCTTTCAAATAGTGCCAGAACTGGCTTGATTAGAAAAGATCGATATGATAAGTTAGCGCTATTTCATTGGCATAACTAGGCGGGGGGGCGGTTGGCCCGTTTCACCCCAGAATATGGCCTACTTTAAAGGCGATACAATAAATCTGGATGATACATATTTTGCGTTTCATTGACCAATTCCCGGTACTTTCTTGTCATAGTATTACTTTGCATTTCGAACACAAAGGACCTGTCCCCCTTAAAAAAACTCTCTAGTTACGCCCACGCTCTAACTAGGTAGTAGTTTAAGTGTTCGAAGACTGCGTGAACATCGACGCAGACCGGCAATTGGAAAGAGGAAACAAGGAGACACATTCCTTAAAAAATAATATCGGCGACTTGCATGGAATGGTCTATGATTTAATGAATATTATTAGTCTTTGGGAAGAGTTTGACGTTTGTGCCATAAACACTGGTATCTTTTGAATAACTAAACCAATGTTCCACAGGATTTCGTACTACCGGTTTGGATATAAGCTCCGAAATTGCATCAAATGCCGTTCTTACTACTACGACTTCCACATAGAAAACAACAAATAAAAATAACGTAGCCACGAAGAAATATTTTAATCCAGATATGTCTAAAACCGGAAGAAGAAATATTTTCTTATGAAAGGCCACGAATGCATATGTTGCAACTTCCATATAAGTAGAGAAGTTGTGCATTAAGGTATATCCTGTTATCTGATATTGATCTAAGTCAGCGTCTTGTGAAATTTGGATTTCATTTAGTGCAAGAAATGGAGGAGGTCGTATTGAAAGTGATGGCAAATAAAAGAAAAATAACTCCCATGAGCCCCACAAATGTCGCACAAAAATCAAAACAAAATTTTTCCAAATGGAACCAATACCATATGTAGAAGCAAAAACGTAAAGACTGAAATTCTTCAAAAAAAGTCATATTGAGTCCATTGATTAAAAAAACCACTATAGCAATAATTTGATGGTGCCAAGGCAGAAATACTTTCCCAAAGAGCCAAACTCACAATATGGAAATTGTTTCAGATTGATCAGAAAACCTCGATTTTATGAATACAAAAAATCGATTTCCATTAAGACAATGAATGCACCTAACAAACGATGAACAATGACGATGGATAAATGGAAGATTCCACCTATAATTTGACGGAATATTCATGTGCAGTGGAACAGATTTAATCGACTTCAGTTTTCATCCTTCCATACGCAGTAACAAAGTTGTGGTTGGAGAGTGCTTTTCATCGAACAAGGAGATTGATGGATTTTATAAATAGTATTCTGAATTCATATTTCAGGGCTGCAGGAATGCGATTATATGGGATATTTTTTGGTCTTATTGGTATGTAAGGTACAGGAAAATCTTTGTGTTCTTTGTGAATAAGGAGGCGACAAAACATTCTTTAATTAAAAGAGGGTAAAGTTATAGTACGGGAGGTAGCGCTATATTTAAAAACTCATTTCATACCGACTGAAAATTATACCAATTACAGTTTACCCCTAATACATTAGTAATATGAGCGGCAGCTAGTCCAGTAACCAGCCAGTCGTACCCAGCTTTTCCCTCCTCTAGCCAGCTAAATTTTGTGTAGCGAAGAATTGTTGTCTTAAATGTAGCTGGCTAGAGCATGGAAAGTTTTGGTCGAGCTCCAGCAACAGACAGCAGCGTAAAATTCTACGTTGTGCGAAGCAAAATAGCTACGAGGAGTGTGAGGGATTTCGTTTCAATGCAGACGTCACTCTCAGCATTCATTTCTTCTTGCTTCGCACACCATTTAAATATTTTACTTAGATTAATCACTTTCAGCAAAATGGAACACGTTTCGCCTGGCAGCTAATGATGGCAATGGAACATATTCCCAAAATCAGGATGAAATCAAGTGCAAACCTGCAAAGTAAGGCTCGAGTTCGAAGTTGAGTTCGAAATCATGTTTTGTCGGAAGTAAAAGGCTTTTAAAGAATTGCCTTGGGTTGATGAGAAACAACAGAAATGGTTGGGTGCGCCCACCATGTATGAGTAAACTAGGTGGTGAATAGTCTGCCGAATGCCACAGCTAATAGAGAAATCCTAAAGATTGTAACGGTCGGTTATTTGATTATGGCCCCATCTCGCGGAAATGTTCGAAATCACTTCCCGAACAATTTAACTCAAAATTTGGAATGAAGTAGGCAAGGAAAACAAATATTTTTCTTGGAATAGAAAAAATTAGAAATTTTTGACAGTCAGTTTTTCGAATCGGCCAGGAAAAGACACAGTCTGTTGTGCTCACGGTGCCTGCCGTAAATTCTTGAAATAATTGTTGTTGGTCGTGCTTTTGAGTAGAAGTATTCTTAACCTTTAGTTTCAGGTTAAAACATTCGAAAAAGCCGGACGCGTGAACGATACTGTGGTTAAAATAAAAATTTAAGCAACATTTTCTCTCGCTGTGTGTTAGTGAAGAAAAAAAAAATCTATCTAGAATTAAAGCAATCTTGCAAGGGATTAATTGGCTAAATTCTAATTGCTAGTGCAGTCGTTAGCGCTAATTTAGCACCCGTAAATTGTGTTGTTCAGCTAAGAGAAGTTCATCCCAGTTGCAGCTTGGTGATTGATAGCGGTTGCTGTTTGGATGGGTTGCAGTAGGATGAGCTCCAGGCAAACGTGGCGGCGGTGGTGTCCGTGACGGCCAAAACGTTTAAAATACACTCACCGCCATATATGCTAACATAATGACACGGAGGCGGTGGCCGGCACGGTGAAATTAGAGCAAATCCGAATTCTGCCGCCGCCGCCAAGTGATACCAACCATTGAAAACTGATTTAGTACACATTTAGCACACATTTTTTGTTTTTAACTGCTGTCTGCCTGCAATTTGACAATTTGGTCGTGTCGCTGTTTGGCCGTTATTTTCAATTTAATTCGTGATTTTTTTTAGTATTTTAAATAAATTAATGCAATTTATTATATAATGGCAAAAAGGAGTTATTTATAAATTATGGGGCATCAGAAAGACTAAGTTGCAGGTAATTAAAACTAATCTATATAAATATAATTGGAGTGTCTGTCTGTGATTTCAAAATAATTGTCATTTTCTAAGTTCATATGGTTATTTACACGATATTAACACGAAATCAAGTATTTTTAAAATTTTTGTCTGTCTGTATGTCTGTATGGCTGTATGTCTGTATGTCTGTATGTCTGTATGTCTGTATGTCTGTATGTCTGTCTGTCTGTTTGTCCGGCTAATCTCGGAAACGGCTTATCCGATTGCGATGGGACTTTCACTGGAAGATTCAGTATTTTCTTGGGCATGTTTTAGGCTATTTTTTTACTAGGATCCGACTTTCGGATCCGATTATCGGGCCCGATTACCGTGTTCGACTACCAGATTAGACCGAAAACTTGAACCTTGCAACTTGATTTTTACCCACTTCCATATAACCGATCAACTTCAAATTTTGCACATATGTATAGTTCGCGTGACAATGCAATTTAACCATTTTTGGAAAAAATCAACATGGCGGTTCCAAGAGGGCGGCCGAATTTTGCAATTGTGTTCCCGGACCCCCCGACATGGATATCAAATGAAAGGGTAAGACAAGTAGATTACAATAAGCTATGTGGGGTCATTCAAAATTCAAAATGGTGGCCAGCACAAAATGGTGGATTATTCTTCGGTATGGGCATCAAATGAAAGCGAGTATAGTGCACTAAGCGGTGTGCCGTCATTTTAAATATAATATGACGGTCACTATAAAATGGTGGAAGACATATAATAGACTAAAAAGTAGAAAATAAAAAATATAGTCTAAAAAGACTAAAAAATACGCTTTTATTTTAAAATAAACTAAAGAGTAAAAAATAATTTTGAATGTAAAGTTTTTATTGCTCCAGCCAGTATATAATAACAACCTAGCTACCTACGTACCAACAACGGCTAATCCGATTGCGATGGGATTTTCACGGGAAGATTCAGTATTTTCTTGGGCATGTTCTAGGCTTCACTCGGTTCCGACTATTGATTCAGGCGGAAAACTTGATGCGATAGTCGCAGAAAAGTCAGTGGAAACTTTTTTTATCATTCCAATTGTAAACCTCAAAGCTCGGAACGGTTAATCCGATTTTAGGACTTTCACGGGATGATTCAGAATCTTCTTAGGCGTTTAGCATACTTTTCACTATTATCCGACTGTCGGGTTAGACCGAAAACATGACTCGATAATCGAAGGAACGCGAATGAAATGCTGTCACGGCGAGATATTGTTCTTTCAATTTGCGGAAATACTGTGAAGATTATGGTTTGCCATCTCCGCAAATGATCGATAGGTCTGATAAAAATTAAAACAGAGAATATATCGAACTCAATAAACAAATGGGAACAAAATGTTGAGGACGCTATTGGGCAAGTTCCGCACAGGTTGAGGCACGTGTTCTGAATGTGATTGTTGTGCATGTAGCACACAATTTTTCCGATAGGTGGCGCTCAACACCGCATTTTAAAAAAGTTCTAACACATTTTTTATAAGTAACTTTAAATTTTTTTATTTGTTTTATGTGGCAGTGCCAAGCTTAGGAATCACCCTTTCTACTACCAGTCCGTTGTCGTTTGCACGTCATGGCGCAATGTCTAGCAGGGAGCTTAGTAAGGGGCGAATAGGTTCAGGGTTATGGGGGTTCGGGGGGGTTGTTGAAGAAGGTGCGCATTAACCCTGCGTTTGAACTCTTGGATATTGTAGGAGGTCGGAAATACTGACTGTGAGAGATTATTCTATAGTCGAGTTGTGTGCCCTAAATTATGTTTTGCAAATTTGTTATTTTTTTCATTATACCTATTTCCTATCCCGGACTGTGCACACATTAGTTTTTTTATTAAAAGGCGTTGCAACGCACGCGGGTTTTTGCTAGTTTTTATAATAAAATCAAACCAAAACAGTCAACGATAAAAAAATTTCTTGTCTTTATTTAGCAACTCAAGATGAATTAAATGGAACTTTATTAATTTAAACTTTTGGAGATACTTCAAGGTACTGTGATATTACTCATTTTCTAATAAATACTAATAACTTATAACTTTAATTATTAGTGAAAAACAATTAATGTTGAAATGTTTATATTTTTCCTAGAGGAAAAACTATAAAATTCCGGAACCAGAGCTTGTAGTTGTGATAGCTGAGGAAAAACATGAGCCAAAGTAAGTTATTACATTCATTTCTGGGAAAGTTTTGTAGTTCAAGTTTTTTGTCAGATAAAAGTTGAAATAAAAAATGCTGAGGATTCAAGCTGGAGATAGTGATGCTAGAAATTTTAGGCGGAAACCCGGAAAGGTGAGAAGTATTTTTTATTGCTTTCTAATGATGTAGTATACATTTTTTGTACTTTCAGGCTTTGAAAGTTATAACATCATCCAACAGAGAAGGGGAATATATGTCTTCTAGATTATGTACTGTGCTATGGCTTAAAATAAAAGTGCTTGTTTAATAATTTGTTTTTCTTGATTTTTCTCAATTAGATCTATGCGGCAAGCTATATTTTATTTCTTTAGGTTGTTTTTAGTTCAGATGGTCATGGAACCACCGTCTTTCAAAACAAACCCTTTAATTTTTAAATTCCAGGTAATTTGCGGTAAATGGCAAAATATCATTAAGCAGCCCAATGTAAATAACAAATCGCCCATTTTCTACTTCCAGGTAAATTTATCTAATGTAATGTCATAAAAGAGGTCATGAAACCACCCTCTTTCAAAACAAACCCTTTAATTTTTAAATTCCAGGTAATTTGCGGTAAATGGCAAAATATCATTAAGCAGCCCAATGTAAATAACAAATCGCCCATTTTCTACTTCCAGGTAAATTTATCTAATGTAATGTCATAAAAGAGGTCATGAAACCACCCTCTTTCAAAACAAACCCTTTAATTTTTAAGTTTCGGGTAATCTTCGGTAAATGGCTAAATATCATATAGCAGCCAATTTTTAAAACAATTCTTCGATTTTTGAATTCCAAGTAAATTTTTCTTTACTAAAATATTGAAAAAAAAATATGAAAATATTGAAAATAACTTAAATTTTTAATTCCAGGTAAGATCAAAGTTGCAATTAACAATCATGTATTTTTACAAAACAAATAATTAAAAAAGTTTATTCTGTACTCATGAAATTATATTTACGTTAAAAATTTCAAATTCGTTTATTTCAATTCCGTCGTCCGTTAAATTCCGTTAAATTTGACCGCGCCGCACCATTCTGTTAGCTAAGACGGAATCTAAAATCCGTCGACGGCCACCGGCACGGTCGCCGTGCCATTCTGTTTGTACCTTAAGCTCTAGACATTTTCTCCATTTACCAATAAATTGTATTCATTTCGGAGGTCTCTCGTGGATGTCGAAGATGGCGGACATGTAAAATTAAGAGCTGGAGAGACTTGAAAATTCCTTTTAGTAATTCCTTTTATTAATTCGATTAATTATTGAAATAAATAGTTGAAAAGTATTACGAGTGCGCAGTTAAGCCGTAATAATTGTATTTTGTATAGAATAAAGAAAATTAAGTGGTAATCTGTTGAGGCTTAGGTTACCCTAGAGCCTCCGCAAAGAATAATAAAAAAAATAAATAGTTCCAAGTTGGGAGTGGATAAGGGCCCCAAAAAGGCCGCCGCAGGGCAAACCCCCGGTGGCGGCGTAGTTGAGACAAGTAGGAGGAACAAACATTTTAAAAATAAAATTTTTAAATCAAGTGTTGGTGAAAAAAATGGCGCGTTAATACCAGCGCCAAAAGTTAAAGCGTTGGTGAAGCCGAGCACTAACACTAATACAGAAATTAGTGTAAACATCGATAATATTGAAATGGAGAATGAACAGTATGAGGACATGGATGCAGATGTTGCCAGAGAGTCTGAAACTGCTGCCAATAATGATGACTGGACGCATGTCATCAAAAACAAAAATAAGAGAAGGAGGTTAAATAATAGTGCCCCTAGCACAAATGGAGATACAATAAATAACCCAGGGAATAATAAGGTAACTTCTTCCATTAATAATGAAAATAGACTCGAGATTCTTAACGAAGAAAATAATACTGAAACTGGAGGTGTCACCCAAGATGGCGGAAGTGGGCCCCGGAACAATAATAACAATAATAATATATTTGTAAATAAAGGAAATCAAAATCATAATTTCAACTTTAGTTTTAAGCCAAGTACTAACAATAACAGTAGTGGTAGTAAAGCGAAATCTAAGAGGAATATTCCAAGGAAATATTGTCCTCCGATAGTCATCCCTGATGGGAACGCTTACAATCTTTATAAAGAAATACTAAAAATATATCCTAACTGCGAGCATAGAATTATAAAGTCCCAACGTGGTACGGTAAACATTTTTTTTAAAACAAAAGAGGAACATGCTGCCATGTTCAAATTATTTCAAATAAAAAATGTACCTTTCCATACCTATACGGTGGAAGAGTACAAAAGTCTGACTCTGATTCTTAAAGGAGTAGATTCAGATTACCCTACTTCTGAGATCTTTGACTCCTTATCCTCAATGACCCCCGATGTCTTGGTGGTCAAGAAGTTTTTCACTCCTTATTCAAAAAAGAATGATATAGACCTAGATATGTTTATGGTGCAGTTTCGCCCTGGATCTGACCTGGAAGAAATTCGCAAAATCAAGACCATATTATATCAAAGAGTTATATGGGAAAAAGTTAGGAAAATTGGAATGACTCAATGTAAGAAATGCCAAAAATTTGGCCAATTTGGTTAATTGCAATCATAGTTATAACTGTGTTAGGTGCGACGGGACTCACCTTCCGGGTAAATGCACCAGGAGTAAGATAGGTCGACAATATTGTATAAACTGTAAAAATATGGGACATCCAGCTAGTTATAAAGGCTGCCCAGTATACTTAAGATTCAGTGAGTATGGTAAGAAACACATTGAAGCTAGACGTAGCACTGATCATAGCAGCAGAGACTATTTGCTCAATAGCCATTCATTCCCAGGTTTACCTAATAATAGAGGTAGTATATATAACAACAATAATAATAATAATAAAAGGGATAATAGGTCATATGCGGACTGTTTAAAGACACAAAATGCTCGTGCACCTATAATCAATTCAGACTTCGCTGAAGTACTGTGCTTAAAAACTTTCGGCCTCTCGATGGCACAATTTGTATTAAAAATGTCAGATTTTAAAAATTATATTAATGATTCCAGGAATGAGGCAGAGAGGATTGGTAGGCTTAGGGAGTTTGGGGACTCTCTCTGTTACAGAGATGGCCCATAACTTCCTAAAGCTCGCAACCCTCAATGCTGGATCCCTTGTATCAAGAAGTAGGAGGTGGTCTCTGAATGACTGAATCCGTAATAATAGTTTAGATATTATGTTCGTACAGGAAACACACCTTCACGAGAGATCCAAATTATCGGTGGTTGGATACAAAATATTTAGAAATGACGCTGAACAGGGAAGAGCTGTTTTCTGTAAAGATAAATTCTCCACAAAAAAGATTAATATTAGTATAGCTGCTGTTAATACAGCAATTGAAATCAACTTCAGAAGCTCTAATAGGGACCTTCGAGTTCTATTTGTCTCTATTTACTTACCTACGGGATTAAATCGTTTGGAAATTTCACACCTTATGGAAGAACTCAATGCCCTTGATAATAGATACGATGGGGTTTTAGCGGCTGGCGATCTAAATGCTAAACACCCTGATTGGTGCAACACTACTGTGAATAGGAACGGTAATTTGATTCGCTCCTGGATAGACAATAATCCCCATAATTTTGAGCTAAAAATTGTAGGCCCGGGTACACCCACCTTCCCTAGATCCTCTAGTTGTATGGACCTTCACTTAATATCATATAGTCTTTTAGGAATATTTAATGTGACTGGTTGCGAGACTCAACCCTCTTTGTCAGACCACTATCTGGTGGAACTTAAACTTCAATAATTGTCGGATTATCTTCCATTGTTAGATGATACTCCATGCTTTAGACCTCTTAATAAAATTGACTGGGACGAATTCGGTGATGAACTCTCGGTTGCCTTAACATCAATTCACCCAGCGGCTGATAAAAACCTTTCTGTAGAGGAGATAGATGACGCTATCAGCACGCTCAACAAAGAAATACTGACTATGCTTAATAGGAAGGCACCATTAGTAGTAGGAAATAGGTTCATGGACAGATTGCCTAAGGATATACAGAAGCTATTCTTAGTTCGGAAAAAATGGAGAGGTATATTGAAAAGGTGGTTGGATAGGAACTTGCATATTCACAATGATTGGTCCAGGGGCCTAGATAATCAGATCAAGCTATTGACTAAAATAGTGTGCGACTAAATAAGCGACTAAATGAGCGTGAGCGACTAAATAATTACATAAATATAAATTTTCAGAACAAACTTAAACGTATTAAGCCAGGCCCGGCATTCTTTAGAGAAATTAATCGGCTAAGAGGAAGTGGCAAAAGGAATAATATTGAACTCTTAAGAGACGGTAACACCCTTTCCCCTAACGAGGCTACTGTGGCATTCGCGACCTATTATGAGGAGATCTATAGAGAAAAGCCTCCTAGCTACAATTTTGCAAACAGAGATCTGGTGAACTCAGTATTTGAAGCACCCAATGCTGGCTTCAATGCGTCCCCTCCGCTAACGAGTTTCTCCTCTAGCCTCACGTCCTGTGATAGACAATTAAAAAAGCCTTTCGTTTCAGTTTATAAACTCCAGTCGATTATCTCGGAGGTCAATAATAAAAAATCCTCGGGATATGATGAAATTTCAAATTATGTGTTAAAGAAACTTCCATATATGGCAATCTCTATAGTTACTGTTGTTGTATTTGCAACCGCTGAATAAAATTTGTATATCATTAAGAGTTTGGAAATAATATATGTAGGTGTTTTAAACTTGAAATAATTATGTTGTCCGCTTTCTTTCTAATTATGCAGGGCTAAATTTATTTGGTTCTTCCAGGATGGTTGGGGAGATTTCTTCTCTGGGGTTCTCTCAGCGTTGGTTCGTTTTCATTACAGGTCCCACGATTCTTTAGGTATCAAACATGGAGCTCTGTACGGAGTGACCGAAGATAAGGAAAGGCATGACGAAATCTCACATCGACAACTAGGTAAGTGGTGAATCATGTAGTTATCGGTCCGGTCACACCCCCAAGACCCCTTCCGTCGAGCTAGCGTTTACTGTGTGACAGGCATAACACCCCCCTAACGGTTATTTCGGAGGATAAGGGAGGGTGAGTTTTTCAGAATTTTTTTATCTCTGCGATTGCTACCATGGTCAGTTCTTCAGGGCTGCTGATGATGGAGGCATGACCAAGCATGATGGCAGCCAACCATCAACCATGGAGCTCCATTGTGCCGGTACAAGATGAAACAGGAATTCCTCGCAACCGCGCAATATCTTCAACACCAAAGTTGCGCCCCACAGAACACTATCCAAAAGCTACTAGATGCCCTACCTTACGATCAATGATCAGTGGGTCGCGAAGCAGAATTCTATTTGAGTTTGTCGTTTTCCAAACCAAACTAATGACGCTCGCTAGGGTTGTCATCACGGAGGCCAGGGTGCGAGTCCCACCCAGCTTTTTTTAATGTGGCAGTTCTAAGCTCGGGAATCACCCTTCGTACTACCGGTCCGTCATGTCGTTGGTCACGTCATGGTGCAATGTGCAGCAGTTAACTTAGTTGGAAGCTTTGAGTTTGGGGTTATGGGGGATCAAGAGGGTGTAAAAGGAGATGGCTATGAACCCTCGTTTCAACTCTTGCATGTTGTAGAACTTCGGAAATACGGACTGTGTAAGGCTGTTCCGCAGTCGGGTTATTCTATTTACGAACGAATTCCTTGTTTGTAGAGTCCGCGAAAAGGGGGCTGTGGGAATGGGAATGAGCCGATTGGGACCATCTGGATTTGCGGGTATAAGAATGCCATGGAGACAGGAGAGCAGTTTACTTCAGTGAAGCAATCGCTATGATAGTAGCGACAGAATTTTGTTAGAGCTGTTACATTCCTTCGATGGCTCAAAGTGTCGATCGTGGAGCCGGACGGGTTCGGACGAGTTCGTTCCCCTGTTGATTGAGCCAAACACGAACTTATCGCGGTTGCCAAGGCAGGATTACGCATTATCAAGACGTTTGAGTAACCCAGTATAGCTGTGAAGTCGGTTGGAAGGGACAGAGAGTAAGTCATTTATGAAAATTAAAAAAAGATCGGATGGTAAAATTGTCCCCTGGAGGACTACGGTAGAGATGGTGTTAGGCTGAGGTTTCACGCCGTCCAATACTACCTTAAATAAACGGCCAGCAAGAAAACTCTCGATCACATTCTTCAGAACTGCGTCTATATCTATAGCAATGGGTTTAATATGTATGAGAAGGCTTCCAAGAGTGTCAATGAGATAAGCTCCTTGCACTGCAACAATAGGGACTCTCGTAGGCTGATTGACGATTTGATGAGGATTTGTGGTGTCTGCAAAGAACTCGCCGTCTTTGCCAGAAACGTTGTTGCCATTTGAGTATCTTAGCCTGTTCACATCGCCAGCAACAATGGCTTTTCACTTAGGATTGGATGATAAAATCCGAGATCTGTTCAGATATATAACATCAAAAGCTGACGTTGAGGCTTTGTTACTTATGTTAGGACTTCTCTTGATATCTTTTAAGCTAGCGCCTGAAAATATTTTTTGAAGTGGAAACTTCTATAGGCACGTTGGGCACTTTTTGGCCTGGGGAAAAAACTAAAAACTCGCGTCACGCGCATTTTTTTTACGTACCATGTGAGAAAAAATTTGATTTTGGAGGTTTTAGTTTAGTTTATGTATTATTATATATTATTATGTATTCTTATTTATGATTATGTGTTATGGATTAATATGTATTTTATATTGTTATATATTATTATGTATTATTAGTATGTATTATTATGCATTATAAATGGTTTTATTTAGCTTGACCTCGTATATTTCTTTGGTTCAAATCTTGCGACAGCTTTTTAAATTACAATCTGACAATTTTGTAAAAAACTCAAGATGGCGGCTCCAATATGGCGGACGAATTTTGCAACGGTATACCGATTCCATTAAAAATCGGTATCGGGGGGTTTTTAGGGCCGCAAATGACGATTCTGTGGTCAAAATTAGAAAATTAAAAATGGCGGCGCCAATATGGCGGACGAATTTTGCAATTGTGTTCTTATTCCATTGAAAATCGGTATCGGGGAGTTTTTAAGATCACGAATGACGAATCTGTGGTAAAAATTTGAAAATTCAAAATGGCGGCGCCAATATGGCGGTACGATTTTGGCAATTACCATTCGATTTCACTGAAAATCGCTATTTGGGGGCTTTAAGGTTTTTTTTGTCAAAATTAGAAAATTCAAAATGGCGCTGGCATAAAAAATCACTTCACCAGAATTTTGTAGAAAGGAAAATCCAAAAATGACTGAATTAAGACTAAAAAGAATACAATAAAAATGGGTAAAAAACTTTTAAATTAAATGGTTTTATTAACTATATAATAATTAGAACACGAACATGGACCTTCTTGAGATTCTGACGTCTAGTGAGAAATCTTGCAATAGTAGCAGTGCTGTCTTCTCATGTCGTATGCTAAGGGACGCTGCGTCAGCAGATTAAGTAATAATCTGGGACTTTTAACAGACTAAAATAAAAACATGGGGCGCATAAAAACCGGTATAACGACTGTATAATTAAATAAGAACGACTTGTCTAGAAAAATGTGTTTCCAAGTCTGCAAAAAAAAATTATTTCAAATGCGCCCCTATGCACTACGTACTATGTATTATGTACTATGTACTATGCACTATGTACTATGTATTTAGTATGCTATGAACTATGTATTATCTATTATATTTTTGTTTTTCTTGTTTTTTTGTGACATCAAGTAACAATAAAATAAACTTAAATGGAATATTCATAGACAAAATTTATTGATCCTTATCCTCCTGTAGAGCTAAGATTGATTTGGAAATATAGACTGGCCATAGAAGTTTTCACTTCCAACGTGTGGTCCTATGCACACCAATTTTTAAATCATACAATTTTCGTCCAGTACTGAATATTTGCTTAATTGCTATTAACTCGAAAAATTGTATTTTATTGAAATTTAAAAAAAATTAAACCTTATGTAACTTAATTTTTTTATCCGAAAGTTACTTGTTATTAGCATTGGGTCACAAATGTATAACCACAGTAAAACTTCGTCCAATATTTCCAAATTGATCAAAGGCTTACTATCTAAAATCCGAATAGTTAATTAAAAAACTTTGAAGAGTTTCTAAACAAAAAGAAATCAAAATAAAACATGGGTCCGTGAATTGCACCCTGAGCACTTAATCCGCATTACTTGGGCACACCCCAGATTTAAAACAATTTTCAATCCCAATACCAGATGAGATAAGAAGATTAAACACAAAAATGCTTTAATTCAGCAAAAACCTTAATCCCTTAACGACACAAAATCACCAACGAAATTTTGTTGGAAAATAAAACTGCCAGTTGACACAATTTCAGGAATCCTGCAAAGGGTGCTTTAAAAGGTCACCGTGAGTAAAAAAATTGTTGAATGAACTGAAAAATGATAAACGCTTTTCGAAGTCTAGAGAGATGGATTTGTATAAAGCCACCCGTTTCCATGGCAGCTGAGGTAGTGTTAGACCAAATTGCATAATCCTACCTTGCTGCAGGAAAAGACGGTTCTATTTTGTGGCGGATTGCGAATTCTCCTGATATTTTTAGGGGGAGGTTAAAACGTTGTGTGAATACTTCGGAATGCACGTAAATTTTAGGGAAGCAAAATGGCGAGGGTTCAAAATTAAAAGTTTGTTCTCTGTTATGTCACGACTCCCTGGAGCCACCTTAATGGGCATGGGTAACGCTTAGACAAATCAACAACGCACCAATCAATATAAACTTCACCGGAGGAGCGTTGTATAGCACGCTGTAAAATTCTAACGTTGGATGACACATGGAAGGCAATGAAGAATCGTTCTTCCGTAAGCTAAAGTACATAAATGTACGTATGTCTTGGGTGGCTGAAGTTATTGTTACAATCGCATTGCAGATGAGAATTTTTTGCTGTAAACAACAAATCATGATGGAATCATAGTGGAAGTTTTCAGATAAGACGAGTCTTTAAGGTTGAGCTCCAGAAAATACAATAAATTACATTTGAAAAATTTAACTTCTTAAAAAACAAATGAGACTTTCGACCTTATCTGCCGTATTGATAGTTATTCATTATATCAGTATCATCTTAGAACGGAAAAAACTTAAAACGGAACAACCGCGCTGGAATAAATGGTCTAGGAATTATAATTTAAAAATACTAAAAATTTCGCTTTTCTTTTGAAATGAACTTAAAACTAAAAAACCGATTTGCAGTGGAATCACAACACATTTGGCAAATTTAATTTCTTCATTTTGACTATGAATTCGTTAATTGGGGCCTTAAAAGCACGAAATGTGCGGGTTGACTTTTCCTTTCATCTGCTGTTGGGGGAATAACCGAAACCTCAACTCCAATATCTATCAGGACTCGTTTATTTGTTGTCTTCTGTGTAAGGTATAGGCAACTAATATAATCGATGGGCTGACTAGTCGCCTCTTGCTATCCGCAACACTGCTTGCTGACATTGCTTGATAAAGCCTGCGATGATAGCAGCAGAACGATGTACGACCTGGTTTGCTTCCTCAAAGCAACTATTTCCTTCCACACGGAGCTGCGAGTAAGGAACTAGCCGTGACCCCAGGTACCATGGATACCTCTGCTATATTGTCTGACATCTCTTCTAGCTTACCTAGGTCCTCATCAATGTTGGTTGCCAAAATCGCTTGGTTTTGAGAAGAATATGCTGCAACCAGTGTTCGCAAAACGTCCGCAAAGACGCCATCGGATGCGAACTCGCTCATCTGACTCAACAGCTGGATTGGCTTCCTTCCTTCGACACAGATGTCGCTCCGAGTTCTGACAAGTGCCAAGGATGTGCCTCTTAAGTTCCGCATATTTTCCTGTTGCAGGCGGGTTTCGAGTGATACCTCGCACTTCTGTAAGGATGTCTGCGTTTAAATTGGGTACGCCTCTTAATTGGGATGAATGTGTTTCCTTGGCCCTATTCTATGCACGTGATTTCGCTTTGTATCCTCCTGTTGTTGCTCTTTCTCAGGCCCGAAAACTTCAATTGGAATCACCTTCAAAAAAGGTTTAGATACCGATTTTCATTGGAATCGGTCCACAATAGCCAAACCCGTCCGCTATTTTTGGAAACGCCATCTTGATTTTTTTAAAAATATCAGATTCCATTGTCACGCGAAGTATACACATGAGTGTCAAATTTGAACTTATTCGGTTATGTGAAAGTGGAATAAAATCTATTGCAATATCTGTGAACATAGTTACATACTTCAATGGTTACATAAGCCCAGAGAGGCAAAAGATGGCAAAGTGTAAAAAGGTGCCGATCAAGAAGGTAAAATAAATCTAGCAGGGTTTGTGAATATAAAACACATGGAAGAAGGATTTATTTACACCCACAACAAGAAACGCAAAAAAGGACACTCGAAAGCCCTCCAACGGAAGCGGAAAGGCCCAAAGTCTTAACAACAAAATATTGCGACAGATTCCTAACCTAACGACGAACCAAGACATTCGAAGAACTAAGAGAATCGATGAGGGAATGAAAGAGAATGAAATAGGATTTTATTTTTTGTTATTTTTTTTATTTTTATTTTATTTTAATTTTAGTACATCAAGATAACGTCTTATCCCGCTGAAAGCATATCTACTTAAAAATTACAATATGGCAAAATAATAAAAATGTAATGGACTTATTCGATATCAGAGCCAGGGACCTAAACATCAACATTTTTAATCGTGATTTTATCATAAACATGAACCTAGATTATTATTAAAATTAAGAGTAAAATATTGAAAAGACAAAGCATTTCTAATGTAAAATCTGAGAGCGGTTTCCGTCAAATTCAAAACAACAATGCTGTAGTTAATTCGTGCGTAGTTTTGAAAACACTTAAGGTGAAACCCTAATGTACGCTTGGCTTGCTTGAACTTAGGTACTATGTGTCAAAGCAAACCAAGCACATCAACTAAACCCAAATACACGCTTTGCTTTAGTTACTTGAGAGTGAGACAGATTTTCGTTTTTCATTTTGCTTTTTTCACTTAAAATAAACGATTGAATATTGTTATTGTAACGATTGTAATTTAAAATGTCTCAAAATATAACTGCTCCCTCGGAAGTCCAAAAACTAACTAATTTCTATAACATTCATCACTCAAAAACAAATTTCAGTTTTTAACCGAAACGCAGAAATATATTATGCTTTGGAACTACACATAAAGGATACTTGCAATCTCTTCCATTTTTAGAAACAAACATAGTAATCAAATTTTGTTTTCCTAAGGATGGAAGTGCATTCGATAAAAGGATAAAGGTAATGTATGAATTTTAAAGATTTATTGTCCTTAAAAATGAGCATAGTCAATATAAATATTACACGAAAGAGGTAAGAGGTATGAATTGCGGCATCCTTTGGAATGGACATTATTTATTTCATAAAAGAACAATAGATCGTTTGTAAATTGTCTGCAAAAAAAGGATAACTTGAAATATTATTGTGTAGAGTGATAAAGACGCACATATTGTTTATGGCATTAACTATTCCAAATATTTGATTAAAATTAAATTTCAATTATTAAATATTTATAGTTAATCTTATTCCCAAAAAATAATTTCTTTACCAAATAAATCTCTCTCTACACACATTTATTTTTCTAAGCTAAAGAAATATTCAATAAGCGCCAAAGCATCAAAAAATTTTACATTGGTCTTTTCGAGCTTTGATTTGCTTTGGCTTTGTCGCTTTGGCATTTGGTTTTGCCTCATAACAAAGCATTGCTTTATTTGATAGGTCAAAGCAAAGCAAAGAACCAAAGCAAGCGAAGTGTACATTGGGGTTTCACCTTTAAGCAAGACGTTTATAAAAATCAACAGGCTAAGACTAGTCGGCCACGTAATCAGGATGGACGAAAACCATATACCAAAATGACTTATGGTAGCAGAAATTCGGGAAATAGACCAGCAGTCACCCAGAAGGAGGTGGATAGGCTCTGTGAGGCTATGCTTAACATCTGCAATGGACCGTAAAATTGGGGAAATGCCCTAGCTGAGGCCAATGCTCAAATTGGGCTGAAGCACCATTGGATGGATGGTTGGATATTACACCTCTCCTTGAATATAGTTGGTTTATGGTGACTGGATGTATTATAAAATCTGCTCTGTAAACCAATCGGCGGTGGTTTTATTTGCTTTAACTCGTACCATATCGAAGGTTTTAAACGCAATCTCTATCGCCCCTTAAGCATGTAGTGATATGGTTCATCAATCAAAACAAATCTTTGCTTTCATAATTCATCCATTTTATTCCCAAATTGAATTTCCCTTGTACGAACAAAACCGCTAAAGTTTGGCTATTCCTTGCCAATTTATAGTGGGCGCCAAGCGCTATCAGCAACAGATCTCCTTTGAAATATTATAGCTGCCAAATATTGAATCAATGGCGAACACCTTTATAGACAAAAAAGTTCTTCGTAAGAAAGTGTTGTGCCTGTTGCAGGATGTGTGAAGTATAAGCAACACTGTTGAATAGAACTCAAATATTGTAGCCCAAATTATTTTGTTCATTATTAAAGTCGAAAGTTAAACAAAGCTGGTACCAAATTAAAAGGTTCACTTTGTGTAAGGAGGCTTGTGAATAACTGAAACGTAAATTGGGTCACCCCGTTGAGAAGCAAAATTTTTTTGTTGATCCAAATATTAACATTTCCGCATGCAGTGCCATATTAAGGCACCAGCTAACAAAGCAATTGCTTAGGGCCCCGGCCAACAGGGGGCCCCAAAACTTCCAAAAAATTTTGTTCTATAAAAAAAAACAAAATATTGATTTTTTTTAGAAGTGGAAAAAAATATTTCTATAAAAAAGTAGAAATTTGTTTTCTATTAAAAATGTAAAAAAAAATTTTTTTTAATTTAAAGAAACCGTTTAACATTATTTTAATTACTTTTTAACCGACTTCAAAAAAGGAGGAGGTTATCAATTCGACGCGTAGGTATTTTTTGGTCCTGTTCACGCATAACTTTGTAACGCAATGACTTTTTTGCTTTTTTTCTTTTTTGTTTGAAAGGGTAGTTTCCCACGGTGGTCCCGTACAATTTTTTTTAAATTCTGATAAAGGAGTTCGAAGGTAGGCGTAAAAAACTGGTAAAATTAGTACACCTTGAACGGATAGAAGTATTTTCAAAGGCAGCGAACAAATTACTTTATTGTCGCGTGCTCGAGAAGAGGCCGGTGGATGAATCGGCAAAGGCGTTGACCTGCAAATGAAAATTGCGGGTTCAAACCCCGGAGGGTAGTTCGACTTTTTTTCTTTTTTTCTTTTTTTCTCTTTCTAAAATCCATTCTGATTGGATTAATGTTGTAAAGAGTTACAAACTCTTCGGTGAGAAATTTCATGCATACTCTACTCATGCAGACTGTTACCAAGTTTATAGCAGCAAAATTAAATCGATTTAACTTAAAGTTACGCCAAACTTTCGAATTAACGTATAAACGGGTATTTAATACGCAATCGATTTCAACTTACATTCTTATAACTTTGGCTTAAGCCGAAAAATTTCGGTTTAAGCCATAATTCGAATTATCCCGTTTATGCGATAAAAAATTTTGGGTGATCCATAATTCGAATTATTTTTGGAGTAGCTATAAACTAGGTATGTAAGAGAGTCCTTTGGAATGAGATTCTATTTAAAGCAGTTTCTGAAAAGCTTTATTTACGTATTTAGCCATCTTGTTGTAACAATCTCCCGTAGCATAACGACTGAGAGGCTTGCCTCTCGTCCTGGAGGTTGCGAGTTCGATTCTATGACCCGGACCAATTTTTTTTTCAATCGACACAATAAATATTTCTTTTTAATTTCCTTTGGGGAATTTTGTTTCATATTAAATAAGTTTTTTTTAAATTGCTCCGAAAATACGCAAATTCATTACTGCAAAAACTATTTAGCTACTGCCTTCTCGTAATAAATAATTTTTTTTCATATTGCCCCCGAAAAAGAATTAACGGACTAAAAAGTACGAAATAAAATAAATTTTTAAAAACCGACTTCAGAAAAACCAAAAATAATGCACAAAAAACCAAAAATAATGCACAAAAAAGGATAAAATAATTGTTTGAAATTCTTTACAACATTAATCCAATCAGAATGGATTTAATAAGAAGAATCACTTTTGAAGACGGTGCCAGGTAGTAGTTGGCTTTCATTGCATTAACTATTGCTGCGAAAATTGTATTCATTTCTTTGTTAGCCTTATGCCCTTAATACATCACCCCGAAAACAGGTGTTGCCACCGTCTTCAAAAGTGATTCTTCTTATTAAATCCATTCTGATTGGATTAATGTTGTAAAGAATTTCAAACAATTATTTTATCCTTTTTTGTGCATTATTTTTGGTTTTTTGTGCATTATTTTTGGTTTTTCTGAAGTCGGTTTTTAAAAATTTATTTTTTATTTGTCAGTTCGCAATGCATTTATATTTTGATAATAGGTACTAATATGTAGGTAGCGGAACTAAGTTTTTATTGTCTGAAATCGTCATTTTTTTTGACGAGCTTTGAGCTATAAACCCTCCGAGACGTTCATGATAAACTTTGTTCAACGACGTTATTTTCAGTCGTATTTTGTCTGCTGTTAATCACAGCGTAATTGCTTAAATTTCACCTTTCTCATTAATTCCGACAAAAACAATTCCCACACCTAGTACACACTGCCCATTTATTACGGAACGAATGAACAGTATGGCGTCGATTCAAGACGTTATTAGATTAGCACTGACCAGAATTCTATGGGTTCTATTTCGGAACACCGTCAAAACGTACCACATGTATGATGAAGTTTTTAACGTGCGTCAAAAATGACACATTGTTGTGTATTAACAGGGTGATGTTTGTATATGTGTGTGTTTGTGTGTTTGTATGACGAAAAAGGGAGAAAAGAAAATCAAGAAAACGTCTGCTGTGAGTGTTCTACCTGTGATGGCAGTCCCTCTCGGTCCCTCAGCCTCCCTCTCCCAAAAACTCGTGCTTATATATATATATAGATTTTCGAGGGATATCGAATCAGACCACTGTTTGCGGGTCCCTTTTCGTCCCTCTACCTAGAGTCATCTTATCGGGGTTGCAGTGGGTTGTCCCATTGCTCCCTTGCTTCGACTCCCCTAGTTATCGCGAGCAGCTGATTGAAGGGAATCTGCCTCATGTCCTCCATCCAATGGAGTCCAGTTATGGCAGCCCTTTTTCTCGCCAGCGCCGGACAGTGACACACTATGTGTGTGGCCGTCTCGGGTTCCTCCAGGCACATCCGACAGGTGTCGTCCTCCAGAATTCCCATTCTTTTTAGCTGATACCTGAAACATCCGTGTCCTGTAATCAGTGCCACCAACCATCTGAGGGTTCTCCTTTGCATATGCAGGATCCTTCTTCTGGTTGCGGCAATCGGCAACGTAAGCACCATCTTAGCCTGCCTGCACGTGGTCATAGCGTCCCACCGTCTCCGGTGTTCTTCAGCGACCCATTTCTCGATGCGGTTCCTTACCAACCCTCTGCCAATGGCAGAGTATGGCTCCGGTCCCCAGAATTCCGAGGTTGACCCCTGTTTTGCCAGGTTGTCCGCCTTTTCGTTCCCATCGATGCCTGAATGTCCTCTAACCCAAGCTAGCGTCACGTTGTTTTGTTTCGCACACCTGTTCAGTTTTTGGACACATTCCAACGCCAGAGATGCAACTCGTGCTTTATGCAGCAAAAAACCTATCGTGTAGATCAGGGCTGGCTTCATGTAAGGTGACAGGTGATTATCATTTCGGTGATTGCCGGGAGTGATCACTACAAAGTAATTATTTATGTAAAGCGATCATTTAAAATTAATCACCGAAAATCAACTGAAGCTAACTTCAGACTAAAAAGTGGGAAATGTGTGCATTTTATTGGCACAATTACGATATCCGAGGCGCTGCGATTTAATGATAATTTTTCGATATCTCGTTTAGTTTTTGAGATATCGATAATTGAAATTTTTAGTTTTACATACATATAACATAAATTGCGATAATTAGACAATTTTGGCATGAGAATCTTAACATTTGTAAACTCGGTGAATGTATGTAAAACTAAAAATTGTTTCTCAACTCTTGCCCCAAATTATTTAATTTTTCTTTCCCTTTATCTTTTGGTAAAATATCGGAGTTTTGCTCCATAAATTGTACCATGATTTGGAATTGCCCTAATATATTCAACAATATTTATTAGTTTATTAACTTCCAACTGAAACATTAAAAAATACTTCAGTGACAACAAAAGTGACAACAATTTCTTGTCACCACCAATTTGGTGATTCTGGCAGGTGACAGTCGCCATCCATGAACTGAAATCTGTATAAGTGATTGGTGATAATCACCGATCACCTTACATGAAGCCAGCCCAGGTCTACATATCACCCATCAGGAATTGATGTAGTAGAATTTAATACAATATGTTCATGTTGTCTGCCTGAAATTTAACAATTTGGTCGCCTCGCGGTGTGCCATTAAAATTGAGGGACCCAAAGCAAGATTTGGGAAAAAGATAAATTTGCAACATTTATACCTTGTGCAGCAAATTCTCTAAATCGTAGTAGTCGTAGTCTAGTAGTCTAGTCGTAGTGGGGTTGATTGCAGATGTGGTGTGCAACACTAGTCTTTATGTTTTTCTCATCGTCTTCTTATCGATGGGGAATGATTAAAAAGTATTTTGGCAAGGACCATCACACTCTGAAAAAATTATCTAAAACACGGTGGGAAGCACATGCTGTAGCAACTGAAGTCATTATACTTATATCACGTGATCTTATACTGGCCGTTATTATGGTTGTCACTTCACCATAGTGAGAAATGTCACCTTTAAAATCAAATGAGAAAAATCTCATCAACAAACATCAAGTGAGTACAATTGTCACTGAATTCGCCGTTTCTCGATATCAGTGACAACTGTAATTCACCTTATCTCACTGAAATAGATCGGTTGGCCGATAAAAACTCGATGCCCGCGCAGGTTTGATGAAAATCATTGTACAGCATGTACATCCAATTTGACCATTTGAGCAGGCGCCTTTAGCGTTAGCTACAGTTAAGTATCTGTCGGCCGATGGAAAGGCTGTAGTGCGCGGGTTATCTTAAGCCTCTGTATTTTTTTCCAGTGACTTTTTTTGAGAAAGAGCACAGCAACAAAATTGTCAGAATCGTCTTCCGCATCAGAATACCCACTTTAAATTTTTTTCGCCGAAAGCCAATTTCTATATACATTGTACCGGGGTCCTTTAAAAGTATTTGCTGACCTTTATCAATCATTGATTGATTATTTACATAACTTACGAGAAGATTTTGAAAGATTTGAGAACCTTGCAAAAATTTATTTCCCAGATACTGACCATAAAAAAAACTCAAACTTGTAAACGCGTTCGAAAAAAGCAAGTAAATGACGGCGATGCATCAGACGCCTTATTACCCACAAGGGACAAATTTCGAATGTCCTCCGCTTCACCTAGTAGTGAAGAAGCAGGCTATGGCGGGGGCGCTGCGTCTACGGGAGCTATTCTCCTTTAAACCAGGAGCCCTGGATCATTTATCGATCCGCAAGGAGCTAAATCTGCAGCCTGCAGCCAATGATATCATTGTCCGATACCATTCCTGCCACTCTTGACTTCGACGAACCATTTACGACGACTATTCGAAGTAGGTCAGAACGGCAACATGGCAGGGGTAGGGCTGGGTGTAATATGGTCCCAGGAGCAAAATATTCATGGCTCTGGGCACTACCCTCACTGTTTTCCAGGCTGAGGTACTCGCCATCCAGGTGTGTACTTAGACCCGTATTAATAGAGCTTCAAATAGCTCTAACATTGTTATTTTCTCGGACAGGCAAACTGCCCTGTTGACCATTAAATCTCATAGGGTGTCATCAAAGACTGCCCTGGACTGTCTCTTATCTCTGAAATGCCTCAGCAGGAACAACAATGTTACGATGATGTGGATTCCGGGCCACGAAGGTCACAATGTTTTTTTTTATGTGAAAAAATCAAGCTTAGGAGTCACCCTTTGTACTACCAGTCCATCATGTCGTACACGTCATGGTGCAATGTCTAGTAGTAAGCTGGATTTGAAGGATAGAAAAAAGGATAGGTAATGAAATTCCCGGCAGCCCGGCTAGACTAGAGGCAAACTCATCACTTGTCGGCCCGCAACCTTTCTGCAGCTGCCACCTAAGAACGGCCATCAAAAATTGGGTCGACCAGCTGTTTCTTCATAGCTGGACAAGGATCCAGGGCGCTCGTCAAGCTAAAAGATCCATCCAAATCAACAAAGCAAAAGCGGGCAAACTTTTAAATTTCAGGAGGTGGGAGCTAAAAATAATAACAAAGCTCCTGACGGGCCACTGTTCACTTAATTATCATTTAAATAGAATAGGGCTGGCAGTTGATTCTAGCTGTCGGTTCTGCGGGGCAGCTCCCGAACTGCGGAGCAGTTGCTGTGCGACTGTGAGGGTACAGCGAGGAAGACATTGAGCCTCCTCCATCGTGACTTCCCTACTCCCAGGGAGATTTGGGATATGAACCCGAAATCAGTTTTAGGCTATATTAAAAGCCTTAACCTAGATGGTTTTTAAAAACGGGCTTCGCACAATAGACCAAATAGGTCGCAGTGCCCACCAAGGCGCGCCGTAACAAAAATAGAATAGAATGACCTTGTTTTATCTTTTAAACTTTTATATTGGACGATTGGTTGTGAAATAAATAAATTATTAATAAACTTAAATAAAAAATTTTAAATAATATTTTCATTGAATGAATTTTTATGATATAAAAAGGGACCCCCGAAATTTCAATTGCTCGGGCCCCGGAGGTTGTTAATCCGGCCCTGTCCGCATGCACCAAGCAAGCTAGTAATTAAGGATGTTAAATTTAAATTCAAAAGCCAAGAGATTTAATTTAAAAAATCCTTGAACGAATCATTGTTCTTTCGATTTCAGTCTGAAT
The DNA here is from genome assembly GCA_963855945.1 of Thereva nobilitata. Classification (NCBI taxonomy): domain Eukaryota; kingdom Metazoa; phylum Arthropoda; class Insecta; order Diptera; family Therevidae; genus Thereva; species Thereva nobilitata. Next base: position 42,838,692 of record OY979694.1, on the reverse strand, counting down.
TTCATGCAGTTATTTATCTATTAGTAAAAGTCCTTAAAGCCCATAACACCATCACAAAACTATTTAACAACTCTTTCTCGGGGCGCAATTCAATCTAATATCGGGAATGAGTCGTTAGGTCATCGTACTACCCATTCTCATACATTCATTCCATAAGGAAATTGTGTCATAAATCGAATATTTTTGTTACGTACCATTGGGAATACTCTCACAGCTCTCAACCAGTTGTGGAAGTGACATATTTATTAAATCATAAAAATGGAATATTATGGGTACTCCGAGTTTAAGTGTCAAATACTTCCTGCCACAGGAAGTAGATATGTAATGACATACTATTATCGTCGAGTTAAGTGATAACCGCAAGGATGATGTTATTTTATAGGGAAATATAAAAAAAAAGTATTAGCTTAAAATATTTATTTTGAACTTTATTGGATTTTTTAATATATTCTCAAGAACGAATTTAATTTTTTTGATGGTAATGTCCGGGAATGAACTTTATTCAATAAAAACACCGCATAATAAATATATGTTCCTAATGGAATTGAATGTAATTAAATTTGCACCACTCCTGGTGACAGCTTATCAGCTCTTTTAGAATTAGAATTTTCCATAACGTTAACAGAATTCCATTAATGAATCGCGAAAGTTCCTCTTAATACTTGATAGTGGTGGACAACGCTAAGGAATTCTATCAATCCTTGCTATTAACCCCCGATCCACTACAAATTGTCGTTAAATCCATAAAACATTTCTGAGTCATCGCCTTGAAGGACGTAAAGCCCATGATAGAGGGGGGAGGCGTAGGGAGGGATAATGCATTAATATAAAAAAGTTGTGGCCTTCTGTGGTCTCTATCTAGATATAGGAGACATCGACCCATGAAAATATCCTTTTAAGACGGATAAGAGCGTCTTGATGGGTCTTTGCAGTCTCTTATTGGTAAATGAGCCATTCTACCAGCAGCACCAGAGCCACGAGTGCAGAATTCTCATTTCCAATCCCCGAAATAGCAGGGCGTCTTCTGTCTTGCTACGAGTAAGGATATTTTATGCTCCTATACACGAGAGAAGAGATAGAAAAAAAAATGAAACTTTTCTCGTTATCTAAACTGAGTTACCAATAAATCACATTGCGGGTGTTAAGCTTATTCGCCCCCACACAATCACGTTGACAAACGGCACAATTTACACAAAAGTATTTTCGTAAGGATGAACAAAATAGTATGTAAAGACACCAACCGCTTCCCAACCATCTAAGTGAACCAACCAAAGGATGCGCGAAGTCACATGGGTAATTTAAGATTCTCACTTCATATTTCATTGCGGAAACGAAAACTGATTATATCACTCCTTGAATATCCTTAAAAGTCAACGTGAAAAAATATACCTTTTATTCGTTCACGACGCCGAACCCAGAGGACTGTGATTTTTGAGAAAGTGATATCCGGATGATTCAAGGAGCAACATCTGAGGCTTCATGGTTATTCGTCAGTCACAGAAGGACATTATGCGGGTTCAAATCGATTTCGTAAGGTTCATATTCATACTAGGACCTTATTCAAAGGACGTCGCGCAAGCTGTGGTTCTTTTTCTCATATAACAAATGAAAAATATATTACCATAAAATATTTTTTTCTTGTTTCCATATACAACCATACATATATATTGTTTACATATATGTATATAAATTTTTTCCCTTTCTCAAAAGCACGGAGGAGAAGATGCTCGAGCTTCGGGTTATCTGAGCACCGAACTGAACTAGAATCCGAGGTTCCTTTGACGTAATGCAGGACATTCGTGGGGCTGTCAGAAAAATGGATTTCCTTTCTTTTCCTTTCTAGCTCTATGGTTGAAAGAGACGTTGAAGGATTCATATTTTAGTGGCATTATGGAAGCTTCTCGGTTGTGTGTTTTTTTTATTACATATTATCATTCCACGATTGGGATTCCTACAACATTTAAATGTGTTATTGAAAAAAAAAAATTGTATCCTTGGGTATTGTTAAATTTGCAAAAGATAATGTTTTCGTTACAAATGAAGGCTATCATTTCAATCAATAAAATTTTATTCTAGCATAACAATTTGGACCCGATACTTTCGATAATATGAGTGACTGAAAGCACAATTCACACAATTGGATAACAAAATGTTAAGAAAAAATGTTCAAACGTAAATGCAGCGATTCAAATATAATGTGAAGAACAATAAGAAAGATTATTATCATGAAGGGATCGAACATTTTACCAAATTCGGTTCATTCTGTCCACTAGAACATAGTTCGCAGCTTTGATAAGAATGGTACTTTGCGTTACTTCTATGGCTTTGATAGATGTACACGACAAACAGGTACCAGACTTTGTCCTCATGATTTTTTTTTATGTGGAAGACTAGAGCTCAGGGAAAGCCCTTTGTACTTATGGCAACAAATTTCGAATTCAATTGACAAGATCGTCAAATGGAGTGAAATCTGCATCATCTATTGACATCCTAGGCCTAACATTCTACATAACTGCAAACCCCTTCATTCAGCGGCTGAGCTGTCATAAATTCGTCCCCGCCTTGATTACATCTCATTTATCTGTGTTGAAGCTTCTAAAACCGCCCCAGCATAGCTTGAGAAAGTGCAAAAACGTGGTCTCAATCTTATTAGCGATGACAATACTTAATCTCCCACCCCTGCCACCATTTTACCGCTAGCACCACGCCGACTACTCCACGGAGAAAACGATCTGATAACTCTACGTTATATACATAGTTACCAGAACAGCCTGCTCAACATATTCCTACTACCTACAGCTCCCCTTTTCGCACACATTACAGAAATGGAATTATGTGGAGAAACTCAACTGAGGCCCGGCAGGCATTGGCAGTCAGTATTTCCGAACTGTTGCATTCAAACGCCCAAGCCCAAGGTTCAATACCATTTCCTTCAACATCTTCCTCACTCCACATAACCTCAAAATTTGCCACTTCTTCGAGCTAAGCTTACTACTACTAGACACTATACCATGAGGAGGAGAACTACCTGAGCATAGCTTCCTTTACACTCAACGGACCCACCACCCTCCAAGGAATCCGAAGGGATAGTTGGTCATTCCAAAAGCGGTCTACCATAGGATGTGGTACAAATGATCATCATGGCGCCCGTTGTAGAGTAAAAACCAAAAAAGAAGGAAACGGAGCGCGCAGCTGGATAAGAAATGCGCTTATATAGTTTCAAATTTCCCTTTCGCCACTGGACTACGGGACGGGAATGACATTCGGGGATTCTACTGCGCATGGTAAACGAGAGTTTCTCGTTTTCTTCTTTTTTGGTTTTTACTTTAGCAATGCAGTAAAAAGGGATACCTTTCTTGTTATCTCATTAACGTCATTGAAAAGGCAGGCGGCGAAGTTAAGCCGCCTTTCGAGGGAAGCTGGCTGGTACTGGTCTGCTCAAACCCTGCCACCGCAGAATGGATGAGAAGTAATGTATCCTGTATGGTTGATTATTCTGAAGGGGAAAATTACCTATCGATTCTCCCATATCAGGAAGCTCCTCAAGGATCTTCTCAAGAAGCACCCACAAGAGCAGGGCTTTTTGAGTGACAAGCAGGGTATGTAATGGCACTTACCAATACTTCCACGAATACCGAGAAGTCCAGTAATACCGACAGTTCATCCAAGGAGACAAATGGGCCGCGCCAACTCCAGTACCACCTGGCTTTGTTCCAGATCTGGCCCCTGCAACTGTAGCATGCTTTAAGGAGCCTCGAGTCGGAACAAGGGGCAAAATAGTGCCCCCAAGATCAAAGGTGATATGACAAATGGTCCTAGCCAAGCCAAGAAGACCGATCTTATCAAACGCATCTTGGAAAAAAAATTAGCGCCACAAGGGCAGTCCAGGTGAACTTGCATCATGCCAAAGGGGAATCTCCACCCTTTGCAAGACGTTGTTGGAGAAAAGGATTCAGGAGCCTTGGGTAACTGACGGCGAAGTCAGAGGGCTTGCCACCGGTTCAAGTAAGCTAGTATATGATCGGAGATGCGGGAAAATCGGGTCACTCAACTCCCCATTAATAACTTTATAAAATCTTTTTGGACACTCAAACCGCCGCGTCATCAAGGAACGCTCAACGTGGAAGAACAATGCTTTGATCTACTCCAGAGCCTGAAAAATAGGGCCACGCCTCGTTGGGTCTCCGGACACTGGGCAAGGAGGTCGCAGATAAGCTCGCGAGGGAGGAGTCTAAGACATTGGTACAGGGCCCAAAACTCATATTCATATGTATCAGGACTGGGTTAATTTGGAATCAGTCCTAGGTCTTAGTCAGGCTAAAAATCGAATAAGACTCTTTGTCTTAAGAGGCTTTATAACTCTTAATAGAGCGTACCTAAGGCTGTTGGTGGGATATCTTCGCGGCCATGTAGGGCTGCAGTATCACCTCCACAACCTAGGACTGTCTCAGGAGACAGAATGCCCACTCTGGCTGGAAGGCGACGAGACTTCTACATACACTGTACATGTCCTGCTCTGATCTGGCTTAAAATAATAGTGTTTATTAGAGTACTTAGAGCTAATCAGAGAGCCCCGTTCAAGCCCGGGCTGCGTTTTAAATTACCACATGTGGTGGATCGGAAGTGCCGAGGAACTATCTGCAGGCTATGCCTCGTGGTGGACGAATCTGCCCTTGTGACTGTCTCGCAAAAGCAAGGTATCGTTTTTTGCGCCAACTTGTTCGACCAAACCAGTGTAAGCGAGAAATGCAGTCTGACCTAAAAATACGGGGTGTAATACATTTTTAACATCCAAACATTCAATTCCTTTAACAACTGCAAAACAGAATCTCTTAATACAAAACGCAAAAACAAATGCTTATAAACTATTTAAAATCACTGTAAAATATACCATTCCATTTGAAAACCAGCAACATACAATTCAACATGATTACAAACATTTTAAAATCACATAATTTACCCTTGCATTTGTCCAATGATTTCATCCAACTCAGAAAAACAATGTCCCCATCTGTTTCTGTAATGAAAATGTCCTTTTCAATCTCCTTTTTTTCAATAGACTGAATCATAATCGATTTTGTTTTCTTCCTTACGTCCAACATTGATTTGAAAACATTCTTACCGCGTTTGATGTGAACAATTTGGCGGAAACTGAAAGTAATTGAATTATGCCCAACAAACCAACTTAATCATAGTCAATGGAGTAAAAAAATTCAATCTTGCGGTAGTTCCAATGTAATGGGGAAAAAGGCAAGAAATAATGGCAATTAACTAAGGAATTTGTTGATTTTTGGGAATTTTGTGGAGTTAGAGAACTGAAAAATAGAGTTATTCAATATTGATGATATGACGGTGTGAACCTATGGTTTTCATGTAAGTTTTGGGACAACCTTTTGCAATGGAACATTAGTGGCTCCGGACTAATTGAAGATCGAAGATAGCCGACTAGCGGGGGCCACTTACGGTTCCTACAAGAGAGAATCCATATATGATCGGGTTAGACTCTTTCAACTAAGTTTTGGTTCCGGGTAATACCCACAAACAATTGCTAACAATAAGCAGATCTTATAATATCCTAGAGTTTAAACATAAAGCCCAAAACAGAATGATTGCAGAGACTTCGACTTCATACATTCAGTTAACAGAATCAATGTAGTAAGCGTTGCAGTAAACTTTGCGCCGACTTGGCCTTTGAAAATTATAAAAGTTGCTGCAAAAGTTGCAGAACTACCAACACAACATTCCAATGTTGTCACTGTAGCCAAATTAGAAAATTGAAATTTTTTGAGTTTATTGTATGGAAAATTTAATATTTGCAAAGAATATACGTAAAGGCCGCATATAATAAAAAGCGGGTGTCTGTATAGCGGATACGGACAAATGACGTTGATACGTCCGCAATGTTCTGAAAGAAATCGTTTTATTTTTTTATTGGTATCAAAAAGGTAGGAAATAAACAATAAAAAACAAATTGAAAAAACCTTGTTGATCAATTCTGAACCGATTTCTTAGAGAGCTTCAGGATACATTATGTTCATTTGAAGCTAGGATAAGAAGATTTTCAGATTTCCCAACCCACATACAGCTGACCGGGAAATGACACTTTTCGGCAAAATTCGTCCGCTATATTGGCCCCGCAATTTTGAATTTACAAGTTGTGATCATAGATTCGTTATTTGCTACCTTAAAAACCCCTAGATACGCACTTTCATGCACTGAGAAAAAAACAAAAATTGTACCAAGTCCGCCAAGGAATTGGAGTAAGTTCAGTTTCACGAAATGAATAATGCTTTATACCAATCTTAAGTATGCTAAAGCAAAAGAATGCGTTTTTTTGAGTCAATTCCGCGGCGGAGTTCCTATTGAAAACTTTACCCAGTTGAATTTATTGCTGTTGGTTTGAGGAAAGGGCATTTATTTTTTCAATTAATAAAATGTATTATTTGTTTAAATTTTAGTCTGTAGCTGACACAATAATTTATGCATACTAAGATCTAGCTAAAAAAAACAACTCGTCATAAAAACTGGACCGTTTTTTTATTATCGGGACTGTCACTGTCGCCGCCTGATTACCTGTAGAGGTAGACGTTTTTTTGGTTGTTTGCTATTTGTAACTACCCCTAATATAATCAACAGTGGCTGTGTGCAACTTTTTTTCTTCAAAATGTTAGTTGACACCGTGCAAAGATCGCGAAGACAGGTTCGAGTGGAATTTCCAATCAGTGAAGTGAAAAATTAAACAGTGAAACAGTGGATTATTATTGTGAAGATGGACGATTGATGTGTCTGCTTGTGTGTAGAATTTGCAACATGTGGAAACTTTTTTTTATTTGCGTAGACAAATTTTGATGATGGCTGGTGGGCAAACTTGGGATATTTAATTAAATGGAATTTGAAGGGCTTGTCAATTCGTTTAAAGGTAGATATATTTTTTTAATGCCATAGACTTTTAACATACTATTTACAATTATATTTTAAACATTAATTTGTTATATACAAATATTTTGTTTTAGATCAAAAAATTACTATAGATCCTATAAAGCTGCTAACTGGACTCACAATAGCAACTCTTATTCCCGTAATCGGTTATAAGATTGATTTCATCGCCAAGTGGACAAGGTCAACTTCGAAAAGTTAACCATATACACAAATCGTAAGTTACTTTGCACAATATACACATTTTTTGATTTTAAATGAATATTTTTTTTGAATGTTTGATTTATTTTAAAGGTAAATGAAAGCAGAAATGGTGAAGGTTCAGATGAAAATCTATCATCAAAGTTGATCTCCTTTCAAGAAAATCATCACCAGGAAAGCTTGAAGGTCAAAGCACCTTATTTTTTAAAAAAACTTTTGTATATAATATTTCTGTAAGTACTTTTTTCAAAGAAAGTTTATTATAAAATATAAAAATGAAATAGTAATTTATTGTCTTCTGTTATTTATTTGCATAAAAAATTTTTCATTCACATAAATCTATTAATAAAGGACTTTTAGTGATTATAGTAATAGAAAATTTCGATTTATCGAATCCCGCTCGAAATAGAACCTATCGAGAGATATCATTTGATGGACCTCCGATTTTATCGACTCAAACATTTTTAACATCCCTTCAAAAGTATTTTAATTTGAATGAAATTTTTTCAAAATTAATCGAAATATAAAAAATACTCAAATCAAATGCTCAGCGACGTTTCTTAATCATCTATTGTACTTCATGCAATTGCGAATAACGTAAAATCAACGGGGGTTTGTTATTTAACGAATTCCGGCGGGTTTCTCCCAATTCCTCACGGAATTGACACCATTGCGTTGTCAACTACGCCAGGAAGTTGAGTTAACCCCTATGCTGATTTCGCCGTATCCAATTCCGTAGCGGAGTTGGGTTAAGCGAGAATGATTTGAATGCACATCTCCTTTTTCTCAGTGTGGGAATCGGAACACAATTGGCAAAATTCGTTCGCCTTATTGGCCCAGCCATATTGAATCTAAAAGTTTTGATCTTAAATTCGTTATTTGCTACTTTAAAAGCCCCTAGACACCGATTTTCACTGGAATCAGAATGTAATTGGCAAATTTGTCGGCCATATTGGCGCCGCCAATTTGAATTTATAAGTTTTGACCACAAATTCGTTATTTACGACTTTAAAAATCCCTAGATACCCACTTTCATTAAAATCGAAACACAATTGGCAAATTCAATTATGTTTGCCCGACCATTTTGAATTTCAGCCATATTTGCGCGGACATTTTGAATTTGGAAAATCGGGCTTCGAGCGGCATGGGGGCATTCAAGTATTACGTAACGCAATTTTTGAATATTTTTGACCCTCCCTCCCCCCATGTAACGCGCCGTAACGTTTTTATGTACTCCCCCTCCCTAAACGTTACGTAACACGAACACCCAAGTGACCATTTTTACCTAAAATTCACAATTCTGTTGCGCAAAGTTCCGTAAAATCGCTAAAATACCTTTGTTATTGTTTTAATCGTGTTTGCGGTAATAATAAATAAAACAAGAGATTTCTAACTCGCCAAGTTGCGAGATTTTAATTCCCTAGTTTTTTATTTAAATAAAAAAAATGTTACGTAACGCGATGTTCTAACCCCTCTCCCGCCCCTGTAACGCATCGTAACGTTTCACAACCTCCCCCCTCCCCCAAATTGCGTTACGTAATACTTGAACGCCCCCATCATGGAAGACCTCCACGCACTTTTATTGGAATCGGAACGCAATTGACAAGACTCGTCCGCCTTATTGGCGCGCCCATTTTGAATTTATAAGTTCTGATCATAAATTCATTATTTGCTACCTTAAAAAACCCCAGCTTCCGATTTTCATTGGAATCGGAAAACAATTGGCAAATTCGTCGGCCATATTGGCGCGGCCATTTTGAAATTTTTAGGATTTGACCACAAATTCGTTAATTACGAGCTCGAAAACCCGTAGATACCCACTTTCATTAAAATCGGAACCCAATTGGAAAATTCAACCATATTTAGGCGGCCATTTTGAATTTCAGCGGCCATTTTGAATTTCATTTTGAAAGTTAACAATAAAAATTCTCTGATTCTTCACCTACGTCATGGTATATTTGTTTTTTCGATATAAACAATAGTTTTTGAGCTGCAACCCAAAACTGTCCGAACTGTCCAAAACTGGCTCCAAACTTACAGACGTATTCAGGTCAAAAAACTCTGACTTGTTAGCCGTGTTCGAGAAGAAATTGCTTCGGATAATTCATGGTCCCTTATATGAGGAGGGGCGATTGCGGGATCCTCGAGCGGTATCACGATATAGATATCGTGATTAGAATGAATCTCGATAAGCTTCGCTACGCGGTATCTAGCTCGTATGAGCAAAGAGGAACATGTTCGGAAAATCATTTTCTCGATTTATGATATGCGATAACGCGTTCAACTAAACAACCGATGAAAGGATAAAGTAAACCAGAACCTCGAAAGCTTAGGGATGCCAAATAATATGATATCTGGTGCAGGGAGTAATTGTGAGAAAGCAGGACCAGTTCCTTCCCGATTGTAGGTCCAGATAACTTATTAGCAAAGTATTTATCCAAAAACTGAAATACCACTCCTAAATGGAACTTCGTTTGAATCGCCTCCGCTGTTATCAAAATGAGTGTGCTGAATGCTGAATGCTTAGTCACTATTTCTATCATTGATTATGATTGAGTTTACTGAACGACTGTATGTAAATAACGGATAAGCTTATATCAGATCCTAAAACACGAAGATGATATATTTTGAATATCTCTAAATAAAAGTGAATAGTCCAACCCAAAGACCATACCACAACCGAATCCTATAACAAATTGATCATTTTTGTAGTTATGGCCCACAAAAGGATAAATACTTCCAGTACCATCAATCATTCCAGCGTTTCTGAATACGCTTTGAAAACAGCTATTCTGCAATATCACCCTCTCCCTGCAATATCGCACATCCCGAAACACACCAAACAAACTAATTAGAATTCGTCCTTACATGGCCCCAAATCATGAATTTCACATTATGCCGTCCATTTGTCATTCCAGAAACACATCCACTTTAGTTTATTAATTTCACTAAAGAACACCTCTTTTTTTCGGATGAATTATGATTGTATTTACTGTGTAAGTAATTGTGATTAGGTCAACGGATCCTGCTGAGTTGGCAGGATATGCTAATGCTACATAAATGAAGTTCTGATTACAGGCTATTGATAAATTGATGCAGATTTTGATTGTCCATTTTGGCATAGTCTTTCCTTCGCTTTCCTGCGATTTTCGGATGACTTTGCAGTTCCCAGATAACGTGTCCTTGGTTATAAATGATCCAGAATGTTTCCCTTTTGTGTATAGCACTTTCGAGTCTCGATATTGTTGGGTTTCATTGGTTTAAGTGCTGCCAAAGGGTATTGAATTTGTTATCAAAGAGTTTCTGGTCTGTGGTATTTTTTTTGGTCAGAGAATCGATTCGGGATGATATGGGTGTGGTGTAGATGAAATTAAATTAGTGATTTAGGAGTGAAAGGGGATTTTCGGGTAGATATCGACTATGGATGGGTAAATATTAACAAAGCTGAACATACAAACCAGACTAATGTATTTTCATATCCTTTGAAACATGTTTTTTTCTAATTTCTTGAATTATTTTTAGAAAAAATAAAGAAATCAAAATCTATTTTGGGTGATGTTTCTTCAAACACTTAAACAAATAACTTAACTCAACTGACTTTGATTTGAGCTGCTAATTTTTAAAAATGGGTTCAATCTGCACAGCTGAAGCCTCCTTGTAAAAGTTTTTAGATTATAGTAAAATTCGTGGAATTCACGAAAAAAAAATTCCTTTCAATTTATTAAAATTTTAACCGCCAATTTTCACTCTAACTAAAACCAAAATATCACTTGATTCTGTCCGTTCCGTGTTCCGGTCACTATCAGTTGTCAAGGTATACATACACCTTAACGCCCATAGGGCTTTGGAAGGAATTACGTGACTTACCATGAAATATCTAATAGCCCACCTTGGGATTATCTCTGCTTTGTTATCATCATCCAAAATCACGTAATATTCTTCAGCATCCTCTACAGAAATCTTAACATAAGTAATGAAGCCTCCTCTTCAGTTTTTATGTTATTTACGATCTCTGGATATTTATCCTCCAATCCGAGATTTAAAATCATTGTTGTTGGTGATTTCAACTTTGAAAATGAAAACTGACTGAGTTAATCAAATTGAACCAATATTTCTGTCAAAGACACCAAGCTTTTTGCGGATACTAATAGCCGACCTTGATAGTCTAGGGATTAACGCAACCGACTACTATCCGAGAATTTCGTGTTTCGAATCCACTCCGCGTCATTTCCTTCGTCTTTTCATTTTCCCCACCTAGATAACTGTCATTTTTCTTGTCTTCTCTTTTTACAAAATTACCTGCCCTCTCTCCTGTCATCGCCTGTGAGCTTAATAAGTGAAGAACCCAACATTCTGACGCGGTAGTATTGGATAGGGTTTTTCAAAAACAGTGGTTTTCAAAAAACAGCTGTTACTGTTTTTAATTTTCAAAAAAACAGCTGATAACAGCTGTTTTTACTGTTTTCGAGTTTTCTCTAATTTTACAAGTAATAAATAGTTTTTTTTATACAATATCATTTTATTATACATTTTCACTTCTTGTAATAGTATTTCAAAAACACAAGCGCCTGAAGTGATTTGTCTGAAAGACGCGATGTTATTTTGGTGCATACCGAAAATACACGGTTAAACATTTATTCGATGTTAGTTTGACACAAAGAATTGCATTATATAATTTTCGCCTATTTTCTGTGGATTTCATCTTGTAACGAAAAATTTTCGTTTTGATCAGTATGGGCCCTTTTACACGACCGGACACCGAACAGACAAAACGAACGAACAAACTGGGGTTTATGGGAAAGAGGGTGAGAGAGGCGCCGGTTTTCCATCGTCCTCTCTCACCCTCTTCCCCATAAACCCCAGTTTGTTCGTTCGATTTGTCTGTTCGGTGTCCGGTCGTGTAAAACCGGCCTATGCGGCCACTGATGAAGTACATCGTTTACTCTTACATCGATGACCCCAAAGCAGTGGCGTAGATAGGGGGGGGATCAAGGGGATCAATCCCCCCCATGAGCCTACGAAAATTATAATATAATTGAATAAAAGTCTTCGTATCTACGTATTTAAGTATAGGACATGAAATTTCTTAAGCACCAGCCACCAGCACCTCTTTTGGCATTATGTAATGTGCAGTTTTGTTTTTGCGCAATTATATAAAAATCATCTAGATATGTTTTTGTGACGGCTGTGCATTTAAGTATTGTATAATTTCCGTGCTTCGATCAGGCCGACCAATCAAGAGCCACGAAAAGGACGCTCACTATAATTGTGGACACATCAAGCACATGTAAAGTAAATACAATGAGCCAATAGTGGCACCTCGGTTCCTAAATACTCAAAATTTTAACGTTATAATAAATCAAGAAATTTAATCGTTTTCCAATTTTGGGTGAAATAACTAGTAGCTATGAACATATTTTATTCAATATTTAATATTTCGAATATTTTTTAATGTAGTCGAGTATCAAAATATGAGCTTCCTAAAAAATAGGACTAACTTTTGGCTTTGATTGTCAATTTAATTCCTCTTTAATATTTTGAAGTTTATAAAAATTGTCAAGTCAGTTCAAGAAAAGATTCTACGGGCAGAATTATGATAAACTTTAAGTTATAAGTTCGGGGAAGCTTTGCACTTCATAGATTGATCTAACTAGATACAATTTTATCGAGCACAATACACAGTACACTCATTGTCTATGGCGAATCAACAATTCGAAGGCGTTCCTTGGAGCGTTAACATTAATTTACTCTAGTTTATAATTGAGCAGTGTCTGTTCCAAAGGGCGTATTTCCGTTTTCAACTTTTTTTTATTTTAAAATTATTTTGAAAATATGGCATAAAAGTCCCTCAAATGAGCCTAAAAACTTATTCAAATGGAGCGCACTTTCCATATAAAAAATTCCAAACAATTAGGATTCCAATCAAAAGGACGTATTTCTGCATCTTGTGAAGGAAACGGTAATCCGCCATTTTTTTGGTGGTCATATTGGATCTATTGAGTATACTATATTATATTGTCATCGAAACTGAAGGTGTGCAAAATTTCAGTATTATCGGATAACCGGAACCAAAAGAAGGTTTACTTCAAAATACGATCTGAATTTTCGTTTCATATAATTGTGACTGTAAGCGAAAGGAAGTCCCAATTATAACACTGCTCAACAGCATGACTGTTGCATGGAATATTTTACATCATTCTAAACTAATTTTTGACGCTGATTTCAAATATATTATCAGTTTTTTTATATCAGCTTTAGTTAATGAATTATAAGGAAGTGTGTTTTTTTAGAAAAAATACTCTCACCGTACTAAAATATTTTATTTAAAAAAAACTAAAAACTGCACTGCACGCAGAATACCCCCACCTATCTAAAAATGTAAAAGTGAAGGTTCTAACCTACCACCTTCCAAAGTAATGAGTCATCAAATTCAAAATTTTGTTTTTTTTTAACAAAACTATCAATTTCAACTACCTTTTTCACCAAAAATACGTAGTTAGTCAATATTTTTTTTCCAAAATTGGAAAGCACGGACAATTTCCTATAAATAATGTCCAACGATTTTTGTGTTGTGGCCTTTATTTTTGAAGATATGTATTAGCAATGTTTGATGGCTTTATTTGGTAGTTTGGTACTTTGGCACCTTGGTATTAGAGCCCTAACACAATATAAAATTTAATTTTAGCTCAAAGTTATACTAGGAGTGGATATGTGGACATAAAAATCTTGCTTTTGACAGAACCCCAAAAAACTTCACTGCAAGTATTCCCAAAAATTCAATTCAAAAAGGCTTATTTCTTGAAGTGACTAATCAAAAGGTCGTATTTCTCAGAATCCCGATCAAAAAGGCCTATTTCTAAACAAATAATTAAAAAAATATAGTTTTAATGTGTATTTTTTTAAATAAAAAACCCATATCATATTGTAGTCTTAACCTTCACATGAATGTGCATTTAAATATATTTTAGCATTTTATTTATAGGAACAGGCATTTTTTTCGATTTCTGTAAAGTTTGTTTATGATGGAAATACGACCTTTTGAACAGACAGTCCCCAATCGTCAAATTTATTCTAGTTTATAATTGCAAAAGTGTGTTCAAATTGTTTTGTTTATTATCTCGGAATGAAGAAATTTTTACTTCTAATAAAACCATTCGGCAAGTCTTGAGACGGTGAAAACCATAGAAATGCAGAATCATCTGTAGAAAAAACCGTGAAAACATCCCGTTCTGATGCATTAAAATCTCAAAATCCGATCAATCAAAATATAGTAAGTCATATCCCCTCCCATCGCAAAAAGCTACCTACGCCACTGCCCCAAAGAGATGACAGGCTAGATTGCCTGCAAAAGTTAGTGGAGTTTTTGATGGAGTGAAGGCGATGGCCCAATGCCGACGGCGCGTTATACGCGGCAGGCGCTTCGTGCGCGTTAACGTCCGTTGAAGGTTCATTCATAGCGTCAGGACGTCAAAAATATTGTTTTAATTTAAATTCATGTATGGATTTTTGTGTATATACTTGTTAGAAATGTGATTTTTTTAAATTTCATAGCCTGCCAACGCCAAAAAGTTGAAAGTTGCTCGACTTTTGCCGTCGCTTGACGCCGCTGACGCCGCAAAGTCGGGAATGGGATAACTCGATTTGAATTACGCCCAACCAAATGTCGACGTCAACGCGCGTCAAAGCGTTGACGCGCGTAAACGCGAATAAAGTCGTGATTGGGCCGTCGCTTTGACTGTGGGATCCTTGAGGCTTCGCAATAATTTCATGACATCCTCGTTCATTAGGCCATCAACACGAATTTTTAAATTTTGCATGAGCTTATTACTAATGTCTCTGCTACTGTCAGAAAGCTTCTTGAACATGAATTGTAAAATAGAAAGTCGCATGGGTTTTACACGGGCGAACTGCAACGAACGAACTATATCAAAACTTAATGGCTTTTTGTTGTTGCTTTATGAAATTCTCCTTTGATTTCTTGTCCTAGCAACAACAAGAATGCAGGAACTGACAAAATGTTCGTTCAAAAGTTCGCTGAGAATGTCCATTAAATTCGTCCGCCCTCGCCATCGCCCTCTCTCACTCTCTTCACCCTTTACCAAATTCATTCGTTCGTTTTGTCCATTCGGTCGGTGTCCCGCCGTGTAAAAGAGCACTTTGTAAAAAACCAAAACAGTTTATATTAGTGTTGGTTACATATTTTTTTAATTTTATATTACGCCAAAATTTTGAAACTAAATTTGGAAAACAGTAACAACAGTTAAGGAAAAAACAGCTGTTTGCTGTTTTTCGATTTTAGCCAAAAAACAGCTGTTTTACTTTTACTGTTAAACAGTTTTGAAAAACCCTGGTATTGGATGGGAACCGGTGGAATAAAAACGTATATTAGCGTTGTCTTTTCTTTCACTCTTTTCTCTACAATCGATTAGACCTTGCTGTCTGAGATAGCACCTAATACTTTTGACAGCACAAAGGAGGCTTTACCACTAGCCTTTCACATAAAAAATGATCTACATCAATGATTGTAGACCACCCTACAAAAGTCCCTGGTATTGTAGTTTAAGGATCTTGTTTTCTCTCGATCTTCATCTTCTCTCCGCAAATCAGACGAACCAAACCAGCTAAGAGAACTGTCTGGCATTAAGGGAAGGCTTTATTAAGGTTTACTTTTTTGACTCTGTTTCCGAAGCAGAAATATAAATTCTGCCGCTATCCGTGTCACTAGAATCTTACAGATTCAAATACATTCGTACATTTCCTACTATAGTAAATCTGTGAAGCCTAGGTCGAACAGATGAACCGAATAAGACTAAAGAAGCCGCCTTCAGAGCGTATAAGAGTACGCCGAGTGAATCGGTTCGTCAAGAGTACGACAGTCTAAAAAAATACAATCATCATCATCACCACCATAAAAGTCAGAAGATCGTTGATCGCAGTTTGCCAGTACTGCAGAAAATCCAGTCCATTGAGTGAGTAACACACTCAGGAACAAAGTCTGGCATAATGTCAGGTAAAGAAAAAAATCGAGGCAAACAGAAATAATCTTGAAGCCTCATCATAGGATTCCAACACGATTTAACAGGGAATGAACAATGGCGAGATTGACCGAAGTGATATTCCTAAACTTTAGGATAGGCGCGACATTAGAGGTCACACTCCACTGGAACTAGCTCATTGACAATCTGACATGCCGGAGGAGGAGCTTGTGGATCTACAGCCGAAAACCAACACCACCATCTTACATGGGCCTTATGCATGCTGGGAGGTCCATACAGATCAAATTAAGCAACAACACCGGAACTATTCGCAACTCGTTGATTGCAGCACTGGAACGCTCTATCCTGACCTATCCGCCATAAGAGCTACGCTCGGGCTAAGACCGAATGACGACCTGCACAATGCTTCTACAATGATTTTTATCGTAAAAAGATTCCTGAATACTATTGGCCCGCGAAGAGAGAAAAAGTTTAAGCTCCCTTCTATGAACTATATAGTCTACGAGAATTTTAGGTTCCCCCTAAGATACCACAGGGTGGACTCGTAAGCTTCACGTACGGCTCTAAAACAGTGGGAAGTAAGGGAGCCCCCAGGCAGCATAGGAACCCTACTACTGGCTTTTGAGCATGGATGTATGTTGTATTGACATGCACCTACAACAACTTGAAAAGGCACTACGATAACAAGCTCCTCGTTATTCTTACCGACAGCCAAGCAGTAATCAAAGGGATAAAGTTCCATAGGACCAAATAAAATTGGTCTGAGTTTGCGAAGACGGAACTTTAGATACTACCGGTCATATTTAGTCACCGAATAGAGCTCATACCTTGAACTCTCCCAACTTAAGAAGAGGTTGCCAAACAGACGGTTTCAGATCCCAGCTAAAATTGGAGAGCTGAAAAGAAAATGTTCAGTTGTCTTTATGGCTTGATCCCTCTACAGCTATGGCAATGACCATGTTTACGCGAAGCCTCTAAAACTCTTTAGAACAACCTTAACTCTGATTTTCATACGCGTGAACGCCCCTTAACATTGCTTTCGTTAGTGGTGTTAAGCCCTAATAAATGTGTTAAGGTAACACATTTATTAAGGAAAACTGAGTTAAGAACCGCGCGTAAACGCAGTTGTGATGCTACAGTACAGGTTAGCTGACGTAAGCCGTGTTTTTTTAATGAACTATATAGGTCTTCGATCCAGTTCATTAAAAAAACGACAAGGGAACTTTCACTAAGCGCCATCTTCAGTGCTTTAAATATATTAAAATTAATCCGAAGTTGCGTGTCAATAAACAACTGTTACACGAATTCCACTCTAGAAAATAATGAATAAGTTTCTAAAAAATAAATTATTTGTTTCCTCATGCCTTCAAATTTGCTCTCGTCACTTCTATGTTGTTTTTATTTTAAACTAGCAAAAACCCGCGTGCGTTGCAACGCCTTTTAATAAAAAAACTAATGTGTGCACAGTCCGGGATAGGAAATAGGTGTAATGAAAAAAATAACAAATTTGCAAAACATAATTTAGGGCACACAACTCGACTATAGAATATACAATATCCAAGAGTTCAAACGCAGGGTTAATCCGCACCTTCTTCAACAACCCCCCGAACCCCCATAACCCTTAACCTATAACATAACGGACTGGTAGTACAAAAGGTGATTCCTGAGCTTGGCACTGCCACATAAAACAAATAAAAAAATTTAAAGTTACTTATAAAAAATTTGTTAGAACTTTTTTAAAATGCGGTGTTGAGCGCCACCTATCGGAAAAATTGTGTGCAACATGCACAACAATCACATTCAGAACACGTGCCTCACCCTGTGCGGAACTTGCCCAATAGCGTCTTCAACATTTTGTTCCCATTTGTTTATTGAGTTCGATATATTCTCTGTTTTAATTTTCATCAGACCTATCGATCATTTGCGGAGATGGCAAACCATAATCTTCACAGTATTTCCACAAATTGAAAGAACAATATCTCGCCGTGACAGCATTTCATTCGCGTTCCTTCGATTATCGAGTCATGTTTTCGGTCTAACCCGACAGTCGGATAATAGTGAAAAGTATGCTAAACGCCTAAGAAGATTCTGAATCATCCCGTTAAAGTCCTAAAATCGGATTAACCGTTCCGAGCTTTGAGGTTTACAATTGGAATGATAAAAAAAGTTTCCACTGGCTTTTCTGCGACTATCGCATCAAGTTTTCCGCCTGAATCAATAGTCGGAACCGAGTGAAGCCTAGAACATGTCCAAGAAAATACTGAATCTTCCCGTGAAAATCCCATCGCAATCGGATTAGCCGTTGTTGGTACGTAGGTAGCTAGGTTGTTATTATATACTGGCTGGAGCAATAAAAACTTTACATTCAAAATTATTTTTTACTTTTTAGTTTATTTTAAAATAAAAGCGTATTTTTTAGTTTTTTTAGACTATATTTTTTATTTTCTACTTTTTAGTCTATTATATGTCTTCCACCATTTTGTAGTGACCGTCATATTATATTTAAAATGACGGCACACCGCTTACTGCACTATACTCGCTTTCATTTGATGCCCATACCGAAGAATAATCCGCCATTTTGCGCTGGCCACCATTTTGAATTTTGAATGACCCCACATAGCTTATTGTAATCTACTCGTCTTACCCTTTCATTTGATATCCATGTCGGGGGGTCCGGGAACACAATTGCAAAATTCGGCCGCCATCTTGGAACCGCCATGTTGATTTTTTTCCAAAAATGGTTAAATTGCATTGTCACGCGAACTATACATATGTGCAAAATTTGAAGTTGATCGGTTATATGGAAGTGGGTAAAAATCAAGTTGCAAGGTTCAAGTTTTCGGTCTAATCTGGTAGTCGAACACGGTAATCGGGCCCGATAATCGAATCCGATAGTCGGATCCTAGTAAAAAACTAGCCTAAAACATGCCCAAGAAAATACTGATTCTTCCAGTGAAAGTCCCATCGCAATCGGATAAGCCGTTTCCGAGATTAGCCGGACAAACAGACAGACAGACATACAGACATACAGACATACAGACATACAGCCATACAGACATACAGACAGACAAAAATTTTAAAAATACTTGATTTCGTGTTAATATCGTGTAAATAACCATATGAACTTAGAAAATGACAATTATTTTGAAATCACAGACAGACACTCCAATTATATTTATATAGATGACGTTTTTCCGACAGCCCGGTAAGTATGCTACATTCCGAAAAGAAAGGGAAATTTTGAAATGTCCCAAGACCTGGATAAAAACCTCGATAAAACCTGGATTTTCAGATTTGTATGGGGAAGAACTATATAGTTCATTAAAAAAACACGGCTGTAATACACGGTGTAAAATTTCTCTATGATGATTTGTAAGGATTAATACGTCCTGTACATCCTGCATATTGCTAAATTTAATGAAACCACAGTTAAAATATGCTTTGCAAAACGCACTTTTATTTGACAGTTTAAGAACTGACAACTGGTGGATAAATTCTAACGCGCGTAAACGTTCTTAATAGTAGGGGAGCCCACGATGCTAAATGGGCGTCGTGGGGACCTATTGGATTTTGAAGATTAGATGGTAGAAAGAAAAAAGGGTTATATGATGTATACCATTTCATCGGTGGGGAGAGCGTCTGCAGGCTTTTAAAAATGTAAAAGAAAACAGTCACATGGAAATACTCGAGCGCGTCAGATATTAATAGGGTATATGCCCTACATGTCTCTGCTGACGGAGGTATATTAATGTGCCGGTTTGCATGGTGGGGGCGACCGTACGGAAGGGTTAAAAATGGGGAAAAAACAAATTTACTGAAGCGCGTCAGATATTCAGAGGGGATGTTAAGTGCACCCGAACGAAGCTCCCATTCAAAAGACTGACGATTCGGATGTGACGCAAGCTCGTGGTGGCTTCTTGAAAATGCAAAAAAAATCGGCATTTTGAAATACTCGAGCGCGTCAGATTTTTATACAGGCGGTTCCAGTTGATGTCCTGATCGTACTGATCCATAATCTGACGATTATTTGGAGGGGTTCTCTTAATCTGACGGTTTGAAAAAAAAATTTCATGACTTTTTTTTTAATTTTAATTTTACACAAAATATATTATTGATTTATTATTTATAACTTCTTTATTTATAACTATACTGAATTCAGAAAAAATAGTAAAAAAAAATAAAAAAAATAGGTTTCCGAAGAACCTCAAAGGGAAAAGAAGCGAAACGCAAGTGTTAAAAGTGACAGTGATATAATTATTTAAACCCATAATGTCATATCCATCAGATGGCAATTAAATCCTCTATACGATTGATCCGGGAATATTTAAAGTTATAGTCAAATCAAACAGCTCAACACCTATTAGTTCAATTGAAATCGGTGAAGATGAAAGACTTGTTATTTCTAGACTTTGGGTTTGATTAGGACTTGCTTACAGTGATGGCGTAATGGCTGACGGAAATTAGTGTGTGGACGGTGCGAGAGAGTGAGAGATAGAGAAAAAGTGAAAGAGAGAGGCGTGGAGTGGGGAATACATGTTTCACTGCAGCTGCACGCGCTATACTTGATTGACGATTTTTGTTACTTCGGCTTGCGGAAATCGGCAGATTATATTTTTCCGTTATCCTTGAATTATTTCCTTCGAAATAAAATAAAATTCGACCGCGCTCGAGAATGCCGAGCTCACGATTTTTTTTTTGCAAGTTTGTGACCCTCCCACTCCCTTTCGTCACGTTGAAATCGTCAGATTAGTGGAATGTACACTTTTCAGCATGTACTTAACCCACTATACCTTAATCTGACGCGCTCGAGTATTTCCACCTATCGATTTTTTTTACTATTCTGATCGGCTGCCCTATGCGCGTAGCGCTATATAGAAGGCTTGAATATTGTAAAGGTACTCAACACGGTGCAAGGTATCCCCCCATATGCTAATCTGCCGCGCTCGAGTAAATCCCAAAATCTCCGCTTAGGCTCCCCTACTATAAAACTACTACTGATATCAATGTCACGAACCTAAATATTTGCGCGTAAATGCCCTTAAAACTACTACTGATAATGTTAAGAGCTTAAATATCTTCGCGTCAACATGGTCAATGGATGTTGTATGGGATTCTAAATCTGGACGCGTGTTCCTCAACGGTCAGTGGACAGTGGACCGACACGATTCTGGCGATGTTT
The DNA here is from genome assembly GCA_963855945.1 of Thereva nobilitata. Taxonomy (NCBI): domain Eukaryota; kingdom Metazoa; phylum Arthropoda; class Insecta; order Diptera; family Therevidae; genus Thereva; species Thereva nobilitata. The sequence goes on along the minus strand of OY979694.1, from coordinate 42,817,380 downwards.
CGGATGATCGCGTAATCAATCGCATGACCCGGAGATTGCATAATCTCTGCTTTTTGTAGTCAGCCCAAGTCTTTCTACTTTTGCTGCATGATGTTAAACTGTATTCGGTGATATGAGTATTCGACACACAGGGGCTTCTACATATTCCCGACTGGTTCGTCTACAATTTGCTATTAGCCTGCCTGGCCAATTCATCTATCTTTTCGTTGTCCTCTACGTTCCTGTAAGGCGGTACCGACCGAAAAGTGATCATGAAGTTCCCAGCTAAGCTCCTTTCGACAGTTTTGGACAAGCTTAGATGTTATAGAGGCCGGCGATCGGATTTTTATGACACACAGCGAACAGTGGTGCTCCTGTAGGCTTTGCTATGAGTACCCCGTGATAGGTTGTTCAACGAGACCCTTCTTAAGTGTAAGCAATAAGCCACTAGGCAGACTGCTGAACTTTTTCAAGCGGTCTGGGCTACAAATATGAGGGGTGTAGAATGTAGTAGAATAGGCAAGTCAGTGGCCGCGGTACTTTTAGACCCAATACCTTACCAACAAAAGAAGAATCCGAATCCATACCTTTCGTGTCTTACGTTTTTTTAATCATGATTTTTTAGGTATATACCACTTCCACAGAAATTCTAAACTATATTTAAGACCTTTTTCAATTTAAAAAAAAAGATAAATTACTTACCACATTTTAAATAAGAAAAAATATCTTAAAATTACGCGAGAAAAAGGTTCTAGTCACATAGAACCGCTTTCTTCCACATAAACTGACTTAAGCCTTTCAAAATTATAAAAATCCATCCTAGTCATAATTTAGGAGGAGATCAACTGATGGGAATCCAAAGTACCAAAAAGGTTCTTATGTTATCTCAGTATTTTCAGTCAGATTTCCGTCTACCTTCCAAGTCCCTTTTATGTCCAATCGCATTTCTTTCTCTAAAAGTGAATTAAATAATTAGCACTGGATCGAGGTTTCCAGGGTCTTCCCTTTGCTACCGAAATTGCTTCTGCTATATTAAAGCACGAGTCTTATCTTAAGGGATTTTTTTTTGTAAATTTATCCCCAAAAGGATCACGAGTAATACACACAAAAGGGGGAACGAGAATATAAAAGCGATTTTGTGACGTTCTCCTTTTTTGGTAATTCGGTATCACAACCAAATATGCCTTTGTTGACTCTAGAAACATTTCGCTTTGTTCTTTTCGTCGAGCTTTTAAGAACTTTCTGCCACTGTGGAAGATTTCTGTTGTTCTAGCAGATTCGGGCCCTTCACTGGACTGACTGGCTTCACTAAAAAGCAATCTTAGCTTATTTTTTTAATGGAAAATAAGCCCTTTGATGAACTCAATCTTCTGTGAGCAATTTATTTAGACACACTGAGGGATTTCACTTCGTGACTGAAAGCGGCAACGTGGAACTTTTCGGTGTTGATTTTTCCATCTGGTTGTCGATATTAGAAATAGCTTAATTTATTGAGATGTTTTTAAAAGTGAAAGGATTTTAAGTGCTTTGGGTTTTGGGTATATTACAAGAATATAATTTGGTATATCAGGCCGTCATTATTGGCATTCTTGGTCATAGAAAACATAAAGTTGGTGTATTTTATTAGCAATAGTGTTGAAACGTCGACTTTCTAAATAATAATGCTTTAATCATTTGAAAGTGTGCACTATTTAAATTGGTGTTATGTAACTATGTATTTCAAATGTGTGAAATGACAATTTGTTGCAGTTTTTTCAACTATGATTCTGCACCTTCGGTTGGATGTCCTATGTGCTATTAGCAAACTAATGACAATTGAAAACAGAAACTGCAACTCAACAAATCAAAAATGTCCCCCTACAATACCTTAATTCATCGCCCATCGAACAGAATTACATCTAGGTATTTTGCTTCACTTTAGAACTCTAAGATCACCCCATTCAAGATAGGTGTTTTTAAATAAAATTTCCGTCTGTTTGTGAATCATACAAGTATTATTTTTCACGCTTGAATGCTTAGCTCCTTACTTCCTAACGACCATAAAAATCAGCATCAGTAGTAGAGCTATGGGGTTCCTGCATCCCTTGCCACCGCCTGGGGGTATGCAATGGAGTTTATGTTTGGGATGTGATGAGCTTTTGGTGCCTGGAGGTATGCAATGGCAGTTTATGTCGGTGATGTGGATGTGGTGAGCTTTTGGTATGCAATGAGATTTATGTCCGTGGTGAGCTTTTGGTGTCTAGAGGTATGCAATGGGGTTTAGGTGCGTTGGAAGTTGTTTTGTGGTGTGTGCCTACAGGTATGCAGGCCCGGCTTAACTGATGAAGCAGAAGATGAAAAGCATCGGGGCGCCACACGAACAAAGAGCGCTAAAATCGGCGGGGGAGCGCGTGGAGATGGAAGGAAGAGTCCACACGCACTTTCGATTTGGGTGAGGAAATCCACACCCAAAATATTTCTCCGCCGTCTCGGACGCTGGCGACGAAGGAACGGGGTCGAAGGGCCGTTACAAGCAAGACTTTTTATACGAAAACTAAGTATATTGTAATAGAGCTATTAAGAACTTATAACTGTATAGCCTAAGCTTTTTAAACCACAGCCGACTAGCATTTAAAGAGGGGATTTCCTCAAGGGCATGGCGAAAAAGGATTCCCGTAGGTTCCTCATGAGGACTCCGTGTGGCAAATGAGCGGCATCCCGGAAGGGGCATTTCCTCGTGAGCACCACAATGAGAGGCATTTCCTCATGAACACCACACAAAAAAAAATCAGCGAGGAGGTATGTCTTATCAATTTCTCATAGGGGCCCTATGAGGCAAACCTCATTACAAATGAAATGGGGCAATCCCTACATCTGCCTTACCTTTTCGGAAAGCTTTTTAAAAAGCTTTAAAGAAATACCCTTAAGCTTTAGTTTAATTCATACAAAGCTTTAGTTTTTATTGTTGCATTGGTTCTCAGGGGATTATGTCGGTGTCCGTGAATGGTGTCATTTAGCATACTCAATAGCCCGGTTCTGGTTCGATTACAGAGGTCAAGCAGCATTGGATATGATTAGTACTCAGTTGGGAGCCGTATTGATAAAATCACAATCGCGTTTAAAAATATAAAGCTTTCGACACCGGCGCAGTTATTACTCACATATCCACTCCGAAATTCTCCAAAACCCACTCGGGATCGGGTATTAATGATTTTTCCTCAAGGGGGTCAAATGGAGCATTGCTTATTACGAAGTGCGAATGAGGAAAGGCGTTAGATGCCCTGTGTGGGATTTATAGGGTAATCCACCCGGGTCGACAGGAGCTAGTGGGTCTAGCCTCATTGGGGCCCTATCTGCACCCCTTACCTCAAACTGCTAGATGGGCATAACGCCATAACAAAAAAATTTAAAACCACATAAATCAATAGACAGCTGGTAAATAAATTGACGGATTAACTTTATACATTTTAACGTTAACTCCGCTCAACTCAATTTCTGACATTATAAGAGGGTGCTTAACAGAAAGTTGCATGGGGGCGCCAGCACCGCTGGAGCCGGGCCTGCAATGGGTTTGAGTGTTCCCGGCAGTGGTGGCGGAGGAGGGTGGAATGCAATGGTGTTGCACTGCACTTAGGTACCGAACCAGAACTCCCAACCTTTATAGGGTCCGATGACGGCTCTATAAATGCCCTAGAGGATTCCAAGGCCTCTCCGTATGGAATAGATTTCCAGTTAGCAGTTTTTTCTGCATTTTAGGGTGAAAGTGGTTCATGCAATGATGCCGGCATAAACTTCTTTCCTTGTAATAGCGCTTTTATTAGCACATGTAGTTTTCAAAACCAAACTTGCGGGGAAATATTGGATTTTTAGCTGCAAATGAAATTCAAAATCACAAAACTCCCTTCAACAGTTTCATCATAAATCTTTTGAACAATTATTTTCTATACTTAGAATATCTTTGCTTAATACTACCAAAGATATTGTTTACTAAACTAATCCTGCATAATAAGGCAACCCCTTTCTAAACTTCTATGCTCCGAAAACATCAGAGCAATCTTCGTGTTTGTTTTAATCTCTATCCCCAAGAAGAATACGAACTTCGTACTACCGCATTCTTGCTACTTTTCGGCAATAATTCTCTCTCATATATTAGATATGCGGAAAACTTTTTATCTGTATCATAAAAAATTAACGCCCATAATAAAAAAATCATTTTAAACTCCAAAAAAAACTTTAACTTATAAAATATGCATGTGCCGCACCACGCCATGTCTCCTGATATTTTTGAGTGCCATTATCAGATACGTGGCCTCTCCGTATTACAATCTTTACCATCTTAAAATGGTCTTATAAAAAAAAGGTAGTATCTCTTTTCCGGTGCCATCGATTTGTTCTTGAGGGTTTCTCGCTTAAAGCAAAACGACAGGAAAGAAGGGCACAAAACATCGAAAAAGTATCCTCTGATAAAGTTTGAATTTACTTTCAGATACTTGTGAACTTTTGTACCCGAGGAAACTTTATTATTGATGTTTTTTTTCAGAAATATAAATTTGAGATTTTTTTACATATTTCAGAATCATTTTTAATAATTGATTTATGTCTATAAAAATGGAGATTTACGCCGCTTTACTCTTTTTTTGTAGGAATCGTTGCTTTCTTATTCGTACCACAAACTTTAACCCTTTTCTTTGGATTTTATTTGGCAAAAGGTGGCAGACTCTTTCACTTACAATTAATCTTGTTTTTCGATTAATGCCAGTTCAGTTTTCAAGATTCTCTTTTCTCTCCGTAAGGCCCTGCAAGTATTTCTAACCAAAAAGTTTTCCCACGTATTTCTAAAGTAGATGGAGAACTTAATGCAATTTATAGGAGCACATCGTAGTACGTGTAGTACAACGAACTATCAAAAGTATTAAGGCAAGTAGACGTCACGAGCCCTTACAATGCTACTACAGTAGCTCCTTCTGTAGCTGTAGATCGAAGAATGAACTTTTCTATTTCATACTGGAGCATACATACTGCAACCAGCACTACACCTACATCTGTTACCAGAAAGGAGACAATTTGATATTTAAGAGTCGTGGGAAAAGTTTGAAATGCATAAAATGTTGCAGAAATATGAAATGCTGTAAAATATAAAGACTCCCCTGTATAACAGTAGAAAGATGAAAACTCGACTGTAAAATAAAATCTTCAAAGTTGGTATTTATAACACGTATTCTCGAGAAAGTTTTGTGAACAGTATGAGAATTGCACAGTTAGTTCAGACTTTCCCAGCAGAAAGACTACAAAAAATACTATGGAAGGTACTATAAGGTACATAAATCGTTTGTTCGTGTTTAAACAAATTTTCATTAATTAAAACTAACAAAAACTATTAAAAAAATCCTTTAGATCCCTAAAAATAAGGGCGTACTTATTCAATATAACCCCATTAGGATATGTTGATGCTCCTTTAAACTACCTTGGAATTTACATCTGGGCTGGGAAGAGGCCTCCAATATATTGGAAGAGCTGACTAGTTTGGGCTGATGTCCACCGTCTTGCATAAAAACTGATGACCTTCCAAACGTTACATTTACCGTCTCCGGCTTCATCGTACTCTACAAAACGCAAACAATACACATACTTATTTTGTAACAACATATACTTAACATCTTCCCAATAAGACGTAGGCTGGAAACGTAGAGGTTGGAAATTTTGTTCTGGAAATAACAGGGACATTCTGGAGATCTTCAACGGTCATTTGAACAATTAATTTTTGCATCCACTGTTAAAATATTCATTAAAGAAGAATTGGTACATTTCATCATTCAGGAAACACCATAGCATATTGTTTATTGCAACAGGCTGTGTCCTAGGAGCCTGGAAACTTACATGCCCTCGACAAACGAACGACCTTACGACGAATATTTAGCATCGTAACGCCAAAAAGCAAAAACGCAAATTTAACGTCGTTACGATGAAAACTCAAATAGAGGGCCATCTATCGGTCGATAGATTATTGCAAAAACCTATATTTTAATCATTTTTTTTCAGTGCCATGCGGTAATAACTGATTTTGATTTTAATTTTATTTGAAAATAAATATAAAAATATTATTTGTTTCCAGATTAGCCGATTGAGCGACCGCCGGCTGGGCAACAACGTAACAAGGAAAAACCATTTTTTTTATTTTCATTTTTATTTAACAAGGCAAAATCATTAATTCGTTTAGTTTTAAGTTCACTGACATTCTTCACGACACTTCCACTTATTACAACTTTCAACCAATAATGACGAATTTTATCGTGTGTCACCTCTTAATGGCATTCATCGTAACCATAGGCGCAACAACGGGGGGGCCAGGGTGCCTGGGCCCCCCCTGACGTTGGTCACTTGCAACAAGAACTCCTAATACGAAAACAGCTTCAGAATGTACTGATGTACTGGAATCATTAGATCTAACAGACATTTCAAAAATATTTATCAGTAGAAAAGAATTAAGAAAACAAGTTTTTGGAAAGTTTAAAAAAAGTGTATTTTTTGTATTATTTTAATTAATTAGTATTGTTTATTTAATATTAAAAAAAATTTAAAAATTAAAAACCCCAAAAATTCATAAAGGTGTTAAAAATGCGAAATGAATATTAACCATTTAAAATGTACCCCACCCCCCCCCCCCCGTGATGACCAGTCGGGCCCCCCCTGAAATATCAGAGTTGTTGCGCCTCTGGTCGTAACCAACCGTTGCCGTGTGTCGAGGCTAATATTAGTTCGTGACCTTTTTCCGAAAGATGGCGTCAATTCAAAAAAATCACGAACCACTGATCGCAGTGACACCACTAAGCGCTCGTTTGAAAGATGAAAGTCCGAGTTTACATCACGCTGAGCATCAAAGAAAAGAACGCTGTGCAGGTTTGTGAACAAATTTGAAGGTCCTTTACTAAAATCTGCAGCGCGGAAATGCATCACTTGTTTCGTTAATTTTGATGTGAAAGGTAAGTCACGCTCTGGTCATCCAATCACTGAAAAGGCTGAGGAAAGTCCAGCAAGATAGGCATGTCAGCAGTGTCGATATTGGTATGGAACTAGGCATCGACCACAAAACAGTAATGCAAAAAGGCATTGACGACAAACAGTAATAGAAGAACAAACAGAAGCTCGATGTACAGCCTCCTCATGACTTGAACGCGAAAAACATGATAGATCGAATTAATATCTGCGACGCCAAAATTAAGCTGGCTTTAAAAGAATCCTATGAAACTACGGGATTCAATTTTTGAACCAGAAACCACAGAAATTCTTCGAAGATAGCATCATGAATTTACCTGAAGCATGGCGAAACATTTTCTTTATTTTTGACAAAGGACATTAGTCACTCTCCATGAAAGTGGCATCTACATGAGATATTAAAGGGAGTGAAGGTCACAACTGTAAAAACAACCACAGGCTGCTACAAAAGAGCTGCTAAAATATATTTCTCCTACCAATAGAAGATCTCTCGAAAAACAAAGACAACGCTGAACCAATGGCATGCACGGCTACCCTCACCACGCATATTAAAGAAATTGTCAACCATGTACAAACCAACACAGCATCCAAACAACCAATTCAACAGTGAGGAAGTACTTTACTACTATATCTTTGCCAAAAAGTACCTTTTTGCTTTGCCAAAAAGTACCAAATAAGCACCAAATAATTCCAATTTTAACATCAAACTTGCTAATAACTTCAAAAGTAAAGGCCGTAGCATAAAAATTAGACATAGATAAGAAATTGTCCAAGCTTGCCAATTTTGCAAAAAAAAAATTAGTTAACAAGGTATTTTATGGAGAAAAGGTGGTTTTAATTGAAATAGTGTAAATTTTCGATAAAAATCCTCATATAGCAAGCGACCTAGTGGAAACCAATAAATTACTCTTGGCAACAACATCAGGTAGAACCTAAAAAGGAGCATTAAATTTCATTAGGGGTATTCACTCTTCGGTGTATTTGGCCTTGTATCGTAGCAAATTCTTACAAGGTTGTATCAAATTACAAATTGCAACAACAAAAACCACTTGACATATTTTACTTTAGATGTAAAAGTTAACAATAGGCGACTAGGGAACGGAATTTCCCGGCTATTTTTGCAGTCTCGAAAACCCGGGATTGATACGGCTTAATCCCGGGATCCCGGAAACGTTTTTTAAACAAAAAACGTGATTTATTTAAAAAAAATATTTCGGTGGAAAAATATTTTGAATATGAAACTTATAATCTTCAAATTTAATGTTGCAATTATTTTTTAACCGCGGTATACGAAACACGCAACGAAAAATCCAATACCTTTTTGCAGCTTCTAATTTGCTCGGCTGTGGAGACCATTGCTCTCTGTATTTTCTCGTGTGTGCCTCTGCTTTTGCCGAATTCAACCGAGCTGCAAGCAACTCTAATATGCGCAAAATTGGCAGCATCACTCAGATTGCGTATACGTCAACGTGTTTGCACAGAACTCTCTGGAATCTTGCAATATCTCCACAACCCTTGTGCTCCGGAAGATGACGATCTTTTCGAAATATGTACCCTCGAAAGCTACGATACGTAAGGGTATATATAATCTTCTAAAAAGACTGTCAGTTATAAATCCTGATCAAGATCAGAGCGCTGAGGTAACTGACCCACCCGGAACTGAATTAGAATCCATTTCAATGGAAGACCAATTGCAAATGGCGATTGTGCCAAGGTTTTGCCAAATCAGCCATTCCGACCGCATCGGCAGCGAATTTCAATTTAGTGATAAAAAGAGAAATGTCACTATTTGAGAGCGGTGGAGCGCGTGGCTTCCATATGCAGAAGGTATATGACTTTCTTTTGACCATTCCACCAACAAGCGTGGATACTTAAATGGCCTATTCCGCAGCCGGAATTTTATTTACGAAGTTTCGGTCAAGACTGAATGACAAAACATTGAATGCACGGTATACAGAAACGAGGGGCTGTTTCACACGAAACAACGGCCAACCAACAAAATCTGCTGTCATCGTCCATTCCCTTTTGAAAATTGAGGAAAAGACGTACGGGCTTTCACACGGGCCAATTTTTTCAACCAACTGTACGTCAAAACGCTTTAGCTTATTGTTGTTGCTTTTATTTTAATTCTCTTTTGCGTACTTTCCGAGTGAAACAAAAGTCATCGCCCTTTCTTTTCTTCTTCCAGCAAAAGGAACAAAAAACAACAACAACCACACCGCTGCCAAAAAGTCGTATCGAAAATCGTGTGAGAAAGTTGGATGGGAAATCTTCCCTCCCCATCGTCCTCTCTCACCCTCTTCTCTAAAAAATGAATATCGTACGATTTCTGTTGGTTGGCCGTCGTCCCGTGTGCAACAGGCCAAAGTAATGAAAAAGAGACTGATAGCTTCGAATACCGTAGAAAAAGGGAACCAAGTGACGTCAGCACTAAAATATCGTCTTACAATATACAGTCTTTTTCATTACCCTGTTTCTGTATACCGTGATTGATTGGATGCACTTTGCTTCCTTCAAAGCTATTTTCAGCAACAGGCTAAGCAGGCCTAATTTTTCCTTTATAACTAAATAATGAATTGTTTTTTGTTTTTAATTCACGAATAAAAATTTAAGTTTGAAAACTACATATATGTATGTAAGTAAGTTGCATTAAACTTCTTTGTTATAAGTTATATGTTTTGTTTGTAATTGTTTTTTTTTACTAGAAAAACAACCATACCATCCTTATGTTCCTCAAACCCCTCGAATGTTCGATAGCGAAAAAATTTAATTTTTGGCAACAGGCAGAATCCCGGGGTATCCCGGGATCCCGGGATTGATGAAAATGAATCCCGCAATCCCGGGTTTGGAAAAAACATCCGGGATTGCGTTCCCTATAGGCGACGCCGCTAGCATTTGAAAATTACAGCCTGTATTAACTTTTTTTTTAAATTGTCATTCAAATCAACTTATTGACTGAGCAGAGTTGTCATTTTAATCAGCTGACAGACATTTTACAAAATTGTATTGTATTGTAAAAAAATACTACAAACTTGCTATTTGAAGTAAAATACATCAAAGAGTGAATACCCTTATTGTCAACGCACTGTTTGAAGCCTTGGATGCCAATTATGCCGAGCAAATGTCAAAGACCCTGGAAAAATATTCAAAATGAGAACACTTTAACCTATTAGTAGCTAATCCAACCTCGGTGTTAGATGCCACGTTCAAATTTTTCGACGTGACCAGGAGGCAGTCAATAACCAAGTCCACGATTGAACAGCCCATCTCAACCACCTCACCGCACAAGTCAACAAGGTTGCAGAAGAAGGGTTCCAGACAAACGTAAACAATGCCTTAAACCTGATAACTATGCAGACTTACATAGTTACTTCAAATGTTCAGGGCACCCAAGAGCCTTACTATTCACACCAGACCAGCTAAGAAACAACCTCAAACAAATAAGGAACAACTTGCCGTCCATCCCCTCAAACTACCTGCCGCACAGGAATATATCCAGTAATTCTATAACCTCATCGGCATTCAAGGGCGGCCAACCAAGGAATACATCATCTTAAAAATCACTATACCGCTAATAGCCATGGAATATTTCGAGCTATTGAAAGTAATACCAGTTCCATTCAACCGGCCTAACCGTCCTCGTCGTTGCGGCCTAACCGTCATCATCGTTACTGATTACTAACCTACTGTTCACTGCAGAATTTATAAGGGTGTGTCTTTCTCAATGGCGAAACACACCTACCGTCTGTTAAATGTGCAACTTAGGCGAATCTCTTTTCTGAAACCCTACAAATAGTAACGCCTGCCTAGTACTGCCAGAGTCTTCGGCAAGAACTAATGGCAGTCCGCAAAGCCAGTCTACTAGTGCAAAAGAACCCAAGATCAACAGCCAATGTGTTCCCTTTATCGGCTAGCCAGACCGTTGTCGGCCGGGTCTATATATCGTTCAAGCTGGTCGATAAAATTAGCTGATCGATAGCTGGTTGTTAAAATGAGCTTTTTTCCTTGGCGAGGATGTACAGGATCACTAATCAATCAGTGGCTCCAGGACAATAAGAAAACCAGATTAGGAGCAAATCTTGCTAACGCACTATTCGAGATAGAGCATCACGAGATCCCGACGAACTCGAAAGTCTCGTCTTGGTCTCGACTCGAGAAACGAGACGAGAGTAAAGTTCGGTCTCGACAAACATATTCTCGTCGAGACGAGATTATTCGCTCGAGATCTCGTCGGCAAAATAGTAGCAAACAAGTCTGGTAAAATAAAGTATCTGATGAAGCGCGCACGGCCTTATTTTCAAAGCTGGGATGTGGTACTCATGCACATGCACATTGCCTCTTGTTTTCTCTTGCCGGGTTTTTTTTATGTGGTAGACTAGAGCTCAGGAAAAGCCCTTTGTACTGTCGACAATCTATTTTTTTCGTATAGAGCACAATGTCGAACAGCAAGCTCTAGACGATAGATAGTGAAGGGGAAGAGAGAAGTAGGAAGGAACTGCCATAACCACCTACTCCCAACCATTTCTATCGCGACTCTGGATCGGGGCAACGAGAAACAACTCGCTGGAGTGTTATTGTTAGATTTATTTAAGCAAAACTAAAGAAAACTGTAAAGCGAAACCAAAGAAAAACCTGTTATTAGAATCAAAGAAAACGAATGCTCATCACGATAAAGTTAACAACCAAGTGATAGGTTTATTTAGCAAAATAATACAGCAAGTGGCAGTAACCTATACATATGCAAAATATATAAATGTCTAATTGTATTTGTTTCATCTAACAAAGAAGAGTGGGGTGTTTATTTAGTTCACAATATATTATATTCTTAACACTCCCACTTTGTGAATTAATATAAATTATTAAAAAAAATACTTAAAACGAACTAAGGCACAAAGCATCTCGAAATCTCTCCAACTTAATTCTCGCAAGAGGTTTCGTAAGAATGTCCGCTAATTGATCCTCAGACGCTACATACTCTAGACCGAACATTTCCTCTTTGTACTTCTCTCTTATAAAATGAAAGCGTATGTCGATGTGCTTTGTCCTCTTATGAAATTCAGGATTTTTCACTAGTCTAATTGCACTCTGATTGTCCATGCAAAGTAGCGGCTTCGCCTGTGATCGTTGTGTAATTTCCACAATCAACTTCTTCAACCATATTAATTCTTTAACAGCCTCTGACGCAGCTATGTACTCCGCTTCTGCTGTTGACAATGCCACACATTTTTGCAGCTGCGAGCACCAGGAGATCGGACTATTATTGAGCAAGAACACAAAACCATTTGTTGACCTTCTTGTGTTGTTATCTCCACCATAGTCAGAGTCACTAAAACCTTTTAAAACATAATTAGTAATTTTGTGAAAAATGATACCATAATTCCTGGTCCCATTAACGTATCGTAAAATACGTTTAACAGCAACAATATCTTCTCTTTTAGCTGCATCTAGATGACGGGATACCACACCAACACTGAAAGCTATATCTGGCCTTGTTGCAATGGCCAAATACATTAGGCTGCCTACTGCTTCTCTATATGGGAATAACTGGTTTGCCATATTTTTCGTTGTTACATCTGCACAAGTTTTTTCCGCTGGTGTCTTTACAGGCTTGGAATCCTCCATGTTGAAGCGTTTCAAAATCCTAGTCGCGTATGATGCTTGGCTAAGGTGGATTGCCCCGTTGTCCAATTGTCGAATTTCCAAACCAAGGAAGTGTTTCGCGTCAAACACCTTTATGTCAAAATATTTGCGCAAGAAATCCAGTAACTGTATGATGTCTTTTTCACTGCCAGCCACTAAACCGTCATCAACGTAAATTGCCAGAATTAAATTCTTTTCTGGTATTTTACTGACAAAAACACACGGATCCTGCTCGGTAACTTCAAGATGGAAAATCTTTAGAACATCCGTGAATTTTTCGTTCCAACAGCGCGAACCTTGTTTCAATCCATATAGCCCCTTTTTCAAGCGACACACCTTATTTGTTCCGTCACTATATCCTTCCGGTTGCTTCATATAGATTTCTTCCTTCAGTATAGTGTTGGGTAGGACACGATTATAAAATGAGTTTGTAAGAGGAGCCTCTTTTTCCTTTTGAGCCAGTACAATGTCTCACTTCAAATGAGGCGAAGTGTGATTGTCACATTGGTAGGTTTCTTCTCTCTTACTTTTTTTAAGGCGGTAAAATTCTCAATTTGGAATGAGGCGAGGTGCACGTAGGATAAATATCTATTAGTACATGAGATGGAGGACGTGCAAAATTCCGGTGTTTCGGGTTCCGGTGCATTTGATGTTGAAATGGAAGTAAGCGAAGCATTTGTGATGCTATCGGTGTTTACAATCTGAGATTCACAAATTGCAGAGAAAACATGAGGATGCTTGCTCTTTGTGTGTCAAATTAGATGGTAAGCACCGCCACCTTTGTAAGACAAAACTTTACCACAGAAATTTCATTTAGCTTTATCATTTTTTAAGTCCACAAAATATTCCCATGCCCTCGACATCTTTTTCTCCTCAGCCATTCTTAATATATTAAATTAAGGAACAAATCACAGAAAAAAAGAAATGAATATTAGAAATGTTGGTTAAAAAATAAAAACATATGCAGACGTGACATAGATGGAGAAAAAAAATAGTATAATGCTTTTTTACATTTTTTTCGTGTAAGAAGAAAAGTAGTTAATTCTTTTTTAAAACTGCCTTACGAAAAAATTTAAATAAAAACAATTTTGTTTACTTACGTTTTTGTCTATAAAAAAATCACTGAAATCTTAATTCGCAAAGTAAATTACAAAAGGTGCTAGCTTTTTAAGCCCTCTCCAAAATGACAAAAACATGCAAATTAAAGAAAGAAAGAATATAAATACATACCAATGTAAAGCTTTTATTATTTATTAAAACTGCCTCAGAGTAGGTACGAAACCTATGCCTCCAGAAAGTATATTTATATTTTAAAATCTCACTTCGCCTAATTTAAAGTTGGGAATTTTGATGCCGCAAAAAAAGTAAGAAATGTCTCTCCACTATAAAATTTCACTCCCTCGAAAAATGTAAGAATTGTCTCTCCAGGGCAAAACTTCCCTCCCTCGAAAAATGTAAGAATTGTCTCTCAAGTACAAAACTTCACTCCCTCGAAAAATGTAAGAATTGTCTCTTCACTACAAAGCTTCCCTCCCTCGAAAAATGTAAGAATTGTCTCTCAAGTACAACATTTCACTCCCTCGAAAAATGAAAGAATTATCTCTTCACTACAAAACTTCCCTCCCTCGAAAAATGTAAGAATTGTCTCTCCCGGACAAAACTTCCCTCCCTCGAAAAATGTAAGAATAGTCTCTTCACTACAAAACTTCCCTCCCTCGAAAAATGTAAGAATTGTCTCTCAAGTACAACATTTCACTCCCTCGAAAAATGTAAGAAATGTTCGTATTTACAATCTCACCACGGCTCAGTATGAATAGGATATTTTACTGCCGCAAAAGAAGTGAGAAATGTCTCTCCCGTTCGTGTTTACAATCTCACCTCGCCGCAGTTCAAATTGGATATTTTACTGTCGCAAAAGAAATAAGAAAATGTCTCTCTAGTTCATGTTTACAAGCTCACCTCGCTGCAGTTCAAATTGGATATTTAATGCCGCAAAAGAAGGAAGAAATTTACAATCACACCTCGATTCATTTTTCTCGAAACCTGTAGGACATTATTTTTGAACCGAGACATTTAAAATAATTGAGGCCTCAGTACAATTTACATCGTGTAAGGTACAAATGTACTGCCTCGTGTAAGTCCGACTCAACACTACTTCAGTATTCCATTTAGAAAAGCTGATTTAATGTCAAATTGTTTCATTGTCAAAGATTCCGCTGCGAGCCTTGCTAATATTGTCCTAACTGAAGTGAATTTCACCACTGGACTAAACGTTTCCTCATAGTCTATTCCGTATTTTTGTGTGAACCCTCGTGCTACTAATCTTGCCTTGAACCTTTCACTTTCGTTCTCATTTGCTGCCTTGATCTTAAACACCCATTTGTTGTCTATGATACTACGGTGCTTCGGGAAATCCACAAGATCCCAAGTGTGATTCTTGTTTAGAGATTTCATTTCCTCGTCCATGGCCGCCATCCATTTTTCTGAATGTTTTCCATGAATAGCATCCTTGTAGTTCTTAGGTTCGTACATCGAAACTAACGCATGATGTTGATCTAATTTCGCTGCACTGGGGGTTTTCTTTGCACTTCTAAGTCTCTGTTTTATTGGTGTTGTTTTTTGTTCTTCTGAGGTTTTATCTTCTTTACTATTGAGAGATTCGATATCTTCATCAGCGCTTTTGTCCATGATGTCCTCATTAGGTTTTACTGTATTAATAATTTGATGAGTGCAGACCTCATGCTGCTTTAAAACTTCTTTAAAAATCACGTTTCGGGAAATTTCTATTCTTTTCGTCTCCGGTATCCAGATACGATACCCTTTAGTATTCTCTTCATATCCAACCATGATACCTTTTAGTGATTTTCTGTCTAATTTTCGTCGTTTTTCCTTTGGTACGTGGACAAAACACTCAGCACCAAAGATTCTCAGCTGGTTTATCTCAGCCTTCTTACCATACCAGAGTTCGTATAGGCGTTTGCTTCTTGATATTCGTTGGACCAGTATGATTCAATATAAAGACTGCTGTGTTTACTGCTTCTGCCCAAAACTTAAGACTTAGATTTTTCGCGAATATCATTGCCCTGGCTGCTTTCATTATCGTACGCATCTCTCGTTCTGCACGTCCATTTTGTTCTGGAGTGTAGGGACATGTTTTCTGGTGAATGATGCCTGTCATTTCCATCAACTCTCGCATATCCTTGTTAGTGAACTCTAAACCGTTATCAGTACGAATTATTTTGATTGAGTTGCCAGTATCCATTTCAACCTTTCTAATGTACTTTTTAAAATGGTCAAAAACTTCTGACTTATGTTTTAAAAAATAAATAGTCCTAAAATTAGAAAAATCATCTTTTAGCAAAAGAAAATACCTTGCTCCTCCGATCGAGTTCTCTTGCATAGGACCGCATACATCACCATGTATCAAATGACCTGGAGCCTTTTCCCTGTTGACACTTTCCTTGAAAGGCTGTCGACACTGTTTCCCAACAACGCAAGCTTCGCAAAAAAATGCTGTGTCTAAGAACTTGATGCACTTTGTTTTTAAAATATCGCGTACATGAGCAACATTCTGATGTGCCAGACGTTCATGCCAAACCTGTAAAAAATATTGGTTTGTTGCAACATTACAGCTAACACTATTGTTGCATGTGACTTCGAAGCACATTTCAAATAGTTGTTCCTTTCGAACTCCCACTGCCATAATATTTTCTCCTTTCCTGAAAAGACACTTTTCTTTTGTGGAGCTTAAAATCAAACCTTTGTCCAAAGCTTTACTTTGCGAGAAAAGGTTCATGCAAAGGTCTGGTACATATAAAACACCTGATAAATATTTTTTGACCCATGAAGATCCGTCAAAGGCGAGAATATTTATATTTCCTATTCCGTTCGCATAGATCGCTTTTCCATTACCAAGCCGCACAATAATCGGTTTTTCCAGAATTCTATATTTGACAAACCATTCGCGATGAAAACACATGTGATCAGTGGCGCCTGAATCTAGATACCATTTTTCATTTGACACTTTTGCTTCTGGTCAACTATCACAAATTAAGGCATCACTTTTAATTTCTTCTTCATCATATGTATTCACGCTCATATTCACTTTATGCGCTTTCTTTCTTGGACACTCACTTTTCCAATGTCCCTTCTCATTGCATAAGAAACACTTTCCAGGCTTCTGCCTGTGTTTGTGAGAACCTTTTTTTCATTTTTTAGAAATTAGAGCAGTTTCCGTCTGCAGCATGTGATCTTGTGCACTTGTTTGCATTTGTGTTGCGTGACGTACATCTTCCATGATCAGTCTTGATGTCAAATTTGCAAGAGTTTGTTGATCGCTTGGTGTCGACTCCCAAGCACTAAAAAAATGATTAAATTGTTCGGGTAGCGTCATCAAAATTTTCGTGATGATCATGCTTTCTGAAATGCTTTCGCCCGTATCTCTCAATTGTCTTACCAGAGTTTCAAGTTTGGATATGTGTGTGGCAATGTCGTCGTCTGGATTCTTGGAGAACGAATAAAACCGTTGCTGAAGTAAATGAATATTTGCCCTTGATTTTTGTTCGTACACATTTGCCAATTTCTCCCACATTTCATGTGCAGTAGAACAATTTATTAAGTGCTGAAGTGGACCGTTACTCATCGATGTTACTATTATTCTTTGGGCTTGGTGATCCGATTTTTCCCACGATTTAAGCCTTTTGGCAAATTCCTCGCCCGTTTCTCCTCGGCTTTTTACCGGCTTTAGGCTTGCTCCGCTTGCATGATCGAAAATATCACTTGATTTGAGCACAATTTGTACTTGGAATTTCCAGATGGCAAACTGTTCCCCTGATTGCAATTTTTCTATTTTTACTGTTTCGTTATCCATTCTTTACCTTTTTTGCAATAACCCTGACGTATAATCCTTGTCCCGGCACGCACAATCGTCACAGTTCTTTTCTTTACGAATTAAATGTTACTTTCTTATGTATCCAAAAAAATCCACGAGGGATTACCATAACAAATTCAAAGAAAAAACTGACCGATTTTAATTGTTTAAACTAATAACCGCGTGGACTGGGCCCATAACCTGTTAGATTTATTTAAGCAAAACTAAAGAAAACTGTAAAGCGAAACCAAAGAAAAACCTGTTATTAGAATCAAAGAAAACGAATGCTCATCACGATAAAGTTAACAACCAAGTGATAGGTTTATTTAGCAAAATAATACAGCAAGTGGCAGTAACCTATACATATGCAAAATATATAAATGTCTAATTGTATTTGTTTCATCTAACAAAGAAGAGTGGGGTGTTTATTTAGTTCACAATATATTATATTCTTAACAGTTATGCCTCCTGAAACGAGTTGAATCCCATCAACCAACCGATGATATGCGCTGGTGGAGCCGAGCAGTGCTAGCGGAAGGCTATGACAGGAGGAATGAGGAATGTAAAGAGGAAAGAAGAAAGAAGGTGGGAAAGGCGTGGTGCTGCCGGGATTCGAGCCCAGGACCTCTGGGATGGTAGCCAGGCGCCTTACTCCCTAGACTACCGAGGCCCCGGTTACGTATAGGTTGAGTCTATAAGTATAAGAGCCGTAATTTTCTCATAAATTTATATTCGCCCCGAGAGACGAGACGAGAGGAGAGGAGACGAGACGAGACGAGACTTACCGAGATCGAGACGAGAGTCTTAAAAATCTGGTCTTGTCTCGGTCTCGTGATGCGCTAATTCGATAATGAACATAAGTCTCTAAGTGTGACGAAAAGAATCACGGTACCATCTACTTAAATAGCAAACTCTAGAATTGTAGAAGGCTCAGCAAAGTAGAGATGCTTAATAAAACATCATACCACAAGACTAGAACGACTTGCCTCTGTCTGAAAAAACACCTCTGCTCTCATGCGACCTCCTGGATAATGTCGCGGAAGAGATTCGTGGCGATCTTCACCATTGGGAAATATACGGCAAGATTGAGAATTCCAAACAAAACCCACTCCAAAAGTGAAAGTAGTAATCCAGAAAGACAACTGAACACTTTCTTTGCAGTTGCCCGGCTCTGGTTAGAATCAAATACCATGCACGTACAAACCTTTCCTCAGCTCTGTTGCGAAAGGTTTTCATGATTAAAATAGAAGATACGATCCGCTACCTGATTCTATATGAATTTGGTCACTGATGGCATGCAGTATTTTTAGACAGGCTTTTCCTTCCCAACCTTTTTAATAGCAAGTCTTACCAATTTGAATTTACACCCAGGAGAAAATAATTATTACGTACGATATTGCCAGCCCAAATTTTAAAATATAAAATTTTATTAGGCTGAGACTCTTCGTCATACGTCATATGATGCAGATTTTAAATTATTATGAAAATAATAAGTACAATATTTTGCTTTGAAAGGAGAAACTAAAAAAAACTTACAAATAATTATTCAGGGGTACTCCATTCAAAAGCCTGCAAAATTACAACACACCATCCCTTTTTCATCAGGCTTTCATAAAATCCTGTTCTTTGAATAATGTCCTGTTGGAGTTTTGTTTCAACCGAAACCTCCTTGTTATTCCAGGCCTGACTACATCATTCGGCTTTGGTTTCATTAAAATTCAACGTCTAGCTTCTCTCTTGTTCGAGTTTGATTGCATATTAAAACTTTTTATTACTACGAATGGTGGCGGCGGCACATAATGCAAAAAAAAGTGCGGATTCCATCCTGCATACACTTAATGAGCGAATGATAAAGTATTCTGTATTTCTCAAAAGAATTTTAATTGCGAACTGAAGCACCCAACTCAGGAATAAATTAGTTTGCGGGATGAATGTTTTGTGTCTGTAAAAACACACAAAATGTTTTCAATGGTTGTAATATTGAAACTGTACAAGACGAGACTTCATATTCGGATTTTATTTTGTAGGTAACCTTAAACCTTTTCATACTTTGTCTTGTTTAAAGGTTATACCAACAAGAAATAATGGTTTTAATCAGTGGAGATCTGTGGCTGTGGTTCTAAAATGAGCGTACGTCAATTGATATTCAAAACACACAAAAGACCCCGATTTCTTGGAGCTTAGATATTCTTGTTGTGAGGGACTTACATTATAAATTGATGTCACTAGCTTCGGGAATACGTATACTTTTGTTCTCCAACAAATATACTACTGAAAGATTGGTTCGTAAATAATAGATGTTTTAGCTTTGTTAATGTCAGCCTGGTTTGTTTAAACATCAAAATTATTACTAATTACAATTCAGAGTTATACCAGATTGTATATTTTGGATACCTAAGCTTCTGAGCCCTAAAATTTATAAAATGTAATCTGCACTCAACTTTGTAGCCGTCAAAGACTCATATTTAGAATTCGTCGTAGACTTTCCTAACTTAATCGTCTCAAACGAATTTCGTTACTAGTTTTTGTAGTAAATAATATTATTACGAAATTATTTTTAATCAAGTTGGTGGAAGCTACCATGAAATTGCATATATGTAGATTTCAAGCATGGATAAAGCAGGAAAATTTACCACAAAGGAGCATGTCATTAGTCAGGGCGGTAGCTAGAAATTTGGTTCGGGGGGGGGCGTAGTTAGAAATCTTCGTTTGGGGGGGTACATGGATAATTCTATTATTGAAGTAGAATTAATTAAAGTGAAAAACAGTGCTTATTGTTAAGCAAATGACGTTGGTCAAAGTAAAAAATTTAAAAATTCAATTTTCGACATAATCTCGAGAACCTCATTAGGACAGGACCAACTCCTAAGTCCCCATGGATTGACAGTACGGCGAGTGCACTGAGTCTCTCATTGCCCGTTGAGTTTCACGTAAGTTTTGATTCTCTTCACTGACGAAAATGCCCTCTCCACAGTTGCCGTTGTGACCGGAAGAGTCGTCAAACCTGTTAAAAGGTATTTGATTGTTGGAAATCTGCTCGGGTCACAAAAATCAAAAACTTCCAAAACCTCGGGATCTTTCTCGAGTTCTGATAATTTTTCATACCACAATTTATATTCAGCTCTTACAGCGGATTCTGACACTCGATCATTGAAGTATGGAGCAAGATGATCCAAGTAATCTACTTTTTCAGTTGCGGCAAATCCAGGAAGAAGTATCTGTAAGCTTGAAAGGATTCCCGCATTATCATTAAAAAATTTGTCTAACAAATTCTGAATCAGCGTATCGACCCAAGTAATAAAAATAGCAGGACGAAAGCTACGCTTCAACAGAGTCTGTTTGATAATTAAAACGACCTGTTTGCTTCAACGTGTCTCGGAACTTTGAGTTCCATATCGAATACGTCTTTCGCGAGTTTTTCAGCTGCTCTAAAAATGTCGTCGAGTTATACTTCTGCATTTTTTCGTTCTTCCACAATTTCGTGAACATGCTTTACGGCTGATGCCAAATTACATGATTTTTCTTGCAGTCGAACTGACAAAGGAAGCGTGAAACTGAAAAGTCTGTCACAAACCAAGAGACTAACGATGAACTCGCTTTTCTGAACTGCTGCAAGTGAGCAGACCACTGTTTTTGAGATGATCCTAGACTTTCCAGAAAGGACCCCGCACTTTTCCTACGGAAAATGGCTTTGGGCTAATTTTCTTGAAATTTCCTCGCCCAAAAACCACCTCCAAGGGACTAGAGGGCTATAACAGATTTCTGAATGTAAAACAATTTATTCTTGTAGTCCACCCAACGGCTACCCAAAACAACCACCCCTTTGACCTTTCAACCACCGACCATCTACCACTCCTCTCCTACGTCCCCTCAACCCCAACGGTCAGTTAAGTTAAAAGGCAGAGTAGGAACTCACCTTTCAATTCATTCGTTCTTGATTTTTTGAAAAACCAACAATACTTTGTTGGCCTTGTGCGCGTTTCATTCCGACGATTCGATTCGTTCGTAAACAGGCAAGGGCCTTTTACATCCCAAGCGCAAAGTGGAAACGCAAATTGGTGCCCTTTTATCGCACAGAAATTTGTATGTTTTTCTCTCGGTTGCATGTTTTTCTCTCGGAACGTGGATTCCAGACAGAGAGAAAGCATTCAAATTTCTGTGCGGTAAAAAAGCTTCAATTTGCGTTTCCACTTTTCGCTTGGGATGTAAAAGGGCCTTAATATCAAAAAATTTGGTTGGGGTTCGCGGGTTTTAGCGATTAAAATGTGAAAAGTATAGATTTTCGCGAATTACAAATTTGAATTTTGAATTTGGAATTGTGGGAATATTGGGAATTTTAAAAATTAGGGAAAAGGGAAAATTTCGAAAATGCAAATATAGGAATTTGGATAATTCTGTGAAATTTCAATTCGAAATTGGAGATTCAAAATTTTCCGAACTATTTTCTGTCATTAGTAAATATCGTTAGCGTTTTGACGCCCTCCGCCTAACTGTCCGCTCTGAACCTGGACTTCTTCTTCCTTGGAGTTCATAAGTCTTCCAGTGCTGGGTATATTTCATCAGAGTTCGCTAGTCATGGAGTCTTTTCACCAAACTACTCAGTGTCCCAATAATCGATTCCGGACCGTTCAAACAGGGGCAGAACACTGTCTAGATAAAGCCTCCGTCATGGTAAAATGTCTAGTAGTATAAGCCAACCTAAGACCCAATCTCTGCGGAACTTTGGTACCCTATTATTAACCGATTAAACCGGCGAAATGCATTGGGTTGGCTATTAAATAGTTGCAGGCTCCGATACTACAGGATTTAAGGCGCCCGACTAATACCCTATAGACCCGTGGGTCAAATCCAGTCCACGGCATGGTCCTATGTCTTTCCATATCTCTAACTTAGATAACACTCCATCTTTCTTATCATCCATCTTTACAGCAACAATTCCCTGCCCTTTCTCTTGTCATCGGCTGAAAACATAGTAAGCGAGGACATCTCCGGTAAATATCAAACCGGGCGACACCCGTCCACAATCGGCCAGTAGACCGTTCGGCGCCAACCAGCAAAGAGACAGTATGCGCTACTACCATTTTCGGTATGGCGTCGGTGCACGAGGGCACAATCCTCCCTGCACATTGAACACCAAGGCCAAATCAAACGACAAAAGCACCTCGACCATAAAAAGACTAAACTGTCAAGGAATCGTTCAATTTTTAAATTACGGCCCGCTTACATAGACAGTTCGTCCCGGATGCCAATAATCGCATCGATACCGGTGCGAACGTATCCCTAGTTTCAGCCTCCACTTTCCGGGACGCAGCGGATGCCCTAGCCTCCTTCTATGGACCGCCAATGTATGACAGACTCGCATTTTCGATAAAAAGTTGCTCGCGCTCCATCTCAACCTATACCGATGATACAAATGCTCACGGTGCCAGCTTCTTACCGAAGTTCGAGGTGTTAGTCGATTTTAAATATTGACACCTTATTGACACGCACACCAATTTCGAGATTAATGGGTTCTCAACAGCGTACTATCAACGCGAGTCAACTCAATGACAAATGCTTCTTCTTCTTAAACGGCTCTACAACCGCAACTGTTCTCTCCACCGGGCCCGATTCTGAGCTGATTCCATCCAGTGTGGCATCCCTAAGCTCGGCGCATCCTTGTCGGCGTCTACGAAGGAAGGGTCTCCATCGCTGTCGCTCTCGCCACACAAGCAAAATTTTTCGGTAAGCTTAGAAAGCTGCAGGACCTTCTCGAAGGTGGATTTGGTAGGCGCGTATCATCCCATATCTATCACCCCTGAGAACGTGTATAAAGCCGGAATTACACTATTGTGTTGTGGTGTGTCGTGGCGCTCTGTGTCGTGATCTAATTCATATATTTCATATGGGGCTGATTACATTATTATGATGTGTTGTGGTGTGACGCGTCCCGATTTGGCGTTTCTGGTTGGGCACAGAGCGTCACAACCCACCACAACACAATAGTTTAATTCGGGCTTAAGACTGCTTTGATTACGCCATTTGGTTTAGTTGAATTGACTCGTATGCCATTCGGCTAATGAAATTCACCCCAAACGTTCCAGAGGTTCACCAACGAAGTCACGAAAGATCTGGACTTCGTTTACAGGTTTATAGGGGTGTGAACTTTTACCACCGTTTTCTCCACCTGATTGGGATATCCTGGTTCCGATTAATTATCACCTTCTCAAATGCTCTCGTGCTTCGGAAGAGGGAAATTTTCCGTGGCCCACAGGATGTCAAGCAGCACACCTCAAGGTTGACAAAAGCAACTCTTCTAACCCATCCACTCCCCCTAGTACAGTTTAACGAGTGATGTTTCCTATCGCAGACATCCGTTTGGAGGTAAACTGGACTAGTTTAACGGCCGCAGGTGTCAGTCTCCAGCTTTCTATTGCAAAAATCTGCCACACCCAAATCTGCTCTGAATTCGAAGGCAATTTCTAGCAAACTAGGCGGGGATTAAACACTCCCACTATTTCTTTGATAATAGCAGTCTACACTGATTACAAACCACTGGCTCGCGCCCTTTACAAAATTAAAATCGCTCCAAGAGCGTCCCAGCAACGGCTCACAGATAAAACTAGTAGTCACACTATACCTTTCACAATTCATATAGTCTGATGTGAAACTAGCACAGGCATATCCAGGCCGTACCCGGCGGGACATGAAGTGCTGCAATACCAATCTCAATTCGTATCAGCACAAACCTCATTTCGAAATTTCATACGCGAGTTGCTGATCATCAAAATTTTCAATAAAAGTAGTTCAATAATTTCGCTGGCTGATTTCCGTTTTGGTTTTCTGATGTAAGAAAACATTGGAATGCAATTTAAAAATTCAGAGTAAAGGTAGAGTCCGGACCGCAAGGTTTAAATTTTAAAAAGGTCGAAATATTGAAAAAAAGGTTTAAAGTTAAAGGTTTAAAGTTTCAAGTTTGAAGTAAAAGTTTAAGTAAATTTAATAAAGGATTTTATTGTAAAAACACTTAAATTAAAATTAAAAAATTCTATTATTGAGTTTGATTGTGTTTTATTTTTGAGACTTACACGAAGTAAATAAGAACATAACATAAGAACAACAACTTACAACGCTCGTTAAAATGCCCTCCGCAGAGGGAGCCCTCCTTTTAATGCTCCTTAAGAAGCCTTTTTGAAGCAGTAGAAAAAAGCGTTTTAATAAAGAATTCATTGCGACCTGTGGACATGTAAAAAAGCTTCGGCGTTGAAAAGTTTTTATTTTTGTTCACCTTTTGCAATTGCCTTTTCGCCCTTCTAAAGGCGAGTCTTGTTTTACAAAGCGGTCCCCCAACTAAGTGCTAACCACGTCCCATGCTGCTTGACCTTCGTAATCGAACGAGAACCGGTCTATTGAGTATGCTTATGGCACCCTTTTGCCCGTTTTCTTCAGCCAATTTCAACAATTCAACAATTTCTTAAAGTTCCAATATTACTTCCTTCGGAACTCAGAATTTTTGCCGCTGAGTACCCGGTTCTTATATACAGTGGCTCCAGTGCCGCGGCCAGAAATTGGGGGCCCTGTGTAAAAATTCAGCGAGGGGCCCTAGAGTCTCCAAAAAAAATTTCGCTCGCTCACGGAATTTCTTTCATAAAAACCCGTCCCCGCGACAGAATTATGATTATGGAAAATGTGTCCTATGTAATGTTTAGTGTTATGGGATTTCCTCTAGTATGGCCCATATGCTGATTTGTATGACCCATTCAATGAAGTAAAAATGCAAATAAAGAATTCAAATGATTTTTATTGCCAAAACAAACGGTTTGCTCGCTTCGCTCGCGGGGTCCCAAGCAAGCGGGGCCCTGTGCAGTTGCACACCTTGCACATATGCCAGCCGTGGCACTGAGTGGCTCTCAAAATTATTGGCACACCCCATGAAATTTTGAGATTTTCTAAAAGTTTTGAAATAGCCCTTTTTTTGGAGGGGAAATTGATAGGCACCTTCCAGGGAGTCTGTAAATTAATAATTTAAACAAGGAAATTTTAATCAATAAAATTTGGAAACATAGTCTAATTTTTTAATATCTTCCTTCGTTGTAAAATTTCTTAGTTGTGCCAATAATTTTGAGAGCCACTGTATATTAAGGAATGAGGGAGCAACTCATATGGTAAACGCAGCGGCCAAGTTAGTCCTAGTGAGTACCCGGTTCTTTGCGCAAGCTCGCGTTCAATTACGAACACAACTTGTCGCATCTAGGTATTCGTACGCGTACCACAAGATGAGCCATGATAAAGAAATACTGCCGTCAATATTAACAACGACTGGAATGGTCTTGATCGTGCCTTGTTTGCCAAAAGCGAAAGTTTCGTTACACACAAAGTTCTCATTTAAGGCATTCAATCTTCTGAATAAGAGATTCGGCCATATACCTATGGATATAGTGGGACCACTTTCCCCATCTCTTGAATCGTAGACCGATTTACGAGATGACCCCAAGCTTACATAATTCCCGATATTTCAGCTTCAGCAGTGGCAAAACGCTTTGTCACCAATAGGGTCGACTTAGCTTTTGGAATCACAACTGATCAAGACAAGGCTTGTCATGCTAGGCATCCGTACTGCAACCAAGATCGACTTGCAATGCACTGAAACTACCCAATTCGATTTCCATACCAATGGAATAGAAGACTCTGAGTTTCTAACTCGTTTTCGTGTGGAATTTAAAGTGCGGAACTTAAAGACACCACCAACTCGACAACCAATCCAAAAGGGTGTTTACATGCTGACAGTCCTGGAAGACCCCGACTACGTATTCGTATGAATCGGCCGGATTTGAAAACCTCATACAAAGGTCTATTCCAACGACGTATTCGTTTAATCTATCGACAGACTAAAATCAGCATTGAGCTGTGACCGCGACAACGAAGCCGAGCCAAGGCGGTCGGTGATCTTCCGAAGAGCCTTTCGCTAGGAGGGATTATGTGGAAATCGCAGGCAACTTATCTTCGAAGTTACGCTACAAAACTGCATCCCTAAAAGCTCTGGACAAACTCTACGCAATCCACTGAACGTGACTCAAAACCAAGTATTACTGAGTTTCAGGGCCACCCTAACCACAGGGCTAAATGGGCTATAATCCCGAGGCGCAAGCCTTTTCGGGGCGGCAATTTTTGTTGGTGTTATATTTTTTGTTATTATTAGTTATTAGTTGTTTTTATTTAAAATCTTTTCGTAACAAAAATAAGAACAGATAATTTTCTAATGAAATAGAAAACATTATATATGTATGTGGGATCTGATTTGGTGAGCCGATCCCCAAAGTTATTCTAAGATGTGGGCTTCCGGGACTTGAGTGGTCGCCTGCTATTAAACAAAACTCCACTTCTTTACAAAACTTTATCCCAAAAATGATTCTGCGGCTTTCTAATGACATTTTAGTTTACTTCAATAGAATGTAGAAGCCCCGAATGATAAACCCCATTCTTTAAGGCCATCCGCCGCGGCTGTAGTTATCCTGGGCCTCTCGTGGTCACCTATCTTTTCCAATTCATAACGATCGTGATTCGGCCGTTTCACAACATGGTAAGGTCCCAAAAACTTAGGTTTTAATTTCAACCCTGGGCTAAATGTTGTTCTCTTCACTGCAACCAACCAAGGCTTGGAAGTGTGGCAATGTCAACGCGCTTGTACCACGTGTTTGGCTCCGTGATTGATAATTTGGTTAGGTTCGGTATTAGGATGCGATTTATCCTTTATACCTGGCCGTTTCGCCTCGGGACGCCAGTAGTGATTAACGAATATGGTATGCATTCTTCTATGCACTCACTTTCAAACAGATTGTGGGTATCTACACTAGTATTCCTTCAGAAGCAGCAGAACGGGTTTTACAAGTTAATCTAGGTCTACACTGGTATTCCTTCTTCTCGAGTAACTTGTTTGTCTTTACACGGAGATATCTGTGTACGTGGCGATAATTGTACTTGGCTCCACTTCACTTTAATAAAAATTCCTGATTAAGGTTTCGGTCTTAGCAGCTGAAAAATGTACTTGCCTGTGAGCAGATTGAATGATCTCTTCCTCCATTAATGTGGGACTGACAATTAACTCTTCCCCTGGATTCTTAAATAAAAAGTCATGTTTAAGGTAAAAATCTTTATGAGCGGAGATCTTTAATATCTCTCTTATAACTCTTAAATATTGGTCTTACTTCTGCGCTTGTTTAATTCGGTAATTTAACATATCGACAGTTGGGAATGCAATTCTGCTTAACGCATCTGCGTGCCTCAATTTAGTACCAGAACGATGTTAATCTGGTAATTAAAGTCTTTTAGAAACATGGCCCATCCAGCCACTCTCAGTAGGACATCTTCTTTTTTCATTGTCGTGGCGAATGCATTGCAGTCGGTGACAATCTTAATCCTCCTTGCCAGAACGTAAACTCTCCACTTCTTTAGAGCGTGTACTATATGGCGATTACTTGTTCCGCTGGGCTTGTCTTACGACTCCTGTATTGCCCTGGATGCAACTGTTGAAGGTTACTATCCCGCTGTAAGACAATAGCCCGAATTCGACCTTACTAGCATCGGCATGAATCTCCGCATGCGCCTCTGGTTCAAATAACTTCAACACTTGTGCTTTTGCCAATATTTCTTTTAATGTTTTAAATGCATTTTGCTGTTCGGCTTCTATTTTAAAAATTGCGCTTTTCCTTATGATTATGACACACATGGGGTATCGATACCACGGTATTGCGTAAACCCAACTTATACCTCATGTCTGTCACCGTATACCCAGTTTATACCCAAGAAAACAAGTGGTTATGAACTGGGTATTGATACCACGAAAATTTTGTGGGTATAGACTAGATATAAGATCTTTTCACTGCGCACAGCGCCACCTGTGTGCGAAAATCGAGCAAAAACGTGTAAATATATATTTTTATAACAATATATTTCATCTTTTTTTTTCTTTTTCGTTGAAAATTTTGTATTTGCCTAGGACCCAAATTTATTTCCTTTTGTTTGGCAAGGAATAAAGCAATTAAATGCTCCATTTCCATACCAAATACAATATGCCAACTTTAAATTTAACAAAATTCGCTTTCTAGATTTGAAAAATTTTCCAGCTGTCGACAAACGTCAAACTATACCCTCCCCTCGTTCATGTGTGTCAGGGGTTCCTCAATACCCCGGTATTCGAAATCCTGGTATCGATACCTTGGTATCGATACCTCATGTGTGTCATAAGCATTTGTGTGTCACCGGCTTTGCTACGACTGCATAAGTCTGCTATAAATCTTCTGAAGTAGAAAGTTAGTCCCAGAAACCTTTGTAAAGTTTTCCTATCATTTGGTATAGGAAGCTCAGTTACTACTTTTGTCCTTTTCTATCAAGAGGGCGTTTTTTTTAGTAGCCCATGGGCGCCAAATATCTTAGGACGGCCCTGCTGAGTTTCCATGAGAGTTTAACCAGAGTTGAACCCGAATTATACGTCATGGAAACAGACACAGTTAAGAGTTTTCGTTCAAGATTTTCAACTCCGCTCAACTCAACGAAAATATATTGGTATATTGGTTGAATTGAGTTCACGCGTACACTGGCAAAGGTAGAAAATGTGAAAATGTCATACCTCGCTTGGACGTCAGAAGAGACTTTATACTTAATAAATACTTTTAAAGAAAAATCTATAATAAAATTAATTGATGGAAAAAGATGGAGGAAGACGGAAGGCAGAAATAGAAACGCATAGAGTTAAGACGCTGAGTTGAAGTGTCATTTCAACTCAACTCGACTCCCATGGAAACTCTGCATATCTTCTCTTCGAGCTCCTTCTCTCGTTCTCTTTTCGTTCTAACGGTCCACACCGCCGCACTATCCCGCATTTACATATTAAAAGCAAATCTCTATATAATAATTACAGATAACGTAATTAATTTACAAACAACACAATTGAATGTTATCACAATAAACAAATAAACTAACTAAATGTAAAATTCTTTTATTTTGAGACCATCCTTATGGAGTAGAATGGACTACAGACAATCAATTTATAAGCACAGTTACACGGATTGCGTGAAGGACTTCTCCATTAAGCGTTTCAAACATCAAACATCATCGACTTTTTACTTCCGATATAGGATGTATCGAAGTATGACTCTGAATGGAAAAGATATGTTAAAGTTTGGCAAGATATTGTACAGAAGGACACTGCCAATCAATTCTCCCAGTTCAAGCCATTAAAGAATACAAGAAAATAATGTAAAAGAAGAATTATTGCTTCCTCCTTTGGCTATAAGAAACAACATTTACCAAAAAATGCAAAAACAAAAAATGTCGCATAGTCCTTGAGGACCAACAGACCGAGAAAGTTTTTTTTTCCATTCAAGCAAAAAATCTTCAAGGACTCCCCCGTGACCGAAAGTTTGTTCTTAAAAGAGAAAACGGAGCGTTTTCCATCCATCCAATGGCGCTACAGCCCAAATCGAGCCTTGGCCTCCTCTAGGGCATTCCTCCACGTTTGACGGTCCCTTGCAGCATGTCTCCAGTTCCGGATGTTGAGCATTGCCTCTGCGTCAGCCGTCACAGAGTCTATCCATCTCCTTCTGGGTCTACCTACTGGCCTATTTCCCGAGATTTCTGATATCATAAGCCGTTTTGGGATGCGATTGTCCTCCATCCTGACTACGTGACCGGCTAATCTTAGTCTGTTAATTTTTTTTAAAATTGAGAGTTCTGGGTCGTCAAAAATTTCATACAACTCGCTGTTGTATCTCCTTCTCCATATTCCATCCTCTCTGGTTGGGCCTATTATGCACCTGAGGACTTTTCTCTCAAACCTGTTGACTCGTTCCTCTATGTCCTGGGTCATAGTCCAAGTCTCGCTGCCATAGCACAGTGCTGGTCGTATTACTGTTTTGTAGAGTGAGAGTTTCGTTTTTCTGTGCACAAATCTTGAGTGCAGTATTTGTTTCTGGGCATAAAAGGCTCTATTAGCCAGTAGTATTCGTCTAGTTAGCGTTTTCAACTACATTGAAATTCCATGAACTTCCAAGCTTCCACTCCTAATTAAAAATGTTTCTACAATCAAGCCAATTATGCTGCAAGCAATGTGGTGCCTTGATAAAATGTAATTAACTCAATTTAGAAGCCATTGTTGCCTCAGAGCTGGTGACATTTCACCACTATGAATACCAGTCCCAAAATCAAACCTGTCACTTGTGGTGCTCTCGTGGCAAAGTCAACAAACTCAGCAACTCCAGAGTAAATAAAAATTGTGCAAATATTTACAGAACTTCACTTTAATGGGGATTAATGTGGAACTAATATGGCCTTGATTGAAGGAGCGCTAAGTGGAGTGAGTCCAACTTAGTATGTTTGTGTCGCTAGGAAATGTTTGTTTTTCTCTATAGTAATAACACCGTGTTTACGTATAATTTATTTCATGTCTTAGCAACTGGGGTTATACATATTAAGGAGATAATACAAACGTCGATGGTTTTGGTCTATGCCGAAAAAAGCACAGATTTTATGTTCATGATATCGCGGTTAATGACTTGTTTAGCACGCTATAATTTTCCCGTAGCAATTCCCCAAAAATATAGTGGAGAAAAGGAGTCCTTGCGTGAAGTAAAAATGGTTTGTAAAAAAGACTAATGACTTTCATTAGAACTTCTTCGCGTATAAAAATTCCCCAAAAAAAACCTTCACCAAAGGGAAATAAAATTCAATTAAAACGAAATTAGTTTAAATTATTTATCACTTAACTTCACAGCTTGTTTGGCACTCTTTGTGCAGGATTTTAAATTTTCAAGTAATTTCAGACTTAACAAAATTTTTACTTTGTTTTATATTTATAAATTCTGCATCAACAAAAGCGATGATTGAGGAAACTAGACAATCTCAACACTAAAACAAAACAATGTATTCAAAGGATTCGCCTGAAGGATAATGTAAAATTATGCAAGGTGTGCATAGTAAGTGTGCATAGTTGATTATCTCTGATAAAAAGTTGCAAAAGGCGCTTGTGGAGCTCTAATCTTCTAGACAATGTTAACAAACACATTTAACACAATTGTGTTCCATAATCCTGATGAATGATGAAGCATCTTTCTAGCACAAAATCTCTTTTACATTGGGCATTTGAGATTCTGACTACGACAGAAATTTGAAAATGTTATAGAACAGGTCGATGGCTTCTTATAAACTCTTCCAAAACATTTGTGACAAGTCGACTCTCGCCTCGATTGAAGACAATGTTCCTAGAAGCTCTGTCTTTTTTCAATCGTCCATCGTTCCATTCCAGTGGTAACGATTTACTCAAAAATATCGTCACCTGAGAAACGAAAATACTCTGTATTAGATCGCGAGTTTCTCGTCACCAGTGGCGTAGCTATAGGAGGGCTAGGCGGTGCCGTGCAGCGGGACCCTCAAGCTCAGGGGCCCCTCGGCCCTTGACCAGCAAACCTTGAAACTGGCCTGAGTAAAATAGACCTAAAGTTGCATAGTGCAGCCTAAAACCTGAACTACATTGAAAAGCAGTGCTGTGCTGTGCAGAGCAGTGAATTTTACACTTTTTGTAACTGAATTCAATTTATTTTCACAGCACTGCACAGAAACTGCTTTGCTTAGGCTGATTTCTAAAAAACTGCTTCGCACTGCTTCTGTTCACACATGAAGTTAGGTTTTCATTCAAAATGGATGAGGAGAAACTCATTGAATTAGTGCGAAGCAAAGAATTTTTATACAATACAATTGAAAAACGTTATATGAATAAATACTTCTAAACGATGACCAAATGTCTTTACCAAATGTCAAAACACTGCTCTTGCAATGTGTTTCACCTTCCGTACCACAGCGACGCACAGCACTGCTCAGCACTGCACTGCTTTTCAATGTATTTTGGCTTAAAACGGAACAGGTCTTAAGGTTAAACCCCAAATGGCAACAAAGCAATCAAAACGTACATTGGGGTTTGACCTTTAGGCTACTGCCTGCTTGCGGTTTAGAACGCAGGAATGTAATGGCTTTCAATATATTTTCGGGCTTCCCTCTGACCTGGGGCTCGGGGCAATTCATCCCAGTTGCCCCGCATTGTGGCGGGCCTGACTAGACACACTAATAGTTCAATTAAATACACGTTTTACTGGTATGGGTAAAGTCTGTCAAATATTCAGTTTTCTATCACCAAAATTTTACTAGTTGTAAATGACGCAACTTTATTACAAAAGTGTGATATATTCCAAAATAAATATTCTGATATAATAGGCTCCAATTTTTCTCCTCAATTTCTTAATATTTCCTACCTAGTTCTACCTGAATTGACCCAGTTCACCAATTATGTGAGATAATAATGACTTTACGGAAGTAATGTATTTATTTTATACAATTCCCATCACCTCTGCAACTATTCACTAGTTTACAATTTTTTTCTTAATTGCGGGTACCTAATAGGAAAGGTGTTTTTTAGCCTAATTTGAGGTCGCTGAAAAATAAAATTACCCTCATTTATTTTTCCAAAGAACCGTTATCGAGATATTAGCAAAACGGCTTTTTCCAATTAGCTAAGGCGCACATTGAGCTGTGTCACGCAGAAAGCGCAGAGCAGGGCAGCACAGAAAAAAACCGGCTTTACACAGTTGCCTAAGCACATTAGGGAGCAGTTTTGATAGACAGTTTGACGAAAGTAATTTTGAAATGGAGGAATATCTAAATTTATTAAGCTCTAACTCAGATTCGGATGAAGAATTTGAAAATTTATTAAAATCGATTAATTTTTCTTCCATTTTAAAAAAAAAAGTCCTTACGCGGCACGTAGCACACAGTTTCTGTGCCCAATCCACAAGTGCCGTGAAGCCTGCGCCTGGCGCAGTATTCGTGTTAACTGCTCTGCGTTGCAATTCGCGGTTCTTCCTTAAAAAGCATGAAACACAGAAACTGTGCTGCTCTGCCTGTGTCGCCTGCGTCTCAATGTGCGCCCGGCCTTATTGGCAGGTTCTCGAGTACCAAGACTCAAGCTTAGCTTAAAAAATACACTTTGTTACGCAGAATCCTCCCACCTATCTAAAACTGTAAAAGTTAAGGCTCTATCCTACTAAGTTCCAGAGTTATGAGTCAAAGCCAAAATTTTGTTTTTTTAACAAAAACATCAACTTCAACTACCCTTTTTTCCAAAAAATAACCTAGTATTTCCTATGATTGATGTGCAGACAATTTTTATGCTACGACCTTTACTTTTGAAGTTATAAGCAATTTTGATGTTAAAATTGGCTTTATTTTGTGCTTTTAGGTACTTTTTTTCACCTAAGCTTTGTCGAGGTACCTGCAATGCAATTAAGAAAAAATTGGTAAACTAATGTATCTACTATGTTACATTTAGCAATTAGCTTGGCTTTGATGATGAAGTAGCTTTGCACCTTTAGTGTATTACAATGTATGTTTTTTACTCGATAAAATAAAACCCATTCAGTTTAGATAGGGTCCCAACTTTTGTTTGCACCGGGGCCGCTGGACACGTAGCTACGCCACCGCTCGTCACTAAAGCCACAAGTACGTCGAAAGGCACAACTTTTGTGGCACTGAGCCCAGGCAACTCGTATATTTGCCCAGCACACGAAGGACAAATAATATCATCGGCAAACCAGGCAATATGATTTCCTTTCCCAGTTTACGATGGACATACGAGTCGTGCTTGACAACCAGAACATTGTTGTGGACTCCTTGGTCAGTTGTGTATCGACACAACGTTAAATTTGTCACCTTAGACCATCCAATGCTGGAACAGACTTAAAGACGTAACGCAGACTTCTGTAGTACTCTGTTCTTCTCCCTAAATAGCTATAGAATCCTTGCATTTCTAGGTTCTTTTGAAGCCTTTTCCAGCCCTTCTCATACTTCACTCCACCTGATTTTCGTATATAGTCTAACACTAACTAAATTTCTTGAACTAAAATTGAAAACCCTGGCTCGGATCGTACTTCAGAGGACCTAGCCGTCGTAGTTCGGCCATATTTTTCTTAATTTTTCTCGGTCACTCAGGTTAAGGCACCCCACTACCACCCCAAGTAGAACATCACGAGATCTCGACAAACTCGAGAGTCTCGTCTTGGTCTCGACTCAAGAATCGAGACGAGAGTAAAGTTCGGTCTCGACAAAAATATTCTCGTCGAGACGAGATTAAACTTCGGTCTCGACATACATATTCTCGTCGAGACGAGATTATTCGCTCGAGATCTCTTCGCAAGTTAATAGCAAACAAGTCTGGTAAAAAATGTATCTGATGAAGCGCGCACGCTATTTTCAAAGCTGGGATATGGTTCTCATTCACGTATAAACACATTTTTGCCTCTTGCATTACGTTTACTATTTACTTGAGTTCTTGTCTTGAAATTTACTTGAAACTCAAGTTGCGTTTTCGGTTCACTTACTTGACTTCAAAATGTCTTGAAATTTTCTTGAGCTGACATTTGACATTTCCTGTTATAACAGAAACTAGCTCCTTATTATAACATAAATAACTTTAAAAAGATTGTATCAAAAGTATACATTCACTACAGTTTTTATTTTCTTCTTGTTCCAAGAAAAAAACCACATGCAAAATTTAAAGTATTCAAGTAGCGTTTACATGAGCTTTTTCAAGTCAGTCATAACAGCATTACTTTTTTTCAGCATTTACTTTTTAAGTATGAAAAGACAAGGACATCTTGGTATGAACGAGATGGCGGCTTTGCATTTTCGTGCAGTTTCAATTTTGAACATATTAAATGTGCACTCGTATTTAATAAATGCTTTTTCATAGTTAGCAAAAACATAATATTATCATATTCACCGCACTTACTTACAAGTTTTCTTTTCAATTTCACTTAATAACCTACGAACTTTTAATTTTGTCAAAAAAAAGTCTGAAATGTCAAAAATTAAGATGAAGATCCGAAAAAGTATGAAAAGTTCATACTTTTTCTGGCACTTTTCGAGTTAGCTGAGCTTTTTCGCGTAGATTAGCTTTAATTTTAGCATATTTCTAATCCTTCGCACTTATGCCAAATGTCCGTAAAGAATTTTTGTCTCTTTCTAAACTTACTAAAAAGTGTAATATTCGTCTGAAAAAAGTAAGTGTCATAACAGCATAAGACGGAGATTAGACTGTTCGTTCCTACGTACGTTCCTCACGAGCTTTTAGATGAACGGGGAAGTGGAGATGATGCCCCTCATCACCTCCACTTCCCCGTTCATCTATAAAGCCGTCTAACACATACGGAAAGTTACACAAGTCGACCAAAACACGAGCGAGACGGGTTAATCAATTTACAATGAGAAGGAGTAGATAGCAGCATTTTGGTCGGTTGTTCGTGGTTGGTTCTCCGATTGGAGATTAGGCAATAAAAACTGATATTTTAATATTGCACTTGTATCAAGTCCCTCGGTAGACGGTGATTAGACGGTTTTTAGATGAACGGGGAAGTGGAGGTGATGAGGGGCAGCATCTCCACTTCCCCGTTCATCTAAAACCTCGTGAGGAACGTACGTAGGAACGAACAGTCTAATCACCGTCGTAGGCTCGTCACTATAGTTCCTGCATCGGTCGTTGGCCTGAGTTAACTTACTATCCGGCAGACCTTGCACTATACCTATTGCATATTACTAGCTGGTTAATATTTTAAAAATTTCGGCAATTGTGGGCCAAAAAAGTTTTACTTCTAAAGTTTGGTCTTAAGCACACTCATATTTTTCTATTATTAGTAGATATTACGCAAAATATTATAAACAACTACCTGTATTATTATCTACAAAAAAGCTTTTTAGGAAAATTCTGTGGGAGTCACGATTACCGACATACATAAAGTATATCAAAACAAAGAAGTAAATTGGAACTCTTTTTCAAGATGACGGAAAACATCTTTGAAAGTACATCCTATCTACATGAAATGCACATTTGCCCCCTTTTTCAACCATTTTACTGGACCATTTCTTGGGGATAAAAATTAATTATCTAGAACGCTAGCGGCTTGATGATTCTGTGCTTTTGCGTCAATGGTGTGAAAACTGTTCCCATGGGTCCACTTTAGCATTAATGAAGTCAAGTACACGCACTTAATAAATTCATTTGATAAGACTCCGTCCCCCTGAGCACGCACCTCAACTCAACATCAATTTCGGGAGCTGTCAAAGGCTTCTTCTTCATCTCGTCTTCACATCATTAATCATCTTCGTTTCGGTAGGCGACACTTCTCAATCGAGATCCATGTGGATAAATTAAATTGGAGATGCTATCAGGCGATAGGGTGATTAATTAAATTTAGCGCCGCTCTAGAGATCATTTCATTAAAACGTTTTCAAAACAACAAATTTAATAATGGAAAAATTTTCTCGTTTGTCGGCAATGGCCGACTTGGGGATTAAATGTGAAAAAAAATGCCTCAAGAATTTTATGTTTTTATGTTGGGCGCGCGTTTATATTTTCACCTAGATGCATGCTTTTACCTGAAATACACATGTTTTTATCTAAAAATATATTCCTTCATTTTCGATACTAGTAGAATGAGTTCGCCTTTGTGAATTGCTTTTATTTTTGTTCTGTACCATCTCTTTTCAATTTGAAAACACGCGCTGCGAGGTATCTTTTTTTAATGCCAAGGTAAATGTAAAAAGATCTAGACAACATAAAAAAATGGGTATAAAGTAGAAAACTCTCTCAGACTAAAGCTCTTCAGTTAAAATACAAAAAAAAAGCATCACAAAAGAAAAAGGGTCGCTTTTCAAATTAATATCCACCCTGACAGATGAATAGAGACGGTCTGGCCGCAATTTATTTACTGAAATTTTTTCTAGAGAATATTAAAACAAATTTGTTAAACAAGAATAAAACAAAAAAAAAATAAAGCAAAATCCATTGTTCCTTCCGTTGGGCGATAACAGCAGTCCGAGACACTCAAAAGGACAAATTCAAAGTAAAATAAAACCAAAAAGCCTTATTCAATTTCGTCCTGACATTCTGTTTGATATCCTGGAAATGAATTCGATATTTTGTATTTTATTCTAAAATCCTTAATAAAATAACAAAAAAAAAACTTCAAGAATTTAATTCCCA
Source organism: Thereva nobilitata (assembly GCA_963855945.1). Classification (NCBI taxonomy): domain Eukaryota; kingdom Metazoa; phylum Arthropoda; class Insecta; order Diptera; family Therevidae; genus Thereva; species Thereva nobilitata. The sequence goes on along the minus strand of OY979694.1, from coordinate 42,779,860 downwards.
CAAAAAATGGGTGAGGGAAAAGGGGTTGAAAGTTTTACAAAAACCACTCAAAGAAAAACTTTTCAAAAATGGTATGTTCGTCTGTGAGTCTGAAAGCGTGAAAAGTGTTGAAATATTTCTTTATAGAATTTCATATAACAAAGGAGCAAAACGTAAGGAGATCTAGGTTGCAATAGAAGGGTATGTCCAGAAGGGTAAAGGTTAAATGTAATGAAATATAACCCGTAACATTTCGCATTCACACAGAAGTGGTACTCGACAGCTCAGACCATCATAATTTTTGCCCTTCTGCATTGGAGTACTTTTTGGTCCGTTAAAAGTAACATTTGTCGTCATTGTGCCCTTTAGGGGGTGGTTTTTATTGTACAGTTTATGCAGTATATGCGAGTTTGGGGGTTTTTTTTGAAAATTTGAAAGCAACGATTGCAACTTTGTAAAAGGTAAAGGTATTCTCCTTTTCGAATGACCTTTAAATGTTAAAGGCTCAAGGGTAAATCATGGAACTTGGTTTATCATACATTTCTTTCGAAACATGTAAGGACACCAACGGGACGGGGTTTTGAAAGCAACCCTAACGTGGTTATATAGGGCTGCATTCAGTGAGGCCAAATTTACGCCGTGACTCTAAGGTTAAGCGGTTGTTTAGCCGACTGTGGAAATGTCTAGAGCCATCTTGTGGAGTTTAGAAATCTTACTAGCCTGCCCGACCTCTAGTCTGGAGATCTGTTTTAAATCTTCCAAACATAACTGCCTAGCGTGCGCTGCCTGGCTTTGGCTAGAGAGCTGAACATTTATATAGAAAGGTAACAAGCGTTTCTCTCTCGTTCGTCTTCCCGCAGCTACGGCAACAGGCGCCAATATCCCGTGATTAATTGCCGTAATTCTGGCAATATCTCTTCAAAGTCTGTTTATAAGGCGCATTGATAGAGTTAGATATAGTACAAAGAATTAGTGCTGCACACGAGACGAGACTTGTCTCGAAATCGTCTCGTCTCGATTTTCGATACGAGACCGAGACTACCATTCGAGATCTCGCGAGACATCTCGAGGTCTCGAAATCAAATCGTTATTTTGAAATCGTATCGACACCAACTATTTCAGTATCTTCACGCTGCGCTCTTTGACGAGCACAACATTCGGCACCAATACATGGCTTGAGCAGGCTGCAGAGACAAGGCGAAGAGTACGCATTCCATAAGCATTTAAATGCAGATTCCATTCCAAAACAGAAGACGTATTTTACTGTCATTTCATTTCATTTCAACGCATTTAAAATGAAATGCGTTGAAATGAAATTAAATGACTGTAAAATACCTCTTCTCTTTTGGAACGAACTCTACGTAAATGTAACTCGACACAAATTAGAAATTAACTTTCGATTCATTGATCCCCTCTACCCCGCCTTGGTGCCATTGCAAAAGGAAGATTTACGTGTCTACGTGACTAGCACGGAAATATAAGGAATATTTGTATACAATTTCATTAATATGGCACATATTCATATTTCTCGAAATACAGAATACTGAGCAATTTGTATTATTTACAGTGAAATTCGAGACTTTTCGAGACGAGACGAGACCTGCAAATACCCATTTTTTCGAGACAGAGACTAGACTAGGCCAAATCTCGTCTCGTCTCGTGTGCAGCACTACAAAAAATGGTAGTTTAACTCATCGTCTCCGATCATTTGCTTCACCATTGACCCTTAGAACCACGTTATGAATGTTTTTTTTAGGTCAGGAATCATCTTTTGTACTTGTCCGTCATGTCGTTGGTCAGTCACGTCATCCTGCAATGTCTAGTAAGTAGTTAGGTTAGTTGGAAGGAGGTGACGTCAGACGAGGAGACGTCACGGGGAGGTAGGAGGAGAGGTCTATAAATCCTGAGTTTGAACTCTTGATTATTGTAGGAGTTCGAAAATGCAGACTGTGCAAGATTGTTCCACAGTCAAGTTTTATTCCAGAAGAGGCCGAATGTAGGTTTTGTATATTACAGCACGCGCCGATGGCTAGAGGTGAAACTTGCACTTCTTAAGAAACCCCAGGTACCGGGGTGTTTGTTTGGAAATTTGGAATATGTAGTTGGGTCGTGCTTGTCTTGCATTATCGAAGGCGTATAAGTAACGCAGAGCACCGTCATCAGCGAAACTGTGAAGAAGGACACCCTGATAAAACTTTTATGCAACTATCGTAGTTATTGTTAATGGAAATAAATGATCTCCTCCTTCAGGCAGTCTTATTTTTTTTTTGTGGAATACTAGAGCTCAGGGAAAGCCCTTTGTACTGTCGACAATCTATTTTCTTCGTATAGAGTGCAATGTATACCTTCAATACCAAATTAACTAGCTAGACTCATTATAATGAGGACTCGCTCCCACTCTTTCACTCGAACTAAGCTTACTAATAGCCTTTACACCATGACGTGACCAACAACATGACGGACTGGTAACAACAAAAGATCACTCCTAAGCTTAGAATTGCAACAAAAATAAACTACATCTCCTGATAGCACGAATGACGTCCTCAAAGCATTCATTTCTTGAAATGAATATATTTACACACATTAAACTCCATAAACTACGATGGCTCGGACATGTTGTACGAACTTGGAAAGAAAGAATTCTAACCAGGATTTTCAATAGAATACCATCAGGAAAAATAATTATAGGACGACCAAGACATAGGTGGATGGATGACGTGTTAAAAGATATACGAAAACTTCGTTTAACAAACTGGACAAGACTTAAGGACAGCTAGAGGAAGGACTCCAAGAGCCCCAAGTCCTACAAGCTGCTTCGAACTAGCTAACCAAGTCCATAAAGGGCCCATTTCACCAAGCTGGTGGGTGGCCCAATAGCTGATTTCGACATGATAAATATTTTATCAGAGTGTCTGTCGTTCATTGCCTTTGAATCCGCGATGACCCAATAATGGTTATTTGCTATCTTATCATTTTGATTCCCCTTGGCTATAGGAGAAGGCAATCTTCGTTTGTTAGAGTAGGGTCCTTGTTGAGTTTTCGTAGTTTCATCTCAATATAGCGAAAACCTCCGCTTGAAAGACTGTAGCTAACGTTTTACTAATGTCTGGACCTGCCACTAGCGGGTAGCCATCCATGTACTACACGAACTCATCCAGTATAACCCATCGTATACGTTCGCATATGTGAAGAAGATGCAAAGTTATTCTGTACTCAGATTAAGGTCTCACCGACATCAAATTTGCATAAACCCAGAAAATATTGCTGTCGCAATTCGAATGTCTTCTAACAACACAGTACAAAAGCATAAAATCGAATTGTCGATACACAGCGTAGTCAAATGAAGATCCACAACTTATTCTTTAGCACTGCTTTCACTTAATATTCAGAAAGTAATAGTGTGGTGTGGTGTCTGGAGGAATCATGTTCGAGTTCGTGCAAAGATAGACATGATTGAAAACTATTGCGCTCATCAGTTGCATCCTTTGATTTCGATGGAGCAGTACCGCCATAACATTATTATTAAGTAAAAATATTATTAAAGAGAAAAATGTATGACCTACTATAAAGCACGCGCCAGATCTGCATGATCGTGATGTATTTCATTAGTACAATTGCGATCATACTGAAACCATTCTTTTTTTTACGTGTTTGGGGGCTGCCGTTGCCCCACTCACCAACGGTGCGCCAGCTTACGTCACGATGCTTTATAGTACACCTGAATTGAGCGTTCCACGAAGATTCAGTCGATAAAATTGGTCGCCAAAATTTGTCACTGGCTCCCGGAATATTGGTTGGGACCGCAAGAATCGTGTTGGATTCAATGCATCAAAAACGAAGTACTGTCGAACCTTCTCTTAATATCCTAAGCAGAGTCCAGGCATCCTAGGAATAATAACATATTTCAATTTACTAAACAAGCAGAGTAGTTCTTTGGATTTCTTAGAAGCACTATTTCCCACCATTCCACCTTCAGCCGTCGGCCCAGGCCATAAAGCCCTATATACTACGCCGTCTTGAATCCAACTCGTTTATTTAGGCCGAAACCGCGCTTTTAAACTTATTGGTAATGACTCTAAGCCCTAAACATAATATGACGTCCCGTACCGTAAGAAAACTGCACGAATTTGAGCTTACCTACGCCATTTTAACACATGGCCCTAAAAGAAAAGGTAAAGCGACAAGTAGCAGGTGTAAAATGGATATTTAAGCAATGAAATGCAGATTTAAGCGATTTTTTGATTTAAGTTGTGGAAGAAATATTAACAGCTTAAACGTGCTTATCAAAATAAAAGGAAACAAATTTAGCCGAAAAAACGCTTGAGGACTGATGCCCCCCATCTTATGGCACCGTACGTGACACGCAAAAATTTAACGAGCGTTCGCCAAGTTTATTAAGTTAATTTAGGTCGGTGCCATATGGACACTCATGTTCGTACTATAGGTTATGTACAGTTACGTTACGCTACGTCATATTAGGTTCAGGCTTTATTCAATTGACTCGTTAAGACCCCGTAGAAATGTAGCAGCTCTGGAAAAAATTTACCGCTTTTACCACAATGACTGCTCGGCCGAAATAAGTAACCTGCGACTATGTTTTTCCCGCAACAAAATACTAGCCCGCTCAGCTCGCGCACACTAGGTATAACATCTCGACTGTGGTACAACCTTCTGCAGACAATATTCCCAAACTTATACAGAATCCAAAATTTCAAACGCAAGGTTCATCGCCCTGTACTCATGCATGCCTTATCCTATCCTGTTTCTGTCCTTTGCCCTATGCTTACTACTAGACATTGCACCATGGCGTGAACGACATTAGGGACTGATAGTATAAAGGTTGACACTTGCCTGGGCATTTAAGGCTCCAGCGCTCCACCCGACCACGAGTGCGTACAAATTGTTGTTGTTTTGGCGTGGCGTGTTCGGATGGAGCGCTCGTGTATTTGGGACTTTCACAATAAAAAATGTATATGAAAAAGATGACACCAATCATCAATCCATTATAAATTCGATTGGCTCTAAAGTAAATTATTTACGTAAAAACAAAACAAAAACGAAAAACTGATAAAAGTAAAAATTGGACACATACACGTACGGGTTTACGGCTCAACACTTCTCATTTCCTGTGGCAATCAAAACTCTATAAAACTGTCGAGGGATGTTGCTCATGTCTAAATACCTTGACACCTATTACAATTTGTCTAGGGGAAGTCCAGAGTGATGGGAACGTGAATGTAGGCTACAACAAGAGCATAAACATCAGGCAGCAGATGTCTTAATGAAAAGGTACTCGGATGCCGAGGTGAGATTCTGAAGTTAAAACTGATGTTTAGTGGGGAAATAAAATCAAGCTGATATGAGTGGTGTTGATTTGAAGCGGACTTATAGCATATGCCACGATTGTTTCTTATTACATTACTGACAAGTCTACCATCTGATATGGCTAATTAGTCTTGAAGTTGGAAATGTTTGCAGCAGACAAGGTCAGAAATAATCAATGACCTTCAAGATGTGTTATACCATTTCTTTCGAAACTAATTGGTATGCATGCTCACATCTAGATAAGGTTAAATAAGTTGAAGTTGACCTTCAAAAAATCTAGCTCCAAATTAACCATGGCGTGTTTATGAAGTATCCCGTAACAAGAATACGTAACCATCAATACTAGAATTAATTTTGAGGTCGAAGCATTAATTTTTTACAAAGATTTTCATGAGGCTGTTAAATCAATGCAAACACCAACTAAAACTTTATTATCTAACTTTTAAAATATTTTTCGATATTTAGTCCAGGAGGGATAGAAAAAAAGTTGAAATAAATCTACCCTGCGATTTTTGGACGCTATAATTAAGAGAAAAATCGTAGGAATTCAATGAATGTGTTTTGGAAAAAATCGGTCCAGTAGAACTGATGGAAAAAAGCTAATAATGGTAGCGAAAACACGTTTTTCAATGTTTTAGGTGCGAAAAAATTTTGTTTTTGGAAAATAACAAATAGTACGTAATACCGCTTAAAAAGTCGAAAATTATGAGTTTTGGACAATTGAAATCGGTCAACAGGTTTTTGCAAAAAAAAAAAAAAACCGCGAAATATGGCCATATGGTGGATTTCTATGCAGTAGATTTCGAGAAATCCAAATTTTTTCCTGTCAGGCATATGTATGTATATGAAAACGCTCGAAAACTTCCATCGCAGAAAGCTCGGCCGGCAGAAAACTTGCCCACACCATATTTCACTTCCCCTTCGCCGAAAGGTGTTTTTTCTGAAAATCAAGAAAAGTGCCTGTTTTCGAACGCGTTTATGAGGTATCAAATCGAACATCACCAACTTTTCATGAAAATGGGTTGGTAGAGTAACTCCTCGAGAATAAATAGAGCTTTTCAGAAAATCTCTAGCACCACCGTGGGCCTCGTTCAAACTTTTTTCCTGAAACGGCTTTCTTTACATTTTTGAGATTTACGCGAAAAGTTATAATTATTTTTGCATGAAATTTTTATTGTAGGTAGGAAGCCACAATTTCAGCTCTGAAACAAGGTTCTACGATAATTACAGTCAATTAAATGTCAAAAAATGGCCATATTTCGCGGTTTTTATTTTTTTTTGCAAAAACCTGTCGACCGATTTCAATTGTCCAAAACCCACAGTTTTCGTCTTTTTAAGCGCTATTACGTACTATTTTTTTTTCCAAAACAAAAATTTTTCGCACCTAAAATGTTGAAAAACGTGTTTTCGCTACCATTATTAGCTTTTTTCCACCAGTTCTCCTGGACCGATTTTTTCCAAAACACATTCATTGAACTCCTACGAATTTTCTCTTAATTATAGCGTTCAAAAATCGCAGGGTAGATTTATTTCAACTTTTGAATACTTTTCCGCTATCTGTCCTGGACTATTTGTTCAAGAAATAACACCGAATGAAACACATTAAGAACAAGTTAGACAAAGGCCTGATCGACCAGGAGAAGGGTTCTTCGCTATGATAGTAGGCGAAGCCAGAAGAGAGGGCAAGAAATTACTATAAAGAGAGAGAAGTGGAAACACATAGGACTATAGGCTGGGAAGAATTCGAACCCATGATTCTATGATGATATCCGATGCAGTAACTTGACCTTCGCACGAGTCTATTTTTCAGAATTTAGGGTGGGACAATGATGATGATTAATGAAGCAGATATTCGAACTGGCTCAATAATACCACGTGCTTGCACAAAATTTTTCTGTGATAGAGAAGGCTACTATAGTCCCGCTATTTTTCTATCGTGTATTGAACAACAATATGTCTCAATTTCACAAGGGTTTAATGAAGTAAAAAGGCACGAGGATCAAAAAAAATAAGAATTTCTTCGGTGTAGACGGTCGTACGGTTAATGTTTTTATTTTTAAATTAGTAAAAAAATATAAACTTTTATTAAATAGGAGTTTAATGTCGAAAAATAATGAAATAAAAAAATTGCAGTAAAAAAACCTAACCTGAAAATTTTGTCTGCATATAAAATTTAAAAATTCAAATTATAAATAATTGTGCATGAAAGTACACATCTTAGCGAAGAAATAGAGATTCGTAAAAATGCTCTACGATGTCGGGGAGCTGTACACGAACGATTTTACGAAAACGCTTTTATTTACAAAAATTGAAATTTCACGAATAGTTTTAAAAATTTCGCGCCAAAAAAAAATATGTATTTTCGAATAGCCAAAAGCAATATTTTTACCAAGTAAAAAGTTTCTGGGATGATTTAATAAAAAGTAAAAAATAAATGAAAAAACGCGATTTTTAACGGTATTTTGCGTTTTTCTCTATTTATAAGGCGCTAGTCAATATGTCATAATACATCAATCGAAAGATAATTTTAATACCTCTACAACTTTCTAATTTGACTTTTTCGGATTTGAGCTCAACTTTTTGTTTTATTAGCGAAAACCCGTTTTTTTTTTACTTTCGCGAATTTTTTAGGTTAGCTTAGCCAATGATATTCCGGAAAAAAACAACGCTAATTGTCTGGAGCATTTCTGTAGATTGATTGGACTAGTAAGAATGTAGCTTTTAGCATAGCGACTGCTTCACTGAAATCACTGGAATCACTGGAATCAACCCAACTATCACTTAACAATGACCCGCCATCGGTGGCTTAGGGAAAATAACATGTGGTAACTGAAAAGTATGTACTCATAACGTTATGGTGGCCACTGGTAATAGTTTAAAAAGGTAGGATAGGCTATTAAGATAAGACCTCTTTTAAGTAAAGTGATTCTAATAATCTCCCTCGTAAAAATCTTCCATTACGAAAGTTAGGACTACGCTCGAAGACTGTCATGGAAGACAAGACCAATGCAAATGAGTCGTTATTCTGTTTAAGCATAATGACGATTCTTTTATGTATATTATAGCTACCATACAAATACGACGCCATATGCTCGAAGCAGGTTTTTGATGAAATCTACTACTATTGGCTTTAAAGGGATAGAAACGAAAGGCCATGCAATATTCGCATGGGAATCAAATTCAAGAGCGCAAGCTTCATATGTATTCATGCAGACAACGAATCATTGACATAGCAGTAAGCAAAAAATTGTTCGTTATGAGTTACTAGGTTTGAACCTAAGAATGTCCACCTGGGTATCACCAGAAAGACCCCGCAATCAAATAGATAAGGTGTTATAAACAGCATCCTTAATGGACTTCGACTAGGAAACAGTTTGTCGTGATTAATCTTCAACATGGCCATCGCAGAAAGAGATCTGGTTAGAAATCTGAAACAAATCGTTTTCACAATCATTCTATTAAGCGAGTTCTACAGGGATCGAGACAAGTGATAGTTAGAAGGTGCTATGTCTGGATCATACGATGGGTGCATCAAAACTTTCTATCCAAACTCTCACAATTATGACGGGTTATCAAAGAAGTGTGTGGTCGTCTCAGAGAGTTAAGAATCGATCTTCTAATTAACTGGAAGTACCTCATAGTGGACGATTCCCATCCAGTCCTACCGCACATATACAGCATCCTTTTTCGATGACATTCGTGGATTCGCGAATGCTTTTGGCGGCTCAACATCATTTGTCCACGACCTTCGAAATGACTTACATGCCCCATTTTTCATCACCAGCTATGATACGCTCCAGAAGTAAGTCGATTTCATTACATTTCACCGGCGCATCGCAAATTTTAATACGGTCTGCCGTGTTCATCGCGCTCAACTCGTTAAGAACCCATACATCGAGCTTTGTTTTGTATCTATCTTTTGTGTTAATGGTTCAAAACACCTTTGTGACCAGTGCCTAGATTCATACCAACATGGACACTGCTGATATGCCTATCTTGCCAGACTTTCTCAAGAACAAAAGTGAGAGAACTATCTCTCCATAGCAGATTTTGATAAGTGCCTTCCTTCTCCGTATGCAGGACCAAATTTATTACAACCCTGCGCGGAGTTCTTCCTTTCGTTGTAATAATAATTGCAAAATATACCGCAACTTTCCATTATTTTACTCCATTTTCAAACGCAAACAATTTTCAACCACTACACCAATTTCGATACTCAAAGTAACACTCGAACTGTCACCTTCAAAACGAGCATTTACGGTGGTTCTTGACTTATTTGCAATTGACGCCATCTATCGGGAAAACGCTAATTTAATCTCCAAGGTATTTCCGAGGTTTTCTGCATCCAAAATTCGTCATCGGCATTGCTCCATTCATGTTGACTTGGAGGAGCTATAAAGATGACATAAAATCTCATCCCAAATCGCCGCACATGTACTGTATATTAATTTATCTCGCGGTAGATACTACTGTTTTGAATAACCGTGCAAGTATCTGCGAACTGCAGCTAGGACTTAGAAACTTTATGTGACGGTGGTATAAATGAATTTTTTTTGTGAGGTACTGCGGTCCAAAAGTACCGCCGCCACTCCCGTGAACTATTGTACTACACTCCTTTACCATATATTTGTAAGCCAGACCGCTTGAACAGGTTGTGGTGTGTCGCTTAGACATGAAGGTTCGATATCACATAGGTTCTAAAAATTAAGAGAGGTGTCAACTGTCGACTTCGGTAGCTTAGGGATTAAGGCACACGACTGTAATTCCAGAGGTGTGGGGTTCCATTTCCCTTGGTTCTGCATAGTCCTTCGTCGTTGCACTGCTTCCGCCTAGATAACATTATTTTTTATATACTCTCTCTACAGCAATTCCCTGAGCTCCTTCAGCTTCTATTCGTTCACCGAAGTCAGTGTCCCATCGCGGTAGCAAGGAATGATAGTCGTTGGAACTCGTGTTGAAATTGGCCATTATTTTCTCTCCATTGTACAGGGTGTCCGGTGGCAGATTTAGAATTTGAAATTCCGGCCGGACTTACACGAGGCAGTACATTTATCCCTTACACGATGGTAAATTGTACTGAGACCTCAATTTTTGGAAATGTCCCGGTTCAAAAATAATGTCCTACTCGTATATGAGCGTGTATCGAGATAAATGATGCGAGGTGTGATTGTAAATTACGTAATGGAGAGACATTTCTTACGTGGTGAGATTGTAAATACAAACTGGAGCGTCATTTCTTACATTTTTTGAGGTAGTAAAAAATTGTACTGGAGAGAAATTTTTTGCATTTTATGAAGAAGTGAAATTTCCAACATGAAATGAGGTGAGGCTCGTTGTAAATACGTACTGGAGAGACATTTCTTATTTTTTACGGCAGCAAAACTTCCAACTTGAAATTAGGCGAGATGAGATTGTAAAATATAAATATATTGTGGATTTCTTACTTACTCTAAAGGGTGTTTAATACATATTACAATTAAACTCGTAAAAAAACGATTCATTAGCATTTGTTTTCTTTCTTTTTGTTAATTTTCCTATTTTTGTCATTTTCGCATTACAATATGGCCTCGCCTCATTTGAAACATGACATTGTACTGGCTTGAAAGTAAAAAGTGGCACATATTACAAAATCATTTTATAATCGTGTCCTATAGCCTCGACACACGGCAATCAAAATATGACGAAAATTCCTAATTTATGACGAACGCCCTTACGGGGTGACACACGTTAAAATACCTCATTATATTATGACAGTTGTGGTGTAGTGAAAAATGTCAGAGAAAGAAAGATAAAAATAAATTATATCTTTGGTACATTGTTGCCCCAATGGAAGGGAAACAAGTGATATTTAATTTTTTAATATGGAAAAAGTAATATTTTTTATTAATTTTCAATTAAAATTATAATAAAAATCAGCTGACTCTGGAAAACGCCTAAAAGCGGGCTTTTTAACATCATCTATCGTTCGACAGATGTCTCTCTTTTGAGATTTCGTACTAGATTAACCAAAATTTGCCTAATCGGTTTTCCTAATTGATGAGGTTCATATTCGTCGATGAATTTTCGTCATAAATGCGTACGTGTTTCGAGGCTACTACCCAACACAAATACAGATTGCGTAGAAGAAGATCTATAAAAACTAGATATGTATAAGAAATTGAAAACTTCAAGCCAGGGACCGACAGTTCTGGAGGGGGATGTTGCAGGAAACCAAGGCCAATAACAGGCTGTGGAGCTATTGATGTTAAAAATTTTGAATTTCAATTAAACCTTAATCGATAATAATTAATTAATGCTTGCTGAATACTCGAAAATGCAATAACAAACTTGAAATATGTCCAAAAAATACTGTCCATTTATTTTTCGTAGAAAGTTATTAAAAAACACGAAATTAATTTATCGATAAAAAATATTAAATTAAAAAAAACTCATTTATTTTAAAAGCTATATAATTGGAATGTCAATCGATGTCAACCCTGTACTAATCGTCACTTGTTGCACGTTTCATGCCACAATGTTTGCTTTTTGCATTAATTTTTCTCATAGATAATACGTTTCCATAGTTAAAATAGTTTCTTTTGAAAATAACATTGAGAGAACAAAGTTTATTATGAATTTTTAAAAAACAAAATCTGCATAATTCGTTTTCTATACTATATGACAATTTAAAAACAGGAAATATTTTGCGTCAAAGATTCCCTCCAGGATGTCCTGAGATAAACATATCGACCTAGCATATTCCATGACTGATATAAAAACAACAACAGCAACAAAAACAACAACAATAAAAAATTGCTACAATCTCATTCTTTCATTCTTAAATTTCTGCAAACTCATCACGAAAGTTTTTCTATTGGTGAAAACCTTTCTTTTATATATTTTTCTTCGGCTTTCTTTTTCTTATATTATTAGACAAAAAACTAGCAAAGGACGAGCCGCAATTTAGCCTTTATTAAACTTTGTACGTTCGTTCAAAAACTCACAGAAGTGCTGTATATTTTCTGTGTTGAGTGTGTTTTATATCGACAATACCAGCTCTGGTATCCTTGCACATGTTACAGAGGGGAGCAACCAAAAAGGAATGTTACACACCCTAAAAAATGCGAATACTATGACAAATTGTAATGAAGATGAATATATTTTGTTTTTGTTCTAGGGAATGAAGGAAGGATTCTTGGTACAGGTTAGAATAATTAGAAAATATTGTTGCAGACGTTTCAAAATGGTTTAAGTCGTTCCCTTCTTTTTTTTGAAATTTCACGAAACAAAATCGATTAAAATTTTGTACAGAGACGAAGAAAAATTAAATTTCGTCATAGCTAAGAAGAAATGTCACGAGTTTATTACTGCCAGCGAAAATGTGTAGACGTACTTTTACATAAGCCTTATCGTTGATCTTCATAAAGTTTTTTGTTGTTGTTTTTTTTTTGTTATCACGATACCACCCAAAAATACAAGAAATGATTCACAAGCATGGTTTTTCTTCCTTATTTTAAATGCAGTTCACGTACAAAAAATATATAACATTTCTCAAAAAGAAGTAAGGAAAAAGAAAGGAAAATTTATTTTTCTGTTTTATTAAATTTACTCCACCAAAAAAAAATCTGTTCTTTTTTTTATGATTTTGATTAATGACCTCAAGGCATCGCACTTTCTTATATAAATAAAGGAAACGAAAAAATAAAAATGATGAAATACAACAAAATTTTTGATAAAGATTTCGACTTACATGAAGGCTAGGCACAAAGGCTAATCCGTATAGAATTGACTGCATCCATATTTCTTTTTCGGTTGATTCCTTGGATTGGGTAAAAAGGTTTTCATTAAGGATTAATCCATCTTATGTTGGCGTGCGTGTTGTTGATGTGTTGAATAACAACAATATCGTTAACCAGGTTTGGTCTTGATGTGTCGTGAGGGAGGTTGGTTTTATTTGTTTATCCACCCACAAACAAGAAAAGAAAAACCTGAGGGTACACACTTCCCGAAGATGAGATTTTTTTTAAATCTTCTGAATTTTTTTTCCAATTTTTTTTACCTTCGAATATATTTTTATTTACCACATGTAAAAAGATTGAGTGTAACACAATTGAAAATGAAAATATTTACAGGTAAAATGCCTATCACATTTTATATTTCCTCGAAGGATTTCCTCTTTTTTTTTTATTCTATTTTTTTTTGCACAATTCACCCTCAAGGGAAAAACTCACAAATTTTCACACCAGAACAGAACACGAAAAAAAAAATTGAAACAACAAAAACACACTCCAGCAGAGAATTCACTTTAGTGGTAAATGGGATGATTTTTAACATAAATGTGGTGGCACCACGCTGCAAGGATATATTAATAATGCATGACCGAAGAATGATGACCTAAACAAGTATTTTTTAAGGGATGAAACCCCAACTATGGGTGTAAGGGGATGAAAACTCTTCAAAACCGAACTCGTAATCAGTAACCGAACCGTGGAGGAATTCTTCAATTATTTTTTTTTTTAGTTATTCAATATGTATTTTGAAAATGTTCCCCCCTTTATTTCTGGTTTATATATTGAGACGGGGTAGAAATACTCACAAGAAAAAAAATTAATTTGATTTTATCTTGTTTCTAATTATCCGAAGTAATAACTGGCGAGTGTTAAAGAGTTGTTCGAGTGGCAGATAAGCGCGTTTTCTAGCCAACAACTGGATAATGTGTTTCCCAGCACAGTTTCCAAAAGAAGCTTTTTTGTTCCGCCGCAGTATGGAAAGTTTCTTCTTCTACAAAATTACCACACACACATTCTTATCTAGAAAATGCCACACTGGAAGGAAGCGTATTTTGGAAAACATACCAAAAAAAAACAAAAAAAAATGAAAATATCATAGTTGCCTCATACCCTAACCGTCCGCAGCAGAATTCTATATTTTTTTAAAATTGTTCTATGAATGTTATTTTAGGAGATGAAAATATTAAATAACCCCCAAAAAAAATCATCCCCAAAAACCTACACTAAACCCTTCCAATACACCACCGCCCCCTACCCCAGTATTTCACTCCCTCAAGAAGAAGAACCTATTCACAACTACAGACGCACCCCTACTAGGAATGGTAATTACTACATGGGAAAATGCATAAGCGCAGGGGAAAACACGTTATTAACGTGGGGCCAATGCAACCACTCCAAAAGCTCCAAGAAAGCCACGTTCTATCCAGTGTTTTGCTACGTTTTTACTCCATCGGCGGGGAGCTTTGTACTATTAACCTAAATTTAGAATGTGGTTTTCGGCATTTTTGGCGGGAAAATCTATTTAAAGCTCCGTTTACTGCCATTCACACAAAAGTGCTCCCATCATTCCCCACAGGGGGTGGTGAAAGTTTTCGTATACGCAGGTCAGGGTTTCGAGTAAAACAGTGTTTTATTTTCATTTTGTTTTCCGTTTTTCGGGGGTCTGATTATGGTGATGGGGAGCTTTTCGGTTATGTAAGGGATATTTATCAACGATTTTTATGTGAAATATTATAGATTTTTTAATTTTTTTTATAGCTTATAATTTATAATTAGTTTAAAGTGACCATAAAAAGAGTTTTAAAAAAAACGTTAATAAATAAGTATGGCTCAAGAAACCTCCCATTCAGTAAATAAGTACAAAAGCGACGAAAGGTGCTGCCATCTATGAGATTAATACTGAAACTAAGAGACTGGATCAAGCACTTGCTGTATCATCATTCATCAATCTAAACTTGGGCAGGGTGATACGAAAGTACGAAATTTATTGCTGATATTTTTATAAAAATCTCCGAAATTACAAAATTTTATTCTTTACTGTTATTAGTCTTTACAATCTTTACAAATTCACCTGATTGACAAGAAAGCAGTTAATCGTTTACTTCAACCTGTTTTGAATTTGTAGAATTGTATTGCGCTCCGAACATAAAACATAAAGATGATATTGATTTTTAAAGACCGTTTGAATCTCCTTGGTAAAAGGTTTATCCTGGTAGATGACTACAACGCCAAACATCCAGATTGGGTTCTAGATTAATGTCAAATAGAGGAAGAGAGCTAGGAAAAGCTATTAGAGTTATGGGTTGTCTTGTCATTAATTATTCTCTATTAACAAACGAACCTATTGGGCCATGCTACACTGTGCCTTAAGACGCTCTCCGTAAACCGGTTTTCGTTTCGTTATTTTGTACTACACGGCGTCGAATTCAGCTCGAAATAATTCTGTGTCTTACATGAGGGTTGTATGTGTGTGTGTGTAGAGCACTCTGATCTGTTTTTAATTGTCAGGTAAATTATGTGACAATTCGATATTTTAACGTTGAAAGTGAAGCGAGAATAAAGAATTAGTTTCAAAGCGAATTTTTTTTGGCAAACAAATTAATTAGTAAAAACGTATTTTCCATTTTAAACCGAACTCTTTCCATGTTTACAAAAATGACAACTAATATAATTTCAATTATGAAATTTCCAAACCGAAAAAAAGAAGACAGCCAAGTATGCTATGTATTAGTGTCCAACCATGGTTCAACCAGCAAATTTTTGGGTGAAAATTGTTTCGTCAAGTTTCTTTAGGTTCTGCTTTCTTTCCCCTTTTTTACGTCGCCTCTCTCCCATAAAACCGGTTTCACAGTGCGTCTCGCGACTCCGTGTACCACCCCACATTAGCCTACGATCTGCTTGACTTTTATATTCTCAGAAAATTATCGCCTAATTATATTAAATTGGAGGATAATTACGACCTAGACTCGTACAATTTCGTGATCGTGATTTATATAAAAGGGTCACAAAGAAACAAAACAAACAAACTAGGTAAGCTTAACAGGGAATAGACTATAAAATAAATTTAGGAATTAGCCTGACGTCCGATATCGAACTAGATTCTGTAATTGAAAAATATCGGTTAAAGAAGAAACAAATATTACTCTTTATAGAAAGGTTCAAAGGGTATAAAAATGAACCTTTCATGGCTCGCCAATTAGAAAAATAAATGACTAGAAAAAGTTACGACAAAGCTGATACAATCGCAGAAAAACCTTGAAGAAATATTCCGGCCTAACGAGTTTGACTCAGATGACAATAGGCGTGTTCCTTAGTAGATGTACCAAATAAAGCCAATTTTAACATCAAAATTTGCTAATATTCTTCAATAATAAAGGCCGTAAAATAAAAATTGTCTGAACATTATTTATAGGAAATTGTCCAAGCTTTCCAATTTTGCAAAAAAAAATTAGTTAACTCGAGAAAAACACTTTTACCCTTCTTTTCAAGATGGCGGCGATTCTACAACCCCTGTGTCCCGCAAATCAAATTTTAACTTCGCTTGAACCTCCTTAACAATGAGCAAAACGAATGAAGTACCTTACCAAAAATCGTCAGATGACCAGTTTTTTGTCGATTTTGCCTGGACTAACTCAATTATCGATCAAATACATCGAATAACAGATAGTATCGAGATATGGTCGACAATATTCCTTAGACGTATCCCAAGCATTTGAAAAGGTATACCATGAATGCCTAATATATAAAATGAGTCAAGTGTTTCCCAGACAGTATGTAGTGTAGACGTACTCTCATCGTTTTTAAAAAACAAACTATTTACAATAAAACAAGACGAGCAATATTATATACTGTATCTAGAAATATTAATCCCGATGTTCCACAAGGTAGTATTATAGGGCCTTGCTCTAGACGCCTACATACTACACTACACTATACCTACCCCAAAAGGAAAATATATTTGTAGCTACATTTGCTGGCGATACTGCGATAATTGCAGTAGGATCCAATATATACATATGAGGATAGAAGAAAATGAGGAATGTTGATCTCTGAGAAACAAAAGAGCCTGTCTATAAATTAATCCAGAAAAGAAAGATTGTTTAATTTCCTATAATAATCTACTTTTAAATAAACAATTACATTTTCTAATCAACATTAAAGAGTGGTGTCACATTGCTAAACAACGGAAATTAATTTATAGAATAGCAAAATTATTCTGCCAATGCGATATTAAATCATATATGAACGAATTTTCATTCCATGTTCTTCACGCATTCTATCCGAGGTAAATCGTCATAAGAATTGGAAGCGTTTTCGGCGGTGGTCACACTTTCCGTAGCTTTAACATCTGCATCTTCTGCTACACGCCCCTCCGTGTCAGTTGTTAACTGGCACAGAAGTTCCTTTTAAAGGCGCATGGTAACTCGCCTAATGGGACCTATGTGTGCAGGAGTTGATTTGTTGTGAATTGTACTCTTGTGCTTGTGAATTGTACGAAACTGCTCTTTTAGGTGCAAAATAAAGTTCACAAACATTGCGCAACTGATTGGCTATTAACGGGCATACAGGGCACTACAGCGAATCCAACATGGTTGGGCTTCAGTGACACCGTAGTTCTCAGAAGAAGTGGAGCGAATTGAGAAGTAAGATTCTCAATATCGATACCCTCATTCTAATACCACGTACGAGAAAAATTAAAATTTTTTCAGGAGAAGCAAAAAACTGCTTTGCATTTCTTCTGAAGTACTTACCGTTATTTTATTTTATAGTACGACCATAGAATTTCATTTTGTTGTGACTTTTTCTTTCATGATTTTGCAACTGCTGTGCAGAGAATAGCAAAATACATAATAATCTTTCACAAAAAAAATTCCCTAAAAATGCTCATACGGGTATTAGAATGAGGGTATCGATATCATTGCAACAGTAAAAACGGACTTTAAGGCCAAGCGATGATTGAACGAAAGTAAGGTGGGGGCAGAAACCCATCTAGTCGAACAAACGCAGTCCATGCACATCACAATCTGTACTTAAAACCACGTTTGTTGTTATTTGAACGTTTGCTACAAAACTATCTTAAAATTATCATTAGTTTTTTTTTTGGCTCTTAATGCAGCAAATATTGTTTCTCCCCAAAATGCTGTTCGTACCAGTTTGCCGGTGGCAGAGATGGAACGGAGAGAGCTTCCCCGTAGTGGATGTATTCCGCGAAAACATTGTATAGATCATTTCAAACGTCGTGCCTAGCGCACCTTGGGGTAAAAAGCTCTTAAAAATGTTTAAAATCTCGAGATAATATTTCTTCCTCTCTAATTGAAAAATTAAGCTCCAAAAAAGAAGGCCAAAGACGCACGCAAAAGAATTGTCAGCAATTCACATATAATTTCTGACAACTTGTTGTAAATATTACGACGTCTCTGTTTTTTTATGAGAGCTTCTGTATATACCACAGTGATTTAAAAAATCTTAACCGAAAAACGAAATTTATATTTTCTCATTTGAATAATTGGTAGAAATTTGAAGATTAAAGATAAATATTACTTAACCGTAAATAAAATAAAAATGCGAAGGAAATATTTTAAACATAATTTATTTAAAAGGAAACACTTTTCTTATTAAAAGTGACTTTTTATTTTTCTTGTAATTTTGTGACCCATTGTATATTTTAAAAAGTGAGCGGAGAATTCTTATCAAACCACTCGCTGTACGCTGTCAAGCTACTGACAGAAACAGGCGCACACGCGGTGCGGACATTGGCTTCGCAGTATGTGGCAACTTATCACTGACATGATGTTGCGGTGTCGGCGGCGCGTTCCGACTTTGAACACAACAACGAAATCAAAGTGACAAGTGGACGTGATAGGAAAATATTGAAAAACCTGAAAGATTTACATATAATTTTTCTAGCCTACAGGGTTTGTCTTTATTTTAGGTGCTAATTTAATTACCCCAATTTGGAAAAATAAAGATTTTCATTAAATATAAAATTCAACAAATTTGCTATCCCACCCAACACCAACACACGACTCCAAACATATTCCCACCACCACCAAAACACGACTCAAAACACAAACATCTCTTGACACAATGCGGCGGCAACGCGCAGAAAGTAGAAAGTAAAGCAACTTGCGCGGTGTGTGCGTAGCGTAAAACAGCATTTCGTTAATGCGCTTTTGAATACACTACTTCTATTCTCTCTGTCTTTGCCCGCACGGCGTTTGCGCCTGTTTCTGTCAGCAGCTTCATTTAATCAGTCGCGGCTTCGGGAGGTATATTTTTCTGGCGGGTTAATGATTATTTAAAAATTTTACAAATTATGAATGAAAAGCGTCCTTTTTATATATATTTTTTAATTTTCAGGTTTTTGTATTTTACATATTTGCTACAGAAATAATTTGTAGCAATTTCTATTAAAAAACAGTCGCATGCGCGCTTCTGCCAGGGGAGGTTGCGTTGCTTGCGGCTGCGACGAATTCTCAATTTATGAATGAAAATGCTCATGATTTTAAAAAGCAATTTTTCAGCATTTGTTTTTAATTATTATAAATTTAGGGATGAGAAATATTTCGCATAATTATAATAAAATTATGCTTATTATGATGGATAGATTTACTTGGTTGAACAGGGTTTTTACATGTATTTAAAAGCTCTGCTCAATATATATAAAGATAACTTAACTTGATTCATTCGGCATGCGCGCATCCCTTCCCAAATTATTTTGTTGAGTTTTTTCTGCGTTTGTTGCCTTTTTAAATGAAAAGAGGGGAAATGATAGAACAAAATTTATAAAATTTGGCAACGAGGTGCGCAGAACTGTTCAAATTTTTTGTGTCACGGAGTTTGAAAACATCTATACCCACCTTCCACGGTCAAGGTAATATAAAAGATACTGACAGCTTCGAATATCGTAGAAAAATGTGACGTCACTCAGTGACCTAATGCAGAAAAACAACAACAACAATTTCGATTTTATATGGGAAGAGGTCACTGAGTGACGTCGCACTAAAACGATATTCAGTCTTTTACATTACCTTGTTTCTGTATACCGTGCCCACCTTCTAGAATCGGTCAAGAATGACCCTTGCCAGCTCCTTGCTTAGTGGAGCCATTCTGCATTAGTATAGTGACATCTAAGCACCGACTGCTTCACATAAAAAAAATTTAAATGTGTGGTGTATCTAGACTCTTGAAAATAAGCTCGTACTTAGTCTAAATAAAACAAGCACTTAAACTTTTCCAAAGGTAAAATGCAGGTTTATATGCCACTGAGTGATTATAGAAATATGTATATATAAATCCAAGGAAGCCAGCAAGCCGAATGCTACAATCTTGAAGTCCCAAATACTCAGAAGTACCTTACCTAAAGACCTGAACTACTTCAAAACTTAGGAACTCTATGCATTTCCATTGCTGCCTTCCGTTTTCCTCCATCTTTTTGCATCAATTAATTTTATTATAGATTTTTCTTTAAAAGTATTTATTATATATAAAGAGGCGCGACATTTTCAGTTTTTTTACCTTTGCTAGTGTGCCGTTTTTAGTTGCATGCGTGAACTCAGTTCAACCTACCTATTTTCCTTGAGTTGAGCAGAGAAAATCTTTAACGAACACTCTTAACTCATTCTGTTTCCATGACGTATAACTCGAGTTCAACTCTGGTTGAACTCTCATAAAAACTCAGTATTTACAATTCAATTTTCGGAGGTTTGTGTCTTTGGAATTGTAAAGAAATTTTTGAATTGTAGGGAAATATTAGCCAAATATTCATTTGACAGTTTGTTGGATTTGATTTTTGGCCCTAATGCGTTGTAAATCTACATATTTTCAATTATTGGAGAACAATATCGCGAATTCATTCAGTTTTCAGTGCATGATGGTCCTCACCGTATAATATGACATTCATTAAAGGCTGATCATGCTACACGTTGCAGACGTAAACCAAAATATAAACATGAACAGAATAAATTCCGCATAAAATTTGAATCATTTTTTAAAACTCTTTTAAATATGTGCAATGCTTCTTGAATCCCCCCCCCCCGGATGATGTTCGTGAAGCAATTCCATTTCCATTATTTTAAAGACAAACATAGCCCTGGGCTTCTTTAAAAAAATTATTAAAAATTTTATAAATTACAAAATTTTGTTGTCTCTCTCATTTTTTCTCTCATTTTTTGATGGGTCTGCCATCTGTTTACAAAAAGTAAACCCTAATTAAACAAGAAAGCTTTTACATTTATGTTGCTGCTAACAACCCGCTGACAATTTTCTTGAACAGAAAGTGCGCGAAAATGTACCCTGCAAACATTTCGATTCGGAAACGATTCGAGAACGATTTGCTAAAAGCGAAAGCTTGCTTCGATCTCGGACTCGTTAAGGACTCGTAAACGAATTCGAAGGCAATAAAAGCGGAGCAAGAGATCGAATCGCTTTCTCGTGCTGATAACGAATCGCATGCTCGTATCGATAGCAAATCGCTTCTGCACCGAAAATCACTCCGCCGAGCAAAACAAGTCAAAAGCTCAAACTTTCCAAACAAATCGTTGAAGAGAAACCAAAGGCTCTCAAAATTTCCTCTCAATAGGACTTCAAATCGGTGTAATGACGTTATGTTGTTAGTGTAATTTGGAGATTTGAAGGGAATTCAGGGGACATCTGCTCTCAATATTTTTCTACAGCATGAAGGCTTTGAGAGAAACAAATCAACTAGGAAAGCTTTCATGTTTGCTTTTGAATCTTTTTCTCGTACCCTTCGCAAGCATTTTTCGAATCGAGAATGGTCCGAGAAAGCGAGCCTCCGAGAAATTGTTTGCAGGGGTATTTGATGAAGCAGAAAATTTTAAACAAGTACTTTATAGCCTCGACACACGCACGCATTTATGACGAAAATTCCTCATTGATTAGGAATATGAATCTCATCAATTAGAAAAACCGATTAGGCAAATTTTGGTTAATTTAGTACGAAATCTCAAAAGAGAACTGTCGAACGATAAATCATGTTAAAAAGCCCGCTTTTAGGCGTTTTTCCAGAATCAGCTGATTTTTATTTTAGTTTTACTTGAAAATTAATAAAAAATATTACTTTTTTCCATATTAAAAAATTAAATATTTCTTGTTTCCCTTCCATTGAGGCAACAACGTACCAAAGATATAATTTTTTTTTATTTTTCGTTCTCTGACATTTTTCACTACAACTGTCATAATATAATGAGGTATTTTAACGTGTGTCACCTCGTAAGGACGTTCGTCATAAATTAGGAATTTTCGTCATATTTTGATTGCTGTGTGTCGAGGCTATTACTGCATTCAAATCAAAACGAACACAAAATAAGCAAACAGTCAATGCAATCACTACAGAAAATGACATTTGTCAACGAGAAGCTACGCTGACGGTACCGGTTTCATTGGGCGAGCTCTCACCGAAAGTGGTAGGGGAAAATCACGTTGACGGAATCATTGGGCCCCGGGCAGTAGGTAAGTCTCGATTGTTTATATAACAAATTGAAGAACCGAAACACGTTAATCCCACACACGCAATAGCAGCTTTTAAGAATAAGGCTCGTGTCTCCGCTAGTATGAAAGCTTTTTTGAAGGGGAAATTTTGATAAAGGAAACCTATGGTATCGTTTGCGCTTGCTCAGATGATTTGCTTACGGAACTCCTTTTGGTCAACCTAAGAAGAGAGGGGCGAGGGATTAATTTACCCAAAAACAAACCTGGTAACAGAAATTCGATAGAGAACCAAATTTACCCCAAGCAATTTCAGTAGCAGAACATACGATTATACAACTATACAGACTCGCGACCTTGAATTACGTGGCTAGGGAATTTGCCACGACACAGCGTGAAGGATGTCAGGCTTGATTACCGGACGATACGACCGATATTACCATGTCAGAAGGCCAGCGAATAGGATTTATCTGCCTTCACATTCGCTTTCACTGTCCCGCAATAGCCAAGAGCAAAGTCTCATTGACCATTTTCCCTTTTAATACGCACGTACCCTGCAAATAACAGATCGCATGTAAGTATGGCGGCGATCGCACGGCTAAGATTGATTTAACATAGAATTAGGCGCAGCACGATTTCATTAATGTGTAACTGCCGGGGCCCAATGATTCCGGCAACGTGATTTTCCCCTACCACTGTCGGTGAGAGCTCGCCCAATGAAACCGGCACCGTCCGTGTAGCTTTTCATTGACAAATGTCATTTTCTGTAGTGATTGCAACGACTGTTTGCTTATTTTGTGTTTGTTTTGATTTTAATGAAAAAAAAGTACTTGTAATTGTGGACGGGTTGCTAGTAGCAACATAAATGTAAAAGCTTTCTTGTTTAATTCATCAAAAAAATGAGCGAAAAAATGAGAGAGCTTTTGGTCGTGGAGGGGTAGACCGGCAAAATTAAAATTAAATCCAAGTCTCCAGCACCAGCAAAAGCAACAACAATTTATATGGAAAATCACGTTGACGGATTCATTAGGCCCCGGCAGTAACCCATAACCACGGATTGGTGCATAAGATTACGATTTTTTTATATGAAAAGCTAAGCTCTGGTGTCACCATTTATACTACCAATCCGTCACGTCGTTCACATAATGGTGCAATGTTTAGTAGTAAGCTTAACTCGAAGGGTAGACAGTGCCGCGGCTGGCGTATGTGCAGAGTGTGCAACTGCACAGGGCCCCGCGTGTTTGGGGCCCCGCGAGCGAAGCGAGGAAACATTTTTCTTGGCAATAAAAATCATTTGGATTAATTTTTTGCATTTTTACTTCAATGAACGGGCCACACAAATCAGTATGGCCCACAGAAATCGGCATATGAAGGGCTATAATTCTGACGCGGGGACGGGTATATTTGAAGGAAAATGCGCGAGCGAAAAATGTTTGGACTCTCTGGGGCCTCTCGCTAGGGTTACCAGATCTGGCACTGACAGAAATCAGTACATTGGGTTCAAAAATTTTCGTTCATTGTCAGTTGCACTTTCTAGCAAAAAATCTTTCGAGCAAAAAAAAAAAAATTAGAACTAACTTAAAAATAAAAATAAATGTACAAATTAGAAAAATGATATTAAAATTTTTTGAAATTTGAAGACAAGTTAGATGAGTTTCACAAATTATAAACTCATCTATAAGTGGTTTTCATGCCATTATAGTTGAACTATATTCCCCTTACTTATTATACCTACTCACTAGTCTAGATTAATACATAGGCTGAAACTTTTACGGAATTGTACCATAGTTATTAGTTTACTCAAAAATGTAACAATGTTCATATGTATGTCATTGACTTATGCCGCAACTTAGTTTAACCGCTTCAGCGCCCAATTAAATCTCAAATCTAAAGGCTGGATTATAATGCTGTCGCTGTCGCACCAACTGTCAAAAGTTAAAATTTATGAAACTCTAATCGCAAGTACAAAGGAGTCGCTGCCGCGTCGCGTACAGTTCCCAACATTTCAACTTTAGTCGCGCGACACCAGCAACGGTAAACTTTTTGAAAGTTAATATTTGTGTAAATTATTTTTTAATTTTATTAAAGCCACTTTTTTCATTCATTCGTTATTTTTACTCTTTACTTTAATACAAAAAACACACCACACTTGAAATTTAACTTCCTAAATGACAGATAACTTGATATTCAGTGCGACTTAATTGTAACTGCGAAAGTAACAACTGGAGCGTCAGCGTCTACGACAAGCGACAGCGACAGCATTGTAATCCAGCCTTTACTGATACTGACAAATGACATTTTTCAGTTTTATTTCTAACAGTTGCCTGCCTGTTTTACACGAATGTGTTGGTGACATTTTACTAAAATAATGTAGTAGAAGCAAGAAAAAACACGTACTAAATTGTCAATTCAATACCTTTCCCAATCATCGATATAAGTTTACAAAATCAGTACATTTACGTACTGAAATTAAAATTATACGAAATCACTACTCTCAAATTTCTAAGTATGAAAATAAGTACAGTACTGATTAAATCAGTACAACTGGCAACCCTACCTCTCGCTGAAGTTTTGCACAGGGCTCCCAATTGTCTGGCCGCGGCACTGAGGGTAGACGAAGGATAGGAAAAGGGAATCTGGGGATGAATAGCGAATAGGCGAAGAACCAGCTTAGTGGATTGTGCCTGTTCACACAGGTCGCTTTGAGGCGCGACAAAGCGAACGAAAAAGCGAATATTTGTTTACACGTTTCGCTTTGTGTCCAGTCGTTTTTATGACAGGTGGAACATACGGTACGGGAACAAAGTTTGTGATTTTCATAAAAGTGACATAAATTTTTATAAACTGTGATTACCTGAATATAATTAATTTTAGTAAAAAATCTGTGCAACAAAACTGAAGCCTGAAAATTGTCCTATCGCACGTTTGCTCCCAATACGGGTGAAACGAAAATAAAATGGAACAGTAAGGTGATTCAAAAAGGAATTGAAACAGTCAGCTGGTCAGAAAAGCGAACGTGAGTCGCTTTCAAATCGAGACGCACTTCCTTCCCACCCGAACGCTCCCCGCACCTGTAAATTTCGTGTTGAAAGGTCGCGGTGACCACCCGTGTGAACAGGCACATTCTAACCACAGACCTCTATGCTGGTAAACCTTACCCTTTAGAATATCCACGAGTGTCTATCTCGTATGAGCTAAAAGGATTCGAAGAGATTTTGCTGTAGGATTTATGGAACCTCGCAGCGAGGTGCGAAACATATGCTGGAAGGACTTTAGGGATGCCAAATTAGATACCATTTTTTCGGGATCGGATCTGGTCGTAAAGTCTGTTAGGAGAGGTGTAAGTAATATTCTCGTGTAAAGTAAAATTTGCATAAAATCTGTATATGGCATTTGCCAATGCCATCTTTGTGTTCCCCTCTTTAATAATCCATGAAAAGGTCATGTTCAAGATAAAATGATTCTTTTTGAAAATCAAGGACATAATCAAATTTTCCTTGTAATCAGCAAAATAACAGTGCAGAGACGATAATTACACTCAAAGAAAAACTCGCATCTATAAAAGCAGAGGAAATTTCTTATCATTTTACAATTTCCTGGTGCAACTATGAATAGACACGAGCATAACATCTAATGATGGGGATTTATAATGTGAATGATCTGAATTCCGCCGCGCCGTGCATAGTTGCCGGAAAGTGTGTTGAAATTCCATGCACGATTTCCGGTAAGTCCACGAAACACTAGCATTTGTCCAATAAAGTCTCGCTTGTGTGGCGATATTTATACAGGAACGTTTCATGGCATTGAAAATCACATTTCGTTTGGCAACACGTTGGTGGGAAGTTGCTTAATACTAAAAGACAGGAAATATAACACCAATTACGATGACGACCTCCGTGTTACTAGTCATCCATTTTTCCTACGCTCCCATAGTGGTTACTACATAGAGTGGGGCTGGGGCGATACTGGCGCCATACTCACGTACTTGACAGGATGTGTTCTTCCTTGTTGAACCTCATTTTTATTTCGCTTTTATCCTAGCTGCCGGTACGGACTATGTTTGCTATGCAGGAGGAGCACGTTTTGAGGTGATGTTTTCTTTGAATTTTACGGCTTTACTTCTACAAGTTTTGCTAAATTTCCCTAAAGTGGCGATTTGTTTTCCTTCGCAGAACTTCGCAATTTTTAGACAGAAATTGCTCAGAAGGCATTTTCCTATAGGGACCTTTTCTTTAGTATATGAGTAAGGATGAATCCTTGGTAATTTGACACGTTTTGTGCTATTTGCTAACACAAAATTGTTATTGGGTAAAATGACAAGTTTTTACAAGAAAATCAACAACAGGAAGACACAAACTGTGTGATAAAGCTGATATAATAAATAATGGACAACACAAGTGCCAATTTGATAAAATGTCTGCTCAAGTATTTCGTTCTGCTTGGAAAACGATTTGTCAAAAAAGGATGCGACCTTATTAAAAGTGATGAAGAGAAATTGAACTTGTTTTTTTACAAATGGAAACATATTTTGCTTGCACCAAATTATATGTTAGTTCAAATAACTTAAATTGTCCGGCATGAACTAGCTGTATTGAAAAACAAGCCGAAAAGCTAAGGTGCACAATTGGCATCGCAGAGGTCCGTGGTTCGATTCCGCACAGCCCCACGAGCTAGCGTCTTTATATTTCTCCGCTTTTTTGTCTTCCCTCCTTACAACAATTCTGCCCCTCCCATCACCTGTAAGCACAATAATCAAGCACACGAACTCTTGTTCAATTATTGAAGTCAGTGTTCTGTTGCGTGTTATTTGAAGGCTGTTGGGGTAAACCGCATGTTGGCGTTAGAATTTTTGTTCATTTGTCCTTCTCCTCCGACTAGAGCTTGCTTTTCACCGTTCCACTCTAGATAAAACGAGAGTCCTGCTTAAACCTATCCTATCACCTGGGGTGGTGCTGTTTTCTTTTATGTGAAATCTAATTTTTATACTACTATGAGGAGGAGGCAGGGTTGGGTTGATTTTTATCAGGTGATTTAAATCATGATTCTAATCATGATTTAAATCACTTGATTTTTTCAAATAAAAATCATGATTAAATCAAAAATTGTGCTTTTCAATTATTTTTTAATTGGACCCATAAAACAACACATAATAGAAAATTTTTAAAAATCAAAACCGGAATGCCAGAAATGCAATGCTTATCAACAGAAAGTCTTAAAAAAGAAAAAAAAACTCATTTCTCTTCATTTTCGTTGTAAAGTCAACAAAAAAACAAATTTCCCTGCTTTCTCTATTCCCAACCTATTTCTTATACCAGAGTGTACAAATCCAAAAGTGCTGAACATTCTTTCCACTGGCGCCGATGAAGCAGTTGCGCACAGGGACTGTTTAATTATTGGCAGTTGATTTGCGATTTCTGGCTCATCCCTCTGTGACAACCACCACTGGATTCCATTCACATTATTTATTATTTCGTCCGAAAACATAATGTTTAAGTGGTCTACAATGGCTTAAAAAAGCACATTATTGAGTGTTTTAATTAAAATCATGATTTTTATGATTTTTTTGAAAAAATCATTGATTTTTGATTTTTTTAATTAAAATCAAATTTTGCCCAACCCTGCGAGGAGGCGATGAATTTTGTGTTTGAATTATTGAATATTGTATGAATTCGAGAATACTGACTGTGGAAGGTTGCTCCCCAGTCCAATTGTTCTAGATATACATGAATTTCTAGTTCGATGGGATAAAACCGTCGCGTGAAAAGTGTGACCTCACCAGTTTTAAAACGCTTCTCTTAATACTAAGAGCAAATTTGTTAATCGGTACAAATATGGGCAGCGAAATCGAGCGAATGAAAGCCTTAAAAGAAGAAGGGAACTCTAACAGGCAAATCGCTGTTAGATTGGGTAGAAGTCCCCGAGTCATCAATAACTTGTTTAAGGACATCAATAATTACAAAAGAAAGCCGATATCAGGGAGATCAAGGGCCATAACAGCGTGAGAAAGGAGTAGGATCCTGGGAACAGCGTTAAATTCATGCCTGATGACCACAGAAATTGGACCTGAAGTCGGAGTAAATGCACGTTTACGCACTGTGCAGAGGATTTTTAAAGCGCTCACCTATTTTGAAAAGTCGCTAGTATTGCCTACACCAACGGTGGGCAACCTCCAGCCCGCAATATCTTTAGAAGAAATTACAAATAAACATTTTTCGATGTAATTCGTCTAGTTTAAATTGAATATTTAACGCGGTATCAAAAAGGTAGGAAATAAACAATAAAAAACAAATTGAAAATTGTTGATCAATTCTGAACCGATTGCTTAGAGAGCTTCAGGATACCCTATGTTCAATGTTCTTCCATTTGGGGCTAGGATGTGAAGATTTTTAGATTTTCCAACTCTTGAACAACCTACTTACAGCTGACCGGAAAATGACACTAATTTGGCAAAACTCGTCCGCCATATTGGCCCTGCAAAAGTTGTGATCATAGATTCGTTATTTGCTACCTTAAAAACCCCCATATACCGATTTTCATTGAAATCGGAATACAATTGGCAAACTTGTCGCCAATATTGGTGCGGCCATATTGAATCTAAAAGTTTTGATCATAAATTCGTTATTTGCTAACTTAAAAACGCCTAGATACAAATCTCGGCCATATTTGCGCGGCCATTTTGAATTTCGAAAATCGGACTTCGAGCGACTTCATGGGAGACCTCCACGGACTTTCATTGGAAACGGAACGCAATTGACAAAATTCGTCCACCATATTGGCGCGGCCATTTTGAATTTGGAAAATTGGCGCAATTGGCAAATTCAACCATATTTGGGCGGCCATTTTGAATTTCGGTCATATTTCGGCGACAATTTTAAATTTCATTGTGAATGTAAACAATAAAATTCTTTGATTCTTCATCTACGTCATTGTATATTTTTTTTTCGATATAAACAATAGTTTTTGAGCTGCAACTCAAAACTGTATGCCATAATTTCGTTATCATCGGTTTTTTATCATGGCAGTAAACTTACAGACGTATTCACGTCAAAAGAGGCGGAAAAATGAAAGCATAGTGTATTACCTACAATATACACAAACCTGTTTGAGTTGAGGACCAAGTGAGTGAGCTAGTGCAGTAGCAAAAGAAATAATAAATATCTCTCCAGTACGTATTTACACCCCCATCTCGTCTCATTTTAAGTTGAATTTTACTGCCCCAAAAGAAGACAGAAAGAAGAAACCCTTGTCTGTCAACTACGTATTTACAATCACACCTTGCCTCATTTATCTGGTTACACACTCATATACCAGTAGGACATTACTTTTGAACAATTGAGGCCTGAGTACAATTTAGCACCGTGTAAGGGACAAATGTACTGCCTCGTGTAAGTCCGGCTCAACTCAATAAAAATTACAGATCACAAGAAGGTGTCACTTGACTATTACGGCCCACGGAAAAAAAGTAAAATTTATTCTAGCCTACGTTATAAAGAGGTTGCCCAACCTGGACCTAGACACAACGAAAAACGCCTAGAATTTGCTCGAGCTCACACGGCCTAGAAGGAAGAGTGGAACCAAGTTATCTTTCCAGACCAAACCCGGTTCTGCATTGATGGATGGGACGGCAACGCATATTATTTCCACGATTTACGAAAGGAAGAGACGTTTTTGATTCGATGTCACCGGCGGGAAGGAGGAATCATGATATTAGAGGAGCTCAAATTCAGACAGAACACCGTACTGGGACATGTGAGAAAAGGTTAAGCCGGAAGGGAGGGTCAACCAAGGATTTTCCAACAAGACAATGCAGCAGTTCATATCGCTAGGGTGTTTAGGGAGCGGTTTAGGGCCAATAACTTAGTGGAACTGAAGTGGCCACCGAAGTCTCCAGATCTCAATATTATGGGGCTGGCTCACGGCGAGAGTCTAGTGCTCTTGGCAACAATAGGGGACCATTACAAAACTGAGGGCTACAATAAGGACAGCGTGGGATGAAATTTCACTAGATTTATGTCAAAAGATGTAAAGTAGTTTAGGAAATAGAATTCATGATGTAATTTTAAGCCAACAAGGCCATACCAAAAATTAATAAATTTAAATTTAGACTTAAAATTATTGTTCCTCTCATTTTTCTTAACTTTCCTTACTTAATTTTCAAAATAGTTCCAAAAAGGTGAGGCCTTGATTTTATCTTGACGATTTTTTCCAATTTTTTCCTTATTTCTTAAAACAACTCGGAATTTAACAAAATTAATTAGATTTCGAACAGCACACCTTCTTGCCAATTTTCTACGTGAGGTCAAAGTTTTGTCGCGCTGTAAATGTCAATTCCCTTATGAGAGAAGACATTAATATTTTTATTTATTTATTTATTTGAGACAACATGTACAAAGATTAAAATCTTATATAATAGTACATTAATTAAAAATTTGGAAGACAGCAATAATGACAAGGAGAGAGAAAAAAAAATTAGAAATTAGAATTACAGTAAAAGAATATGTAAAGTAATAAAAAAAAAATTTTAACTAAAAACTATTATTTAAGTTTAGTATTCATGCTCTAAACAGTCCTATTCGAAATTAAATCAAAAAGATGCTTCCTGAAGATGCCCGCTGAATCGGCACGTTGTAATTCCACAGGGAGAGAATTCCATAAAAGAGCTGAGTGGACGAAGAAAGAACGCTGACCAATTAAAGTTCGGAAACGCGGAATAATCACATTATTGTTTCTAAATGACTGTGTGAGCTGCACAAACTGATTGAGATAAGATGGTTTACGATGCTGGAGGATATCATGAAATAGACGCAGAAGTCTATATTCACGATAGTCACTAAAAGAGCAGCCCATAACGGAATTAGAATAGGGCGAGAAATGGTCAAAACGGCGTAATTTGTAAACAAATCGAACACAGTCGTTAAAGGCAATTTCAAGTTTACGGGCGCAGGAGGAGTCTAGAGCAGGAAAAATAGAAAGACCATGCATTAGAAGAGGTAAAATTAGTGCCTTCACTAAGTACATACGGACGGTCCTACTGAGCAAGTTACAATGGAACCTAAGTTTCGACAGTTGCCCATATGTTTTACGAATGATGGAGCTAACATGATCGCAGCAGGTCATTTTGGTATTCAAGATAACTCCTAGATTTCTTACCTTCTCAACACTCACTAGAGGAACCCCATTTAAAGCAATAACGGAGAAGTCGGAACGAACAGTGGCAGAATGAGAGAAAAAGATGCAATGGGACTTCGAAGGATTAAGCTGAAGTAAGTTTGAGGTCGACCAGGAAGAAACACGACGTAGATCAACAGCAAGCTCCTCCACACATCTTTGAATTTGGTCGCCGGGCGCAGAAATATAAAGTTGCACATCATCGGCGTACATATGTATCTTAGAATGTTTTACTACCGAAGGAAGATCGTTGATAAAGATGCTGAATAAAAGAGGACCCAGAATGGAACCTTGAGGGACGCCAGCACAAAGTGGAGCTATCGAGGAACTACAGCCACCAAGTATAACTTTCTGAGAGCGGTTGGTTAAAAAGCTATGCAAGAGTTTGATAGCAGAAGAAGAAAAATGGGCACGAGAGGAGAGTTTCTGCAAAAGCAGAGAGTGGTTGACGCTATCAAAGGCTTTAGAGAAGTCGAGTAGCAATAGGCAGCAAGCGTGGTGAACGTCAAGAGAGTTGCGGATATCAGTTGTAACTTTGAGGAGCGCAGTTTCGCAACTGTGGTGCTTGCGAAAGCCAGATTGCCACACATTTATGAGTCGACGTCGATCACAATACTCAAGGATTTGAGTAGCTATCAGCTTTTCAAAAACCTTAGCCAGAAATGGGAGAATACTGATAGGCCGGAAATCAGAAGGACTAGCAGGAGATGGGCATTTGGGTATAGGTATAATTAAAGCAAGCTTCCAAGACGAGGGAAACCTAGATACTGTGAGGCAGGAGTTGAAAATATGAGTTAAGACGGGCAACAGACAAGGGATGAGCAAATTTAGAAACTTAGGCGAGATGTTATCACTACCAGTCGCTTTAGATTTAACAGAATTCAGGGCAGTGAGCACTTCAAGGGAGTCCACACAACGGAAGCTGAAGCCATCAGAGGAGGAAGTGATGGGGGTATAAGGCAAGTCCGCCGAATGGGGAGATAAGAAATGTTGGTTTAGGGTTTCAGGACAGAGGTTGGGGGCGGTGACTTCTTTTTTAGAATGAATACCCAATTGGCGCAAATTATTCCATATCGTTTTCAATGGGAGGGAAGGATCAAGCTTACGAGCATAAAAATTCCTCTTAGCTTCCTTAATTTTAGCTACAACTATATTCCTAATACGCTTAAAAGATCTTCTAGCAGTATCACTGTTGACTTTTTTGGCCCAGTGGAAAAGAAACTCCCTTTCAACAATCAGCGATTTAATTTCCGCAGTAAACCAAGGTAGCTGATAAGGTTTTACTTCTCAGAGGTACACACTCATCAAACAGATCAAGGAACATAGTGTCAAATGCAGCGATCTTGTCGTCGACGTCAGTCTTAGAAAAGATGTTAGCCCAAGGCAGACAAAGGCATCTTTGGACGAGTCGTTCTCGGTCAATACTGGAGAAATTACAATAGTTTAGAGTAACCGCGGAAGGAGGGTCAACACAAAAGCGATGACAAACGAATAAAAGATCGTGGTCTAGGTAACTGGGGGGAGAGATTTGGTTTTGAAAGGTGATGGAGTTGATATCATTAGTGAGGAACATGTCGAGCAAGGAGGGTGCACTACAATTGAAATAGGTTGGGAGAACATTGGTTACATCTAAGCCAAGAGAGTGAATCGTGTGAACAAAAAAATTTTGAACGGTAGATTTCCTTAAGAGGTTGACGTTGAAGTCACCACCTACCAGGATGTATTTATATGCAGCGGATAAGTGCTCAAGAGCTTCGCTAAGTTCTTCAGCATTAATGGGGTTGAAGATGCCAGGCGGAGAATAGACACAGACAAGAAGAAGTTTATCAGAAGCACTAGAAATTTCAACACAGATGAATTCAATCCCAGGGAGTTTAGAGAACCCAACGGTATTTGATTTAAGGTGTTCTCGCAGATAAATAGCGACTCCTCCACCAACACGTCCCTGTCGATCATTACGAAATAACTTGTACCCCTCAATGGAAACAATAGAAGAGGGAATGGAATCGTTGAGCCAACTCTCGCTGATGAAAATAGCATGTACACCGGAATTAATGAAAAGCTCATTCAACTCGCCAATTTTAGGACGAATACTTCGGGAATTTAATAGGCAAGCGTTAAAGCCACAATGTCTCGAACTAAAAATTTTGAGCAACGTTCTCACCCGGTCCTCGCAGCCGAAATTATATGGCATAAATTAAGTGCAATGACCCGGAACAACGAACATAATCAAGAAGCAAACGCACGAAAGAACAAATACAAATAGTCCTAAAAAGTTTTGCAGGGTTAGAGCATGAAAACAAAATGAAAGGGAACAAAAGCATTAATAGTACAAATGAAAAGAAAGAGAAAAAAACAAATTGAACTAGAAAAAAAAACAAAACCGGAGAAACTTTAAAACAACTTAAAATCTTAAAAAAAAACAAAAATAAACATAAATAAACTTAAGAGACAAATTAAAATCGTTCTAGTTAAACGCTAGAAGCACGTGACTCCAGTGCTTCAATAGATGGACATGGTAGTTGGGAGGCATCTCGCACGGTGACAAAACGACCATCTTTTCTACTCCTGACACGGACAAGGCCGTCCCTAGTGGAGACAGAGTGTAGCAAGCCCAACTTGCGAAGTTTTAAAGCTTCTCGCAGTATTGCTGTTGGTCGCAGTAAGGCTTTCGTTCACGTACACAGGGGAATCAGCAGTAAAGCCATCCAGCTCGCAAAGTTTAAATTTCAGTTTGCTATTTACCTTCAAGGCGTGCATAAACGCCTTTGCTTCACGCTGCCCAGAGAACTTGACGATGATCGGTCCACTCTTCGCACGCATACCAGCGCTGAGCCGAAATGCTTCGGTGTAGTTGGAGATATTGTGATTAACCATGGTTGCAAGGTTAGTGACAATATTCAGCGGGGAGTCGTCTGGCTTGGTGGGAATGCCACGAATAATGACATCACTAAGCCTCTGAGTTCGCCTCAAGTCATCCACATGACGTGTGTTATCAGTTAGCTGGGAACTGATAACTTGCAGGTCTTCAGAGTGATCCGTTGCTTCCAGCGCAGAAACTCTCGCATGCAGAGACTCGATGTTTTTGTTGATATCGGCCAGCTGATTTTTGTTTTGCTCAGTGATGGACTTTAGTCCTTCCGTTAGGCGGTGATCAATAGAGCTGAGATGCTCATTGAAGGTCAACATGGAGTTACAAAAATCGTTGATTTTTGACTCGGTAAGCCGAAATGAAGAAAACAAATCATCAATTTTCTTAGAAAATCGGGCTTCAAGGGCGACAAGTAGCTCTTCAACCGAATTTTCTTCCTGCTTACTTTCAGCTGACGACCGAGCAGCACCTCTGGTCATAGCAGGAGATGGAAATTGAGAATTCTTTTTTGAAGACACTTTACCGGCCACAGGTTTCACTTTGTCAGACATTATAGGTGAAAAAAATAGTAAATATCAACTGAGAATAAGTATACAAGAATTAACTGTGAACGTAATTTAAGTGGTAAAAAACTAAACGGTGTTAGCACGGAAGTAGTATGAATATGGGGGTTCTCCCCCAAAGCAAAATGGGTGCAAAAAAGTCCATATAAAAAAAACGTTTGGGTGCAAAAAGCACCCGGAGTGAAAAAGTTCATATGAAAAAAAGTGCACAGCACCCGGAGTGGAAAGTTGATGTAAAAAAAGCGCTTGGGTGCAAAAAGCACCCGGAGTGAAAAATTTCATATGAAAAAAGTGCACAGCACCCGGAGTTGAAAATATGCAATGGCGTCAGTGTGGGAACTCGTACTCAATTTTCGGGCCCTTTTTTTCAATCAATTTGGTGATAAGATATTAAAAATATTTCTAATTACATGGTCTTGACATTGGTGATGGACGTGGGGGATATTTTTTGTTCCGGTTATGGAACTCGTGGATGGTGATAAGATGTTAAATTGTCTGGGATGAAGTTAGTGGAGAGCTGCTGACCCCGTACCCCGCACCCGTACTCCACACCGTACTCAGTACCCGTACCACGTACCCATTCAGCCATACAACAACAACCGTGATGACGTCATCATCATCATTGCACTACTGTCTGTGACGTCACAAACCAATTGGCACAGCAAAGAAAATGCCGAGTCCCCCGCCGAGGACCCGGCCGACCCCTGCTGAGCCCCAAGCCACCGGCTCTGACCGACTCGTCCAAGCACCCGTCTGACCAAACTGGCGCCCTTTCATAAGGCAACACTGTCTGGCACCCACTGGCGCCATTACAGAGCCTGGCACACACTGGCGTCTTTCATATGGCACTACTGTCTGTCCAAGTCGTCTTTTACAAAGGTTCTTATGCCAGAGATTTTGCCTACTTCTGATTGTGTCTTGGATAACTTATACTAGGTACTCAATAATACATGTGCACCGGGGCGTTTTATTTCGAAAAAAGTAACTGTATGGCAGAATTGGTGACATTGTATCCTAACATACTTACAATACATTTCCTTACTAGGGTTCGAACCTGGGTCTTTTAGCTAAATCTTTTTTCATATTTCCTAACCGACAATGGGTAACCCATTCAGCTATACAGCTACTTTGAAAGCATCAGTAATTTTTTCATTAAAAGACAAATCATGGGGGTTTGTAAAAAAAAGATGTATTGAAAGCCAAAAAAAGAAATATACAATAAAATATTTTCATAATTTCTAAATATTATAAAACTTTGTTTCTTATTTAATATAGGGTCTAAAAGTTCAGCAATGTGTCGGTTGAAGCGCAATCGATTAACAACTAAATTGATGTTTAAGAAATGTTCATATGATATATTTGCTTCATTTGCCTCAAATCAACAAGTTCAATGTCGCTTTTGTAGTCTGGAACACGCTGTCTTATTAACTCTACTTCACCATTACTTAGAACTCTCTCAGTTTCAAATTCATGATATTCATAACATGATATTTTCAATGTACGTCTTGCGTAATTGCTATCATATGTACAGCGGATGCTAATTGCCTTATCTTCATCAAATTCAAGTTTGAAATGTCTATAAAAAATATCTTTATTTTCTATAATTCCACCAATTTCTACTTCTTTTCTTATGAGCTCTTGCCTAAATCCTTCGATAGCTTCTTCAGCACTCACAAACTTCTTTTTATCGCGAGCTGTAATAGGTGTAGTAGTTGCAGTAGTAGAAGACTCTGATGTAGTTATATTTTCATTTTCAGTATTTAAAATGGGTGTGTCACTTATTTCTATGTCATTATTATTATTATTAGTAATATTACTATAAGTCAACAAACGAAAAGACAACGCAATTTGTACTGTTTGATTATTTGGAAGATTTAATGCAAAATCTAAATTACTGCTATTTTCATCAGTAAGATTAACATCGACTGGTATTGACCGACAATGATTGCATAAAGCAATAAGTATGAATATAATATATTTAATCATTGGTATTTTTCTCTCGTCTGCACACTTTGATTCAAAGATTATAACTGAAGAAATATTCTAATGGGATTTTTTATATAATTGATCTCATGCACCCTCCTGTTTCTCTAATCTAGCATGTTCATCCCAGTAATTCTTACCAAAAGGACAATTTATTGGAAAGAAATTGTGTGATATCCCGCGTCTTAAATGGGTAGAATTTATGGCTTCTCCAACGATAGTCATTTGTCCTATAGGGGCGGTTCCAGGACTGATTTTCGGGGGGGGCCATCGTGCTTTTAATCACACTTTTGGTCTTAAGAATCACAACTTTTTTTTATCTGGTAGGCTAGAGCTCAGAGATAATCCCTGATGGTATTAATTACTGATGTAATCGATATTAAAGCTTGCTTTAGAACATAGAGAAAATGATTTTATGCTATTTTCAAGGTATTTTTAATCTCATAACATATCGTTTAAAAGTTATTTTTAAAAAATAAAACTAATAACGTATAAGATTTAACACAGCGACTGTTTTATGCACGTAGAGTACTCAAATTAAAAAGCGAAAGATTTTCTGAAGCAATACAATCACAAAAATTAAAACTTTGTATTAATCGAAACAATTCAAAAAGAATTCGGAAAACAATGTCACAAAAGAGGCGGTAACAAATTATCTTAATTCGGAACCCTTATATCAAAGTTCCAATCTCAAATCGTTTGAACTGGGCAAGTGGATTGAGGATTTAATTCATAATTGAATTTTGTTTTAATTTGTAACGGTAACAGGCGCGGATCTATAATTTTGTTTTGGGGGGGGTCACGGAATTAAAAGTGGCGGAAAAATTTTTTTACTCCTAAAAAAAAATTAACAAAACGAACAGAACTAACCGAAATTTCTGGTGGATTAAAAACAAACGTGCCCTACGAAAACGTGCCCTATTGTGTTTTTGATGAAGACGCGCCCTTGCTTGTGAGTGCAGCTAACTTCAGAGTTTGCAAATCAAAACATATAGAAAGAGTATAGCCCCATTCAGAACCAGCAGCGGCTGCAGACAGTTCCTATTGGCTAATGGTGGTCACATGTAGGTAGGGTTGCCAGGTCCAAAAATAAAAAGGCCGGACACAGCGTTACATTTAGCCGGACATTTTTCTTACCCATTTTAAATAGAAATAGAGTAGGTTAGGTATTTTCAATCGTTTATTAATAAAATCTTATGTCAAAATAAACTAAATATTCTTCATTAAACAAAATATACAATCATCTATTCTCCTTGGATGGAAAACTGGTCATTTCATTATAGTCCGGGAGGAAGAGTTGCATTTTGGATGGACATTTCAGGTCCCCTGATTTTTTTGTAATTGATAGTTTAGATAAGGCTTATAACAGTAGCAAGAGTCAGCCAGCAGAATCGCGATGGGGGTGGTGGGGAGAAAATGTACAGATCAACAACTTACTACCCGAAAGGAATAATTTCCAAAACCAATCAATTGGCACGAAATGACCAGGCCACTTGTAACGCTCACTTCGGGACTACTTTTTATTAGTGTGGGATGCAGCGTTGTAAGTTACCTGGTGTGCTTAAATCTTTGATTGGAAAACAAAGAAAGGCTTTCAGCTATCATCTATCTATGCTACGCTGCGTACTGTACGTATACTTACATGACCAGAGGGACAATCGCTTAATATCCGGTCATAAGCCGGACATGCATATATTTGGCCGCCACGACCGTAAAAGGCCGGATATGTCCGGCTAAATCCGGACACCTGGCAACCCTAGTCACATTGCTAGTAAAACTAATTGATTGCTAGTAAAACTAAACATGCTGCCGCTGCTGTTGCTGCTGCTGGTTCTGAATGGGCCTTATAGAACAATTTGTTGTTGACCTTGAAGGTCATTTTTTAAGGTCGTTTTTTTTAATTTGCAAAAAAGCTGAGTCGGTTTGGTCGTTTGGTAATTTTTTCTTTTTGTTTTTTTAGTTGGGTCAATTTTGTTTTTTAAACTATATGAATTTCAAGCTTTTATACGAGAAATTTTTATTTCATTAAAAATCATTTTATTTTTTTCGTTGCTGGCTTAGAAATGTCAAAACTTCTATGTGTGTGTAAATGATGCAAGTTACACTTTCCATCATTTCGTTTATTACCCCCATACACAAACCGATTTTTTAGGCAAGGGGTCGCAGGGAAGTATATGTCATGCATGTAATTTGCAGCCATCGCTGCGACCCCTTGCCTAAAAAATCGGTTTGTGTATGTGGGTAATAAACGAAATGATGGAAAGTGTAACTTGCATCCTTGACTGTTATTATTCAAAAGATGTTCGTCACACATGTGTGACCGTGGATGGGGGCCTAATGAATTCGTTAAGATAACTTAAAATTGCTGGTACCATTAATCTCCACACTTTATAAAGCGATGCATTTTCGATGGCTTGATTTTGTAATACAGTACAAGGATTGTTAATTAATTCAAGTCGTATAATTTAATCAACTTCGAAAAACTTCATTAATTTTTCTATTCTCGGGGGGGGCCATGGCCCCCATGGCCCCCCCTTGAAACCGCCACTGCTATATATACTTCTATTCTCACATGCTCATAATTTTCGAATTTAAAATCAAAGTTGAAATGTTTCGGAAGGTTTTGGTCACTTTTCAGATCTAACAAAAGTATTGATTCTCCGTACTGTGGAGTTACCCTTAAATTAAAAATAGGGCCATTTACTTCTACATTAATAATTCTAAACCATTTCCATCCAACTGCACATGTACAGTATTTTTGACCATGAGTGATAGTCTCAGTCCAAAACATAGTATATGATGTGATGAAATTGCACAGAGAAATGAAGTATTTCCTTACTTGTATAGTAATTTATATACCACTCTCTGATCTTCTTTTATTTTTATCTATCCATTCAGCATCGTTGTCAAGGTCAGCAAAGGGGCAATTCTCTGGAAAACCGTGACTTTTGGGTTCACTTCTAACTGTATCGACAACTTGCCCAATTAACGTTATAGTTCCTGAAGTAACTTCAATTTTAACATGTTGAAAAGGATCAAATATGAAATCACATTCTAATTTTTCTGGAAAAGATTCTCCGTTTTTTATATGACATATGGCAGTTCTTTTGCCATTTTCTAATGTTATGTACACACTTGAAACTATATCGTAGGAAAGAATCCTAATGAATCTAAAGCAACGCCATTTCGCTGAACAAATACAATACTTTTGCCCACTGTGAATATTTTCTACCCAAAACATCTTTTCCTCAAATCAGTTTTCATACAACTGATGCTTTCAAATAGACTTGCCCATATATATATATATATAGAATTTTAAGCCCTATATTAAATAAGAAATTTTTTGTAATATTATGAAATTTATTTTTATTATTATATATTTTGTATTACAATACATCTTTTTTAGAAATCCATGAATTGTCTTTTGATGGAAATCCTAACCATTTAACGTAAACTTTATCACCACTTCTTTTTAAGATTTTTTCGACTAGGTAAACGTGTGGATTTTTTGTCTTTTGCAATTCTAACTCATAGAATCCTCCTTTGATGGGATGCCCCTGATGGTCTTCTAGAAGAAATGTTACTGGATTTGTAAGCTGAATTTTCCGAATTTTAAATATTTCAGTAGTCCAATTTGGTGTATATCCTTTCTCAAAAACATGCTTATATATACTTATTCGTACAAAATCTCCAACTTTGTATTTCGATGGATGAAAAACTTTTATGTGACTGTATGCTATTAAAAGTAATTGTTTTTCATTTGATTTGGTTACATCGATTGGTTTCATTCTTGTTGTACGATGTTTTTTACTATTATAACTCAAAACTAAATCTTTTATTATATCAATCCATTGATATGTTCCTCTCATGCTAAATTCTTTCCACATTATTCCTTTTAACGTTCTATTAAATCGCTCAACTATAGAAGCCTTCAATGGACTATATGTCGAATAATGGTTAACTTTATATCGCTTCATCAAGTTTTGAAAATTATTATTAAAGAACTCTTTTCCGTCATCAGTCTGCATGTTTCTGGGTGTTCTACCGCCCTCAAAAATAGTTTTCATGGCTCCTGCAACTTCAATACCAGTTTTTCTCTTTACAGGAATGGCCCACGCAAATTTAGAAAATGTATCAATGACAGTCAACACGAAATTATATCCATTATTTTGTCGAGAATAGGCGCCCATTTCAACCAAATCAGCTTGCCAGTGGTCGTCCAGTCCTTTAATAATAACACATCGCCTTTTAAAATTTTTTCTTGCGGATTTATGTAATTCGTCTACAATGTGTCTTTTACTCATCATGAAGCTCTGCAGAAGTCGTTCCGGATGAAATTGTTAATGTTTCTACATCTATTAATCCTTTTAATGCACCCCAAATCTGCCTCGATCCTTCATCAATATAAGTTTTTAACTTATTGTGCAAAACCTCTACTGATTTATTTGTGAACTCCTGATTTTCTAATTTTACCCTTTCTAAATAATTTCTTTCAGTCTGCAATTCATTAGTAAGAGTTCTGTTCAATAATTCTTCTAGAGATTTTATGGCAGAGCTGATTAAGGCTATCCACTCATCAACATATAATTTATTTACACCATCTTTATTTTCCACAGGATT
This sequence comes from Thereva nobilitata, assembly GCA_963855945.1. Lineage (NCBI taxonomy): Eukaryota > Metazoa > Arthropoda > Insecta > Diptera > Therevidae > Thereva > Thereva nobilitata. Next base: position 42,738,134 of record OY979694.1, on the reverse strand, counting down.
TTTAAGATTTTTAATGCATTTGTCATTAAGATCATAATCACCATCAGAAGTAAGTTGAAAACCTATGCCAGGTACGCCTTGCGAACCCCGCTCTCCAGGCAAACCTCTTGGACCTCTCTCACCAGTTGGTCCTAATATTGCTTGTTGAGAAAATCTCCCGAACTTGTCAACGCTCATAGTTTAAGTAAATTTAAAATGATCAATGAATGATATTTATACTATCAAGTTGGCTTCTCTTAATTCTTCCACTATTGACATGATTTCGTTATGATGACTATTGTTGCCCGCTTGCTCAGAAGCAATAAGGAGGCGCAACCGATCTATGAGTTCATTCGGATCATCCCAATAAATATGATCTATATTGTTCTTAGGTAAATGCATTAAACCCATTCCTTGCTTATATAAAAGCTTGCTAATAATTTCTTTATACTTAGAACCTCTACTCCCTTTTATTTGTTCTTCCGTCGAATATCCTCGTCTATGAGCATTAGTATCTTTTAGTATAGACCCATAATTTAATAAATCTTTATTAGTATATAAACTTTTTGACGGTTTTTTCATAAAAATTAGCTCGAGTAAGCCTAGCGTTATTGTGTAAGACTTTCCTTTAATAACAAAATTATCTTCGTTATATTCAACCTTTGAGTCTCCAATTTTCCATTCATTATTATCAAAATAAACTCCATAAGTGTAATGAATTTTAGGATTTTTTTCAACATATAATTGGAAATATTTATCAGCTAATCCAGTGGATAAATTAAGAGTGTTATCCGATCTTTCAACTAATGTTCTTGAGTGAGTAGGTGTTGCAAAATCATCTTCTGACATTGAAGAAAAATCTTTATACTTTAGCGGTGTACTTGTAGGTTCCATTTTTGGAAACGTGGTTTTTAGAGTTGATTTCAAATGATCATAATCATGATATTCTTCTTTAGGTTTAAATTTAATTTCATGTTTTGACTCTTGTTTCACTTTTGTTACTAGTTCTTTTAATGGTTTTGTTACAGGTTCAAATGCTGCTTCTAGTTGAGCTTCTGTATCAATCCTTCCGGTTTTAATAGCCTGAAATTTCTTTCGTATGATATTTCTAGTTTTTATAATGTTCCTTATTAGTTCTTTCTTGTTGTCTTCAGATCTTCCTTTGTTTTCCATTTTGAGTTGGTCAACAGCTTTAACAGCCCCTTTTCTCAGTTGTCTGTAACTGGTAAATTAACAGCTTCAACAGATCACTTAACTGCTTTTAAACAGATCTGTTAACTGGTTCAACTGCTTCAACGGGTCACCTTACAGCTTTAAACAGATCTGTTAACTGGTTCAACTGCTTCAACGGGTCTCCTTACTGCTTTAAACAGGTCTGTTAACTGATTCAACAGGTCTAATAAGTATTTTAGTAAGCTATTGTATTTATATGACAATATACAAATCAAATCCTTTTCGATAACGTCCTTTCCTTATTGGACTATCTTTATCGATCACAAGGAAGCCATATTTATCCTTCCAACACTCTGCACATGCATTTCTGAAAGAATTAAAAGACATGTCTGTGTTTACGTGATCATTATAGATATGCTTAAGATTCATATCATCCTGTTTAAATAGAATTAGAAGATTTGCGTTGTCTCGAATTAAGTGCTTAGGTATGTGGGTATAAGTTTGACAAAGATAAAAACTGTCAATGTCATTATGTCGACCCATACAAAAATATGATCGTATATTATTTTGCTTGTCGCAAGCAACATCATCAAAAATAAAAATTGAATTTGAGTTTGCTTTTTCTGGTGGAATTACTTCAGAATTTTCAGAAAATGTATTGTATCCCATTCCAGATATGGGTCTTATTACTCGCTTCAAGTACTCATACTTTGGTTGATGTAGTGATTTTGAGTAGATATAAATATTTTGAAACTTGAGTCCGTTAGGGTGTTCGATAAGACTAATCATAAGATTGGTTTTACCACAATTAGACGGCCCTGCAACGACAGCCCTTATAGTATTGGGTAATAATGATCCATGTCTTTGTTTAGGTTTTTCTGACTCTATCTCGATATTTTTAATTGGTAAAGACACTTGTTGCTTGACGAATTTCATGTTGAAAACTAATATATATATTAGAATAATTACATTTTTATGTTAGTTTCAAGGTATCTAAGCTGTAGCACACACGGAAATTTCGCAAAGGGTCTACTGAATGATAGAACATAAAAAAATTAACAAAAACCGATGGCAACATAAAACATACACGGGAAAAGGCTTCGTGAATTCGACAATAAACAAATTGCCTTTTGAATTGCATTTGCCTGGTTACCAGTATTGCGGTCCTGGTACTAAACTGCAAGAAAGAGTAGCTAGAGGCGATCCCGGTATAAATCCTCTTGACGCCGCCTGCAAAGAGCACGATATCGCATACAACAAACATAAAGATATTGAAGATCGTCATATAGCTGATCGTATATTAGCAGAAAAAGCGTGGGCAAGAGTGAAATCTAGTGACGCCTTATTTGGTGAACGACTTAATGCCTGGCTTGTAACGAAAGCTATGAAGACAAAACTTAAACTTGGGATGGGTTTAAAAAAGGCAAAAAGTTCAATTAAAAGAACTAAACCTAAATTAACGTTACAAAAAGGAGTTCGAGAAGCGCGAAATATCTTGAAAACAAAGAAGCCAGGATCTTTAAAGGAAGCTATACAGCTTGCTCTTGGCGCTACCAGAAATGTATTTAGAGGAAAGAAAAAATGTACAAGAACACCACGTATTATTCCCATACCAAGAGTTGGAGGAGTTTTACCTCTTATCCCCATTTTTGCTGGACTTTCTGCATTAGGCGCATTGACAGGCGGTGTAGCTGGAATTGCAAAAGCCGTTAACGATGCAAGTAAGGCTAAACAGCAATTGGAGGAAAATAAACGTCATAATCAGACAATAGAAGCAATAGCTTTAGGGAAAAGCGGAAAGGGTCTATATTTAAAACCTTATAGAAAAGGGTTAGGACTTTACTTAAATCCACAGCCAAAAAACTACTGAGATTGCTACCCAATCGTCCATTAAACGAGCACGATTTGTATAAGCACGCTCAATACATACCGCACTTCAGAGGAGTGTATATGCTTGATGAGATTCCTAAAAGACCTAAGAAAAATGAATGTGGCATCATCAATTTAGATTCTTCCTCTGGTCCGGGGACACACTGGGTAGCATACTATAAAAAAGCATCTAACATTGAATACTTTGACAGTTTTGGAAACTTGCAACCGCCAAAAGAACTTTTAAATTATTTAGGAAATAAAATTATGTATAACTATGAAAATTATCAAAATTATAATTCTGTAAATTGTGGACACTTGTGTTTAAGGTTTCTGTATAATCGCTCTAAGACAGACTAAATTAATATATGTATAAATAAAGCATTAAATTCTATTACAACAGCATTTCATTTATGATGTCGTTAACGCTAACATTGACTGGTAATTCATCTACCCTAACAGCTGATTATTTTCCACCTTTAGATCTTAATACAGACTACGTTTGCGGATTGATTGATTTACAAACTTATAATTCAATACCGAATGTAGATAGAAGGAACAACTTATTTCATGTGGGAAAAGATGTCATACAAATTCCAGAAGGTTCATATGAAATTGATGATATTGCGGCATTTATTAAAAGAGAGAGCAAACAACCAGTTGTTATTGTAGCCAACAATAATACTTTGAAAACTGAAATAAAGAGCACTGAAAAAATAAATTTCAATAAACCACACTCGCTTGGTCCATTACTAGGGTATAGTAAACGTGAATTGAAACCCAATGTATTAAATGAGTCAGATTTACCAGTTAATATAATAAAAATTAATGTAATTCGTGTTGAATGCAACATTGTAACGGGATCATTTATAAATAATACACCGGCTCACACGCTTCACGAATTTTCTCCCAAAGTGAGCCCAGGGTATAAAATAGTTGAAGTGCCCAGAAACGTCATTTATTTGCCTGTGAATGTTAAAAGGATAAGCTCGCTTGTGTTGAAATTAGTTGATCAAGACGGTGATCTGGTAAACTTTAGAGGAGAAACAATTACTGTCAGATTACACTTGAAGCCTCAACATGCTGATATATAACAGGGAAAGTGATAATAATAAAATATTACAAAAAGCTAACCAGCCCTCCAGTTCTTTATTGACTTTACCAAGGATAAGACCGAAATTAACCTTAGCTAACAGACAATTTTTAATATCTCTTGGACTTAAATTAAAAAATGAGTGAAATACTTAATATTGGTAGAGGTGTCTCTTATGATAACAGTTTAGCAAAAGTAGAATACCACAGCTATTCACCATTTTTAACTTCATTTAAAAACAGCGATGAGATTCGAATTGTAGTACAACATCAGGATTTATACATCCTACCTAGTGAAAGTTTAATTTATATTGAAGGCTCCGTAACTAAGACTGATGGGACAAAATCTGCTGATGCAAGCCTAACAAACAACTTTTTCTCATTTCTTTTCGATGAAATTCGTTATGAATTAAATGGAGTGGAAATCGACCGAACAAGAAACCTTGGAATTGTATCAACGTTGAAGAACTATGTCTCGTTAAATGAAAATGAAAGCAAAATGCTTTTCAATGCCGGTTGGTCACCCTCAGAATGCATCAAGCCTGAAAAGTTATTTTTCAATTTTTGTGTGCCGCTTAACATGCTGTTAGGATTTGCCGAAGACTACAAGAAAATCATTTTAAATGCCAAACATGAATTAATACTAATTCGAAGCAGAACAGATGACAATGCTCTCATAGATCCCACCGATGAAGTTACTATTAAAATCTTTAAGCTGCAATGGAAAATACCACATGTATCTGTAGCAGACAATGAGAAGCTAACATTGTTGAAAACGGTTGAAAGTGGACGTCCAATTCAAACTCCATTTCGTAGCTGGGATGTATATGAATATCCGCTTTTACCTATAGCAACCGATCACACATGGTCAGTTAAAATATCTGCACAGTTGGAAAAACCGAGATATGTTATATTAGCCCTACAAACTGAGCGTAAAGATAATAGAAAAAAGGATTCAAGCAGGTTTGATCACTGCAATCTTACTAACGTTAAACTACATCTAAATTCAGATTCCTACCCGTACGATGATTTAAATTTGAGATTTGATCGAGATCGATATGCCCTGCTATACAATATGTATGCGAAATTTCAACAATCTTATTATGGGCGTCAACCTCAACCTCTATTCACAGCTAAAGAATTTCTTGAAAATGCTCCGATTGCAGTTATCGATTGTTCTTATCAAAATGAAGTTATCAAAAGTGGTCCTGTAGACATAAAATTAGAATTCAAAACTTCCGTTAATATTCCACCGCAAACAACAGCTTACTGCTTACTTATCCACGATCGAATAGTCGAGTATAATCCGCTGACTAGTGAAGTCAAGAAAGTTATTTAAAACACGATGGCTGTAATTGTTGACATCCAAGGTTTCAAAGGCCAACAAAATAAGTTTATTGTCAAGGAACTTGCAATTCTTTCTTCAGATAATAAACTTGAACACTTTATTTTCCAAGCACCGTTTAAATTTGAAGACTTAACTGCAAAACTAAAAAAACAAGCCTTTTGGTTAAAACACAATCTCCATGGATTCGGATGGTATGATGGGTATGTTCCATACCATTATCTCTACACTGTTTTGGCACCATTACTTGCTGGAAAAACAATTTTTGTCAAAGGTTCGGAAAAAAAAGAATGGATAAAAGACTTCCTTGGAGACGGAGCAACCATTTTGGATGTTGAGCATGAATTACAATGCCCGAAAATATCATGGCTTCGATTTATACATCAAGAATTATCTTGTTTCAGTCATAAAGGCCAGTGTGCTCTTCAAAATGTATTTACCATTAGAACATTTTTATTCCATAAAAAGTGAAATCAATAAATTTTTGTTAAACAAGCAACCTCTGTTTTATTTAACCACCTAATGAAAAAAAAAAAGAACACAAAAACATTTTCACTATAAACAAATTTATTAAAACATATTTTTATTTATTTTTTTTATTACAAAGATGTGTAGAAATCAGGATTTTGGATTGTCTTTGAAAATTGGAATTTTGCCATATTCCCTAAAGTGCCTTGATATGAAATACGGAATCCTCCCTCGTTAATTTTTTCTATTGTTGTCTCAGACATCTTATTATACCTCTCGGGAAGAAACAAATGGTAGTCGTCCAACTCCAGGCGCACCTTCCATCCAAATTTGGTTTGTACTTTCTTACAACTTAATATTTTGTAAGCGTCATATTCCGTCATATCCTTATAGAGTAAAATGGGTTTAGGATTTAACGAATTTAATTCTTCTAATATTTCGAAGCTATCTCCAACGTTAATCGTTAAATTTTCTGCGTATTCCATTATGCAAAATAAATACTTGTTTAAGACTTCTTCGTTGAACTACAAAATTAAACTGAATGATATAAAATTGCAAAACGCTTGGTATTTAACTGCAAAGATCATACTTTCTTACGCTTATCATTGATGATAAGAGGAAATGCGGTTAACAAAAAATGGTCTGCTATTTGTCGTTAACGCAAATTTCTTGATAATTCCTGTTTCTTGATAATTCCTGTATGTATAACAAAAAAAATTATCTGCTGTTTGTCGTTAGCGCAAATTTCTTGATAATTCCTGTATAACAAAAAAATTATCTGCTGTTTGTCGTTAGTGCAAATTTCATGATAAGTCCTGTAAGTGAAACCAGTTTGTAGAAGAAAAAAAATTGTTTTTTACTCATTTTTATTACTCATTATTTACATTCATTGTACTTATCCTATAATGTCCCCATGCATAGGTGCTAATTCCATCTTCCTTAATAAACCGCTTATCGTCTAAATAACTTAAAGCTACTTTATTAATTGATTGGGTATACAAATTGTGCAATTTTGATTTAAAAATATTCATTTTACCATGCAATAACTTTTTTCTATATAAGCAATCTCTGTAATCGTTTAAGTTTATATTATCTACAACAGATTTTTTCAGGCCCTTGGCTTTCTTTAACAATTTAGATTTAACAATGTCTACTGAATACATCTTAGCCCTAAGTCCTATGAATTCTTTAACAATTTTACCATTGGCTTCATCTTTCATATAACCAACAACCTTCTTATTTTTTAATGGTATATTGTAGGGATTATTAATTGCGTAATCAGAAGTGTCAAAGTAATTGTCTATATCGTTTAAAATATCTTTATAGAAATCGTCTGTATCAATTGTGTATATGAATGAATCAGTATCCATATAATTAAGAATTAAATTTTTGTTGTATTTCGGCTTCATATATTCATAATGGAAGTCGTACATTTTCCATTTAGATAATTCAAGGATGCAAAACCCTAAATAAAGAGGTTTATTATAATAGTTTTTAACTTTGTTTAATTGTATCGCAACAAAGTCGTCAGTAAAATGCGCACAACTATGAAAATTTGGTTTTGCTATAAGAGCCCGAGCTCCAAGACGTTTACCATCACTTTCCCATTTCGCAACGAGTTTAACATTTTTCCGTTTCTCTACATTTTCCATTGTTTTTCCATAAACAGCGTTATTCATCAATTTGAAAAAATTTTTTTCAAACTCATTTTTCGCAATACTGCGATAATAGGTATTTTTGTCTATATATTTTTTTAACCAGCGTTCTTGTTTAAATTGTAGTGTTCTATGAATCTTTTTTAATTTTAACCCATGTTTCAGACATTGTTGAAGATTTTTATAATGAATTACATAACTTGATTTATCTGTTAAGTCAGCAAGTAATTTAGGAAATTTAGAATTTGGAGGTTTTTTATTTTGAACGCAAAACGGCAAATCATTATGATCGTCGTGTTTTGATTTTGGGTATTCTAAATCCACTTCAAATATAAAACCAAGTTCTGAGTCTTCAGAGATGTTCATAACATCAAGGTTTTTATAATTTACCCACCTTAAGTCAGAATGTGGAAGAGGTTGCGACATAGCCCACCCATACAAATTATTAGCATCTAAATAATTTAAGAAACGTGATGGTTTGCTTTTATCAAAGTTAGGCATGTATTTATTATTTGCTTTTGTGTTTCTTTGCGAACATTGAGTAATACCGCCTCTGATTCCTTTTTTAATGAAATTATACATATTAACATCAGTGAAAAGCTCAAGATTAACCGCCGTCGTTCTTAACATCGCATCCCATGACAACCCTGGAATTGTGTAATAATGACAGGGATCTAAAGAGTAGATGCTTCTGCAAATTTTCCTGAAGTTTTCAAATACATCAGTTAAGAGTAACACATCTGTTTTCAAATATAGCTCTAAATAATCCCCCAAACTTTTGCAGTTGAATTTATTCCACACTTTCCCAGCATAAGAATAATCTTCTTCGGAACACACACTATTTGTTAACTGATTATAAAATTCTTCTATGGGAGGGAGGCAAGTGTCATTCAATCGCTCCCAAGAGTTTAAATATTCATATGGGAAAACACCTTTTCTCCTCATTAAATTAAAAGCTTCCTCTTCACAAAATTCACTTCTAACCACCTTAAGATCTTCGGGAGCTAGATTATTTGCAAGCGATTCTAAACTTGATTGCATGAACCTATTCGAATCGAGAAATCTCAACTCTATAGTATCGGTTTCATTAACAAATATTCGTTTTGAAAGGGAAATGTACAATTCTTTATTTAAAGGAATGACACTGATCTCACCATTAATTTGAGAAAGGGCTTTGATAAATAAATGACAATCATAACCTGAGAAATTATGGAAGAGTATTGGAAAGAATTTTGGAGTCTGAAATTTCAAATTGCAACTATTATGTGCAGGACCTCTATACTTCCCTGTTAAATGACAATGATCTGCAACACGATCAGCGCCCAACTCTAAATTACAAATATGACAAATATTGCTCTCATTCTGTTTACGTATATCATCATTTGTTAAAGAAATCATAGGCTCTACCTTATCTAAATATTTAATATAGAGATCTTTTAAGTCTTTTACCAAAGAATGAACAAATTTGTTAGCTGCATCCTTACCCCTATAAATCTTAAATCTATTCAACTCACTCTTAAATGAAGATTGTATACTATATGCAAATGCACATGGAATGTGCTCTTGAATATTTACAGTATATGATGAATCTGCGTTCGGAAGACAGGTATCCACATCTTGCAAGATGCTTTCAAAATCAGCATATACTACGAAAGGCACCTCCAGTTGTTTTTGATGAGCTTCGAACTTCAATGTGGTTTTTTCTGGCGAGGGCATCACCGTAACAATTTTGCTGCACTCACTTTTGTGGACATCTAACGCTTTTCCGTTATAGAAATATTGCAGACAGGTATTACAGAAAAAAATCCTATTGTTGTTGTATGTAACTTGCCGACGAATTAATCTAAATAAAGTAAATATGAAATACAATATTAAGACAAAAATTCATTTATATTACCTTGAAATATTCTTAATCCATACGTAATGAGATCTTTCCTCACTTATTATCAGCAACAAGTTGATATGATTACCTTTTTCTTCTTTGGTAGCGTAATAAGGTCCCACTATATCACAGCAATCGGTCATCCTTTGTTCATACCCAAAGACATTCACGCTTATTGAAGGATTCATTTCTTCAAATAGTTTTATATCTGCCAATTCAAGGGGAAATTGTAAGTTTCCGAACTCTACTTTAAAATTGTTTTTTAATCGAATAGCGCTTGCAGTGATATCATAAACTTGATATGATAAAGGACGCTCGCTATGTTGACTTGTCGGGTATAACGCAGAAATAATTGCCCATTTAAAGCAATAAACATCTGCATTTTGCACATTAACACAAGCACGTTTATTAATCAAAAATTTTGGAAGAGGTAAGTAATGTGATCCTCTTATAGGTTTATATTGGTTTATGTTTATTTCTAAATGGATAATTCTTAACAATGCCCATCCACTGTCTTTTTCTTGGAATTCTTCCATTTTGGATGCGATTTTATCCATCATATCTTTATAAATTCGTAATATTTCTTCAGCGTTGAGAACTACAGCCATCTTTGTTTGAAATGATTTAATCGAGGTTTCGACATCAAACTCTTCCTCAACCTCAATCATCTTAACATATTCAGCGAACATTTCAATATTGAATTTATAAGAATCATGTTTCTTTAACATCCGTGTCAAAATTTCTTGAATACAGCTTTCATTTCGGTTGAAGAATGCTAAAGGATCTAATAGACTTTCATCTCCATTTTCGACAGTCAATGTTTCAATCCTTTCTTGAAAACAACTTTTAACACTTTTTAAATTAACATCAATACGCTCTCCAGCATTTTGCTTATGTTGATTCGTACGTTGATGGAATTTAAACTCTTTATGCAAAACGTGAACTCCGCACACTTCACAAAAAATTGTATTTGAAGTACTGGATGAAGAAGTGCCAGCACTTTCCAGATCTCTTGTCGATATAGAAACATTCGTTAAAGAATTATCGGGAGGATTTTCGATGGTACTAACTTTATTCTGCTCTTCTACACTTAAACTTGAAAGTTCATTTCTGTCACCAACATGATCGATTAAAAAATGTTTTTCTAAGTGCTGCATCTTGTTAAACTGTTCACCACAAATTTCACATAAAAAGCCATCACCATGAATAACTTTGTTATGTCTCTTTAAAGAAGAGATTCGCGAAAAACCTTTATTACAAATCTCACAAATAAAATTATTCATTTTTGGCACTGATATACTAAGTAACGTTAAAGCAAGAACACTATTTGAAAGTACAATGTGAACTAAACTAAAACTCACAATTAATTTAAAATGTAAAACTTTAAAGCGAAAAATATGAAAAACAATAATGATAATAAACTTGCAAAAAAAGTCAAAAAAATTATCGCCAACAATATTTTTACGAGAAATGTAATTCATCTTATCACCATCCACGAGTTCCATAACCGGAACAAAAAATATGCCTACGTCCATCGCAAATATCAAAACCGCCAAAAATAAACTTGACCCCAACCGCCAAGATCAACAACGTTCGCCTTATCAGCAGCTCTCCACTTACTTCATCCCAGACAATTTAACATCTTATCACCATCCACGAGTTCCATAACCGGAACAAAAAATATCCCCCACGTCCATCACCAATGTCAAGACCATGTAATTAGAAATCTTATCACCAAATTGATTGAAAAAAAGGGCCCGAAAATTGAGTACCACTTCCCACACTGACGCCATTGCATATTTTCAACTCCGGGTGCTGTGCACTTTTTTCATATGAAATTTTTCACTCCGGGTGCTTTTTGCACCCAAGCACTTTTTTTACATCAACTTTCCACTCCGGGTGCTGTGCACTTTTTTTCATATGAACTTTTTCACTCCGGGTGCTTTTTGCACCCAAACGTTTTTTTTATATGGACTTTTTTGCACCCATTTTGCTTTGGGGGAGAACCCCCATATTCATACTACTCACGGAGCACGGAAAAAAAGCGTCTTATCCTTGCATCGATATGACTATGTTAATATGCACTAAAGTGTACCAGGAAACCTGGTAACGATATAAGTCGTCAGATGGCACATCACGGAAAAGGAATTTGCGTGAAGCCCACGAATGTTGCAAAAATCAAAACAAAATATTTTTGTATCGTGGCTTCGCATGAGAAAGGTTACAAACTCGACACGACTCGATCCTATTTAAGCGATCTATATGTCTAAGATAGCAGGGCTGTAGAACAATAGGGCCAAGTAGTGGCCGCAGTACTTTTCTACCAGCTACTTCATACAAAAAGAAGAAGAATTGAATAGAAATTATTTTTGGAAACACTACACGCTGAATTTTTCTTTTTCTTATTAACTATTCAAAAACAATATCTCTCAACCCATTGAAATTAATAAGGAATTGACCGTTTGGAAATTGCCGGGTCGTCGTATTTCCAACTTCCTCTCTCTGATACAAAGGATATTATTCAAAACTATTCTCTGACAATCGATTTTATAGTTTCATTTCATATTATACCCACATTAATATCGTCCTCACAGGCATAGGAAAGTATCTGTAAATAATTTTCAGTGCTCGATTTCGTGTATTTGGAAACATCTGAATGTGGCACATGCATTTCGACAAATCAAAGCTCCATACTTCATGTCGAATAAATCTCTACATGTTCAGTGTTAGTATTTTTGAAATAAAGACCCAAAAGTGACGGAAATTCTCGTTCTTGGTTCTGTATTTTCAGTTGACGGCAGACCGATAAAACCTTTTGTAGTGCAATCAATTAGGCATAATGTTTTGAACTATACATTTTGAGCTTGCTGCTTTATACAAATTATCAAGAATCACTGAATACACAGATTGGCCAGATTTCAATATAGCCAAATTATATATTTTAAGCAATGAAATCTGGAAAAGAATTTCCGTATTCTGTATATTTTCCTTATAAAATATCTTTGCAAAAAGACATCTTTTGTCGAAAGCTTAAATCTTTATGCGTAGAGGAAAAACCATAAAAAAGACAACGAGCTTTCTATTAGCTCTGGTTGTTTGAATGAAAAAGCTGCGCTTTCGAACAGCCAGAATGGGACACTCGTTGTCTTCTTTTATGGGTTTTACTCTAATAGTTAGGGTGGTTTTTTATGTGGAAAAACCAAGCTTAGGAATGGCTCATAAGCTCTCTGATAAACGTTCGTTTTCTAAGAGAGATCAGAGCAGGACATTCACAGAAATATGTATGTATGGAAGTCTCATCGCCTTCCATACAGAGTTGGCATTCTGTTTCCTGTGGCAGTCCTAGGTTTTGGAGGTGATACCGCAGCCCTACATGGCCAGTCAGATATCCCACCAATTGCCTAAAGGTCCGCTTTGTTTCAAGTGATAACGCCCCTATTATTAGATTTATACCACATAAAAAAAGCCTGTGCTGAGCTGGGACTGATTCCCTGTAGGCTAGGTTCAGTCGCTTAACCCAGTCCTCTATCAGGGACTTGGAGGTGGGCCATGATATCTCACAAGAGGGTTCTTGGCCCTGGGCCAACGTCTCAGACCCCTTCCTCACAAGCGTGTCTGCAACCCCATTGCTATCGATACCCCAATGTTCGGGGACGAGGCTCTGGAATAGTGAAGTAAGGCGAAGCACCCTGCTACTATTTTGGAAGAAAACTTCCACGTTGAGAGTGCCTTGAAGGCAGCTTCACTGTCCAAAAAGATTTTAATATTGACCCCTTTCAAACCTTTCTCAAGGTTGAGCTTAGCGGCGGTCAAGTCAAGTCAATCCAATGATATCATATGGTCATATACGCTTAGTCCTATCCCATTATCGGGTTTAAGCCGTCAGTACATCAAAAGGCCGTGTTTCCTCTAAAGACGGCCGTGCTGCAATTCTGACACATTTCTGAGAAGTCGTTGTAACGTGTTTCTAAAACTGCAGAGTGGCAGGAATGGTATCGAACAATGTGATCATTGGTTCCAGGTTTAGTTCCTTGAGAATCGACAGGTGCCAGAAGGCCTCCTGCCTGAAAGAAGAATAGTCCTCATAGACGAAGTGGCCCCCGTCAGAGCCTCCATCGTCACTAATAAAAGGAGCGGTGGGAGGTTCCGGAGGTTTTCTATACACTCAAGTATTTACTTTCTAAACACTTAAAGCGTTTAAACCGTTGTAGACGAATTTTAAACACGTTGCGGCGTTTAATGAGTAAACACTTAAGTGTTTAATAGTAAACGTTTGTAGCGTGGTTTTGGTTATGAATAATAAAAATTTTGTTGATAGAACTATTAATCAATATTATATTAAAACATAATACTATCATTGCAAAACCTAAAAAATGAAAAAAATAAAAAAAAATCCAACCCGAGTGCCGAGATGCGCTTTACTGAATATGCTAAATGCGTGAAATATGGGTCGCTCATATTTTTTCTCGTCTTATCACTGCAAATCTCTGCTTTTGAAAGTGTTTTATTTCAAAACGCTTAAAACGTTTTATTTTGACGTCATCCATTTGATTAACATTTAAGTGTTTTAAAAGTGTCGACAATGTTAATAAAATGGGTGACGTCAAAATAAAACGTTTTAAGCGTTTTGAAATAAAACACTTCTAAAACCTCAGATTTGCAGTGATACTGATCATTTTAAATTCGTAATATTTAAGCAGCTTAATCGTTTTATTTTCATATTAAAAAAAATACCTGTCAACAAAGGCGTAAAAATTTCAGGATAAACTAAGTTTAATAAATGAAAACAACAAATGAATTAAAAAAAGGCCAAATATGAAGAATAGGTATAGTCTGTATACAGCAAGATATGATTATATCCTGTTTGGGGTATCACCAGGAGTATATTCCTAAGTTTTGAACCTCGAAAACCTTGTGCTACTTTTTTTATAAACAATTAAAAATTTTTTACCGCGTCTTTCGAACTTAAAATGTGAATAACTCCGGTTCTATAAGTCGGATCGGGGCAAACTAAAAACCAATCTCTTCGTAATAAAATTGCTAATAAGTCCTCGTTGGTTTAAGTCTCTGAAGTACGTACATAACCTACAAAACTGAAAGAACGAGAAAAAAGCAGTATTTTTTTCATTTTAGTGCTCAAGACCGTCAACTAGACCAATTTGCAGGAAACTTTCAGAAAATATACTTTTTGATGTTATAAAAAGACCCTGAAAAATTGGTGGCAAAATATTGAACGCATTGACAAAAATTGCATTTGTTATCTAAACTTTGAAATTCCCGCCATTTTATCCCATTAAGTCCAAAAAGAAAAAGTTTTGTTTTCAAAATGTAGAATTCGACGCCTGCTTTCGAATGCAATTAAAAAGAACAATTTTGCATGTAATTTTTGTTACTTGTTTTACATTTGTTTATTGCTCAAATAACAACAATTGCATTCTTTTGGCCATTTTGAAAAATTAAATTTAAAATTTTTTATCAGATCTCGTAGAGAATTTTAGGACCTTTAATTTAAAAAAAATAAAGTTCATTTTGGTTAACGTGAACTCGAGATACTTATCTTTTTTACTATGGCCAATTGTTAATTAACAAATGCATATTTTGAGCTATAATCTGGACTGTATCATTTTGAAAAACCAATTCATTTCATGTGATCAATTCAAAAAAAAATTAATTTTTATAGAAACTTATTTTCAAGCATTATAGTGTAAGTATTGTTAATTGAGTGATTTTTTTTGGTTTTTTCATAAAGCTTAGTTGCAAAACTTCAATAACTTCCTTGTTTCTTAAAATTTTAGTTCTTTTGTATAATAATAAATATTACCCGATAAAATTAAATGTTTTTATTTTTTATTTCTGAAAAAGTACCTCTAAATCGATCACCCAGTATTTCATTTTTAGAGAGACACTTCCCAACCCCTAAACACTTTACCGTTTAAAAATAAAACGCTAGAGCGTTTACTTCCCCATAAGTATTTTATCATAACTAAGTGTTTTCCTTCCCAAGTGTTTAATTGGCGAATAAGTGTTTTATTTTTAGACACTTGCGCTTAGGTTAGAATTTTTTGGTAAACCCCTTACGCGTTTAATTTCTGCTAAACGCTTTACGTGTTTAAGAATAAAACTCTTTAGCGTTTAGATTTTGTGCATTAACCGCTTCTGCTGTTTTAAAAGTAAACACTTCCCACCATTAAACCGCTTTATCGTTTAGAAATAAAACACTAGAGTGTTTTATTTCTAAACACCTGCTAAACACTTGGATTTGCAGTGTAGCCACAGTCGGTAAGGTGGTTTTAGCTCCCAGAGACCAGTCTTTAAACCTTGGCCAGCTTAATTAGGGCAATCATTTGTTTGGTCTTGATAGACGCATTTATGACCACCGGGCTTATGACTGTCTTGTATATCCCAAACATTAGACTCGGTTTGATGCCCTAGATTTAGTTTACAAATTGACGATAGATATGGAGAGATGCAATTTGCCTTGGCAGTTATTCTATCAATCTGGAGTTTTCAGGAAAGCTTTTGATCCAGAATTATACCTACCTATAAATTTAGCCTCCTTTGAAAGGTAATATAAATATCTTATTGTGGTTTCCAGGAAGTTCTTCCTGTGACTAAGTGAAGAACATAAGAACATTGTCCTCGTCGCCTGCTTTTAGGCGTCAAACAGTATGAAAAGAACATAAAAAAGAATTTGTATCCAAAGCCGAAGGAACAATTCTTATTTTTCTCCGTATTCTTATTGTATTAGGTACCTACAGAACAAATTTTGTAAACATTGAGCCTGTTTGCTGTATGAGTGAGTGTTCTGCTGCATTAAAAATTATATGTTGTTGTACAACGAGACACGCCATTGTACCAGGGCGGGTTTTGTTATATTATTGCAATTACATTCAATAGATTAAAGGTCTTAGGCGAATTAAATTTTGAGTTTTTAGTTTGGATTGATTGGTAGGCATATTAGTAGAGGGAAATTAAACATAAAAAAAATGAAGTTATGATGTAGTTTGGAAGTTGGATTTTTTGTTTTTTTTCTTTACATATGTTAAGATAAAGCGAAAAAAAAATTTCTGCAAAATCGGTCGTGTGATGCACGAGAAAATTGCATAAATGTCCATTTTTGATGCATTTTGAGTGCATTGCTACACTATTTTTTTAATTTCTCCAGTTCTGTTGGTCGTAGAAAAAAAACAACCCAGCGGGAAAACTAGCGAGGGGTTACTCTGGTAACCCAAGAATTCTTTAATGATTTGTGTAACCGCCTACATGGTAATCGAAAAATTCTGCTGGAAATTTAGGTTAAGTACTTACCGCCCTAGGACATCCCTATGTATAAATAACCTATTATTTCATCACAAAGGTAATGCGTGCAGCTTAGTACCACCTCGCTTACCTAGCCATTACATTTGCCGCTGGGAAAAACTGGAAAATACTCGTGAATGAATCGACTATCGAACTGATTACCGATAAATACTTTAAAAATGAATCCTAACCTCAAAAAACCAAAGTGTATGAAATCTTGTTTTATTTTACTAAAAATTCAATAAATAACGGGACAAAATTTGGATTTTGATAAAAATTGGAGAAAAGATGTATTTTGATGCTATAAGTACGTAGTTGAATTTTTGATTCTTACGGCAACAATTGGCACTTTTCGAAACAGTTTTAAACTGCCGCCATTTTATACCAAATCATCGTACGGTCAAATATTTTCTTTTAAATTGTAGGTTTTTTTATGTACTTTCTTGTGAGCATACGCAATACTTCGTTACTTTATTTTAAATGCCCATTTTAGGATTAAAAAAAATTTCAATTTTTCAATTTTTTGCACCAGGAGGCCCTCACATAGTCGAAGTAGGAAGCTCATTCCCGTCCTACACCTGCAGAAGACCACGTACACTTTAATAGCTTGCCCCAAATCCCAGCGTACAAATAATTAAATCGAATATTCGAAGGTCTGGTTCAATTACAAAACATTAAAAAAAGTAATAGTTTGTATTTTAAGCATGCCACGAGTAGAAAATACTACATTTTTTAAAAGACTTTCTAGTCCGGGGAAATTAGCCAAAAAAAAATACGAAAGGAGAAAATATTCCAAAATGGCTGAAAATTTTTCCACAGTTTTCTTGGGAATTTTAAGAAAAAAATTTTGGAGTCACAAAAAAAAATGGCCGCCGGATATATCACTTTTTGGCCAAAAAATCACTCAAAAACTGGTTTTTTTCGAAATTTTTCTTTATCAGTCAATACAACAAAAATGTTATTGCCTACAAAATACCCCTCTTGTAATTTTTTCCAAAAACGTTGACCTTTCCGAATTTTTCAAAGTATTTTTTGGGCGAAAAGTAATTTTTGGCAACTTTGACCTTGAATAACATCGAAAGGGTTAGGTTTTCGAAAATATGACATACGGGCTTTTTTGTAGGCAATAACGTTTCGCATTTACTGATCAAATTTTTTTTTCGAAAAAACCAGTTTTTGAGTGATTTTTTTGCCAAAAAGTGATATCTCCGGCGGCCATGTTTTTTTGTGATTCCATTGATTTGATTGATTTTGTGATTGTTTTCTTAAAAAGTCCCAAGGAAGCTGTGGACCAATTTTCAACCATTTTGGAATTTTGTCTCCTTAAAATGCTAATTTCCCGGGACTATTATTATTTAAAATGACCGCAACCGTCGTTTGTTAAAAAAAATCTCCCAAATAAGCCGTCTGCATATAATTCAATGACCACCTACTATACTTCATTGCTTGTGTAATCACCATAACGTATTCTATCTACACAAAGATTGTTTTCCTGTTCTGGTACAGTACAAAAAACAAACCTCACTCGATTATCTCCCAACCAAATTGTTTGTCCTCCGATTCTGATTTGACAAACACCACAAAGTTTCCTCTTCAACTTAAACTAAGTAAAAATTTCTCAATAGATCTCCCTCCACAAAATTCGCTATGGTCTCTGTACGACCCACACTAAAAGAGGAAAAAACGTGAAAATCCTTTTCTCAGCGACAACCCCCTCTCCAATGAAAATTTTAAAGGATTTATATGATTTGTGCACAAAATGGCTCTTGAGTGGCTGCTAACTGCCTCTCGCACGTGTCCTTATATCAACATCCTGCGTCTAATCCCGAAATCGATCCTTCGAGAGTTTACAGTAGAAAAAAAACAACATCACAGTAACAAATATCCTCATGTATTTCAAGGCTGCGCTTCCTTTCAGTATATTATCCTGGCAGGGGAGTGCTTATCTGTTGGTAACTCAGTTATTGGGCATCACGTCATCCTGAAAAGTTGGTCCTTTTTTCTTCAAGATTTTCACAATCCCACACGTTTCTTTTCTTATTTAACTCATAAATTTTTCTCAAATACTGTAAATCAATAAAAAAACTCTGCTTGTCTTCGGGGAGCATTGAATGATTTGATGGTGTTTTTTTGCTGATGCTAGAGTACTGTTGACAAGGACCATAGGTGGGACGTATTGTTGTTTATTTTTGTCATGTTTACATTCGGCAGAAATGTGATACTGGCGACACGTTCACTCTCCGAATGGTTTTAAGTTGCTTTTTCTATAATTTAGTTTTGTGTAAAAGCAGCTCATGTTATTTGTTTTTCTGATGAAAATCGTTGTCCAACAAATTGAAGGTAACTAAAAATGGGACGTGTTTTTTTACACAGGTTTAATTTTTAATACATCGTTTCTGATTGAATAGATTTAGAACGAACTTCAACAAATATTTGGACATAGCTCAACTTTATTCGAAAGAAATTGTACCTATCTTCCACTTTTGACTCAAAACTTGCTAATATTTTCTGAATAAATCAGTCACTCAAGCATCAAAAGCAAATGATTTCAATACAAAAGAAACTATAAATTTGATAAATGGAAATTTTGAGCTCAAGCCTGTTTTTGTACGTCGAAATAATTTCAATCTAAAATTCAACTTCACTTTGGACTGAAAATAACTTCATAATCAACTCGGGAGGAGGTGACATTCAAGTCTCAACTAGAACTTGGGGATACTCCCTTTACTACCCTTAAGACGACCTCTGTGAATGTTAGTGCAGTACAGGAATGCAAGGTGTTTGTACGGAGTTAAAGATTTACATTTTTCTTGGCCTTTAAGATTTTCAGGCACATTCTTGATTTTAAGAAGATGTTACCTACCTTAGTTGTGCCTGTAAAAGACTTAGACGACAAATTTGTAGACGATCCAGCAGAGAGGACATGTTTTCGTGAATGGTTTATAGAGTCTTGAAGTGCCTCTTCCTCATTAGTTTGTGAAGTTTTGCATAAAATAGTTTTAGATTTAATTTTAAGGATTTTTTTATGGAAAAGTTTGAGAGCAAGACTAACACTATTATAATTTATTAAAATTTTGATCCTTAAGGAAAAATCAAATGTCGTTAGTGACCTTTAAATAAAATTTCCACTAAGTAGTTGGAAATTAATGGTGGCCTCGGTAGTCTAGGAGTTAAGGCAACTGACATGCCATCCCAAAGGCTAAGTTTCGAGCCCCTCACAACAATAGGGTCGATCGTCTTTTCACGTGCCCTACCTTGTTATCATAGCTTGTCTGTCTATTTTTCTGTGAATATTGTACGAGCAGAATCCTTTGGCGGCCTTCCTGGGCCTCGTCAATGTCAGCACCGAATTTGGCATCCACAATGGCTTTAGTCAATAGATCCTTCGTATGCTGCAAACTAGAATCATTCACAGCAGCTTAGGCAACAGCAACAGCAATCCAGGATTTCAGTCTACATGCAGTTAATGGTCGCATGCTCAGCTTACCACGATCAACTATTAACTTGAGAATTATTTTGGACCGAAAGTCTGGGTTCAAAGAAAACCAGTATAGTTCTCTATGCCAGTAAGCAGAACTTCGCCTAAAGATGGGGCTTGAAGCCTCACATGGTGCAATGGCTCTAGACAACAGTGATTAGACCAGTGCTGACACACAGCTCTGTCAAAGTAAATTTACGTATCCGACGTTTTTTTGTCGCGCCGCTCTTTTGATGTCGCAGAAATTGTTTTTGGGTGGTTGAAATCATAAAAAAGAGCGGCGCGACAGAAAAACGTCGGATATATAAGTTCACCTTGATGGCTGACTTTTGAAAAAGAATATAACAAATCCACACAAGGGCTGGCATATCTTTAATTATGTGTACCAAACCCACTACAGGAATGAACGTAGCTCATGGTCTGCGGCTCCCTGATCCATATATTAGGCAGCACGCAACCTACATTAGTAGGTAATGCGACAGGTCTGCCAGATAGTGCTGCACACGAGACGAGACTTGTCTCGAAATCGTCTCGTCTCGATTTTCGAGACGAGATCAAGACGAGATCAAGATGAGATCGAGACGAGACCTCCAGATTAAAAATCGATACGAGACCGAGACTACCATTCGAGATCTCGCGAGACATCTCGAGGTCTCGAAATCAAATCGTTATTTTGAGATCGTATCGACACCAACTATTTCAGTATCTTCACGCTGCGCTCTTTGACGAGCACAACATTCGGCACCAATACATGACTTGAGCAGGCTGCGGAGACAAGGCGAAGAGTACGCATTCCATAAGCATTTTCTAATTTGTGTAGAGTTACATTTACGCAGAGTCCATTCCAAAACAGAAGAGGTATTTTGCTGTTATTTCATTTCATTTCAACGCATTTAAAATGAAATGCGTTGAAATGAAATGAAATGACTACAAAATACCTCTTCTCTTTTGGAACGGACTCTATGTAAATGTAACTCTACACAAATTAGAAATTAACTTTCGCTTCATTGATCCCCTCTACGCCGCCCTGGTGCCACTGCAAAAGGCAGATTTACGTGTCTACGTCTGGGAAGTGACCAGCATGGAAATATAAGGAATATTTGTATACAATTTCATTAATATGGCACATATTGATATTTCTCGAAACACAGAAGACTGAGCAATTTGTATTATTGACAGTGAAGTTCGAGACTTTTCGAGACGAGACGAGACTTTTCGAGACGAGACGAGATCGAGACGAAACCTGCAAATACCAATTTTTTCGAGACCGAGACGAGACTGGGCCAAATCTCGTCTCGTCTCGTCTCGTGTGCGGCACTACTTCCAGACAGTCTGCTTAATGTGACATCATCAATTTGTTTAATGAACTTTATGGCGCCAGTGTGTATATTGGGTGGCGGAATAAGCTTTATGGTGCAGGTGTGGCTCGTTGGTGCCTCAATAAGCTTTATGGTACATGCGTATGTCTTGGGTGGCGTGTCTTGACTAACTGTAGGACAGATACTGAACTCTTACGAAGACACAACAGTAGAGAATGTATAGAAGCTGATTTATGCCGATATTAGAATGCCGTGGAAGGACATTATCATAATCGTGTCGATCGAAGCAGGACACTCACCAATTAAGTAAAATCTGGCCTGATTGAGAATACTTTGCAGCACCTACTACTGTAAAGTAATATATTGTGCCCTGTACCGCTGGAAATGGTGCACGAACATCTGATTGCCTGGACTTTAGATTTCAACCCATGTTTCGATGCCCCACCAGAGAGGAATGGGAAAACTTACATGGCGCTCATCAGAACCGGGACAGTGGGGCGTATGGATAAGCGACCTACCGTCTATTCTTCCTTTTTGTGGAAGATAACTTTGACGAAGCTCGCCACCCAATTCGCTAGTTAAGTAAGTGCCGGTAGCTGCATCGGTATGTTGAAATCACTCCACCGAGAAGCTTATGCTTATCGCTTCTGTGGGAACGTAGCCCAGCCTAATAAAGAACCTCCTTCCTTCGCCTTCTTAGTTCTCATTCAACCGCTTGACTGGCTTACCTTACGGCATTGCGTCACAGAGCTGGATCAGTCATCTGGCTCGTATATCTCCTGGAATTTCTTTGCCTCTCTCTGAATCTTTAGGCTTCGTATTGCTTAAGCCTCTGCTGGATGGCCTTCAGAACACTTCCACCATTTTCCAAACATCCCCCGACCTTAACATCTGGTCCAGAATGCGCAACCTCGGGCATTTAAATAGGACATACTCCGTGTTATTGTCCAAGCATTCTGGCAAAACCAACCTGCCAGCGGTAAACCTGAAGCGGTAAAATTGTGCCGTATAACATCCATGCCCACTCAAAAACTGTGTGAAGCAGAAACTCACTCCCCTTGTTCCTTCAAAACCCGCTTCTCCACATTTGGTATAAGTCTATGGGTCCATCGGCCCCTAGTAGACCCGTCCCACCTCCTCTGTCAAGCTGCGATGGACTGACCAAGCGCCAGAATCCGTCGCACTGCTTTAGGCTCTCCCCTATCAAATTTCGGGTCGTACAAGTTGGGGATCATTCCTGCTGCAGCACATGCTGCTTCATCGGACTAAGTACGGAACTTAGCCTTTAGTCAGAGATTATTTTCCTCCTGTTTACTGTTCTGTCTAAAACCGCTGCCCACATTGGCGCTAGGTACAATAGGACACAACTAACCACTTTCGTGATAAGGAGGCGTCGGCTTCATCTGGCGACTCCAATGTTAGCCAGCATCCAAACAAGTGCTGCGCTGGTGGCGAAAGCTTTTACCGCAGTGACCGCCAAAATCATCCCAAAGTTCAACCTTCGGTCGGTGATAACTCCCAGAAACCTAAGTGCAGGCTTGGAACGAATGACCTGGTCACCTCCTATTACCAACCATTAAGGTCTCCTCCATTTTTAGCTAGCATTAGGCTAGCGTTCTCGAGCCACGTTTTTATCTCCCATATGGCTTCGTTCGCAAATATCTCAATTTCGCTTTCTTACTACGGCGACCCCGATGTCTGCGGTGAGCCCAAAGCGACCGCTTCTGGCGGAAGGCGTAGCTTCAGTGTTCCCATTGTCCGGGTTTCCGTTCTGTGGGAACAGAGTCTATATGATGTATTTCAGCATAACAGGGCAGGTAATGGTTGGGGACCGCTTACCCTTAGTCGACGGCATCAATACCCTGTCTGTAAGCACCCCTTGCCCATTGGTTTCTATCTGCTTTATTGCACATGCTCCGTTTTACTCTTCCAGATGGCATTTTCCCTCTCTCTTCTAGCCTCCTTGTATTCCATAAGCAGCTTCTCGAACTCCGCCGCCTTCTTGCCCTTAGGCGCCCTTTAAACGATAGGTTTTGCTCTCAGTTTTGCCACAGTCACTGCCAAGACTGACGGGAAACCTACCGTCTAAGGTGATGACTGATGTAATTACATGAATGTTTTGATTTCA
This sequence comes from Thereva nobilitata, assembly GCA_963855945.1. NCBI lineage: Eukaryota > Metazoa > Arthropoda > Insecta > Diptera > Therevidae > Thereva > Thereva nobilitata. Next base: position 42,714,447 of record OY979694.1, on the reverse strand, counting down.
ATCAATCATGACTGATGGAATTGATTGACGGTTGCATGAACGTGTAATGGGCTCCTAAAGGAGTATCCACACACATCAGGGACGTTGCCGGGACGTTAGATTTTTACTCTGGCGTGGACACGGACATGTGTGAACGAGTTCATATAAAATGTAGGCACCGATATTTTTTGAACCCCTGACGGAACACTAATATGTGTGGATACTCTTTTACTCGTTCACACATGTCCGTGTTCGGGCACGGGATTGTTCACACATGACAGAACACGGCCCTGTGACGTCCTGGGCATGGCCCTGATATGTGTGGATACTCCTTTAAGCCGGAATCAAGCCGAAAAACCACTTTTGTGTTGTAGTGTGTCGTGGCGCTCTGTGCCCAATCAAAAACGCCAAATCGGGACGCGGCACACCACAACACACCATAATAATGTAATCAGCCCCATGTAAAATATATGAATTAGATCCACGAAACAGAGCGCTGGATTTGATCCACGAAACAGAGAGGTGGATTTGGTATGCACGTATCATCCCATATCTATCACCCCTGAGAACGTGCATAAAGCCGGAATTACACTATTGTGTCGTGGTGTGTCGTGGCGCTTTGTGTTGTGATCTAATTCATATATTTTATATGGGGCTGATTACATTATTATGGTGTGTTGTGGTGTGGCGCGTTCTGTTGTGTTCCCGATCTGGCGTTCCTGATTGCGCTAGAGCGACGGATGAGGTTATGGCGCGACACAACACACCACACAAGTGTGCACGGCTGCGAGGGAAACAAAATCTCGCTCATTCACTTGCCAACACGAGACAGAGCGCCACGACACACCACAACACAATAGGCAAACCCTTTGACGCTCCTCAATTTCGTCGGTCGTTCCACCTGCGACCCTTTCGTTAGCGCTTCCTGTCTGTGCAGTGTACAGGAATATCATTTTGAACAGCATTTCATCGAGTTTTTTCTGGGCCCATCCCGTGCTCATGACATGGTTTTGCTGCCTCTTTTCTGTTCTTCTTATCGTGCGGGAGCCATGGTGGTTGCTGTGTCTATACAGTTCACTCAGCCACCATTGAAGGTTTCTGGTCATCGTGTCACTATGAGGATGTTGTCTTCTATAAACCCCCTTTCGTCTTTCTGGAAGGTTTTTCACCTACCTAGCAACTTAAGGATAGAGTAAAAGGTGCACGCAGGCGTTTAGCCAAAGGTATGACTCACTTCTTTAGGGCAACAGCGGTATATTTTCGGGTTCAGTGGATCTGGTTTCGACGAACTCTTGGAGGAACTTAAGCACTTCACGAATCCTGAAAAATACTCTGTTCATTGAATCAGTGGTATACTCCGTAGAGGGAGTGGTATGTCAGTGTTAGGTGAAGAAGAGATAAGCATTATATGCTAAGACATCGACCTTAAATTTGCTATCTGTTATCACATCCCCCTTGAGCATGGAAGTAAGGTGTATGGGTTTAGTATAATTCTTTTTGATGGGAAATACCAAAAATTGTTCCACCAGCTTATCTCAAATGAAGATTTGATCGTTCTTATTAAATGAAGATTTGATCCTCTTCCTTCCTTTTTGATACCTACCTTTGGGATTAACGAAAGACTAGGTTATATTAAGGGGACTATCCAGTGAAATGGTTAAAAATTTATCTAATCCGATTTTGATGAAATTACATTACAAGTAAACAACAAAATCGTGGTCGTTTGTAAAAAAATTACGATTTGTAACAACTTTTTATTAAATAACAATTGGAAAATAAGTCAACTTTAACGAATAATAAGTACGTGGATTTTTATCCGATTATTAATTTTGTTGGTGTCAAAATGTTCGGTAATTAATAATGAACAAATTGGTCTGGCAGAATTTTTATATCATCTTTTGTTTATCAACAATCCACGAATATGGGCCGAAAAGTCAAAAATGGTGGTTTTACCGAGTTTTTTTTAAATTTTTGTTTATAACTTTGTGAATTTTTCATAAATGAAAAATTCACCAGACAAATTTGTTCTATATTAAATTCCGAACATTTTCCACTTTATAAAATTAAAATCGGTTGAAAACTCGCGCTGTTATTACTCTTAGAAATTGCTAAAAAGTTGAAAAAAAAAACTTTCGAGATAATTGTCCGTTGTTTCTACCTGGAATAGCTAGAATTTGATCGGCTCGACCAATCGACATGAAATTTTGTGTGAACATTGTTGTTATCGAGTAAACAACAAAAGTGGCGTACGCTGAGTGCCGAGCGCTTTTTGACGCCGTGCACACTATTGAAAAAACACAAAAAAAAAACATGTTACACGTATTTTTTTTAAAATCTGAAAACGCTAAATGATAGAGGACATTTCAGTCCATCAGAATATGCAATAAAAAATTGTCAAAAACTCGTTTTTAGACCAAAAATCACTGGATTCCCCTTAATTGAATTCTTCATCGCTCCGCCATTTGGGCACTAAAAATCTTAAATGGCGTTTAATAATGTAAAACCATTATTGTCTAGAATCCTCATTGAAAAACACAGAAAATCTTAAGTGGAAAATCTGGATGAGCATAAATTTTTGATGGTTTGAATCAGAATCAAAGAAAATATAAAATAACTTCCGAATTCCCTCTAAATACAGTCCATATTTACCCAAATAATATTGTTGAAAGTCCAGCGTCATCACAGTAATAAATTTGATATTGTTAATAAAAATTCCAAAACGCTTTAAATTAATAATTCATTATTGTAACGACCCTTTATAATAAAGAGTGTTAACGTGGCCAGTTTTTATAACCCGATAAAACGCATCATCGCTGGGCCCCTTATAAAATTAAACTTTAACAGGCCATGAATATTGAAGGTGATAAATAATTTATGATCCTTGATCATAAATAAACATTGCTACAAGCGCACTAAAAATAATCAATCATCACTGTCTTTGTCAATCAAGGCAATATCTCTCCCTTCTAAATAAACCCGAGCCCTAACTCGAAGCCCGCCAGCAACAGACCTCACCACATTTGCATAAGCTTCAAAAAGTGTAGATACCTTTGGATGGGGGTGAGCTTCCTTCTATGGAAAAAAAAATATCCTAAAAGGACGAAAAAAAACATCATGGCAAGCTCCGCAATAATACTTCTGTCAGTCCGACATCCTTTCTGTTAACGACCGTAATTTTCCGCCCATTGAATTATTCATTGCTTACCATTGATCCGTGGCATGTTACATAAACAATGGACTACGGCCACGACCCGACCAACGACGACGGTGGTTTTTTAGAGGATGAGCATTGAAGATAACATGTACGTTCAATATTTGACTGGATAACCGTCAGCCGGATCACGGGGTAGGGCGCCCAGGTAGGCGGGGAATTAGCAGATTGAATTGCTGTGTTAAGGCGCACGTACTGAATGCCCTAAAAACGAAAGATAAAATTCATAGTCCTTCGGGAATAGTATCCTTCCGCTTTCAGCTCGAATTATTAATAGAATTTTTAATTTACGATCGCAATAATATTCTTACCTTAAAGGATTCTCGGGTCGAGACCAACATCATATTTGCTTATTTGGTTCTATCCAAATATAAAAAAATATTTTCGTCCTTACCTGAAAGTAAAAAGGAGTAAAAATTCTATTAGATTCAACAACCAAAAAAAAATGATAAAAAAACATCGAAGCACCTGAAAACATTAAAGCCACAGGCGACTTCTATTAATATTTGATTAGTGAAAAGGACAAAAGGACACCAACGATTTCCACATCCATATGTAACAGTAGAATTCCGAAAAAAGGAAAAACATCACAGATTCAAAAGTCAGCCGGATCAGGGTGGATCCACAGAAATTGTTATTTTGTTGGTATTGTTTAGCTAGAAAACGTTCCTTTTCCCTTTTAAAAACAAAACCCACCACAATCCTGCGAAGCCTATAAAGGAAGAAACCGCAGGAGAGAAGTAATTACCTACATTTTTCTCTATAGAGTAGTGCGGCAGGCATTACACATACGCCCCCAGTCCAGGTAGCAAAGGGCGAATCTATTTTTGGGGTAGAAAATACTGCTGATCCTGTAGTAGGTATGTGGCGGGCGTTTGAATAAATTTAATCGGCAAATGCATAGGTAATGAAGGACTGCTCTGAATTTGCTGAATTTTCCCATTAAATTAAATAAACCTAATGGAAACCTCACGGGGCGAGTTCCTCTAGCGAGAATACTTTCGGATAAATAGCTCCTTAGCTGGATGCTCGGAGGGGCTTCAGACAGAAGCAGAATTACATTCAACTTCCACAGGAAATAAAGAGGAATTAATTAATTTTGTTATTCATCCAAAAGTTGTGGAGAATTATTCGTGCAAATTGTGGCAGTAGATAATAATCCAAATATTTATTAAGTTCCTGCTTAACAAGGATAAATATAAATTACGCTTTTAGTGAATATGATTATTTTACATCATTTTAATTTTAAGTAAGAACGCCACGCAAAATGCAGAAAATTTAGTGTTTTATTATTTAAAGAAGTTAGGTTTCACTACCAACATAACATGACCAATCCATTCTCTCCAAAATCGTGATGTTTCATATAAAAAAAGCAATAAAGCTCATGGAATATCTAAACTCCAACCATTGTTATACTACTAAGGCTATACCAAGATATTTTTCTCAATTGAGATATTGAGTTTCAATGTTCTGTATACCAAGTGTACGCCGTGATCTCTTTTAGGTATACAGAGACACACTTGCGGTTTAAGTGAAATTTCAATTGCTATACCGCAAGTCTGTCTCCGGTATAAGACTAGAAGCAATACGATTTTAAAACAAAAAAACCGATGTGCGTAGGACCACACGATGGAAGTGAATACTTCTATGGCCATTCTGTATTTCCAATTCAATCTTAATATTACAGGAGGATAATGGTCAATAAATTTTGTCTATGAATGTTCCATCGCGCATTTGAAATATTTTTTTTTGGTGGACTTGGAAACACATTTTACTATGCAAGTCGTTCTTATTTAATTATAAGTTGTTATACAGGTTTTTATGCATTTTACTTTTAACAAAATTCAGGTGAAGTGATTTGTTATGCCTACCATATTGCCAGAGCCATTTTGAATTTTCTAATATTGACAACAAATTCATTATTTCCGACTTTAAACACCTCCAAATAGCGATTTTCGGTGAAATTGAATCGTAATTGCCAAACCGCCATATTGGCGCCGCCATTTTGAATTTTCAAAATTTGACCACAGATTCGCCATTTGTGACCTTAAAAACCCCCCGATACTGATTTTCAATGGATTCAGAAAAGATTTTGCAAAATTCATCCGCCATATTGGCACCGCCATTTTGAATTTTCAAATTTTGCCCACAGAATCGTAATTTGCGGCCTTAAAAACGCCCCGATACCGATTTTGAATGGATTCAGAAGCCATTTTCAAAATTCATCCGCCATATTGACGCCGCCATTTTTAATTTTCAATTTTTGAGCACAGAATCGTCATTTGTGGCCGTAAAAACCCCCGACACCGATTTTCAATCGATTCAGAACACATTTGCCAAAATCATCCGCCATATTGGCGCCGCCATTTTGAATTTTCAAATTTTGACCACAGATTCGTCCTTCGTCTTCATAAAAACATCCCGATACCGATTTTCTATGGAATCGGAACACAATTGCAAAATTCGTCCGCCATTTTGAACCGCCATCTTGATTTTTTTACAAAATTGTCAGATTGCATTGTCACGGGAACTCAATGTGTGTGCAAAGTTTCATAAAAATCGGTTTAGTAGAAATAGTTGAAAAAGCTGTCGCAAGATTTGAACCAAAGAAACAAACAACAATACGAGGTCAAGCTAAATAAAACCATTAAAAAATACATAATAATCCATATACATAATCATACATAAGAATACATAACAAATAATAATATAGTATAATAATACATAGCACTTAATGCAACTAAAGCCCCCAAAGGCAAATTTTTTCTCACATGGTATCCAAAAAAGGTAGCGTAATGGTACGGTAGCGTGACGCGAGTTTTTAGTTTTTTCCCCGGGCGAAAAAGTGCCCAACGTGCCTATAGAAGTTTTCACTTCAAAAATCTACTGACGACCTTCTTGTGTGTCTAACTAACAGATCACCTCAACCTGAGTATATGCATCGACAGTATGGTTTGGTCGGTCCAAATAACTAAAAGGCTTTTGATAGATCACAACATCATGTTCTGCTAGCAAAATTTCAAATGATTAATATCGATTCAGTTCTAAAAACTGGATTTAGTGTTTTCTTTCTAAACGCTTATACAAGATTAATTCGATACCCTACCTACACTACACCATTTCGGTCGGTATATTACGGTCGGATTCAATTCTATCACCCGTCCTTTTCCCAATCTTTTAAACGATATTCTATCAATCCCTCCAACCCACTTCAAAGCTTTCGAAATCTGTCAAAAAAGCTCTATTTCCTGACTAAGAATATGGAGGGCAATGAGAAGTTGAAGTTGAATTTCCTAACTAAGAGCAAATCTTGTAGACACAAGACAGTAGATCAAGTATAGAAATTTCTGTGTGATGAAGGGTGTTAATATTATGCACTTCCGATTCTCTACTGATTTTTTTTCCTTTTTTATGTGAGACTAGCTGTCCTGTCTAAATTTCAATAAATTTTCTGAGTGATCATGGTATCTATCAGCTATTGTTGGCAATGGATATTCAATTTTAGGAGGAGTACATTCAGAAATACATGCCAGATTAATCCTATCGACAGTATATCGCTGAAATGCTGGAAATGTATGATGTACCTTGAGATAAAACGACAAAACTTACTTCATTTCATAAAACGGGTGCGACAAACTTACAACAAAATCACAATTCAACTGAAAATAAGAAACTGAATCAATGTTTCTTCACCATCTATGCGATTGGCTTGATTCACAATTTGGCAATCAGCTGTTTAGCGACATATAATTGGAATAGTAATAAAATAACTATATTTGTTGGACAGATCGCGAAAAAACATAAAAGTAAAAACAAATGTAATTTTATTTTATTTTAGGCTGGAATGCGATTTTCCACATTTTTCTCCAGATCTTCCAGATTTTTTTTCAATTTAGTTATTTCCATCAGGAGCATAATGAACAAAACAAAACCAGAATTGAGTTCATACAAAAATCTTATACAAAAATCTCATACAAAAATCTCATACAAAAAAGGATTTTCAGTTTTTTCCGAATTTTCTGGGAATTTTTTCCAATTTTTCTATTCCTAGAAAACTTATTCGGACTATTACGAACACGTTTAAAAAAGTTAGCTAAATCGGTCCAACCGTTCTCAAGTGATGGACTTACCAACGAACAGCATTTCATTTTTATTTATATAGAAGACAAGGCTTAGGAGACATCCTTGTACTAGCAATCTGTCATGTTGTAACAAACCACAATTCGTCACTAGTGGAATCTCTCTCCAAAAACTAATGCAGCAAACATTAGGCCTACCCTAAATGGAAAGTGAAGTGAAGTGAAGTTAGGTACCATGGCATATAAATGTATGAGAGTGACCAAAATGGAAGTGAAGTGGAAGTTTAATTTCGAAAAATTTCGAAAAGTCATTTAGGGAAGTAACAGTGCGGTAAGAACCGCACAAGAAGTAAGCAAAAGTTAAGAAATTAAGGCTGTTCACTTGCTACACTTCTTATGAACTTTTTATTTTGGTTTATATATCAATTTTGAAATAAATTGCGTCTACTTCACTTCTACCTTACTTCTGCGTTACTTTTCATTTAGGGTAGGCCTATAGAGCCCCAGGCTTGAAGGCCTGAAAGAGGTTTTGTTTTCTCTCTTTGTAGATGAAAGCTTCCTGCCATGGAAGTTCCTCGAAAAAGGCTTTCCCGAACTGCTATAAAAGAAGCTCCGTCCATCATTCCGAGGGCAGTTCTTTAACGGACTCGTTCCGGAGAAGTCACCTGCTTCGGTCGTAGAAAGCTGAGCTTTCAAGTTGTAGACCCGACAGTCTTTGCCAAAACTTGTCTGAGTATAGACCCGAGAATCTTTTCGAACCTTGTCGAGGTGTAGACCCGACAGTTAGGGAACTACATACCAAACGCCATTACAATATCAGTCAGGTCATGATGTAAAGTCTAGCAGTAAACTTAGTTTGGAGGATACGAGAGAATAGGATAGGTCAAGGGAGATCTGGAGGTGTTGCAGAAGATGGCGATGAACCTTACACTTGAACTCTTGAGAAAACAGATTGTGGGAGATTGTTCCACAGCTAATTTGATACATTTATAAACGAACTTTTAGACGATAGTATGCACGAAAAGGGGGTTGCAGAGTATGAGGATAAGCAGAGCGGGCTGGTATTGTATTGCGGGAATAATACTGCCGTTCCCGCAAGAGGGCTATAATTTCAGTGGAAAAGTCGCTATGGAATTATAGACAACCATACTAATCTATACTTGAGTAATAAAGTTTTGAAGAGTGAGTTAGGACGGTACCCTTTCAGCATCAATTGTGCCTCTGTCCTTGGTCCTTAAACGTACCTGTCGCTTGTACCTACTTACCATAGAGTAAAAATAGATCCAGCGGATTTCTCCGACGCACTTATACTCTTCGCGAAAACTTTATATACTGACCCTCTATCAATCCTCCCAAACCGACGTGGGTCTGTTGGATTACGGTGTCGTGCGGACTACGTTCTGGAAGTTCGTTTGTACATAGATATAAAAAAAGTGGGTGTGTGTACTTATGTACGCGCATCAGAAGTTATACTTCTTTGGCGTGATTTAAGACTAATGTTTAATTTGCATGCAAATAATTTATTGGATTTTTTTATTATTTGCGTGCGTTGGCAGGTGGAAGCATCATGATGCCGACACGCTCCAACTTGTCGGTTCTTTTCAGCAATGCTTCGCTAGCTGGATCAGCTTTTATCTACCTGCTAATACTACCGATATTTCTAAGCCTTACTCTCTTCCTTTTGGTTTCTTTGCGCCTTACTTTCTGATGGAGCATATTTAGCGTCTCCTCCACTTTATTCTTTACAACACCCGATGTCACCATGTAGTCTATGATGTTTTCTACTCTGAGTCGTGCCTGAGCTGTCGCTTGCAGAGCAGCAGTTTGCTCGGCTAATATCGGGCATTCCAATAGGACATGCTCTGTGTCTTCTATCACATTTAGGAATGCCGGGGGCAGCGAAGACATCTTGTCCGAACCGATGGAGGTATGCTCTGGAACACACATGGCCACTCAAGAGCTGTGCGAGGTCGTAACTCATCTCTCCATGCTCTCCCGTGACCCTTCCCTCCACATTTGTTATGAGCCTGTGGGCCCATCGACCTTGGGTAGATTTACTCCACCTCCTTTCCACTACTGAAATAAACGTCACTTCTAAATTATGTTCAATTCCCTAGATTCTTCTCAATTCAATTCAGCAGCTTTAGGTAACTGAAATATGATACGAAGTGCCTTTGAACTATTTTGTTTTGGTGGACTTGGAAACACATTTTTCTAGACAAGTTGTTCTTATTTACAGAGGTTATACAGTCCCAGAATATTACTTAATTCGCTGACGCAGCGACACAAAATGCCCCTTGGTAAACGACATGAGAAGGCAGCACTGCTACTATTCCAGAAGGTCCATGATCGTGTTCTAATTATTTTCTAGTTTTTGGTACAGCAGATTTAAAATAAAATCATTTAACTTAAAAGTTTTTTTTACCCATTTTTATTATATTCTTTTTAGTCTTAATTCTGTCATACTTTTTACAAAATTCTGGGTAAGTAATTTGTTATGCATACCATATTTCCAGCGCCATTTGGAATTTTCTAATTTTGACAACAAATTTATTATTTCCGAGGTTAAAACACCCCCAAATAGCAATTTTCAGTGAAATCGAATCGTAATTGCCAAAATCGTACCGCCATATTGGGGCCGCCATTTTGATTTTTTTAAAATTTTGCCCACAGATTTGTCATTTGTGACCTTAAAAACTCCCCGATACCGATTTTCAATGGATTCGGAACACATTTGCAAAATTCATCCGCCATTTTGAATTTTCAAATTTGACTACAGAATCGTCATTTGTGACCCTAAAAATCTCCCGATACCGATTTTCAATGGATTCAGAAGACATTTTCAGAATTCATCCGCCATTTTTAATTTTCGAGTTTTGACCACAGAGTCGTCATTTGTGGCCCTAAAAACCCCCCGATACCGATTTTCAATGGATTCAGAAAACATTTCCAAAATTCATCCGCCATTTTTAATTTTCAAATTTGGACCACAGAATCGTCATTTGTGGCCCTAAAAACCTCCCGATACCGATTTTCAATGGATTCAGAACACATTTGCAAAATTCATCCACCATATTGGCGCCGCCATTTTGAATTTTAAAAATTTGACCACAGAATCGTCATTTGTGGCCCTAAAAACCCCCGATTCCGATTTTTAATGGATTCAGAACACATTTCCAAAATTCATCCGCCATATTGGAGCCGCCATTTTGAATTTTTAAAATTTGACCACAGAATCGTCATTTGTGGGCCTAAAAACCCCCGATACCGATTTTTAATGGATTCAGAACACATTTCCAAAATTCATCCGCCATATTGGCGCCGCCATTTTTAATTTTCTAATTTTGACCACAGAATCGTCATTTGTGGCCCTAAAACCCCCTATACCGATTTTCAATGGAATCGGAACACAATAAAATAACTAAAAAATCATTAACCTTTCCGTTGACCTTTGACCCACTGTATCTCGGACATAAAACGACATGGAGTTTCGACCAATACCTCGCTGGAAAGATATTTTCATTGCCCATATTCCTGGCATTTACTACTTTTTCATATGAGCAACCGGTAACGAAATATTCCAAAAAAATGGAGTTATCAGTTATTTCAGGCAGGTCCAGTGCGAAATTTGGCGTTGGATTGCTCGCAAACTACATAAGCGATAACGACGATTAAGGGCTCATTTGAAAGGTAATTACTAGGTCTTTAAATCTGTTAGTGGGCATTAAGCCAAAAAAATTAACATTTGGCGAGTTAATTGCAAAAAACTGCATTCAACCCTCACCACACGATCATGGTTGAACTTTGACCGACCATAACTTTGTGCCAAATCAACTTACAGAGCTCGTTGAGGGCTCATTTTATTCTCCACAACTTTGTCATTGATCATTCTCAGCTACCATTGCATGCAAACGAGCTATTTAATATAAACAAGCTCTTCCTCTTTTTCAAGATGGCGGCTTTTCCCAAGCCACTGCGACCCCACAAACTTGGTTTTATCATTGTCAGATGTACCCGAACAAATGCCAAAAAAAAATTCTGTACCTCTTAAAATGCAATTTCATCCTCTTTTTTCGACTAATTTGACTGGACTAACTATTCAAAATCATTAGTAAAACAGTAAATAATTATCGCTTATTGTACAGTTGCCATATAGCTTTATTATTATCTTGGCCAGCCGACAAACAACCAAGAAAAATCTTCTGAAAAAGTCGGCTGGTGTAAAACTAGCCCTTAGAAACTCGCGCTTAGGTGAAGAATAGAACACGGATCGGATTTCCCTCCATAGCCTCGCGACAGAACCCCTCACCCAGCAACGTCGTGCAGAGTAAAATGGTCTACGAATCTTCATGCCTACAAAAATCCAAAACTTCGCTTAGCTGATGAATCGTACAAGAAATTTATTTCCCTCCATAGCCTCAGGATAAAAACCCCCTCACCAGTCGACATCGTGAACAGACATCAGCTAAAGAATGGGAGTTGAAATGCTTGCCCTCCATACCCCTTCGCCTATCGCTGTGTCTCGCGTTGCGTCTCGCATATTCCTAAAAATTCACTCTTATAAGATTTTTAAAAACGCGCCTAAAGAAGTATAACTTCAAAAATGTGGGACAATTTTTAGCACTCAGTATTTCTGAAGTCATACAATATCGTTTCAGCTTAAACATTAGGTTCCAGCGTTTTTAACTTTAAAAGTCCATATTTTTCCTTACTTTCCCCCACTGCGCGATTCTACTCTAACGTATATCATCGATTATTATCGAGACAGACCGCTGACTTCGATGATGAGTAGGACATGCCTTCCTCGCTTTTTCTGCTTACACGAAAAAGAGGCAAGTGCAAAGAATGGAATCGAACCTCGGGTCTCTGTTATGGTAGACACGCTCTCTAACCCTTAGTCTATCTAAGTAGCGGACATTGGTGAAGAGGTTAAATCTGTTCCTATACAAACTGCAAACAGTGCATTGGCTATTGGGTATTACAGCCAAGCCTTTCAAAAACCCAACAGCGGTTTCATGAAAAACCATCATAGGCGAGCCATTTCATTCATACTGTTTGGTACGACGTTTTGGAAGACAAATGATTGGGCCATATTTCTTAACGGAGGTATCGACCATACCGTTACTGTAGCTGTTGAGCGCTACAGAGCCCTAATCAAAGACTTCTGACAGGACAAATTGGGTTTGGAGAATATGCGCCTTCAAAATAACAGAGCAACCGCACAAACAGCACCAGATCTTAAATTTCATTTGCTCCTCCAACATGCAAGAGTTTAAGTAAATGGACCACCTCTTCCTCTTCCAATAACCTCTGGCTTTCTTAATCTATCCAAACTTCCAAATTAAGGCAGAAACAGATTGGCGCGGCGGACGCCCATACATTCAAATACATTCTTTCTGGCAGGCGGACGCCGCCACCTCCGCCGCGCCAATCTGTTCCCGCCTTTAATGTGACATGCATTCGCACTATCTGACGGATAGGTAGTACAAAGGTTGACTCTTGAGCTTAGACTTTCAAATGCTGAATTTTTTATCGTAGAAAACCATGATTCCTTTTATAATTTCTTCCACATTTTCTCCGCTCAATCTTCCTAAGCTAAATTTGACAGATTTATTACCATGCTGCCAAAGGTTGATATTATTTATAACCTCAACATACAGGAGCATTCTGCAGCATCTTGGTAGGAAATTGTTATTTCGTTGGAGAATTTTATCGCCCATAAATTCGTTCACTTCTCATTACAAAATATTTAAAGCTCACCAAACATGTAATATCAGAAATTTGCTATCAGACCATCAGCATAGAAGAAACGATGGAAAGTCGGTTCCTACCAGTGCACAATATATTTGGATTGTTTTATTGTAATATATGATTTCACACAAGGACTTTTCATTTGATTTCACACAAGAACAAAAACTAAAAAAAAATGAGTTAAAAAAACTTTTAAAAGAAATAACTTTTATATAAATAAAATGCACTAAAAAGTACAAAATAATTGTTTCTTTCTCAGTGATATACACACGAAAAATTTCATTGCGAAATAAGAAATGCTAGAACTCAGACTAAATCTTAAACTTGAATGTATTAACAATATTTTAAAATTATAGTATCTCGTTTGACTTTAAATGTTTGAACTCTTATCAATGTATTGTGTAAATTTACAGCTTTTCAAGTGCATTAATAAAAGTTTGGGCATGAGCTGCAGTTAGACAATTGTGATTATAGTTATGGATGCCCAAACTTTTATTAATGCACTTGAAAAGCTGTAAATTTACACAATACATTGATAAGAGTTCAAACATTTAAAGTCAAACGAGATACTATAATTTTAAAATATTGTTAATACATTCAAGTTTAAGATTTAGTCTGAGTTCTAGCATTTCTTATTTCGCAATGAAACTTTTCGTGTGTATATCACTGAGAAAGAAACAATTATTTTGTACTTTTTAGTGCATTTTATTTATATAAAAGTTATTTCTTTTAAAAGTTTTTTTAACTCATTTTTTTATTTTTTACTTTTTAGTCACAACTATAAATAACAAGAAATTTTTTAATTGATCCATATTAAAAAGCAGCAGGTAATTTTCTCATGCGCTCCATTTCTTCAAGAGCATCAGTATTGCATGGTTTTTTGCCTGTTAATTGTACTGGATTTATATTTTCAATTTTTAATCCGTCTAAAGATCTAAATCTACTCAGCATTACATATGCTTGACCTTTAGCAAAGAGACCTGAGAGATCAGCGACTCCTAAATTTAATGTGCCACCTTGCATTTTATGAGATTTGGTAGCATAGCATAACACAATTGGCAACATGCGACGTTCTGCTCTGCCAAAACTTCCTAATGCAGGAAATTCTTTTGTTATCGGTAGCGGATATCCGGGTGAATTTCTAAGGTGCAAATGGGGAAGTTGCCCTGAACAGGAAATCTTCCTTCCAAGCTAAGCCATTTCCCGAACAAAATCACCTTTTGCCCTAACTAAAACCCAAAAGACAAATTTTTGAACAGAACCACAATTTGCTCTAACTAAAACCCCAAAAGTGCTTTAGCTTTAAAATGTTCAACTACACCTGTATTATGCGCTTCAACTTTTGCTCTAGTTGCATAAATTCTTAAAGCATTTTCTTTTGAAAATTTTCCCGTGAAGTCATCAGTGACATGTTCGAAGAGAATCTTCATATGCTCTGGTAGTAATTCTCCAATTCTTAGTGCATTGAGAATATCAACAAACATGTTGTCTCCTTGTTGTCGCATATTAGTCATTAACTCACAAAGTGAGAAGCATCGCCATAAATTAATTGCAGGCTGCATATAATTTGACTGCTTAAAGACTTGATGGCCTTTGATAGAGCTCACTATGAAAAACACTGTAATACAAGTAAATTTCAGTTGCGACAGTTGTAGTAAACAACTATCGGATAAATTCATTCACGTTTACTAGCCTACTAATTTCACAGTGACGTCACAGACGACCCGCACGTTCAAATTTAGTCAAAGGTCTGTAAGTTGAGTAAAAGTTATTAAAAAAGGATTTTATTAATTTTTCCTGTGTAGTAAAATCAACAATTGCAGGAACTACACCAACAAGTCGTACACAAAATCACAGCTTAAACCATCATCCTGTTGTAGATTTCGCCAAGCGTCAGGATAATTGTAACAGCAAATGAAAATAAATTACGCAAGAGACTCCAGGAATTGAAAATAGCACACTAAGTTACTACATCGCCATTAACACAACGAGACACAAGGAAGACATAATCTACGTTCAACGTTTTCCTCAAGTCCTCACAATGTAATGCCATGAAACAAGTGCATTTATTTAATTTAAGTTGAAAAGAAAATTAACACAACTTTCCACATTAAGGTGAGCCGCAAAAAACAATTTCCAGGAAGCCACAACTCAAAGAAGAAGACATTAAAGCATCTGCCACAAAGGACAACCAAGAACCCAGGATTTTCGGGAGTTTACAAGCTCCATTTAAATTTTAAGGGAGTTTTAGTCGTCCCTTAAAAATTTCAGTTACCACCAAAATCTGAAAAATTGTCTTGATAATCTCTTGTAAAGCTTAAGTGGTTTTGGCACCATTGAATCCTGGTTGAAATGTTGTGCATGCCAAGCCCACAGTCCATGGAGGGATAAAGGCAATCGCCTCTGTGGACATGGTGGTCCTAGTAGATGACTCTGGGAAAACTAGGGAATGGGCCAACCTGAGAGCAATTGGCAGCTCTATCAATATCTGATGATGATTCTGTGAGGACAGCATCGAGCTCATAAGAACTTAGCAAAGCCATAAACTGGCTCAAAAACAACTCGATGATCTTTATCTGGTAAAATACGGGATGCAATTTATGAAAATCTCCTATGCTCTGAACAAAAAAAATATGACTTTATCAAAAAAGAAAACTACAAAGATGTGAGAGAATCTGGCATTGCCAATTAGCGGACACAATTATGTACGTTGGCGATGACTGGTTGGGAATGTGCGGACTGTCCAGACCAAATAACACTCATAATGGACTTCGACAAAGCAACGGTCCGGCCTTATCCTCAACACGGCTTTATAGAAAATGATCTGAGATCAAAATATCTATCATAGCAAGAAGTCCAATCCGCCAAAAGTCAATCAATTACTGGCTAACGTAGATGCAATCGCTTTTGATGGAACATCAAGAGCTGTAGAAGATACCTTCACACATATTAAGCGCGCACAGCACCAAAACTGGAGCTGCAAATCAATTTTTTCAGTTCATATTTTCGTTAATAGGCTTCCAACGGCCCTCAACGAGGTCAACATATTTTTTGGTTCGCCCACTGACATATAAGCCTTGTTCGTTTACTCCACACGGGATCCCGCGGGATCCCGAGATTTGAGACGTTTTGACGTATTTGCATGAGAGGGAGTGAGAGAGAAATAGCAAAATTTGTGCCCGCGGGATCCCGTGTGGCGTAAACGAACAAAGCTATAGACTGGACTGCTCATCAGGAAATTTTCATGGCACCAATTCGTTCCATATGTGACAAACCTTTTTTCACTGACATGTAAACACATCAGTTACTTTTGTAAATTAAAATTTTTTATATTCGTTTTTGGACGATATGGGAACAACAAAAATTTTTGTTAAAAAAAAATAACAAATGCAATTTTGATGTTATTTCCCTTTTAACATGCCTTTTTTCATTAATTACATATATTTATGTTAAACCATGCGAGGGTCTCTAACCCTGTTTCATCTATATGTCAGTGATTCCGCGACTTATGGCGAAAAGAGACAGAAATAAAAAAAATCACTACACCCATCTATTTTTTGTAAATATTCTGACATTAGTTCAAAGGAAAAAATGAAATCAGGTACGGCAACTTCAATATCCTGCAACCGTTTGTGGCGGTTTTATTTTAAATTTCGCTTAAAATCATTCCAGAATTTTATTTACGGTTCTTATTTTACTGCAAAGATGAAACAGTTATCGTATTTTGCGGTTTATTGAATGTCAAGAGTAAAAATATTTAAGAAAATGGAAAAGTGTGCAGTTTTTGAATGTCAAATTTTATTTTTTCAAGTTTGGCACTATCTGATTTTATTTTCGCCAGTGAATCCGTGTATCTCCACGAGTATTTTTGTTACATGTGGTAAAACCAGTTTTACACCTTACTCTAGGTCTACACGGCAGGGAATTCACCATGCGTAACTTTCTTGTCTGACAAGTAGATATGAAAGTGTATGTAAATTTCAGAGCCAAGAAAGAAGAAGACTAGAAGTAAGAAAGCACATTGTGCATGTGTATTAGTTTTCACGCCGAAAATTTTTGATGAAAAAGTAACAACACTCTCCTCTTGCCGTTTCCCCTCTCTTCTAAAAACTCGGTTTTACCGCAGGTAAAGAATGATCGTGGAGATCGGGCCAATGCACTGAACACTTAACACGAAATTTAACAAAATTTGAGTTCGGTGACAAAGCGGGCTTATGAATGAGCGATAGGACTATACTTTTCTATACTTTTTGGTGTCATGAGTTTGTATGGAAATAATGGCTGATGAGCAGTCCATTATTATATGTCAGTGGGTTTGCCCGAAAACAAAAACAAAAACGAAAAACGAAAAACCAACAACCAAAAGCCAAAAACGAAAAAAGAGAAACGAAAAACGAAAACGCGGGAAACACAAACAAAAACGTGCTGTGATTAAGCTGACTGACGCACAGTGGTCAAAAATCCCAAAAAGCTGGCCAAAAGTCGAAAAATAAAGTTTAAATCCGGGGAATTGAAAATATTGAGTTGCCTAGGCTGGTATTTCAAGTTTGTCAAACGGTAGTCCAAAAAGGTCGATCGTTAACCCTGAGTCGATAATTCAGTGCTAATGTCGACCTTGCCTCAATTATCATCTGCCGCAACCAAGAGAAGAAAAGTATTGGCCACTTCACAAACACGCCAAAAGTTCTACAGTGAAGCAATTTTTATTTTGTAAAATGGAGCCTACTAGTGCTAGTAAGTAGAATATTTAATATTTTTTACATAAACTATATCATCAATAAAATCAAAGGTAATACATAAAGACGATAGCCCAATCACCACTTTATTCGCGTTTACGCGCGTCAAAGCTTTGACGTCGATATTTGATTGTGTGTAATTCAAATCGAGCTGTCTCATTCACCACTTTGCTGTGTCAGAGGCGTCAAGCGACGGCAAAAGTCGACCAACTTTCAACTTTTCGCGCGTTGGCAGGCGTTGAAAATTGCAAAACTGTCAAACTGTCGAAATTAATACTTTATAAAGACGAAAATCCATACATGGATTTAAATCAAAGCAGCCTTTTTGACGTCCTGACGTTATGAATGAACCTTCAACGGACGTCAACGCGCCTGAAGCGCCTGCCGTGTATAACGCGCCGTCGGCATTGGGCCATCGCCTTAAGTGACTTTGATGAAATTAAACGTAAAATTACAAATTAAAATTTCAAACATTTAGAGAAAAAGTTACTTATTCCGCCGTATTCTGCTACGAAACTTTTTTCATATTGTAGCTAATACTATTGTTCAATGAAATAAACAAAAATCAGCTACGCATAGTTGCGCCTACAATTTTTTTGCATGATTTTGTGATTTTTTTTTTGCTTCACTTTTTTTTGCTAAAGATTTCATGTTATATTGCAGGCAATTTCGAGTGGGTATGAAATTAATTTCAGTAACTTTCAACAATATACCTTATAAACAGCTCGAAAATTTGTAGAGTTATATACTGGTACAGCACACAAAAAATATCTTCCTCACTATTACCCATAGGATAAATGTCTGAAGATTCAACAAATACATTAAACAATTCCGAGAAGACTTCGCGCGAAAATGTTCTCGTACAAATACCATGGAAGATATTTTTTAGGTCTGTTGTTAGCATCAGATTCATTTGTTTCAAGCTTAAGAAAATTGCCCCAAAAGAAATTAAAATCATTAGGCCTACCCTAAATGGGAAGTGAAGTGAAGTGAAGTTAGGTACCATGGCATATGAATGAATGAGAGTGACCAAAATAGAAGTGAAGTGGAAGTTTAATTTCGAAAAATTTCGAAAAGTCATTTACAGAAGTAACCGTGCGGTAAGAACCGCACAAGAAGTAAACAAAAGTTAAGAATGTAAGGCTGTTTACTTGCTACACTTCTTATGAACTTTTTATTTTGTTTTATATATCAATTTTGAGAGAAATTGCGTCTACTACACTTCTGCTTCACTTCTGCGTTACTTTTCATTTAGGGTAGGCCTATTGTCTCCAGAAGCAGTGCAGTTATTAAATCCGCCACCTATTGAGATAAAAACTGATGACTCTGACACTTCTACAGCAGAAATCAACTGATTATGATACGGAAGATTCATCTGATTAGTTTAATTCTTACTATTTTTTATTTTTTACTTTGTATTTTTTCGAATAGATTTGAAAATGTTTTATTTTTAACTAGTTGGGACCCGGCGCGCCTCACTGCACCTATAAGCCAATAGCCCGAACTATAATAGCCTTAAGACATCTTAAGATTTCTCGTCAAATTCTCTTAAGACTGTAAATAAAAAATATTATTAACAAATTTGTTAAAATATAGGACTTACGTCTCATTATTAATATTGATTTTCTTCAGTTCTATTTGGATTTTTAGTTAACAATTATAAAACGATAAAATTTTTTAAGCTTGAGTCACATTTTTTTTCTACATACATACTTTATATTTATACTGCATCCGCCATTTTGTTTTTTGAAATTTAGACATCAGATTCGTTATCAGCGGCCTCAAAAACCCCCGGGTACCAAGTTTCGTCTTAATTAAAACATTTTTTGACTTTTGGCCAGCTTTTTGAGATTTTTCACCACTGTGTGACGGTATCCAACTGCTTGAGGTGGAATCCGACCCACGAGCAGTAGCGTACGCAGGATGAAACCATGGGGGGGTTTCACAAAACATATTTTGTACATATTGGGTAAAAAAAATTTTTCTCATGTAATAGGACTATGTACTTATATTATATTTTATGTTATTTCACAATAAAAATAATTACCTATAGGTATATTTTTATCGCAATTTTTTTATTGAAAATTGTGAAGACACATAAATATTAATTTTTGACCATTTTTCGAATATCACAAAATGTCTTGTTTTTCTCCAAAAATCATGGTCTCGTGGTGTGCGCAAGACTTTAGACTTTGATTTAGGGCATTTTTACAATTTTTTTACCGAAAAGAAGGGAACTACTCTGAAAACTTGGTGGCGCGTAGTTTTTGAGTCAGAAAATCGATTGGTGACATGAAAAAAAAATTTAAAAATTCCTTTTTTTTCAAATTTTGGCCAGAAAAGGCCAAAAAATTGGCCAAAAATGCGTCCAATGGTTTTTTGCGTAATTTCATCTGCAAAGACGGAAAATTTCCTACAAAAATCTATATGGCCATCCCGAAACTCAGAGTTTGTCGAGAGCTATAAATAAATGAGAAATACGTGATTTTTGAAAAATCGCGTTTTTTTCAATAACAGTTGTAACTCCGAAACGGCGCACCCAATTGCGCTAAAAAAATTTTTGGTATATCACATCGAGTTCACGAACATATTCCCAAAGTTTGAGAGATATTTATTTTTTTGATATCCCGTTTGAAAAGAATCCACCATATATTATACATCGTTATTCGGAATATTTTTTTAATTGTTTAATAAGTTGATATATTTATTAATTATAATTTTTCCTATTATTATTGGAATCATGGGGGGGGTTTAACCCCCAGTAACCCCCCCCCCCTGCGTACGCGCCTGCCAACGAGAGTCACATTGGTATCGAAATTGCCGACATCCTGGCTAGAGTTAGAGCAAACTCATCACTTGTTGGACCGAAACCTTTTTGCAGTTTATACCCTAGACAGTCTAGCACCCTTAATCCGGATTGTGACGTCAGAATGACGTAGACACTTTATTTCCATATCTTGGAAATGGGTCTACGTCATTCTGACGTCATAATCCGGATTAAGTTTCTAGTCTGTCTCCGGAATTAGCCAACTGCCACGTAAGATCGGCCATCAGCTGTTGACCAAGGCGTCCGTCAAGAACGTAAAAGATTCATTCAAATCGGCAAGCGGGCAAACTTTTCAAGAGGTGGGAGCTAAAAATAATAACCGAGCTCTTGACGGGCCACTGCTCCCTAAATTATCATCTAAGCAGAATAGGGCTGGTAGTTGCAGTGGCGGACTAAGGGTGGGGCGGAAGGGGCGGTCCGCCCCGGGCCTCTGGTTCCTGGGGGCCTCCAAATGTCTACAAGTTCCCTTGATCAAATCGTAAACAAGGCTTTTAAAATATGGTCAGTGCCTACCTAAGTGGTACTTTGAAGTCGGAGGTCGCGTACAATGTTCCCGTAGACACAAATAAGTACAGCATGTAATTATTAAAATGGGACTTTATTGAATCGTTATCCTGTACATCACTTATTCTTCAAAACTTCTTGACCATTTTCATCTCGGTTGCAACATGCAAGATGAGTTTTTCTAAACTTAAGCCTGGGGCCCGATTCCGCAACGGTGAGTTTTACGGTGTTCACCGATTTCAGTGAACTCTGCTTATTTTCGCGTCCGCAAGAGTGAGAATGAGTTTTTTTGACATTTGCGGTGAACACCGCCGTGAAAAATTTCTCACTGAGAAAAAGGCTGTGAATTTACGGTGAGTTTGAATTTTGACGAGTAAAGTTGTTTTTGTAATTTCGTGCGATGATTTTTGAATAAGTTTTTTTTTGAGAATTTTTAAAATGGAAAGGTCAAGACAGTACCAACTCAGCCGAGGTTGTCAGTGAGTTTTTCCTTCGGTGTTCACTGGCGAAAAACTCACCGTTGCGGAATCGGGCCTCTGGTGTCCACTATAGAGCTTTTTGCACAGAGCTAGAGAAAACTCTCGCGGAGAGACGCGTAGAGAAGTGTATACAACCTCTAGAGCTGTACACATGCGCTCTACACCCACTCTACGCGAAAGTTTTCCCTGCTAAAAAACTCTATAGTGTATAAGGAATTTTTTTGTGTTGTGTAGAGCTCTACATCTGCTCTACGCTCTATCAAGCATGTTTGATAGAGTTTTTCTCTCTACAGTATTCATTCTTATTTGCATTTCGACTGCGCTTCGAATTGTTGTTCATCGGCCTGTGAAATAACAACGAAATTCGAATACGACATACGCAGAAAATGTGCCTTCTTCCGTGAGCTCATTCAATAATTCTCGATTCATTCCAGCGTTTTATTTTCTTTTCGCAATCCAATCTCGCGCCCAACATTTCCTTTCCTTCTTTTTCTCTTCTTCGAGCAAAAATAAAACGGCAGCAGCTTGTTTTTGGCAAGAACTCATTTTATTATTTTTTTGTTTTCTATTAATTTCCTTTAAATTTTTTACACAATATGTGTACGCACGCATCTCTGAATAACTGAGAAATTAAATGACATGCAAAAGTTGATGCCCGACTCTACAGTACAGAAAACGCATCTGCAGTGTACAGTCTGTAGAGCACGTGGTAGAGCTCTACTCATTTCTCTAGAGCAATTCTACGGGCGGTGGGTGGTAGAGTGGTAGAGACGCGTTGTAGTGTACACACTACAGGTAGAGCTTTACACTCTACACTCTACCAAAAAAATTTATAGTTTACACTTGGCTTTAGAACTACTTAGGGAATCGATGGGTAATTAAATGCTTTCCCTACTGGGAAATAAACATACACACACACTTTTACATACAAATGAAAACTGAATAAAAGGCTTCTAAAATTACATCAACTTCTTAGACTGAGGGTCTCATACAGCTTTGCCGCCCCGGGCCTCTGACGGGCTTAGTCCGCCACTGGGTAGTTGATTAGAGATGTGGGTTCTGCGATGTAGACTTTAAAAGCTAGTACACACTTGTAGACATGTTGAGCGATTTTAGTTTCCGAGACATTCCAGTTGGGAACAGAATGCATTCAGAATGGATTCAGAATTGATTCCAGTACATTGGCAGTTATTCCACTTTAGATTCAAAGAAATGTAGAGAATCAATACTTTTTACATTGGGATGTCATAGGACGGAACCAATTCATTCCACTCTACATTCCCTAGAATCGGTTCGGAATTGATTGGACATTTTTTACGCTTAGCAACGAACTGGGAATACATTCGATTCCCTTCTGCATTCTCCAGAATGCATTCTGAATCAATTCTTCTGGAATGGATTCTTCTTTTCCCAACTGGGACGTCTACAGTTGTCTACATAGACATGTCTATAGACCAGTTACCGTCTACGAGTCTGCTGCGAGCAGGGAAGAAAGAGCCAAAAAAAAATTAGCTCTCTTAAGAGTTGATTCTTCCCGCGAGCTGAATTTTTAGCTCTTACAGGAATTAATTCCTTTTTGCTCGTGAAGTGTAAAACTTTGGCTCGCGGACGAGTTAATTTTTTCAAGAGTCAAAAATTTGATTGGCTCGTGAGCAAGAGCTCAAAAAAACCGTTCGTGAACCAAATAGTATGAAAATGGCACTTTAACATTGCAACAATGCGGGACAAGGTTTTTTTTGGTTGTGTAGGGGGGGGGTTCGGTGTTAGTTTAAATTTTAGTTTTCGAGTTCACGCCGCCCCCGCCCTAATCTCAGCCGCCATCTTGGAAAAGGTGTGCAAATGGTTTTTCCACTATATCTCCGTAACAGTACATCTTACTGAAAATTTGCACGGAGACTTTTTCTTTAGAATTAAATTATCTACAATTTATTATATGAGCGTTTTGTCATAAATTGAATAAGTAAGAAGTTATAAGCCTTAGAACCCAAAAATTAGTCACAATATTTTCTTTTAAAAGCTAAAACTTTTTTTCCTTCAATTTTAACAGAAAAAAAATAACGTTTTTGAAGTGAAACTTTTTTAGTCGCGGTAGAGTAACTTTCTGTGTTTTGATATGGAACCGTCACGAAAAATGTAAGGAATTGAGGGGAATTGACATAGTAGGCAGGCTGAGGGGAAGTGCGCCAAATAAACTTTGGAGTTTTAGTTAGGGGAAAAGCTGGTTCTGTAAGAAATATTTGCTTAGGGGGAGGTTCGTAACTCAAAAGCAAAAACTGGTTATTTTTGAGTTTGACCAATTATTAGTGGTTTTGTTGCCGAATCCACTTTTGGGGGTTTAGTAAGGGGGCTTGTTCTGTAGGAAAAATTTGTCATTGGGTATTATCTTCTTCTGCCAATGACGCTACAGCCCAACTCGAGCCTTGGCCTCCTCTAATCTTTCCCTCCAGTCTTCTCGATTTCTGGCGGAAGTTCTCTATTTCGATATGTGGAGTAGTGTCTCCGAATCGGCTACAACCGCATCCTTCCATCTTTTCATTGTCCTGCCTACGGGTCTTTCTCCTTCGATGATGCCAGTGAAGACCTTCTTTTGCTGCTCTGTCTTCTCGCATGCGCTTATCGTGTCCAGCCCAGCAAAGTCTATTGATATTTTATATAACTCGCTGTTATATCTGAATCTCCATGTCCCTTCCTGAAAAATTGGGCCTACATATTCTTCTTCTTTAACGGCTCTACAACCGGGATCCGGTCCTGGCCTCTCGCAACTGTTCTCTCCACCGGTCCAGATTCTGAGCCGATATCATCCAGTTTGGCATCCCTATGCTCTGAGCGTCCTGGTCTACGCCAACCTTCCAGCGGAAGTTGGGTCTCCCTCGATGTCTCACCCCATAAGTCTTACCGCAGAGAACTTTCCGAGCAGGCTCATCTTCACTCATACGAGCTAGATGTCCTGCCCACCGGAGTCTACCGAGCTTTATTTTCTTCACAACATCTATGTCGCGATAGCGCTCGTAGATCTCGTCATTGTAGAGTCTCCGGAATCGTCCTTCCTCACATAAG
The DNA here is from genome assembly GCA_963855945.1 of Thereva nobilitata. Taxonomy (NCBI): domain Eukaryota; kingdom Metazoa; phylum Arthropoda; class Insecta; order Diptera; family Therevidae; genus Thereva; species Thereva nobilitata. Next base: position 42,689,824 of record OY979694.1, on the reverse strand, counting down.
GGGCCTACAATCCTCCGAAGTATTTTCCTCTCGAACACCGCCAAGAGGTTAGAGTGCTTTTTGTTTTGCTAAGCACCCACGTTTCGGATGCATAAGTGAGGACCGGCAAGACCATCGTCTTATATAGTAAAAGTTTAGACGTTATGATTAAGTGCTTGGATTTGAAGAGCCTTGACAGGCTTTCTTGGCTTTTAGCAATCGTGCGCGTATTTCAGGATCCATGCTATAGTCGGCTGCTACTATTGACACAAGGTAGGTAAATGATCACATCAAACTCGTTTTTCTCTACCTTGATTGTGGGACCAATGTTAGGTGTTCTTGCAGACGAGGCCACCATGTACTTTGTTTTGCTTTCGTTGATGTGTAGTCCTAGATTTCCTGCCGCCCGCTCAATCTGGATGAAAGCTTCTTGTACAGCTGTTGATGTTCTTCCAATGATTCAATGTCGTCTGCGTAAGCCAGTAATTGGGCGGACTTGTGGAGGATTGTGCCCCTTGATGTCACGCCCGAATCTCGGATCACTTTCTCCAACACCAGGTTGAAAAGGAGGCAGGCCAGACCGTCCCCTTGTCGGAGTCCATTATAGATGTTGATTGGTCTGGACAGTGTTCCGGATACCTTTGTACCGGCACAATGGAGCTCCTTGCTGGTGACAGCAAGGCTACTGCCATCATGCTTGGGTATACATAAAAAATTTTGAAAAACCACATCCTCCCTAGTTTCCTAAATTCTTATAGGGGATGCTAAACCGGCCACACGGTTTACGCTAGCTCGCCGGTGGGGGCGTGGGGTTGTGTGACCGGCAATGTACACATATGATTCACCACTTACCTATTAGTCAAAAAGGAGATTTCTTCATACCGTTCTTGTCCTAGGTTAGCCAAAGGGATTCATCGCTGGAAGTTCCCAACGACCTGGTGGACCTGTAAATGTTCAACGCGACTTCGAGAGGACCCGGGAGAGAAAGCAACACCCAACCATCCTGGATAAATTACCCCCTTAGGCTGTCATGCCCAGTAATACTCGTTGAGTTAAAGAATTGTTAACAAATGTATTGTATATTAATTTAAAGCACAATATACTAAAATTTAAGTAACACCAGAATAAAGAGTTGAATTAATTAGGATATAAGTGTAAATCAAAAGTAATTTTACAATACAGGTAATGTGGATGCAACCACCTATTACCAGAAAAAAAAACAACAACTTCCATACAATAACGGAAAGAAAAAACACAAATCGTCGAGCTGGTACCAGTCGCTGATTCCTGATTTTTTTTACAACGTACAAAACTATCAATATAATGCTTACGTGATAACAAATTAATTAAGTCAACATTATTAATAATAATGATGTGTAACATAAGTAGAAATGTCAAGTTTAAATGGATAATATAATTTGTTTTGATAAATATTTAATATGTACTGAGTAAATATCTGGTGTAGAATATCAATATGATTAACAGTTGGAATGTAAATTGGGAGATTACAAAAACTAGTATACAATGCTAACACAAAAAACGAACTTACTTCTATTTTCCACAACTGATAACCGGCGTCTAGCTTACAAAAACGTCCGTGGTCCGTCAAAGAGGGAACGCCCGTTGAGTGTCCTTCTGCGTCTTGTTAGTTGGTTGGCCTTGACGGAAGATAACCTAATACATGCAGAGAGGTTCTCTTGATTAAGTGGTATCAAAAAAATGGTGGCTCCTAAAAGTGCATCTGTTACACCATTAATATCAGAGGTCGCCGTGCCTCCTATCTCCTTAAACAATCCTTGGGATTAGAGTTTTGCGGCTTCTTTGAGGTTGACAATTTCAAAACTACTATTTTGAATAAAGAACCAACGTTTCCGACTATTCAATCGGAATAACAGCAACAAAATTCTGAAATCTTTGCCTAAATAAAAAAGTAAAATTCGGAAAATCTTTGGGATTTAACGATTTCTTGGACACTGCTAATCTACAGAGATATGTTCGTGCCTTGGCACTAAAACGACAATCCAATGTATCAGGAAGTTGAATTGTTTTTATAACTCGTATAGCAAGCCCTCGTCTAGCAAGTTCTCTGGTTACCATTCGGGTTACACCGGTTGATGAATTCCAAGTTCCGCTAGGTATTCCTAAATCAACATGTACAGATGAATCTAGAGCGTGCACACCGGAATCTGTTCTGCTGGATAATTCCACTTCTATAAGATTAACTGGGTTTAGTTTTCCTAAAACGATCTCAAGACTTCCTTGAACAGTTCTCGTATCGGGTTTTAGCTCTTGACCATTAATTATAGTTTTCCAAAAAAAAAACCTCCCGTAAATTCGTGACAGACGTATCAAAAAAAAACTATCTTTTTTTTTCCATTTTTTTCCCAGCACCAAAAAAAATTTTCTCGACTACTAGAATTTAAAAAAAATTTTCCAAAAATTTTTTTTTGTGAAGTAATTTTATTAATTAAGCCTGAACTTTCCGATAGATGGGGGACCATTAAAAGGGAGAAACTTTCGGTAAATAACCGACCGTTACACCTTTACTTGGCTTGTCACATTGGTCATGGTCAACCTACATAGTGTAGGTAGGGCCTACATATTATGCTTCTCAAAATCTTCCTTTCGAAGGAATTTAGCATATCCTCTACCCTTTGTGTGAGCATCCATGTTTCAGTCCAGTAGCATATAACAGGGCGAGTTCGTGTCTTATATACTTCGTCTTTCGATGTATTGCTCGAGATTTCAGCAATTTACGGTGTGCGAAAAAGCATTTGTTTCCGAGTAGAGTTCTTCTTTGGGTGATATAGTTTGAGTGAGCAAAAGATGGTTTTGTCGTCGAATCTTTTTTTGGGGGTTTAGTTAGGGCAAATTTGCCTTTGGGGGTTTTAGATTGCGCAAAAGGTGGTTTTGTTACCATATCCACTTTTGGGATTTTAATAAGGGCCAAAGCTGGTTCTGTAGGAACAATTTGCCTTTGGAGATTTTAGTTTGAGCAAAAGATGGGGGTCTGCGAACTCGAAAACTCAAATTTAAACTAACACCGACCCCCCTAAACAGCCTATAAAAAATCTTGTCCTGCATTTTTGTAATGTTAAAGTACCATTTCCATGAACTAAAATTGCAGCAACAATAAAAAATGCGATAAATTAAAAAAAACCCCACACGCAAAAACGATTTTCTAAAATAAACTTTAAACAAACGATTTTTTAAAAAAAATTTAAAACGTTCATAACATAATACTACCCAACGAAAGATGCTACCTCAACGACGAGCGAAAAAAGAATCAATCCTTTCGGCTCTTTTTCTCTCGCAAATCGAAAATGGCGAATGTTACATAATTCAGTTCACTCACGAGTGATACATACCGAAAATGGGAAATTTGATTCGGGTCTGAGCTGAACCAAAAATTTTTTCGTACTGAATTTTCAATTCGCTCTTGAGTCAAAGATATTTAGGCACGCAGAAGAGCCAAAAAAAAGAGCCAATCCAATTTTTTTGATTCGAGAGTGAAAAATTTACCAACCCTGGCTGCGATACCAAAAATCGCAGGTCTACGGTCTCCCGATTGGAATGGGAGACCACGTGCAACGGTAGGCACATCGCGCAACATTTCGTCAGTGTAGACCTCACGACGAGACGCCAGACACGTCCCACTCTTTCTCCACCTATCGACCCCCTCCCTCCCCCCCTCAATCTCACGTGAGATTTTTAAAATTTTAAAAAATTTGTAGGATTTACACTATTATGCGTATTTTTAGTGTAAATACCTTAATCTGTGCTTAATTGCGTTGGATTTATTTAAAAAAAACATAATTTGTGTTGAAGAACAGTACCACAAAATCATAACAGCACCAACTCGGCATGCACCCAATATAAACTACAATACCTGTGGATTACCATTTAGCAGGTGATTCTGCCTATCCTTTGGAAATCAACCTCATGGTGCCTTAAGGTGCGTTTCCACTGCGGTCTGCAGACAGTGCGCGCACATAAAAATCCACACAAGTTGAGCAAAAAACGAAAAATCTCAAACTGTGCGGAGACACAGCTTTCATTGCGTTTCCACTAAAATCTTGCAGGAAGCATATGAAAAGTCTCAAACTATGTTCTAAAGGACTGTGCGCGCACTCTACAGAGACAAGACTTTAAGGTGGATACGACCTTGAATGATAAACTTATTGTGTGCGCGCAATGTTTTATGTTTTCCGATTTAAGTCTCTAAATATATTACCATAGTAGGGGAGCTGGTACTTGAAAAAATCGTATCGTTCCTACCTTCTGCCGTTTGGTATACAAGCTTTTCAAGTAATTTCAACCAATTTTTATAATATGACATTTTTGCGGGAAGTGGACCCATTTCGAGTTAAGGGGTTGGAGGGTAAAAAAGGCGTTAAATTTGAAAAAAAATTCTGCCGTTACGTATGTAGGTTCTATTAGGGCTAAATAATTGTTAAATATTAGTGGCAGAAATTTTTTACCATTTGCTAGGGTGTGGGTGGGGTGAATTGGCAACTTCAGCTAAGGGTGGCTTGGGGAGTGCAAATGGTCAAAAATTGCTATTTTTATTTTTATACTCCTTTATTCGGCATCCCACAATAACTTATTTATTTTTTATTTGACCATTCCATCGTAAGAAAAATCTATCTCTTCAAAATAATACCCTTTTTTGTCCTAAGATGTTTCGTGTTTTCCATATTCACTGGAAAACAAAAGATAGGCCTCAACAAGCAACTTCAAGACTTTTCGAAGTCTTTTTTCAAGTATCCACTGCATTTACTTATCCGCGCACAGTCCCCGCAGATGTTCTCCGCACCGTCACAGAACATTTTTTAATGGATACGTTTTGTATCCACTGAAATATCGGTGTGCGTGTGTAGTCTCCGCACTTCTTATCTCCGCACATTTCTTATCTCCGCACATTGATTTTGGTGGAGACACTTCGGCGGATAATGTATGGAGATAGTGCGGAGACAAAACTCTTGGTGGATACCCACCTTTACAGGGATAATGATTTCTTAACAAGAGAACAGAAAAATTTCATTTCTAGTTTGAGCTCAACTCGTGTATTTGTAGAGCAAGCAAGCATATGGAATATAAAAAAAATTTAGAATTTTACAATATATTGACATACGAAGGTTGACTTTGGCATCCACTGATTCGTTTTTAGAGAGTAACGACTTGACTGTTTGAATAGTAATGGTAGAGCCATTTATGACTCTGGAGATATACAAACTTCGGAGCATTCTTCTATAGATGTCATCGTTGGGTAAAAAACCTGTGACTGAATGACCCAGGGGGGTTATCCTAGAATGCGATTCGAAAGTCATGAAATTCGGAAATAAGAAAATGGTATCCTCCACCAATGCGAATTCGAATTAAATTTGTCCGCCTGTTATCGGATTTCAGTCCGCGAGTAAAGCCATTGCCGCGTGCGCTGCATTTATTTGTTTGTTTTAAAATATTCTAAAAACTCTTTAAATATTCTTGAAACAATTTATTGTTCGCATCAAAATGTCAAATTAAGTTAATAAATGAAGTTGGTTGGCTGAAAATAATTTCTTTTCGAAGATTTATCAGGCATCGCTACTAGCTTCCGTTTGCTTCCTACTTTCGTATCGCCTTAAGGTGAAACCCCAATGCAGGCTTGGCTTGCTTTAGTGCTTTGCTTTGCTTTGGCTTATCAAATAAACCAGTGCTTTTTATGGGACAAAACCAAATGACAAAGCGGCAAAGCCAAAGCAAAGCCAAAGCAAAGCAAAGCAAAGCTGGAAATGACCAATGTTCAATTTTTTGATGCTTTGTATGCTTTCGCGTTCGTTTACTTTATTTTGCTTAGAGAAATAAATGTATGTAGAGGTTTGAGAAAATTTATTTTATAAAGAAATTATTTTTTTGGGAATAATAATAACTATAAATATTTAAGAGTTCAAAATTAATTTGAGACAACTATTTCTATATCCCATTTTAAGAAATTTCTGGTAAATGTTTGAACAGTTAATGCCATAAACCATTTGTGCTTCTTTATCACTCTACACAAGAATAGATATTTACATTCGATCCTTTGTCAATGCCCATTCCAAAGGAAAAATTCATAGCTCTTACCTCTTTCGTGCACTATTTCTATTTCCTGTGCCCAAGAAAAGCAAACTGTAAAGTAACTAAAGCAAAGCGTGTATTTGGGTTTGTTTTGCTTTGGCTTGTTGGGCTTGTTTTGCTTTGGCACGTGGTACCTGAAAAGCTCATCAAGTTCAAGCAAGCCAAGCCTACATTGGGGTTTCACCTTTAGAAAAGCGGATCTGAAGTCACAGCCAGCTTCCTGTACATCAGGATACAGATTCAAGAAGTGCGGATCTGTTCGACTTCCATTCTTCACAACTCTCGATAATGATAACAAAAGGTTTTCAAAATCTATCTTGGCCTCTAGTAGGTTTGTCAAAGCCGATGGTCGTCGATTCAAAATTCGAGTCCTGTAAGATGCTTAGATAACTAATTATGTCGCCTGGTGCAAATGTCTGCTTTTTGTATTGACAATGCACCGCAGATAGCATGTGTTCTAGCATGTGAAAAGAGCCGATTCTTAATATAATCTCTACGATTGCAGTAGGATTGGGTACATTATGCACTTGAGATACTTAGGATGGCATTTGGTTCCAGGTTTTTCAATTGGGCTTCTAGGCCTTTTTGTTTTGTTTAAGCTTAGACCCCCACACTAGTTCATCGTAGGGTCGCAGTCTGCCCAAAAATGGTCGTATAAGTTAATGCATACATTACTTGCGCAGTTTTTCCCCGACCATTGTATAAAATGATAAGAAGTTTTCAGCTCGTCATACACTCTTCATTCCCAGATATTTAAATTATTTTATTTACTTTTTTTGGATGTTCCAGTCGGATGGTATGTAACAGTGAACAAATACAGTGTAAACGGCAGTGCAAAATTTTTATACTCAATTGCTATTGAGTCGAAATATAGTAATATATCACGTATACTTTTTATGTAATGGATTCATTATTCCTTCTCTATTTGCAATATGTATTGATAAAATCTTTCACCATGTTCATCTGATACTGCACCAAGATTTTCGTGAACAGGCCCGCCACAATGGGGGGGGGGGGGCAACTGCGATGCATTGCCCGGGGCCCCAGGTCAAAGGGGGCCCCGAAAAAAAAATGGAAACCAAAAAGTTAAAACGACCATATCCCTGCGTTCTAAAGATCAACCAGGTAGTAGCCTAAGACCTATGCCGTTCTAGGCTGCACTATGCAACTTTAGGTCTACTCGCGAACCGATCGTTTATTCTGAAGTTTTGAATGAACTTATTCTTACCACAGATTTTAATAAAAAGTATTAAACATTTTTTTAGTGAAAGATTTTTTGGAATTTCAATCTCCTTAAAGGGGCCCCAAGATAATTTTAGCCCCGGGCCCCGCAAGGTTATGTGGCGGCCCTGTTCGTGAATGAAATCTAAGTGCGGGTCCAAAACGACGATTTTAAAGATTTTCTCATTTACAGATATTGTACTTAAAATTGAAAAAAACAAAAAGATATTAAGAAATATTGCAAAAAAAATTACAGAAAAATCGAAAAATACCCATTTTGAGGGCTAAAACCCCCTAAAAAGTGAGCTTCTCGAGGTAGAAAATCGGTAGACTTTATAACCCCTTATTAAGAAGCCTAAAAAGAAGCTCTCTGCCAATTTTCAGCCTGTACCTAAGTATTTCCGCTATATCGCTTTTTCGGCTTAATTTACCTGTACTATTAATTTAACCCAGTTTTCTCGCAATTTTACACTGTTTCTTGCTGGAAAAAAATTACGTGATATTTGCCGAGACCCCCTCCCTCCCCCACGTGAGATTTGGTGAGATTCGGCTCGACCCCCCCCCCCCCTAAACACCTCACGTAATTTATGGACGCCCCCTTATCGAAGACTATCAGGCGTATGGTTGTCTTTGGGATGTTACAACTTCCGATATAGTCCATGGAAATGGTACTTTAACATTGCAAAAATGCAGGACAAGATTTTTTTCTTGGGTTGTGTAGGGGGGGTCGGTGTTAGCTTAAATTTGAGTTTTCGAGTTCCCCACCCCGCCCATTTGGCCGCCATCTTGGAAAAGGTGTGCAAATGGTTTTTCCACTATATCTCCGTAACAGTACATCATACAGAAAATTTATACAGAGACTTTTTGTTTAGAATTAAATTATCCAACAATTTATTCTTTAAGCGTTTTGTCGTAAATTGAAGAATTAAGAAGTTATAAGCCTTAGAACACAAAAATTAGTCACAATATTTTCTTTTAAAGGCTATAACTTTTTTTCCTTCAATTTTAACAAAAAAAATAATAACAAGTTTTTTGTAGAGGGTTTCATAACGAATAATTTCCATTCATTCTTTTTTTAATTTTGTTCACTACGAAGGGTTCACAGCGCCCCGAAGGTATCAAAGTGACAGATTTTCTGAATAATTTTTTACGATTTTACCTCCTCCTCTCCCTAGAATTTCTCAAAAACAGGTAGCAAGTAATAATAATGTATGAATGACTTTCCGTTTGAAGAAATGCCGATGTTTGAGTAATGCAATAAAATTATTTATTACGGTTTTTTATTATTGTTATGGTATGTTTTACAAGGTACGAGATGGTTTAAAATGAAATTCTTTGAATAATAACATGTATTAGTTTCTCCAATTTTTGAAAATAATTTGTGTTAGGGCTGCAAAAAATAGTGCTTCATTCAGTTATGCTAATTATCTAGCAAAATACGGACGTATTCATTTTGTGGGAAAATTTTGAATTATTTTAGTGTAATTTCAAAATTGTTATTTCGCTTTGATCTTAGTAAAATTTTCAATTTTATAAAAGTGTACGTGTTATTCAGTTGTGCTATCTACCAAAATTGAAAATATTAATTAAATTAAAAAACCGTAATAAATAATTTTATTGCATTACTCAAACATCGGCATTTCTTAGAACGTAAAGTCATTCATTCATCACACAAATTATTTTCAAAAATTGGAGAAACTAATACATGTTATTATTCAAAGAATTTCATTTTAAACCATCTCGTACCTTGTAAAACATACCATAACAATAATAAAAAACCGTAATAAATAATTTTATTGCATTACTCAAACATCGGCATTTCTTCAAACGGAAAGTCATTCATACATTATTATTACTTGCTACCTGTTTTTGAGAAATTCTAGGGAGAGGAGGTAAAATCGTAAAAAATTATTCAGAAAATCTGTCACTTTGATACCTTCGGGGCGCTGTGAACCCTTCGTAGTGAACAAAATTAAAAAAAGAATGAATGGAAATTATTCGTTATGAAACCCTCTACAAAAAACTTGTTATTTTTTTTTTGTTAAAATTGAAGGAAAAAAAGTTATAGCCTTTAAAAGAAAATATTGTGACTAATTTTTGTGTTCTAAGGCTTATAACTTCTTAATTCTTCAATTTAAGACAAAACGGTTAAAGAATAAATTGTAGATAATTTAATTCTAAACAAAAAGTCTCTGTATAAATTTTCTGTAAGATGTACTGTTACGGAGATATAGTGGAAAAACCATTTGCACACCTTTTCCAAGATGGCGGCCAAATGGGCGGGGTGGGGAACTCGAAAACTCAAATTTAAGCTAACACCGACCCCCCCTACACAACCCAAGAAAAAAATATTGTCCTGCATTTTTGCAATGTTAAAGTACCATTTCCATGGACTAATAGCAATAACCGCGTAATCCAACCATCAGAAGCAAATCCTCAAAATCGGTTGGTGTCAGCCGGGTGAAATTCCGAAAACCCATGGCGTCTTCCATTCTTAATTTATTTAATAGCATATTGCCAAACCTAGGTCCTTCTGCGAGCGCCTCGCGCGTCCACCAACATTTGCGTTTTCGCGTTCTTTCATTTGCAATCATCACTAAGCATGAACTCATTGCGCATAAAACAACGTCCTCCATTATTAATGGACTGACGGAGACTAAATTCAAATCATAGTGTGGACACTAGACGAGACAAGGTACGGTCTCCATAGATGGGCTGTAGAGATGGTCTCTGGCCGTCTGTAGACGGTCTATATACAAATCGCTCAACATGGTCTACTAGTGTGTACTAGCCTTAAGACAAACTTTGTTCAACTAATTTTTTCCAGGGTAATAAGCATTTAAAAGTGTTATTAGTATAAATAACGGCTGTAAACACACTGAGTGACGGAGGGGGTTTAAATTTCGAGTGGTAATTCAGTACAACGTTACTAGCTTACAGAACTTTTTTACCAATATCCTTTACGCACGTCTTTCAAATGATAACATTTCAATAATACAATAACAATATATAGTATTATTTGTTCTACATAAAAGAAGAACCCATTGCCCTAATGGTTTAACCCTCATCAACACCACACAAACATCTAAAACTGTTAACATTTTACCTTAATATGTTTACACAATTTCTCAAGTTTCTGAAATGTTTCTGGAAATAGAGAAAGTTTTTCCCCTAGTTTTTTCTTTGTTATGAACTACTTTTAAAATAACCCTTATGCAACATTTTCTTCTCTGCTATCAAAACGTACATACAAATGTAGAACTACTCAACATTTCATATAGAAAAACTCATCAAAAAAGGTGACTATTACCTGTAATAACTGTCACCTGAAAGCCACTTGAGACTACATATGTATGTAACTGTAAATCTGAAATATTTACTAATTTATCAATGTAACATTTTTTTCTAGTGTACCTACCTACTTCAACTTTTTATACATGTAAAACCTCCTTAACAAACAACCCTTTCGTATTTTCTATGTGAAGAAATCTCGAGAGTAATTAAGGCTCATCTTGACACGAAAAGTCCTTGAAAAAATCTCGTTAAAGGAAAATCCTGCATTATATGTTGTTGGCGTTGTAGTAGCACAGTACCGAGAAGGCACTACTACCTACTCTTGAGAGTATGCCAAGTGTAAAAAAATATGCGATTTTCAGAAATACATTTCCTCGCTTCAACAGTGTTTTCCATGAACAACAACAGCGTTAAAAATTCAATTAATTTTTTATTTTTGCAACCCCCCCACCAAGAGAGAGTCGCCATTGTGCTTTTATCACATTTCAATGGTCACGAAACTGATATTTAACGCTTGCTGTGAAAAATTTATTTGAGGGGAATTTATTTTTTCAATATTGTTTATTTAATTAAAATAATTCAAATTCATGCATCCATCCATTGTAGGAAGGTATGTAGAAGCGAAAAATGATGATCAAGAAAAACCTTTACGAAATTTTGTAGTGTGGGCTGTAGGTAACTTTATTTGAGTCCAATACTTTCAGGTCGCATTTTCCAAGCCCTGGAAAAAAGGTTTTCACATGTCAGTTTTTGGAAGTATATTATTTTAACAGGTTAAAGTGTGTTATTGTGACGTCACCCATTTGATTGTAGTCACTTTTTATATGCTTAAGGTGTGTATAAAGTGACTACAATGTTAATTAAATGGGTGACGTCACAATAACACACTTTTAGCGTGTTGAAATAACACACTTTAAGCGTGTTGAAATAACACACTTTTAGCGTGTTGAAAAAACACACTTTTAGCGTGTTGAAATAACACACTTTCAAAAGCTGAGATTTCCAGTGTAGCTAGACCGGAAAAATATTTTAATTGTTTATCTAGCATCTAGAACGTAAGGCAGTGGGTGTTATATGGGACTCTCAACTTAGCCGCATGTTACTCATTTGGCCAGTGTCCAGTGATGATCGGCACAATTTTGACGATGTCCTTTCATAGCACCATTAGTAGGTCGGTAATGGTAATGTCTCTCTTCGTCACACCTACCCTGGTATCGTATAGTCAAGCGGCTATCAAGGCACTAGGGGCACTCTGAAAAATGCCTGGGCTGGTCGAAACCTATCAAAATGAGATCTCTTCCTTGACTAATGGATATACAATTTGGGAACGTGCAACCAGATGGAGAATTCTGCACAACGCCCACTATGGCAACTGTACGGTTGAACAAGGTAGAAGGAGAACTGAACATTTGCTTTGCAGTTAATCACTGGACGTTCAATGAAATTAGTATTCAATATCGTCGAATCTAAATCCTACCCCAGCTCTGCCGGTACTCTACGGGTACTTCAACAGGGATATTGAACTAATACTTGATTGGGCACTCAAAAATCGAGTTGAATTCAACGTATACAAAACTAAGTACTTTTCCATTTTAAACAAAAACCAATACTAAAAATCCTCCCGGTTTCGTGGACAGTCTAAACCAAGCGATTCTTCTTCTAATATCAATGGCTCATTCGCACAGCCTAAAGCTATTATTTCCGCGCACACTTCGATCTAGGAACTCGTTTATAAAAAAAAAATCGACTGTGGAACAATCTTTCAAAATCAGTATTCCTGAACTACATCCAGGAGTTTAAACGTAAGGTTTATCGCCGTTGTTCGGCTTTGGCAGTTGCCCGACTCTGGCTGGGATCAGACACTGTGCATTTGGAAACTTTTTTTAACAGGGCATGGGAGAGGTTTCGAAGCTCAAAATTGGAGTTATGATCCGGTGTATGAATAGAATATAGACAGGCTGAAACTAAATTTTCTGCTAGCAAACTGACATTATACTTATGTACGTAAAGTATTTTCGTAAGTGTGGTTACAAAACCCGTTTAGTAACAATTTTCTCCTCGTCGTCGGTCGTTGGTCAAAGCTACTTGTACCTGCGCTAACAACCCATTTGGATAGTGCTGACGAAGTCTGTTCAATATTTTAGATGTTCTTATACTGAGACATGGTATGATAATGATATCTCTATATATAAAACAGTAACGTTACTGATTAACAGACAACGCACAGCCCAAACCGCTGGACCTAAAGAGCTGAAATTTTCACAGTGCATCCCTATAATGACGTGGACATCCACTAAGAAGCGATTTTTCGAAACTCATCCCCTAAGGGGGTGAAATGGGGTTGTCCCAAACCGCTAAACCTAAAGGACTGAAATTTTGACAGCGCATCCCTATAATAACGTGGACATTCACTATGAAGTGATTTTTCGAAATTCATCCCATAAGGGGTGAAATGGGGTTGAATACGTTGTATGGGGAAATCCTTAATCAGATTTTCTTCAAACTTCGTATAAATACTCCACACCATAAATAATGAAACACGTCTTTCAGGATTTTTCGAAATTCAACCCCTGAGGAGGTGAAATGGGCGTTTAAAATTTGTGAAACTCGAAATCCTGTAAGGGGGTGAAATGGGATTGACCCAAACCCCTGCATCTAAAAGGCTGAAATTTTGACATTGCATCCCTATAATAACGTGGGCATTTACTATTAAGCGATTTTTTGAAAAACATCCCTTAAGGGAGTGAAATGGGGTTGAATAGGTTGTATGGGGAGTTTTTTCCTTTAGTCAGATTTTCTTCAAACTTAGTATAAATACTCCACACAATAAAAAATGAAAAAGTGTTTCAGTAATTTTCGAAATTCAACCCCTAAGAGGGTGAAATAGTATATATAAAACAGTTCCGTTATGGAAGATCCACACTACGTGGACTTAGCCCGAGTAAAAATAATTATATAGAAAAATAATATATATATAAAATATTTCAACAGTTTTAGACGATTTTATATAATTGTATATAATAATATAGAATTATATATTGTATCATTTACAGTTCAACATGGGATGATATATAACTCTATATCATTATATAAAACTGTATAAAGTCTACAAATGAATTTGTGCAATTATATCTTATCATATATAGCGATATAAAATAATATATAATGCCTTACAATAATTTTGATGAAATAAATATTATCAATTGGTAGATGGAGATTTTCGGGAAAATCACATACTAAAAAGGACATTCTCCAGTCACACTCCCAAAGCTCAATCAAGGGTGGAGAAAGACCTCAAGAAAAAGGTGTGTGGTTAAAAAATGATGGGAAAAAAGTTATTATAGGTATGCTGTCAAAAATATCTCATTATATCTGTTTTAGAGTTTAGCCAGGATCACACTCTTAAAAATAACTGACCCTCCCACGATAAAAAGCATATAGAACATTCCATGTCTAAGAAAATCGGCGAAATAAAAGATATAATTGCATATATACAATTCTATACAATTGTATATGATTTTCCTTATTATATATAAAAATATATATTTCTATATAATTATATCGGGCCAAATTTCTTATATAATTATATATAATTAATTTATATATAAATATATCCAATTATATATCTTTCTATATAATTATTTTTACTCGGGAGCTCATACGCGCTTTTGCCTTTTTTTCATATAGAGTTTTGTGACTATTTTAAGACCTTTTTAATGGCAAGGGCAGTACGGCCAAACTGCGCGGACCAAAGGGTGTGCTTAAAAGGGTACATTGTACTTCCACACAATACGGGCTTTTTAAATAAAACATTCATTTTTTTCTCAACTAACCCAGTCATTTGGCGAAAAAATGCAGTTTTTGCTATAAAATTGTAAGGCACACTACTTGCACTATTATCCTATAGATTACTAAAATCCAAAAACCAGCCAAATTTTAGCCCTGTGGAATTGTTTAAACAAAAATTAACAACAAGAAATGAAAGTACTGGATGAATCGTACTTTTAACATGGCATTTGTAGAGAATTGAAAAACCTACAAAATGGTATTTTCTGGACAACGATCCGACCATTTTTCTCCGCAAAAAGCTAGAAAAACGCTTAAAAATGCCCCTTTTTCAAAAATTCATATCTCTGTTAATTTTCAAAATTTACTGATAATTTTTTAGGAAATGATAGCTGGAATTTTGATTAATGAAGTGATTTTTCGAAATTCGCCCCTTAAGAGGGTGAAATGGGGTTAAATAGGGTGTATGCAGAATTTTTTTTCTTTAGTCACATTTTCTTCAAACTTAGTATAAATACTCTACACCATAAATAATGAAACACGTGTTTGAGGTTTTTTCGAAATTCAACCCCTAAGGGGGTGAAATGGGGGTTCAAAATTTGTGAAACTCGAAATAGTAGCACCGCGCCACAACGTCATTGACTTCATTTAGCATTCGTTTTTGATTGCTTGATAATTTCTTGCACCCACCTACTGCACTGAGAAAAAGGATATGTGCATTCAAATCATTCTCGGTTAACCCAACTCCGCTACGGAATTGGATACGGCGAAATCAGCATAGGGGTTAACTCAACTTCCTGGCGTAGTTGACAACGTAATGGTGTCAATTCCGTGAGGAATTGGGAGAAACCCGCCGGAATTCGTTAAATAACATACCCCCGTTGATTTTATGTTATACGCAATTGCATGAAGTACAATAGATGATTAAGAAACGTCGCTGAGCATTTGATTTGAATATTTTTATATTTCGATTAATTTTGAAAATATTTCATTCAAATTAAAATACTTTTGAAGAGATGTTAAAAATGTTTGAATCGATAAAATCTGCGGTCCATCAAATGATATCTCTCGATAGGTTCTATTTCGAGCGGGATTCGATAAATCGAAATTTTCTATTACTATAATCACTAAAAGTATTTTATTAATAGATTTATGTGAATGATAATTTTTTTATGCAAATAAATAACAGTAAACAATAAATTACTATTTCATTTTTATATTTTATAATAAACTTTCTTTGAAAAAATTATTTAAAGAAATATAATATACAAAGTTTTTTTTAAAAAATAAGGTGCTTTGACCTTCAAGTTTTCCTGGTGATGATTTTCTTGAAAGGAGATCAACTTTGATGATGGATTTTCATCTGAACCTTCACCATTTCTGCTTTCATTTACCTTTAAAATAAATCAAATATTCAAAAAAAATATTCATATAAAATCAAAAATGTGTATATTCTGCAAAGTAACTTACGATTTGGATATATGGTTAACTTTTTGAAGCTGACCTTGTCCACTTGGCGATGAAATCAATCTTTTAACCGATTACGGGAATAAGAATTGCTATTGTGAGTCCAGTTAGCAGCTTTATAGGATCTATAGTAATTTTTTGATCTAAAACAAAATATTTGTATATAACAAATTAATGTTTAAAATATAATTGTAAATAGTATTTTAAAAGTCTATGGCATTAAAAAAATATATCTACCTTTAAACGAACGCCCTTCAAATTCCATTTAATTAAATATCCCAAGTTTGCCCAACAGCCATCATCAAAATTTTTCCACGCAAATAAAAAAAAGTTTCCACATGTTGCAAATTCTACACACAAGCAGACACATCAATCGTCCTACTTCACAATAATAATCCACTGTTTCACTGTTTAATTTTTCACTTCACTGATTGGAAATTCCACTCGAACCTGTCTTCAGGATTTTTGCACGGAGTCAACTAACATTTTGAAGAAAAAACACAGCCACTGTTGATTATATTAGGGGTAATTGCAAATAGCAAACAACCAAAAAAACGTCTACCTCTACAGGTAATCAGGCGCGACAGTGACAGTCCCAATAATAAAAAAACGGTCCAGTTTTTATGACGGGTTTCTGTTAGCTAGATCTTAGTATGAATAAATTATTGTGTCAGCTACAGACTAAAATTTAAACAAATAATACATTTTATTAATTGAAAAAATAAATGTCCTTTCCTCAAACTAACAGCAATAAATTCAACTGCGTAAAGTTTTCAATAGGAACTCCGCTGCGGAATTGACTCAAAAAAACGCATTCTTTTGCTTTAGCATACTTAAGATTGGTATAAAGCATTATTCATTTGGTGGAACTGAACTTACTCCAATTCCTTGGCGGACTTGGTACAATTTTTGTTTTTTTCTCAGTGTGTGCACACATAATCTTTTTTTATTGGAAGGCGTTGCACGCGGGTTTTTTGCTAGTCGTTCTTATAAAAAATTGTTTTTAAAATTGCAATTGTCGAGAGTTCTGCTTCAAAAGACATCTGACACATGTAGTGATCGAGAATTGCTTTTAATTGATGAGTAGCTTCAACCAAGAGAAACTATACTAGATAAAGTTAGGTATAGGTGGTCCAATTAAGGCCTTGACGAGCTGTTTCGAGGTTTGTTTGCTGTTTAACCGACTGTGGTGGATTTTTAGGATTAGTTTGTAAAGTTTAGGGAGCCTATCTGTGCCCCAAACCGTCACGACGTCTGAAGATCTCTTTCTTTGGCTAGAGTCGAGCATTTGCACAGAAAGGGTACAAGTGTTTCTCTTTCGTTCGTCACCCCTCAGACACAGCAACAGACGTTTTTTGGGATGCCCAGCTTTGGACAATGTTCCGTGGTGATTACCATAATTCGGGCAAAATCTCTTCGGGGTTTGTTTAGGATGCACATTTTACGTCCTTTGTTGTAAGTAGGCTAAGTTGTCCTAAAGATAATGTAGGTCTCCAGTGAACTCCACTAAGGTCCAAATTAAAATACGTTTTTTGAGCGTTACGTTCTACCGACCTTATCTAGATGTCGATCGCTCCACGAGCTTAGATCGTATAATCATCGAGTCTAAAGCTCTAATTGAGGCTTGGTTATATATGAAAATTCTACTGCTACGTCTTTTTGTAGGAGAGGTTTATAGTCTGGCACCCTGGCACGGCTTCAGGAATGCCAGTACCTCCGGTTTATACGTTACTATCGTGCCCCCGAAAGGTGCCAGAATAGTGAATTTTTAGTAGTTTCTAGTTAGACGCCTAGTCTTTGACGTTTTAGAGTCGTCGCTGAATATCCGTAGATCAAACTTCTTCAGGACGTCTACTTTTTCCTACGCTCTTGTTGAGGGTAATTCGACTGCGAGCTCCTTCCTGAGGATTACTCTACAGGGGAAAGTAGTCCGTGGTTGTGGCAACCACACCCTCGCATAACAGACCGGTAACGTTTTGAGTTTCACACCCCGCATTCCCTCAGTGATAAGGTGCTAGTACATTAGCGATATTAGAGAGTCGTGAGATTGGACGTACCGCGGCTGTGTTCCACCAGAGAACTATATTTGGCTTAGGATCTCCTTCGGAAGGTATTTAAAATCGTAGAAAGCTGCACCGGCGCTCTTTAGCCTTTCTTCGATATTCGTCTTCCAGTTGCGATTTAGGTACAGGATTAAGCCCAAAAATTCAACCCTGGAGGGTTGTGAAGGTGTGTCCATTCGACTTGCGGCGGAAGATCTTTTTCCAAATAAATAGCACAAGCTCAGTTTTGCTTCGGTTAACTGCCAAGCTTTCCTTGGGGAGGTGGGGCCAATTTTGGTGTGATTTTACTTAAATTCCAGAAAATTCGATCTAAAGGTTTCGTTCAACTTCTCTGCAGTCTCTTCGGCATTAAGTACTTTTCTAGTTTCTCCCCAATCTTCTTCGTCGGATTCATAGTCATTTTCATGTTTAAGATAAGCTAGTTCTTCAAACGCAGCCACAAAACTGACGAAATCCTCCCGAATATTACCATCATGCACGTATCGACAGATAAGGCGCAGTGGGGACAGGTGAAATACCTCTGTTGCCTCGTCAAAAAGTATTAAATGTATTGGAAGTATTTAAAAATAAAGTGCTTCGGTCGTAAGAGCCTTGGCAATTGCACCCATTGCCCCCCATTGTATCCGCGCCTGGCTGCTAGCTTTGCTCAACTTTACTAAATCAATGAAACATAATATAAAAAGGATGCAAAACCATCCCATTTAAAAAACAACAAAAAATGCAAAAAGCGAAACAAACAAACTGAAATTTCTCTCAAAATATCCTTAAACAACCCACAGACCATCTATCACCGAAGCTATTTTCCGTCTGCCGAACAATTACCCACGGAATGCCCTTAAAGGACTCGCAGCTCTGAACTTAATTGGTTTGACCTTTTTGAAGGTCACATACTCGTGTCGAAAATCACTCAGCCTAATCCGATAGCCTACTGAGTGGCAAAACCTACCCCAAAAGGATGAATAATAATCATTGGCTATTTTTCGATCTAAGCTGGTTGATCCTGAAATCATAGTCCTTTTTTTCTCTAGCTAAAGACCATGACGGCGAAGTTCTCGGTTAGCTCTGCACATTTTCTGTTTGGAGATGATTTTTGTTTGGTGAATATAATCGATTTTTCTTTTCGTGTTTGGTGGAAAGTTTTGTTTTTCTTAAGATTTACAAGATTAAGAAGAAAAGTTTGAGAAGAGTTTAAAGAAATTTAAATTTCAGTAATGATGTTTGCTTGAAACGGACTAATGATTTCAATGTTTTATTTAAAATTTTCCTGCTGACCGTGGATTCATTTTCCCGGAATCATTATGATGGTTTTGAGGACTGGCATAAAATCAATAATCGTCGGAAATTGTTCTTTTCCCTTCTTAGATTTTTAATCCTCTATCACGAGAGTATAATGTGAGCTAATATTAATTATGATGGACAGTTTTATGAGAGCATTTTGATATTTCAGATGCATTTGATTTTTCCAATTCCACCCACGCACGTCCGGGCAATTATAAGTTTCTTTCTTTTAGCCTTGAATTGGGAAACATAAAGACTTTTCCTCAAAGTTATGACTTTCGTGGCACAATATAATATTATGTAACTTTATATTCTGGCAGGTGAAGTGTCCTTAAAGTTCTTAAAATTTAACTGCCACGGGCAAACTTTCCTTCTGTGACATCGTAAAAATTCTTCGTAGAAAGTTGAGTTGTGTGACAGCCAAACTTTAGGATTTTATTATACTTCACAGAAACAAAAGTATAAAAGATCAACTTTGAATATTTTGTTGAATACTTAATTCCTAGAAGATTAGTGCCATTTAATTGTTTTAATAGTAGGTATGACTTATTATGACACAGAGGATTTCAACAGAAATGGAATACACTTTTTAATTGATGCTATTTATAGTTCTTACAGTTTTTAAATAGGATGTAGAACCGAAGCTACTGACCTGAAATACCCAGAAATTTAATCGCCTGCAATTAGTGGTTAAAGTGGGTTGTAAATATTCTAGTTATGGTACGAATTTTAATACGATCCAGTAGCAATGACGTATGTGCGTGTATGTATTTCACACATGGATATTTTACTTGTAAAAAATTGTGTAATTTACACTTACAACTAGGTTGGTTGGTTGGTTGGTTGAAGTGGCGAGGCCCGCATATATGCTGTGCTGACCTCCAATTAGCCCATTAGCACCACCCGTTTTGATACCATTCATTCTGATAACAACTAGACTTGTTACACGCTTTAGAACCATTTTGTAGCATTCAAAACTTGTTTCAAGTTCGTTATCACTAGACCCTCAAGATCGTTCAGTATGTGGCTGCCAAATTAACTGTGCCTGGTCCTGCCTAGTGTTAGTCGAGGAAATAAAGCACTAAAAACTGCTGAACCTTGGATTTTTTTAGCAGTAAGGTGGATCTTAATGTGGGTTTTTGTGTTCGATTCGTGAGAGCGTCTACAAACTTTGTGACCGGTAGTGATGAATTCATTTTGAAAAAATGCATTTCCTGCAATAAAAATATGCATTTTATGGTGGATCCTCACTGCGCGGACTTGGGTCGTACGCGCTTTTGCCTTTTTTTCATATAGAGTTTTATGGCTTTTTTACGACTTTGTCAATGGTAAAGGCCGTGCGGCAAAACTGCGCGGCCAAAAGGCTGTGCTTAAAAAGATACATTGTACGTCCGCACAATATCACGCGCGTTTTTGTCTAAGGTTGTACGACCAAAAGCGCGTGGGATCTAAGTCCGTGTAATGAGGATGGGCCTTTAGTAGTGCATCTCAAAGAGACACTCTACCACTCGGTAAATATTGATGGAAATGAGTCGAATTTTGCTGTTCGGGGGTTTTTAGGGTCGCTGAACACGAATATAACGACGGCAACGGTCTCCGAGGTGCCTGGTGGTGGGTCTTAAAGTGAGACGTCGATATGCCATATACAAGGTTGCAAAAGTCCGGCAACGGTCCGATATTTCCTGGAGGGTAGGATTTCGTGAAAAAAGTTTTGAACGGAAGTTGCTCAACTTCTAGGCTGGAATCGTTTGCACACAAATCTCACGCCCACCCACTCACTACCTCGTAGGGGGTGGGGGTAAATCTAAAATTTAAAATGGCAACCCCCATTTTTTCACGGATTCTGATTCTTGGCAACCCTGCAATCAATCAACTCGTGTGCGCGTCTATCGAACAGAACGGCGAATTCCCCGTCGCTTGTTTTCGGTCGGTGTATTTTCTCAAGTGTGCGTCTACTACGAAGAACATCTAGAGTCAAGATTCTTGACGAACATTTAGTGAATGAGTGCATTAACTTAATATCTTACTTAATACAGTCTGTGCTGAAATTTTTATGCTTATTTAATAATAATAATAATGCAAGTTTATTCGTATATAAAAGGCTTTACAACCTTGTGGCATATACAGCGTAAGTTACAATGGAGAATTTCAATGTAAAAGTAAAGCTAGTCTTAAAACTAAATTAACAAAAAAAAAGAAATCAATCGTGATATTCAAAAAAGAAATTAAGAAAGGAAAAAAAATAAGAAAAGGAAAAGGAAAGCAAAACAAAGCAAAAAGTCATTATAAAAACTAAGCTATATCTAGCCAAATACACTTTCACCAGAAAACGGAAGCAAGAAGTGGACTTATCCATCTTCCTTTTGTAAAAAACCTAAAATCTCAAACACTATATCGTCCTCCACTGCGGAGACATTGAAACGCATGGTATCACAGACACGTCACAGAACTAAGATCTGCGGCAGAAGTGCTTATAGCATAAACTCCTGAATGCACTGATGGTACCGGAACGCTTGACTACCACAGGCAACGAATTATACCTAGATATACCACTGGAAAACAATGAATTATCGGTTTGGGATAGAGAGGTGCGACGAACGTTATAGTTGAAAGTCCGGTTGGATCGGCTACGATGCAACTTCGAATGGAGATAAATTGGAATTTTCCTCAGTATGACATTGTGAACAAAGGTCAAGGTATGGTAGCGCAAATACTGAAATAAATCGCACCCTAAAATCCTATCCGCATAATCTCTTATACTCTGCCTCTTCCTCAACCCGAACGCATAACGAACACAGGCATTAAAAGCCCGTTCAAGTGACTTTTTACATTCTGCACTCAAACCATCGAAAAACACAACATCACCATAAGTGAAATGGGGTATTAATAGCGATTTAACCAGATTGATCCTAGCATTGACAGGTACGAGGTTACAATTAGGGTACAGGCTCCTAAGGCCAAGATAGACTTTCGACACTATGTGGTTGCATTGGAGCCTCCAAGAAAGCTTGTCATCGAAGCGTAGACCAAGATTTAGGACACTACTCGTGAATTCAACCTTTCTGCCATTAATCAAGATGTCTGGCAATCGAATTGCGTTCTGACGATTACCAATCAGGACAGCTTGCATTTTCAGATGATTGAGAACAAGTTTATTTCCTGCAGCCCATGTAGTAATGGCAGTCAAATCACGATTAACACCATTCACACAGTCTAATAGAGAACGTTCGTCGGCATAAGACATGGCATAATTCTGAAAATCATCAGCAAACAGGTGAGGACGGGAGAACCGCAGAACATCAGGTAAGTCATTAATAAATAGGGAGAAAAGTAATGGTCCTAACACCGAACCTTGTGGGACCCCAACAGAAATTGGGAGAAATGTAGATAAATGACCACCAATATCAACACACTGGTACCTTCCAACCAGATAGCTACGTACAAGATCGATTGCAAATCTAGAAAAGTAAAATTGACGCCGGATTTTATCACATAGCAAGCCATGGTCAACTGAATCGAAGGCCTTCGAGAAATCATGTAACAGCAAAATCGTAACCTTCCTACGTTCAAAACCCCTAAGAATATCATCTGATACATTCAGCAAAGCCGTGGTAGTGCTATGGCCAGCTCGAAATCCAGATTGATATACACTAAGCAGCTTATGACTGTCAAGATGATCAACAATTTGGCCCTTAAGCACCTTCTCGAAGGCCTTAGAAAGAGCAGGAAGAATGCTAATCGGTCTGAAATCCTTCATTCCAAATGAAGAGCTCTTTTTATGTACGGGCATAACCCTTGCTTTTTTCCAAAGGCGAGGATAGTACGACTTTGTCAGAATTTGATTGAAGATATAAGTAACATGTGGTAAAATCACTGGAAGTAAAATTTTGACAAAATTAATAGGCACTTCATCTAGACCAACAGCGTTAGACTTAACTTTCATAATCGAATTGGCAACATCCGCTTGGGAAATACTATTAAAGGAAAACAAGGCATCAGAAAGCTGTGCCCTAGTTGAAGCACGAGGAGGGCATGGCGATACTGCAGGAGTGGGACTGAGATTGCCTGTTGGTGCCGTTAAGTACGAATTGTAGTCACTGGCGGTAAAAGCTGGCACTACAGAATCCCTCTTAGATGTCACAATCCCTAAGCTTCTCAGATTATTCCAGATCTTTTTCGTGCCCAATCGCTGTACCATAAATAGAACTCCAATCGCATTGTAGAGCATCCTGCAGCAAATCGTCTTTATTAATGCAATGCAAACGCCTAGTCAACTTAATTCTATCAGTCAGTGATACTAAGTCACACTCATACGTCATAGCAAGCAAATCATGGGCCGAAAGACCAGTGGAAATCTGATTAAAGAACTTCACACTATGGAGATTGTTTGTAATCATAAGATCAATATGGGATGGCTTGAATCCTACAGGAAAATGAGTGGGGGCATCCCCGATTGTATAGAGAGAATATTTACTCAGAATATCAGAAAACCTACATCGCGAGCAGTTACCTCGCACACATTCAGAACACAAACCACTTGAATTCGCCAACAAGTTTTCATTGAAATCACCAGCAATTATTATGTCCGAGTGGCTTGCGGTTAATTCAGAAAAAACATCATCCAGAATAGCTATCTCATCTACTTTCGGAGCTTTATAGATCGCTCCAACGAGTATCCTTGAATTGGGGAAGATTAATTCGAAGAATAGGTATTCCGTACTCAGATTCAAGGAATTCAAAACAACATTAGATTTCAGACCATTCTTTACATACACTGCCACACCTCCACTCCTCCGAAAGCATCGATCGTTACGTAGTAAATAATAACCATTAATTTCAACCGCCTTATTGGAGATGTAACTCTTATACCACGTTTCACTAACAATTATTATGTGGGCATCGGATTCTTGAAAAACCTCACGGAACTCATCAATTTTCGCAGCAACGCTGCCAGCATTAATATGACAAACATTCAGACCCGTACGAGCTTTAAAAAACGCTCTAAGCAAAACATTCGGAATACAAACACCGTTACCCACACTACTCCTAACAGCGTTTCCAGTGGCAAGTCCAAGGGCTCTCGACCTAATGATCATCAAACGCTGCCCACCACCAAAAGTACAAGCAGGAGCCATGAACACTCACATCCCGGGGACATGAGCCAAGTTCAATAGATGTCACACCATACGATCCGCAACAGCAAAGGAAGGGGGATAAATGATAATGTTTGAGACCGGAATTAATAATAAAAGAATTATCCTCTAAATGGTGAAAGTGGGAATGAAGAATGTTCTCCTGGTATCAAAACGGGTTTCGTAAAATTCTGCCACATATTATGTCTCCATATTTTGCTGCGGTGCTGATTCCGAAGTTGAATGAGAAAGAAATTTGTCCAAGTCCTCCTTGTTAGTGATGCGAATAGATTTACTCGATGCCGACTCCTCAATATACACAAGACCTTGTCGTGTGAAGCAACGATGAATTCGATTCGATTTTTTAGCAAGGAGAGCCAGCTGGAATATCTGACGATTACGGGTAGTCAAACTCTCATTAACATAAATCCGTGTAGCGGTTTTGAAGCCAATATCTTTCAGGTTGAGAGTTTTCTTTTTAAAATATGCGTCGAGAAAACAGTCTTTGGCCCATGAATAGTTGAACCGCAATATGATGGGTGTCGATGCAGGACTTTTTGTTTTGGCTAATTTCTTAAAAGGCAAGCGAAATATACCAGAAAAGTCACTCTGTCGAAGATCGCACTGCAGGGCTTCACAAATATCGGCCACCACATCATCAGCATTCCTCCTTGTTTCAACTGGCACCCCTGTTATTATTAATTCATTTAGTAATGACAGGCGTTCAAGTTTACCAAGTCTGGATTCATAATTGCTCCCCATACTCATTACAGCATTAGAAATATCATCACAACGGTGATCCATTTTTGCAAAGGTTTCACTAACAACTTGAAAACGTTGTTCCACGGATGATGAGACAGCATTTAGCTGCTCATTGAGCTCAGCTTTCACATCTTGAATATTATTAAGTAGACTGGTTTTCAATTCATCAATTTTAGAACAGAAGCGCGTGTCCATAGAGATTTATGAAAAGAAACTTGTTGATGTTTTCCTAAATTGCTATACCATCTTAAAGATTCCAATCACTAGCTGTAGGACAACAATGTCGAACTATCGACTAAATTATTTATCAGTTATTTCTATTAATTGCGATTTAACAAAGGACTAGGGAAAGTAGACATTTTACTTCGGAAAAATTCCGGGAAAGCTGAATTTTGGTATGGACATTGACATTATTGCTCTAAGGAAAATGTCACGAGTCCCCATCGATTTGAGACTCGAACCCAATTGTACGCGATTTTTCACAAATATCACAGTAACGCCTCCTTTTACAGAAATATTATGTGAATAAAATTTGTAGCTTACCCCGGGTCTCCACTGGAAATAAAGCATTGCATGCAATTTCGAATTGCAATGAAATTGCTCGTCGAGATGCCCATATTATCTCTGAAATATTGCATGCAATTGCAATATGGGTATCTCGACGAGCAATTTCATTGCAATTCGAAATTGCATGCAATACTTTATTTCCAGTGGAGACCCGGGGTTAGACAATTTCCTACAAAAAAAATGTTATAACTTTTTCTTGTAAGACTAACCGTTTTTGAGATATTTTGATTTACAGAGTTCTAAATTATATGTTTCTCATGAATCCCACTTTCGAGGTAGAGTGCAAATTTCGTTTTGCTAAGAGGTGCATTAGCATTGAATATTATGTATTTCCCTTCAACCCCTGATATTGTCTTTGATGGACCCAATAAAATAAGAAAAATTCCTTGGGAATGCGAACAAGCACCGATTCATTTCTGTTCTGTCAAAAATTTGAAGCTGCTAACCCCGGGTCTCCACTGGAAATAAAGCATTGCATGCAATTTCGAATTGCAATGAAATTGCTCGTCGAGATGCCCATATTATCTCTGAAATATTGCATGCAATTGCAATATGGGTATCTCGACGAGCAATTTCATTGCAATACGAAATTGCATGCAATACTTTATTTCCAGTGGAGACCCGGGGTAACATCAATGTAAAACAAAGGCTGTAGCTTAAACTACGGCTTCAGAAAAGTTGGTCTGCTTCACCAGTTTGTGGTAATTGCCAAGGTCAATTTTGCTTAAATGTATCGCCCGATAAAAATTATGAAGAGGAAAACATAAGAATAGAGACAGAGTCTGAAGAAGGCCCATTCTGTTAACCAATAACTCGACTGAAGTTTTCCTCAAGTCGGTCAATTGTTAGTAGATCGTTGGAGTAACAACGGCACTTAACATTTACCTATAAAAAATTTCGATCGAATAAATGCTATTTAGCCAAAATTAACGTAAAACAAATACTTTACGAAATATTTAAGAAAAACTGATTTTTGTGACCTTAAGCTCTCCGTAACTTGAGTTGCCGGTCAGTTGGCTTTATGGACTTTTGAGTAATTATTTGTGACCCCAAAATAAAGAGAACCCCTCTGGAAAATCTCAAGTTGGCATTTCTTAGAGATGGATTATGGGAAGTGGATGCAGAAAAGTTGGATTGTCATGTTCCGTAGCGTATGGCTCTTGTTGGGGCCCGTCGTGTCTCAATTCGATCTCCGAGGATGCAACCATTGAACCTTAGTTGAACGATGATAACGGCGATCACATTTCGTTATTTTGCTCTGAGATGAGTGTAGAGGAAGATGACGATATGAAAGAAGTGGAAATAGAAGAGATAGAGAGAAAATCAACAAAATTATATCATAATTTGTAACCAATGGACCATGTCTACTGGGGATACCATGTAAAAACGCTGCTTGCATTCTACTTCAAAGGTGGTGCGAAAACGAATGCAGAACGATGCCCGAGTCTTCTCAGCCCCATATCTCGAAAACCATTAGTTCTATGTAAATTTTGTACAGGGAATTTTTATGCAGATTTATCTCACGTACAATTTTTACTTAGCCAGAATTTACGTAAATCCGATAATTTACGAGATATTGGAGAAACTCTGATTTGCATGACCTTTGACCCTCCGTAACTTGAGTGGCCGGTCAGTTGGCTTTATAGTCGAGGCAATGAAGCACTAAAAAGGCCAAAAGTTCCTAATTGGTTGGGCGCGGACGGATCGGAATGCGGTTTTTTGCATTCGCTTCCAAAAATTATTTGTAAAAAATGGCTCATTTTTTTTTCTGAACAAACCGGAAATTGCACCTGTTCACCTGTATGTATGTTTGTATGTCTTCTTCTTCTTCTTGGATGGCGCTACAGTCCTTGCAGGACTCGGGCCTCTCGAAGTCTCCTCTTCCAGTCATCTCTACGTCTTGCTAGCTCTCTCCAATTTGTTATACGAAATTTCCGTATATCTGCTAGCACGTCATCTATCCACCTATTTCTTGGTCGTCCTACTCTTCTTCTTCCTGATGGTCTACCATTAAAAATCCTGGCTAGCATTCTATCTTCTGAAGCTCGTACAACGTGTCCGAGCCATCGCAGTCTATTCAGTCTTATGTATGTAGCTATATTAATTTCGTCATACATTTCTTGAAGTTCTTCGTTTGTCCTAATGCGCCATTCGTTCTGGTTAACCCTTACAGGACCAAATATTCTTCTTAAGATCTTCCTTTCGAAGATTTTAAGTTGATTTTCTGTTTGTTGGGTCAATGTCCAAGCCTCAGACCCATAGCATAGAACTGGGCGGATTAATGTTTTATATAGTCTGACCTTGCACTGTCTTGAAATTTCTTTGTTTTTTAGGACCGGGACTAGTGCGAAATAGGTTTTATTTGCGGCTACGATGCGTCTATGGATGTCGTCCTTTATCTTATTTTCTGCAGTAAGCATTGTCCCTAAATAGGTAAAGTTTTCTACAATTTCCACACTATGATCATCAAGGCTGATACTACGCCCTAATCGTTGTCCTCGTTTTGATACGATCATATACTTTGTTTTTGTGTCATTTACTCGTAGATTGAACTTTGCTGAACTTTGGACAATTTTGGAAAAGGTTTCTTTTACATCTTGCGCCTTGCGTCCAATTATGACTATGTCATCTGCGAAGGCTAGTACCTGAATGTTCCTTGTGAAGATGCTATTTGCTCCATTAAGCTGTGTTTCCCTCATTATTGCTTCCAGAGCAATGTTAAAAAGTATTGGTGAGATCGCATCTCCTTGTCGCAGGCCTGATTCTTGAGGGAAGTTGATCGAGTTGCATCCTCGTATTCTCACTTGTGTTTTACAATTTTTGGTCGTCATTCTGCATAGGCCTATTAATTTCTTCGGGAAACCCATTTCACTCATCTTCTTCCACAACTCTATTTTATTAAGCAGGTCGTAAGCATTTCTATAGTCAACAAAAAGAAGATGAATATCAATGCTTTCTTCCCAGCATTTTTCAAGTATTTGTCTCATTATGAAAATCTGGTCTGTTGTCGATCTATTTGTTCTAAATCCTGCTTGGTAATCGCCTACTTTATCCTCCAAATGTGGTTTCAGTCTATTAAATAAAATATGTGAAAGCACTTTGTAAGCTGTGTTCAACAAAGATATTGGTCTGTAGTTTTTGCAGTTCATCAATTCACCTTTTTTATGGACTGGGACTATTGTACCTAAAAGCCATTCTTCTGGCAACTTGCTACTACAACTTGCTACGCGCTCGATATGGGTCAAATGAAAGGAAATGACAAGTAGAATACTATTACCTATGTGGCGTTATTCCAAATTCAGAATGGCGGCCAACACAAAATGGCGGATTACCTTTGTCTTTACAACGCGCTCGGTATGTATCAAATGAAAGGGTGTGATTTAAATCATCATCATTTCCTTTCATTTGATACCCACTGTGGTATACTTTTTAAATGAAACGAGACGGGTCGATATTTACTTCTTTATTGATAAAACATGACTGGGTTGACCGTTGGTCGCAACAGCGGTCCGCACCGATTGTGTATACAATTTGAGAAGGAGGGATATACTAACACATTATCTCACATCTCCCCCTTTTTAATTGACATATTCTAAGAGTAATATTAAAAATTAGAATATAGTAAAGTTACATTATTTCACAAATCAAATTCAAAATATTATATCATGTAGCGTACATACATACTATAGCTTAGTTTATTCTAAATTACATATCGTACATTAGTTCAACTTACATTATTTCAACTTCAGATATTTTATAGCTAATCAAATGTTCTACCTTACTGTAAAGTCAACTACATTCCAAGTAATTTTACAGCTAATGAAATTAGTTATTGTACACTCTTTAACTCAAATTAATTCATTTAAAATATTTCTACTGATTACATTCTACTTTTGTTTTCTACTGATTATATTTAGAATTTTACTTCAGAAAGGAAAGTGTTGTGTCCACAGCTTTTACGGAGATTTATGTCAAATGTCGCAGAAACCTAGAGTTGCGTCTTAATATTGGTCCATCTTTTACTTGAATCCAATATGATCTTGGACTTTTGTCTTTATTAATTATTGTTGCCTGTATCCACTTACGATTTTCGTTTCTATACCATATTCTCTCCTTTTCTTTGAAAACATCTTCGCTTGATGTTGTATTCCTATCATAGTAGTGCTTCATTTTTCTTTTCTTTTTTTCTAAAACATTCTCGAATTTCTTATGCATTTTATTCTGACACAGTGTGAGCTTTCCTGGCAAAAGTGTTCTTGTTTTTCTTCCAAACAATATATCCGTAGGTGAGAGAAGGGTTCCTTTAATCGGTGTATTCCGAAATTCCAACAAAATTTCCCATAATTCTAACTTACTTTCTTTCGATTTCTGGAGCATGGATTTCGCTATTTGGACATTACGTTCAGCGAATCCATTTGATTGAGGATACCGCGGGCTGGTGGTAATCACTTCAATATCGTTTTTCGTTGCAAAATTTTTAAATTGATATGAGCCAAAAGGAACATTGTCAGCGATGATTTGCCTGGGAATGCCATGGATGGAAAATATTTCTTGCAGCTTCCTTATAATCTCAGCTGCAGTTTTATTCCGAATCGGCAATATATCCAGATATTTGGAAAAGTAGTCTGCAACTATTAAATACGCTTTTCCAGCAAATTCCATAACATCCATACCTATCTTCCAATAGGGATAAGGTGGAGTGTCATGTGGTAGCATTGGCTCTTTCTGTTTCGCACGTCTATGTTTCTGACAAATGCTGCAAGACGAAATTAATTCTTCTATATCTGCATTACATCCTGGCCAATACATTAGTGTTCTCGCTCGAGCTTTGGTTTTCTCAATTCCCAAGTGTGGAGAATGCAAGATTTTCAAAATTTCGGCCCTTAATGATATCGGTATTATAACTCTTTCATTAAAAAATATCAACCCATCTTCAGTGCTTAATTCATTTTTATACTTCCAATAGAACTTAATTAACTCTTTTAATTGATTCTTTCTTTGTGGCCACCCCATTTTTATTACTTTTAATAATTCATTTAAAACTGGATCTCTAAGTGTTTCTTTTCTGAATATTTCCATCCTTTCCTCACTTATGTTTAATGAGTGTACTACCTCATTTAGATCATCAATTTCAGGACTATCACAATTCTCTATATAATTTCTCGACAAGAGGTCGGCAA
This sequence comes from Thereva nobilitata, assembly GCA_963855945.1. Taxonomy (NCBI): domain Eukaryota; kingdom Metazoa; phylum Arthropoda; class Insecta; order Diptera; family Therevidae; genus Thereva; species Thereva nobilitata. Next base: position 42,658,996 of record OY979694.1, on the reverse strand, counting down.
TTAGCATATTTTTACCGGGTAGATATTGGAAACTCAAACTATATTTCAACAGACGTAATTGCATCCTTTGCAAACGAGCTGAGGGTATTTTTCCGATTTCTTTTTGTGCTATCCCAAGAAGTGGCTTATGGTCTGTTAAAATATTGACTCTTCGACCGTAGATAAATTTGTGAAATTTTTCACACGCAAATATCACCGCTAGGAGCTCCTTTTCTACTTGAGCATAGTTACATTCTGATTGTGATAAACTACGTGAAGCATAGCAAATTGGTAGATTCTCTTGCATTAAGCAACAACCTATTCCTGATTGAGATGCATCTGCCTGGATGGTTATTTCCTTTTGTGTATCGAAAGCTTTTAGACAAGGTGCTTTGGTTATTTCTTCCTTTAGCTTCGCTAAGCAAGCATCATGTACCGGTAACCACTGAAACACTACATTCTTCTTCAATAATTCGCGCAATGGTTGTGAAAGTTCTGAGATATTTTTTATGTAATCTCTTAGATAGTTGATCATTCCATAAAGCGTTTGGAGTTCTTTTTTGTTCGTAGGGGGCTTAAGTTTCTCAATGGCTTGAAGATACTTGGGGTCATATCTAATTCCTTCACTAGAAATTAAGTGTCCTAAATAACGTACTTCCGATACTCTATACTGACTTTTTTCTTTATTGAATTTGACGTTCTCTTCTTTAGCCCTTTTCATCACCACTTCTACAATTCGATCACGCTCTTCAACTGAGTTTGCCGCTATTAGTATATCGTCAATATACACTATGACACCTGGAATATTACCAAAGATTTCCTCATTAAACTTTTGAAACATTTCTGGCGCTGTTTTAATTCCAAATGGCAAGCGTTTAAATCTATATACTCCAAATGGGGTCGAGAAAGCACATAATTTTGAGGAATATTCGTCTAAAGGAACTTGCCAATATCCTTGCTTCAGATCAAGGACGGTAAAGATTGATTTATTAGCTATTCGCGCTGAGATTTCTTCAAAAGATGGAATTAGAAAAGGCTCCACTACTAAAGCATCGTTGAGATATTTCGGATCTAAACATAGACGTAAAGATTTGTCTTTCTTTTCGACAATAACCAAATTCGAAATCCATTCTGTTGGCTCCGTTACTTTTGTTATGATATCTTGTTCACACAATTTTTTAAGTTCATTCTTAAGTGGTTCTAATATTGATAATGGCACCCGTCTCGCTGCTCTTACAACCGGCTTCGCATTCAATTTTAATTTTAATTTCCCTACTTTTTTAAATTTGCCCATACCTTTAAATAAATCAGCGAATATTTCAAAAAAAATTTCTTGTTTTGTGCCTATCTCATCAATTCTCTGTACAAGCCCTAAATCTTCACAACTCCTCAGACCCAGGATTGGTACCGTTTCTTCATCAAGTATTACAAAATTTTGTTTCACTCGTTTACCATTTGTCTCACATGTCAAAATTACACTTCCTATGGGTTTTAATAACATTCCACCATATACTTCTATCATAATATTAGTTTTGTTTATCTGTAAATCTTTAATTTTTTTACATTTGTTAAATGGAAGCACATTTATTTCGGCTCCCGTATCCAGTTTAAACTTAATTAATTCGTTATTTACTTTAATTTCTTTGAACCATGCATGTTTATTTGATCTATTACTATTATCTACCTTTGATACCGAGTCAATAAAGACTGTTTCAATATTATCAGTAATTTTCACCTCACGTACCTTTTCTCTTTCACATGCAGACGCAAAATGGTTAAACTGGCCACAGTTTTTGCATCTCTTTCTCCACGCGGGACACTTTCCTTTCTGATGTCTACCTGAGCAAAATTTACAATTTATGTTGACACTACCATTCTGATCCTGCCTAAAATATGTTGGAAATTTTTTACCAGTATTATTTTTCTTATTATATACATACTTATTGCCTTTCCTGCCTACTTCATTTACACTCAGCTCCACTGCTGCACTTCTTCCTTGAATCCTAGTTGCCTGTTGTTTTGAAATCTCTGCTGTTCTCGCCATACTAACAGCTTTCTCAACGTCTATATCCTCAGTCTCCAATAGCCTCTTTTGTAAATTTTTATCCGCTACTCCCAATATAATACGATCTCGTAACATTCTGCGTTCATGCTCCCCAAAGTTGCATTCTTTCACTAATTTCTTAATTTCCATTAGAAAGTTATCGAAAGTCTCTGACGGTAATTGGTTTCTGTTGTGGAACATAAAACTTGCATAGACCTCATTCCTTTTAGGCTGACAAAAATTTTCAAATGCGTCCAACACATCTTTATAACACTTTCTTTGTTCTTCTGTTAGCGTGAATGTATTGAAAATCTCAATTGCATCAGAGCCAATTGTATTTAGGAGAATTGCAGCTTGTACAGCATCAGGCTTTTTATTCAATTCAGCTGCCGTATAAAAATATCCAAAACTCTGCTTGAATTTTTTCCAGTGCTCGGAAATATTTCCATCTAATATAAGTGGATCGACTTTTGTTAGAAAGTCCATACTTGCAGTTTTAGTTACCGTTACTATGCGGGTTTTTGGCGGTCTCCCACGAGGTAGTTTAATTTCCGATTTATTAAGTTTTTTCTTTGCCAGTCCCATAAATTGTTGTTTTTAATTTTAAATGCGGCTTTTGTGCACGGCAGCTGCCTCAATCATTTTATTTTTTATAACTTTTACACTTTACTGTAATTTTCTTTTCACTTAAAACCTTAATTTCCACTTATAGCACTAGTTTTATTATCACCGCAGATTTTTTATTTTTTTTACTCATCTAATTTTGTCATTTTACTGTCCACGGCAGATTTTTTAGAGCACAACTAATTTATTTCCTTTACTTTAGATTTTCTAATTTTCCTCGTCGCCATGTGGTATACTTTTTAAATGAAACGAGACGGGTCGATATTTACTTCTTTATTGATAAAACATGACTGGGGTTGACCGTTGGTCGCAACAGCGGTCCGCACCGATTGTGTATACAATTTGAGAAGGAGGGATATACTAACACATTATCTCACACCCACACCGAGGGTGTTGTAAAGAAAAAGGTAGTCCGCCATTTTGTGTTGGCCGCCATTTTGAATTTACAATGACACCACTTAGGTAATTGTATTGTACTTGTCATATCCTTTCATTTGATACCCATGTCGGGGGTCGAGGAGCAAAATTGCAAAATTCGACCGCCATCTTGGAACCGCCATCTTGATTTTTTTACAAAATGGTCAGATTGCATTGTCACGCGAACTATACATATATGCAAAATTTCAAGTTGATCGGTTATATGGAAGTTGGTCAAAATCAAGTTGCAAGATTTGTCTACATACATACAAACATACATACAGGTGAACAGGTGCAATTTCCGGTTTGTTCAGAAAAAAAAAATGAGCCATTTTTTACAAATAATTTTTGGAAGCGAATGCAAAAAACCGCATTCCGATCCGTCCGCGCCCAACCAATTAGGAACTTTTTTGCTTCATTGCCTCGACTATTATGGACTTTTGGGAAATTATTTGCGACCCCAAAATAAAAAGAATCCCGCTGTAAAATCTCCAGTTGTATTTTTTTAGAGGTTCATGTATAAAGTGACTGGGCTACTTCTGTTTTAGATAATAAAATAATTACATATAAGCAAATCCACAATAATTTTTTTAAAATAAACTTCTTTCATATAAAAACAAATGTGGATGTGGGCCTACTGGAGACGCCACCTTAAAAAACGCACCTTGTACACCTCGAAGGTGGCGTGAAAAGGAGTACACGATTCATGAGAAGCATAAAATTTAAAACTCTGTAAATCAAAATATCTCAAAAACGGTTACTCTTACAAGAAAAACTTATAAAATATTTTTTGTAGGAAATTGTCTAAGCTACAAATTTTATTCACATAATTTTTCTATAAAAGTGAGCATTACTGAGATATCTATATATATAAAATGAATGTGTGTATGTATGTATGGATGAATGTATGGTCGCAATAGGCTCATACACCGTGCAACCGATCTTAATGAAATTTTAACCATGTGCTATTTACATTAAAACTTAGAACATATGCTATTTTATTACTTTCTAAAGCCTAGATGGCGCTGTCATGGAGAGCTTCGTTGAAAATCATCGCAGAGCTTTGAATTTTTGCATGAAGGTCCGTGGAGGTCTCCTATGATGCACCTCGAAGCCCGATTTTCGAAATTCAAAATGGCCGCCGAAATATGACCGAAATTCAAAATTGCCGCAGAAATATGGTTGAATTAGCCATATTTTATTCCGATTCTAATGAAAGTTCGTATATAGGGGTTTTTAAGGTCGCAAATAACGAATTTGTGGTCAAAACTTATAAATTCAAAATGGCCGACGAATTTTCAAATTGTGTTTCGATTCCAATGAAAATCTGTATCTGAGGTGGCTTCAAAATGGCCGCACCAATATGGCCGACGAGTTTCCGAATTGTATTCCAATTCCAATTAAAATCGGTATATGGCAGCTTTTAAGGTAGTAAATAACGAATTTATGATCAAAACTAATAAATTCAAAATTGTGGGGCCAATATGGCGGAAGAATTTTCCCAATTAAATTTCATTTCCCGGTGAGCTGAATGTAGGTTGTTCAAGAGTTGGAAAATCGGAAAATCTTGACATTCTAGCTACAAATGGAAAAACACTGAATATAGTGTATCCTGAAGCTCTCTAAGCAATCGGTTCAGAATTGATCAACAAGTTTTTTTTTGGAAAGATGGTAAGGAGAAGCGGAAATGTGGGATATGGTTAAGAAGAGCTTAATTTTGAAGATTTGGATTAATTTTAAATGTTTCAACGTTGGTTTCAGCGAGGCGCACCGGGTCCCAACTAGTAATATAATATTTTATTGTCTTATTTTTTTCCTATACCGTATACCTACATCACTATAGAAAACATTTTTTTTTTACAAAATGGCAATTAATTGAGTAATTAGGTAGGCCCCTAAGTGGTATTAGCCCAAGTTCTCACAAATTTACGATCCGCCCCTGTGGCTCTGGCTAGGTTATTGCGGAATAGCGGAATAGGAGATTATCAGTTTTGTGACGGCCATGTCCTCTTGGCCGTGCTGCATATTGTTAATCCTTTCCATCTTGCATCTTATGTGGGTTCCGGGCCATCAGAGCTTCCATAACAATGAAGAGACGAATACCCTGGTCAGACAGCGGTATGGCACTGTTTTCATCGGTCCGGATTTGTTTTCATCCGACTCTGATGAAATACACGGAACACGGGGGTTTTAAAGCTGGTCTGGTGAGCTCCAAGCGTTTTATCCTGGCTCGCAAAGCTGCAAAGCATTATTAAAAAGTCGCAGTAGGAAGATGTCAGGACATTACTTGGCTTGGTTATTGGACTTTCTGCCCAAATAACCACCCATGGAGGATCGCATGGGCAGAGGGCCTTATCAGCAGGCTGTGCCTCTAGGAGTACAAGTCTGCCCATTACGTTCTCTGTCACTGTTTCGCGATATTAAGAAGGGGGGGTGCTACACACGAGACTAATTCGGACGGGTGAAACCGCTTTTATGGGAGAGAAACGAAGTGAAGAAAGGGGAAATGGGCTATTTTCCCCTTTCTTCACTTCGTTTCTCTCCCATAAAAGCGGTTTCACCCGTCCGAATTAGTCTCGTGTGTAGCACCACCCAAGCAGGGTCTCGTTGTTCAACGAAACCTTGATTAACTAAACTATTCTAAGCGATAAATCTTTGGTCTGGTTTACAAATATTACGATTGTAGAGAATACACAAAAGATCTATTACAGATGGAGGTTTACCAAGGGCACTGCCTATCGAAATACAAATACAAATACTAATAAATGAAATAAAAATTTTAGAAAAAGCGCGTAGTGTAAAAAACCTTCCAGTCATTGTTACCGGTTCATGTTTAGAACTATAATTTTACCTTTCGTCTATGACAGAGCATATTGAGACAAATCTCATTCTAGACATGATGTTTTAATTTATTTGATGTTTCACTTAAACACAAATTATGTAATAATCACTAATTTCAAAATAATCGAACCCATCGTTTATACGTGTAGCGGAGTAGCACCACCTTCACAATTTCATCCCGCAATAATTTTTTGCATTCTATTTTACTTATTGATTAAATATGATTTTTTATTTTTCAAGTACTCTTGTTCACCAATCACCCGTAAACGTTCGCCATAACCGTGAGACTAGCACAGTTCATACAATGCACACCTGCTGCCATCTTCGATAGTAAAACTATTTCCAAATTGAGTAAATACAGACCGAAATGGCAGAAAGTAAGCAGAGACAAACAAAATTCATTGAGTAAAATTGCCACACAGAAAACATTTGTGCTAATATTGAGAGTTGTAAATTTTTTAAAGGGTGTTGATAAAATGCCCGATAATATTCAATTTGTACTTTAGTGTCTGTTCAAGAGTAATAAATTGAAAGTTTATGGCTTTTGCTGTGAGATTTGAATGCAGTAAAGGTGAAGTATGATGCGCTTATCAGCATTTTTAAATCATCTTTTTTTCTGGCTGTAATATTCAATATTCGCGTTACTTGTATAAATATGGTAAAATTTTAATACTGAGATACTTAATTATAATTTATAATGTCCGCGCTGATGGAGCGAGCCACCAACCGCTGTGGCCTGGTGGGTATAATCGAACTATTAGTGATCAAGCGCAGACTTTGAATTGGGAGAATTTTCTGCTACGATTTTCTATGATTTTATTAAAGAGATGACCACAGCCACAGGTATCTCCTATGAAGACGAACTTCTTCTGATATTCGCTTTGTATGACAACGAAAGGCAAAAATGGGAATGGGTGCAGGAAATTTATCAAAGAGGAGGTGTGTTCGGCGATTTCCATCGAGGATGATTTATTCATTAATTTTCCAATTTCCAAAAATATGAGAAGCCCCCTCTCGCGTAACTTCCTTAAGCCTAAGCTTAGTACTTGAGATTCCATAAACGGGGTATGATGGACTTACTACTGGGCGATTACATTTCATGTAAGGGTGAAAATTAGCATTATTTCAATTAGACCAATACTCGTTCCATAATTCAAGTCAAGCAGCATTGGGCACGGTTAGTACTTAGTTGGGGGCCGCTTGGTAGAAAACCATGATGGGGTTCAACCCTGTTTAGAGAGTCGAAAAAAACGGTCCAATACGGCATCCCTCGGGACAGTTACTATCAAAGGATTTTTCTAAACTTTTCCTAACTCAATGGGTAATGCAGTTCAGTATTTATTGACGTCATTTGCGGGATTTTTAAGATAATTTGAAATTCATCTGCGGTGGCGCAATGAGTCTATGTAGGAGCAAATGGCATCATCACCAATGAGTTTGATGACCCAGCTTTGCACCTTATTCAGGTACGCCAATGCGTCACTATATCGCTGCGACATCATGACTAAGCAGTCGCATGCTGGCGAACTATGTTATATCCCTCCGCCACGACGCCGCGCAATCATTTTGTGTTGTAAATAAAATTAGGGTTTGTGAAAGAAGTGAAATTCTTGTTGATTGAAAGCCTCAGAAGTTTTTACTGAGTGAAATTGCAGACTTTTCTCAAGATAATGTACGGGCATTCAATACGAAGTACTTTACTAGGAGAGTGCTTGTATGAAGTGGAGACGTGTTCTTTTACTTACATTGAGTTCATACATTCCCATTAAACGATCTAATCAGCCTAGGCTTTAACGTTATATAGATAATAGCAAAGAGCCACAGAGCGCAACACAACAAAAATACAATCACGAAGGCTCTGTTTTTCCGTTCGTTCGTGATCCACCTTCTCCCCCGAAACTACTGTAGGTAAAGACACGTGATAGAAGGTCTTACGGGAAGTAGATTTAATGCCATCTGCTCTTGCATGTGCGCTAGTTGCATACAAATAAGCGATCTATTACACGTGCGTACGACTGCACCTCCTACAACATCCTAGCAAAAGAGGAGTAGCAGAGGCATAATTCTCACTGCGCATGTATGACGCAATTTCTACCGAATCTTCTCGACACACCCGTTGATCTTCTCTAATTTTCAAAATGTTTAACACAAACTCAACCCCGTAAGGTAGCGACCCTCCTTCCATTTCTTAACAAGTCTCTCCCTTTATAGTAATTCTCTTATTTCTGCTTTCGGTAACCACGTTTAACACCTGCTCGCCCGAATAAACATGAAACTCGCAACTAGCACGCACAAAATCTCCTGTACGGCTTTAAAAATTTGAATAGGACGAAGAAAACGGGCAATTATCTTGGTGACCACAAAGGGTGCCAATAGCATTCTCAGTAGAGCGGTTCTCGTTCGATTGCAGAAGTCAAGCAGCATTGGACGTGGCTAGTGCTTAGCTTGGGGACTCTTTGGTAAAACAACACTCGCGTTTTGAATGGTCTATTCCGATGCGGATGCTTATATAAATGATGATGCCTGTATCGGAAGCGGGCATACCTCTGGCAGGATTTTAGATTTTCTTGCCTGTGGCGGTAGCGTGCATGCCTGTGGCGGAAAGTGCACGCATCTAGCGAACAAATTTTTAGATTTTCGTGCCTGTGGCGGGAGCGTGCACACTTTTGTGGCATGCCTATTGCCTATTTGTTTTCTATGCGTGCTAGGCGCGGGCGCGTGCGTACTCGATTTAACACTCTATTTTCAATGGTAGCCCAATAGGAAATAGAAGCGTAAGATGAATGGCATTCTAGAAGATATACGAAAACTTCTTGTATCAAACTCGAGAGAACTAGCAAGAGAACCACAACTTAAAATGCTTAACTTACTTGACGCAATAAAATTATTCCCGTTTTCGGACAGTCGTTATTTTAGAGACCATTTATAAGATATGGATCCACTCTGATTGATCGGTTTCTTAACAGAATTTGTAGTTTGTTAGTTGAAGACAAATACCAGCTGAATCGTAAAACTTTCTGTTGTCTCGGCAACCTAGAGCAAGATGTCCAATCGAAACGTATCAACCCAGAAACATTTGATTTAATACCCATTCCGAGACAGCCGTCTTCCACATTTACCGCTTTTTATTCACAATTTTTGTATATTCCTCTCTAAAATAAATTCCCTTGCCTCTCCACTTTGCCATGAATAATGAGGAATGTGTCTTCTACTCGATCACCAATAACAAGTAAATTTATCGAGGTAACTCCATTGGATTTGCTTTCGGTGGCGAGGTAAAAATAAAGTCGAGAGTTCCGATCCAAGTTTTAGTCCCTCTTCCTCTACAAATGACACCGAAATACGTGTATACTAATAAACTTGTAAAAATTGCCAATAAGTATGACTAACTATTATCCTTAAATTATCTAAAAATATAATCACCATCAAACACAATTGATTGTGAAAAAATGCCTCCTTCACACCATTTATAAAAAGGGAAATTACCAGAAATCGGAATCCCATAATGCAGAAGGACTTGCAGGAAAGTAGCACTTTAGGACTATTAAAGGCCCTTCAACAAAATACACTATGATTAAAAACAACACAAACATAACAAACTAAACACAATTGCATAAACAAGTTCGAAAAGCAGACTAAATTGACGATTGGATTACGACTTGTATAGAGCCCACACTAATATAATTGAGTGTCTCCGATGGATCTCTTTACACACCAGCAGTATTTTGTAATAGCTTTGGGCTTGTGTGTGCAAACTCACTTTGACCTTGTTAATTTCGCATAACAATAAAAGCATTGTCTGTTCTCGAAGTGGAAAGTTTTGAAATCTTTCGGATGTCGTTCTATAAATTGTTTTGTAATGGTATTTGTTATGTAGTTCTCTTATCCTCCTTTTTTAAGGGATGGTTGCCGGGTACTCCTAAGTAGTCTAGAGTTATTGAGGACAACAACTTGTTACGAAGTAATATTTCTTTATTTACTTTGATATTTTACTTACTTACATGGTTATATTTTCTTAATTCTATACGATCGTGTCTATTCAATATTATGACTCTATGAGGTCTTTAGATGGTTTTTAATTGCTAATACTGGTATAGATACTTATATCTATGTTAATGTAATCAGCCTCCTCTACTGGTGTCTCTACAAGCCCTACCAACCCTAAGCCAGCTCAGAGCAGGATATTCAAAGAAAACATGTTTGGGATGTCTAGTCGTCTTTCATTCAGAGTCCGCATTCGGTCTCGTGAAATAGTCCTAGGTTTTGGAGGTAATACCGCAGCCCCACATGGCCAGTCAGACATCCCACCAACACCCTAAGGACCAAAGGTCGGTTTAGAGTGATAAATCCTCTTAAGGTAAAGCGCCTTATTAGTTATTTAGCCTGCCTAAGACCTCTTTTACGAGGAAGTGGTTAGAACCTGCTATCGGTCTAGCAACAGGGAATGTATGCGACCGCCTTTCTAAGGTTTCCATGTCTACGACAGAAGCCACCGCTGGGGGTCCGCACCCAGATGGTAGTGTCAGATTCCTAGTGACTAAATTTACTAACCCTTTTGCGTGGCGTTTGAATGCCGACCGGTACGAGGGTTCCGCCTGGAATCATCAATGTGACCCTTAAAAAGGGGTCCCTCGAAGGTGCTCAGCCAGGACAAGAGGCTTACGGATCAGCGAACTAACGTCTATGTCGAAAATTTTTGGGAGGTTCAGATGCAAAATATCGAAAACGGAGTCAATCAAGTTTCTGTTCTTTATACCAAATCAAGGAATACACAACAATACACCTAAAACCCAAGCCTAACTATTTTATAGAAGTTATTAAAATTGAAGTAAGTTAACAATTTTTCCAAACGTATTTTTGTAAACACACTGTATCTTAAAGGATAGTGCCGATAGCCCCTCTCTAGGAAAAGTTTTTTCTCCAAATTTACCAATGAATCACCCCTCAACGGATTATCATCTTAGCCCCAACCACTTTTGCCAAACAGTAAACGATCCATGAGTGCAGCTATCCTAGTTTTTATATGCCCAATTTTTTAAAATGTTCTGGAAATCCCCTGAAAATTCATTTTGTAACCTTGAAAATTCAATCTTAGGCTGCGAGTTTCAAGTGCATACAAATTGTTGTAGTTTTGGCGTGGCGTGGTGTAATTTGGACGAATGGAGCGCTCATGTATTGGGCCCATTAGAGTACTATCGTATAGCGAGCCTATGGGCCTAAGCACACGTAAGCAAGTTTCTGAAAAAAATACTCTGACAAGTAAAGCGTGGAAAATGGAAAAAGTGGAGAGTTTCATGATCCAGTGGAGATTTTGATCCTGAGAGAACGGGAAGTTCACTTACACTCACACAGATAAGAAATTAAAAGTACAACTTTTTCCATAAATTACCTAGCCTAGCATGCAGCTGCCACGCACTAGTCCACACGGCGCCCGCAACTAGCATGCACGCCTGAGTAAAAATAAGACTCGACCGCAGTTGGCATGCAGCAGGCACGCACGAACAGTGTCAAAGGGTCTTTTTCTAAGCTCAAAATTAAAACGAAAGCAAAAAATATTTTCGTAGAATAAAGCCTCCTAAGCTTCTTAAAACAGATAGTACAGGGACGTCGGAACCGGGTTTTTTTGTGGGGATGCTCTGCACCCCCAGAGCAGTTTTTTCCTAGAGTTAAACAATTATAAAAATTAATTGTTTTAAACAAAAATTAAGAAAAAATTGAAAAAATTGAAAAAAAAAATAAAAAAATGTCATTGAAAACTGAGTGATCGATTAGTTTCAAAAAGGCCGCCAGCATAATTAATTTCTTATCAAAGGCACTTTTGGCGTTGGAACCACAGGTGCAATTATTTCCCACAGTTTAGCATCATAATAAATCCCTGCAAACATTTAGATTCGGAAACGATTCGAGAACGACTTGCCAAAAGCGAAAGCTTGCTTCGAAGTCGGACTCGTAAACGACTCATAAACGAATTCGGCTTCACCGGCCTCAGTTTAATCAAGTTCACTTCAATCGGCATAAGTGGCTTCACCGGCTAAAGTCGAGTTCAGTACTCGAAATTGTTGTTGCTTTTTCGCCAGAAGTCAGAAATGCAAAAGCTCTCGGGAATGGCATTCCACGATTCCAGTTGATTACTCTCTTTTGATCGAGCTTTTACTTTCAAGCTTGATTTCAGGTTCTGTTGGGCGAAATCAGACAAAAATGTATGGGAAATCAAGCAAAAATGAAGCTCAGTAGACTAATTTTCTCGAACTTGCGCAGTTCGGCCGGTGAAGTCGGGGTATTTTTTTTTCATTGAATACAGTTTCTGGACATTTTTAAGAATCTTGTACTTTTTAACTTAACGTTCACGATTCCTTTACAAAAACTGTTTAAAATTATGAAAAAGTAAAAACAGTAAACAAATTACGAAATTGCAAAAAAAAAATTTATAGGGGGAGGGGGAAAAATCTGCGCACACCCACTCGAATGCTCGTTCCGACGTCCCTGCAGATAGATAAGAGTATTATATAATAGTCGTCATCAAATCGAACTTTTTCTATAAATTTTTTGTCAAATATCTTCATTAAAAAAACAAATAAGAATTTTTGCAAATTTTATCTGAGAATTATGACAAATAAATTGTAACATTCATTTCTCAAAAATATATTTATTTTATTATATTTTTCAAATCAAGTTTTACATTCAGAATTACAGAATTACTTATACGATTGTAAAATCAAAAACAATTATTGATCAAATTCAAACTTATTACCAGGCGTTAATACATTATGCATCGCTGTTTATAAAATCGTTAACAAGGAGAACCGTTCTAGTGACTATGCTATTGGCACCCTTTATGGTCACCAAGATAATTGCCCCTTTTCTTCGTCCTCTACAATTTTTTAAAGCAATACAGGCGATTTCTTGCATCCCTGTGGCGAACAATATTCCTGAGGCGATATTCCCAGCGAACAATATTCCTAAGGCGCAAGCAAGGCGCCACTGCAAGACGGCAGTGGTGTATCCAATACCCAAGAAGGGTAAAGATAAAAGTAACCTTGCTAATCTTCGGTCAATAAGTCTGCTTCCGAATATCAGTAAGGTGTTTGAATCAGTAATTAATAGATCATTATCCAATGGGTTGAGGAAAAGAAAATAATTCCCGATAACCTATTCGGTTTCAGAGCGGGACATGCCGCGTCGAAATTAGTATCAGACATACACTGGAACTTAATGAAAGGCCAGTGCACCGGAGCATGCTTGATCGACTATGAGAAGGCGTTCGATACAGTGTGGATCCAGGGCCTTCTCTGCAAATTAGTCAGATACGGGATGCCCGGACCTCTGTTATCTTCTTCTTTAACGGCTCTACAACCGGGATCCGGTCCTGGCCTCTCGCAACTGTTCTCTCCACCGGTCCCGATTCTGAGCCGATGTCATCCAGTTTGGCATCCCTATGCTCTGAGCGTCCTGGTCTACGCCATCCTTCCAGCGGAGGTTGGGTCTCCCTCGCTGTCGCACCCCATAAGTCTTACCGCAGGACTTCTGTTATACATGATCTATAATATGATTTCCAAGAAGAAGTTCATCGTTAAAAGTGGGAACTTCACATCAGGAAAGGTATTTGACATTAAAAATGGTCTGCAACAGGGCGCAGTGAATTCGCCGCTCTTATTTAATATCTTTACGAGCGACCTAATCAGTTCACTCCGCTTCGCATTAGCGTATGCGGAAGACCTGATTGTGTACAGGAAGGAGCCGACGATTGGAGTGATCCAGACGCTCTTGCAACGTGACTTCAAAACAATCGAACGCTACAGTGATGATTGGAAGTTGAAGATCAATTTTAGCAAATGCGAATCGATCCTTTTCCGGACTCCTCTAATCAGAGCTTTTTGCGATGTGCAGAGGAACTGGAAAACCTTCAGAAATTCGAACTATGCTGGACAAGCGTTAGAACATGAATCGGAAGTCAAATACCTTGGGCTTTGGCTGGATCAGTACTTGTATTTCAATAGAAATGTAAGTGCTGCTCTCGACAAGGCAAGCCCGGCGTTTCACATGACTAAAAGACTTTTTTATAGCAAACACCTAAGCCCACGTGTGAAGGTGATCTACTATCAAGACAATGCTTAAGGGCGTGCTTAAGATTGTATCGGACACCCGAATCTGGCTTCACGAAGTTTCGCGCCAACAATGTTCTTTACGATAAGGCATTTGTTAATAGGATCGACAACTTCATAATCAAGTTGATTCGAAGACATATTAGCCGTGTTCCTTTTCTGCTCTTTTTTACTCGTATTTACTTGGAACTACTCCTGCTCTCACAGAGAATTCATAGGTTTTCTTCAAATCGACAAATTCTGCGTTCCTTTAATTTTTTACTCCCGAGTACTTAAAAGTAGAAAAGGAACACGGCTATTGTTAGAGCGACGAAGAGCGACAATCCTCTTATTCGGGGAGCGTTCTACCCGAACGCTGAATATCAAAGAGCTGCTTGTGAACGCGGCTTTATCCATCCAGAGGCATTTGTCTATCTGGATAGAAAAATATTGGTCCAAGATGGTTCGGGGGTGCCCCTCCTTTATCACTTACATCGTTCCGCGACTGATAAACGATATCTATTTAACAACGAGGATAATGGAAGTTCAGGAACTCCTGAGGTTCATTACTCGAATCTCGGAGAGAGACAGACGAGACGCCTCCACTGCAAGTACTCTGCACTGGTGGCTGGAGGTTACCTAGATATTGCGTATTCGCCCTGATAATTTTAGATATAGAATAGTTTAGCTTGTAATTTAGTTTTAATGATTAGCTTAGGGCTTAGGTAGGATTAGTTCTAGTTTTTACGGTAGTAATAAATATAGGTTAAGTAAGTTAGGTTAAGAGTGCGGACTTCCATGAACCCTTTGAACCCTTGCTGTTCTCTCAAACTTGGATCCATGGAAGCCCGTCGCCTGGACGGGGGCCACCTGAGGCAGTAACACCTCCGCTGTCCCCCGTCCAGATAGTCTCTTTTAGTATTAAGATGCCAAGACCTGTGCTTTTTATTAGGGGAGTAGATAGTGCCTTCCACGAACTCTTGATGTTTTGTATATCTCGAGTCTATGGAAGCCCGTCGCGTGGACGGGAGTTAGCCGAATCAGCACTGCTTCTGCTATCCCCTGCCCAGATAGCTAGGCTAGTTAGGTTAAGTAATGTAACGGCGGGCCTATCCCATTGCGAGAACTACCTTGGGTAACCACTTTGGGAAAAATGAGCACTTGGAAAAACTAAATTTTTTGAAAATTGGGAAGGCGATGAAAAAAAAAGTTCGGAGGAAAAATATAGGATAGACAGTTGATCCTGGGATTTTGTTAGAAACGATTTGGAAAAAAAAAGTTTATATATAGTACGATTGTGGGTGGATGGTTTTCTTCTGGAATATGAACGAAATATCCAATAACCAATTAATTAAGCAGGCCCACACAATTAATAATAATTACGCATAGACCAACTTTTGGGTCCCGTTGCGGTAGCTACATACCGATTCCACCTTTGGTATCAAGTTGGCAAGAAGGACCCCTCAAGAAAGGCCCTCACTTTCGGAGGTGCCGTGGAAAACCCCCTGGGTTGGGAATTAGGGGCCGAAAACCAATTCCCCCATCTAAACCATTTTCATAAGAAGACTGGTCATATTGAAGACTAATCGTTCATCTGTAGGAAGAGATTTCCCTCAACCATCTTCACTGGGGCGGGCTCCAAAGTTCAGGTGACGTTCATCAGTAAGAAAAAAAATATAAGAAGAAAAAAAGAAACCCTCAGGATATCAGGTACATTACAGTTATAGTGATAGTCGCGTTAGGAGAGATTGCAGTGCTGAAGGGGGAACCAAAAAAACCAAGGAAAGAACCGGAACCCCACGTCAGCTATTCCACCCAAAAGGGCTCAGGGCAGTGCAGATCGTGCACGACCATCAGAGAGGAAGCGCCAGGCACGGTATCTCTCTGTGTCAATATCTTGCCGTATAGGAAAGAGTTTAATGTTAAATGTTAAGATTCGTTACACCAAGTTGACATTTATTAGTTATTAATTTTAAACTTTTGAATCCCAATGACAGCGTGATAAGTTCACGTTTCTAAGTGACTTTAAAGTTTTTATGTTTTGGAATACATTATTTTTTTGAAAATTTTTTAACTGTAGCTATAAGTGTTTTATCGGAAGAATTGTTTTTAATTGTTGTTCCGTTTGCTTCTATTTTGCCGTAGTTCATTTGTAAATTGGTATTATACACAGTCATTGTTGAGTTGTTACGAACCATGCTATTTTTCCAGCCTACCTACATTTAGCCTAATACTGGTAAATAAACCAAAAACAAAAAAATAACAGTTCAAAGAACAAATACATTTGTGGGTCGAGTTTTTGCGATAAGCACGTCATGGTACCAGGGCGGGTCTTTCTTCCACACATGGTATTTTAGTGAGTTAACATAGGTTGGAATTGGCATTGATTTGAGGACAATGGATTGAATTGATTATATTGATTTGGATATTTTGATTTGAATATTGATGAACTTATATTGAATGTTATTATATTGGAGGATATTGATTTATTATATTAACTTAATTCTATTCAATTTTATTTATCTGTGAGTTAATTTGTGTGAATGGTAAATGTTATATGTATTTGCATTGGTGTAATGAATTAAACGAATTGTGGTATACCGAATAACTGAATTTATGTTGGGAGTAAGGGATATTTGGGGGTTTTATTGCGATTTATATTTAGGTAGGAGGATGTCTTGCTAAAGACTACACAGGATGGCGTAGCGGCTAACGATGTCTCCGGCCCGCAGAACTTTCGTTTTCAGGTACCTTCGACGTTTTCTTAAGTAACCCACGTCAGCTCATTAGGGGGGCGCTCATATGCAGGTAAGTGGTGGTGCGGTAGTTCACGTGGTACCCCTGGAGTCTCTCCACTCCACGACCCCCCGGCGAGCCGGCCCTACTCTTGAGGCCCGGGGTACCACCGAGGTTTAGGTTACTTGGAATTTTTGTTCAAATTTTTGTATTTTGGTATGTGGATCTGAGGGTGGTTTCTTCGGGCAACCAATCCAAGGACCACATTACAGTAAGTTAAGTTAGTTTAAGTTTTATTTTATAAAAAAAATATATAATATAGTTTCTAAGTTTTTTCTTTACTAATTTTTCTTAGAAGTAAGCCAAAAATAAAGATAATTTTTTATAAAGTAAAAATATATAAGTTTTAGCTGAAAAGCATAATTAAGATAAGATAGTGAGTAATTTAGAGCGCCTGCTGAGGGCCAGTAATTTAGATAGTTTAGAATAGGATAGAATAATAGTACAGTACAGATGTAATATTGATGCGCCAAAAATTCTTGGAAGGATGATTTTTCATAAATCGTTAATGGAGCATAAAAGAAGCTTAACTTTAAATTTGAGGGAAATTTCGAGTGGACGTTTTTTGGAAAACTCAAAAAGTTTTTGAAAAGCGTTTTTCTCTGAATCTACGCATATTAGAGAAAAGTTGTTCAAAAAAAAAATGTAGAGGACATTGTTACCTACAATTTGTTTCATAGAGGTCAGGCCGTACAACTTGAAATACAGAAGCTAGGTGGCGCCAAAGTTTCCAAAAAAGTGTTTTTTCGGTTTTTGTCCCAGAAAAAATGGTTTTTTTACAAAAGTGTAAATCAGTAAATTGTTCTTCTTAAAAATGTCTACAACATTTATTTAAACTTTTTTTCCCTCCGACTTACCGTTCCAAAGTTATAGCGTGCTGAAGTGTGAGAATTGTGCTCTGAAGACGGCACACAGGTTAATTTGAGTACAATCTTTTTACAAACAAAACACACACTCATTTTACAAGAGCAAAGTTTTGACGCTTACACTCTCGAAAACTCGCATAGCAACTGAAAAATGGACGCTTCTTAGCAACAATAGCACCGTTAACTACGCAGCGTAGCATTTACTGCCTATAACTTTGGAACGGTAAGTCGGAGGGAAAAAAAGTTTAGATAAATGTTGTAGACATTTTTAAGAGGAACAATTTACTGATTTACACTTTTGTAAAAAAACCATTTTTTCTGGGACAAAAACCGAAAAAACACTTTTTTGGAAACTTTGGCGCCACCTAGCTTCTGTATTGCAAGTTGTACAGCCTGACCTCTATGAAACAAATTGTAGGTAACAATGTCCTCTACATTTTTTGTTTGAACAACTTTTCTCTAAAATGCGTAGATTCAGAGAAAAACGTTTTTCAAAATTTTTTTGAGTTTTCCAAAAAACTATAAGTAGCTTTAAGCATTAGCTACATTTATATTAGGTTAGATATAAGATACGCTAATAAAATTGCTTTTTAAAAAAAAAGAAAAGAAAGGTTCTCGTTCGATTGCGTAGGTCAAGCAGCATTGAAAGTGGTTAGTGTTTAGCTGGGGGACTGCTTGGTAAAACAACACTCGCGTTTGGAATGGTTTATGCCAATGTGGATGCATTTATAAAATGTTCATGCCTGAATTTTTAGATTTTCGTGCCAGTGGGCTCCTCTAACGAACAAATTTTTAGATTTTCGTGCTTGTGTCGGGAGCGTGTATACCTGTGGCGGGAGCGTGCATGCTTTTGTGGCATGCCTATTTGTTTGCTATGCGTGCTAGCTGCGGGCACGTGCTTGCTAGTAAGAAAATTAACCAAATAAATTATTTTTACTCGGGTTTTATAGATGCCTTTGCTGCGTCATGCCTGTGCTGCGAAGAAAGATTTTGATGTTGAAGCATGCTTCTTCGTGTATTGTGGGCAATTAAGAGGAGATCACACTGAAAATTTCTGAATATATACTCGTATTATGCAATAATAAATGTGTTCGTAAATGAATTTCCCTTTTTTGATAAATTTCAGCGAACACAATTTATTAATATTGTATTTAACTGTTTACTTTGTAGGTAAACGTATCATAACTGATAAATAAATAACTTTAATTATTATTAACCTTGATTTCATATAAAAACCCTTTAAATCTTATTAACAAAGTTAAAGGTTAAGTACACAATAAGCACGTTACGATCAAGTACTAATAACCCAACAAAGAAATTCGATTTAGTAAGAAAGCAACGTAAACTACATTAATCCAGATGAGCAGCTCACCACAAAACGCCATTATGATCCTACACAGATTTTCTTACATTTTCTACAACAGCCCTTAAAGCTCTATAAAGCCACCAAAAATGTAATCACCAAGATTTAAAGAGTTTTTTTTTTGAAAAAAAAATTATTTAACTTATAGCAGACATCGATTATTATTAATATCGTTATACACATTGAGTATGTTATCCATGTGATCCTTAACAGCATCCTGGATACTTATAGCAACAACAAAAATTCCTTCCGTTCACCAGAAAATTTCATTAAGGTACGTGGTCTGCTTGTTAATAGGACATCACATCGATTTTAGGGGGCGTTGAAAGATGTTTCCGTATCAAGGAATTTAATTAGGCTGATTACAGTTTTTACAATAGCACCCAATAACATTAGCCAATCCACAGAGCGCGTGGAAAGTTGCCGGTGAGCTAGTTTCAATTAACTTTTAATCCTGGCTGTTGGGGAAACGCTTTCAACTTTTTTAATATCATCTCAATCGAAGCAACTTACCCTGAGGGAATTTTATATGACGGTGTTTGTTGGTCGGAATTACGATACTTGTTCCGGAATAACATTCTCACCAGCAACAACGTTCCACGTTATCGTTCACACCCGTCGTATAAAGAATGTGTACAGGTAGGAGTTTAGATTGTGCCACCCACCTTTGGGGCGGTTAGGAATCTTTAAACTCAGCTAAAATATTGTATACCTCGCCTGAGTGGTTGGGTACTTGTATGACTGTTGTTGGACGTTATTTAAGGACTTGTTAAAGGCTCTTCAAGACCGTAAACTCAATTAGGTTCTTTTTTTAGTTGTAAATATTTGAGGTCAACATTAAATGTTAAGATTCCTTCTCTACTTGGTAAGAAAAAAATAAATCGTCGTGGTTACCTTTTGTTGGAATGTAGTCGCTCTGCAAAATACCCTTAATTGTACTACACAGCAAAGAAGTACCTGAATGCGTTCGGCTATACGATGGTGTATTAAAGTTAACTTTCAACATCAATTAGGATTAAGGATAAAGGACACGCCTTCCTAATTACATGTGGGTTAACCTCTGAACCAAAAATTAATTCTCTGTTGAAACATTAATGCTGTATTGAAAATCAATACGCCACTATATGTCCCAAGATAGACACTCAGATAACCGAGATCTGTGTTAAATCTGGCTTGTAATTGTGCCAACCCACCTTAGCCACCATTAACTAATCTTCCCTGCTCGAAATAAAAACCCCCAAGGAAACGCGGGAATTAATGTTTTTTTTGTGTGTGAAAATTTAATCATGGCTTCATCGATTTTTGTTTTTGTGTGGTAAAGTTTTTCCCCAGCTATGGTATTGTGTGGATGAAAAATATACTTCTCTTGGAAAATGGCAAAAAAATGGGAAGATTTCTTGATTGTTTTTTTCGCCCTTGTTTGTTTTATTTGTTTCTTTCCTACTTTTTTTGTATGTAGATGTATTTAATCTCTTAATCCAAACTATTTTTTGTTATCATAGTTTCAGTGATTACGATACGATTTTATCTATAATCCTGAACGCCCTGGAAAATCCTGAACCAATACATGGATAACATAAAAGTCATAGCCATCGTCCCTTTTTGGAGAGATTTTCTAGCAAAAAAAAATCATTCAACTTTCATATTATACAAAACTTAATCCCCTAAAATATATTAAAAGCTGCAGCAGATGGAAAGATGTCCACTGACAGACTTATTCCAAATTGGATTATGTCAGGGATGTCCCTTTTGGTCAGTGAAGCCACAATTACACTTTCGGTTAAGCTGATGGACTTTTATAGAATCTTTTAGAATTTTTTTTATTAAAATTCATGATTATTGGTAGAATAAGCTTGAAAATCGAATGATGTGGATTTCGACCTTACATTTATTTTGTATTGAGACTATTTTCAGTAATTCATTCGTTCCTTTTTGAAATTAAGATATTAAATAAATCCAATGTGACAAGGACAAACTTTTTGTCATTTCCATATTGTATCGAAATCTCCAGAAAATGTGCCAGAAACGTCTTTCGAGAGGATTTTCTTCTAAGCTGACTATGGAATGATCCAAATATATATTTCCTAAATAAAGTACGACCTAGATGCCATTCAGATTACTCGTTTAAATTAAATCTGATTCAGACAATTGTAAATTTAGAGAGACTAGAATTCCACACAAAAAGAGGGTCGATATCCATTAATCGTGAGAAAGGCATTGCTCACAAACTAACGAAGGTAAAACTTTGGGATACTGAGTCTGCTTGTAGTATGGACTGTGTACTATGTACTATTTACTATGAGCTTTTTACTACATATTAAGTCTTATGTAAATATGTCGCAACTAATAGATGCATTATTAGTTGAGTTGAGTGGGGTTGAGTGGAGTTGACTTGAGTTAAGGGCCCACAAAGCTGGGGCGACTGATCTAATGCGCAGCGAATAGCTCGTTGGCGATAGCAACAAAAATAAAAAAATAAAAAGAAAGTTACCCCATATTGACATCTTCCCCACCCCCTCGAATACGAAAACCCGGTTTTAGGCGTGAAACACATTCAGAGCAGCAAGCACCAAGCCGCAAGTACCAAGTCGCAAGTACCAAGCATCTGATACCGAAAGAAGCCACATTCAGAGTTCCAAGCCGCAAGTATCATACAGTATTGGCAACTTAACATATTTATAAATTGTCACTACTAACAAGAAAACAATATGGATTTTGAAGACAAATGTGAAATATTGCTTTTGGTCTGCAATGCAATTTATGGTTATGATTGATTTCGTAATAAAATAGTTTAAAAAAACTAAAAAATACGCTTTTATTTTAAAATGAACTAAAAAGGAAAAAATAATTTTGAATGTAAAGTTTTTATTGCTTCAGCCAGTATATGGAAACAACCTACCTTTCGAAATGTAAAAAAGGGTGGGACTCTTTACCTATATTCTTATTTTATTAACACCGGAACTTTACGTTAGCGCCCCACGCTTTTTTACATTTCGAAAGGTAGGTTGTTTCCATATACTGGCTGAAGCAATAAAAACTTTACATTCAAAATTATTTTTTGCTTTTTAGTTCATTTTAAAATAAAAGCGTATGTTTTAGTTTTTTTAAACTATATTTTCTTATTTTCTCTTTTTTAGTCATTATATGTATGTGTTCCGGCATTTTGTAGTGACCGCCATAATAGATTTAAAATGACGTCAAAAAGCATACTATACTATACTCGTCATACACTTTAATTTGATACCTATACCGAGTGGGTTGTAAAGAAAAAGGTAAACCGCTATTTTGTGTTGGCGGCCATTTTAAATTTGGAAAGACGCGACAAAGCTAATGGTATTCTAATTGTCACACCCTTTCATTTGATACCCATACCGAGTTTGTTGTAAAGAAAAAGGTAAACCGTTATTTTGTGGTGGCCGCCATTTTGAATTTGGAAAGACGCCACACAGCTAATAGTATTCTATTATCATATCCTTTCATTTGATACTCATACCGAGTGTGTTGTAAAAAAAGGATAATCCGCCATTTTGTGTTTGCGGCCATTTTGAATTCGGAATGACGCCACACAGATAATAGTATTCTAATTGTCACACCCTTTCATTTGATACCCATACCGAGTGGGTCATAAAGAAAAAGGTAGTCCGCCATTTTGTGTTTGCCGCCATTTTGAATTTTGAATGACGCCACACAGCTAATTGTATTCTACCTGTCATGCTCTTTCATTTGATACCCATGTCGGGGGTCGGGGAACACAATAGCAAAAATCGACCGCCATCTTGGAACCGCCATATTGATTTCCTTACAAAAGGTCAGATTGCATTTTCACGCGAGCTATCCATATGTGCAAAATTTGATGTTGATCGGTTATATGGAAGTAGGTCAAAATCAAGTTGAAAGATTTGTTTACATAAAAGATACATACACACATACATACATACATACAGGTGAAGCTAATATAAAGCGTATAATGACGTCACAAGGCTGAATGTATTCTACTCGTCATACTCTTTCATTTGATACCCATATCGAGGGTGTGTAAAGAAAAAGGTAGTCCGCCATTTTATGTTGGCCGCCATTTTGAATTTGGAATGACGCCATAAGGCTAATTGTGTTCTATTTGTCATACCCTTTCATTTGATACTCATGTCGGGGGTCGGGGAGCACAATAGCAAAATTCGGCCGCCATCTTGGAACCGCCATCTTGATTATTTCACAAAATGGTCAGATTGCATTGTCACGCGAACTATACATATCTGCAAAATTTAAAGTTGATCGGTTATATGCAAGTGGGTGAAAATCAAGTTGCAAGATTTGTCTACATACATACATACATACATACATACATACATACATACATACATACATACATACATACATACATACATACATACATACATACAGGTGAAGCTAATATAAAGCGTATAATAATACAAGGCTTTGGACAAGAGAACTCGAAGAACGTACAAGTGAATTTTTTGGCAGAGTTTTCTCTATTATTTTTTCTTCCATTTTTAATAATAATACATTAATATAAAAATTATTTGCTATAAAGTAAACACAACCTATCGACACTTTGAAAGCTATGAAAATAACATTTTTTTGTTGGCATAACTACGGCATCAAGTAGCAAAATTTAAAATTTTCCAAACTTGGGTACCAAGCATCATTTGTTACTGGTACCAAATGATACTTGCTACCGCGAATGTGAAAGTTGTCATAAAGTTTACGTTGTTTTAAATTTATATTTGATGCTTGGTACTTGCGGCTTGGTGCTTGCTACCCTGAATGCGTTTCAGGCCGACTCAGGACATGCCGCCAAACACCCCCTCAAAATTTCAGCCATTAAGTAAGTAAATGGTCTGTAAATGTAAAAAATGTAAAATGTAAGTAAATTGTGTCTTTATTTACTGTACTATTGTGACTTATCTGTCAGATTATTGCAAACCGAAAAAAATTTTTTTGCTGCTGTTGAATATAAATAAAAATATTGTCAAATTATGATTAATTTATATTAAAAGGAAAAATAAGATTTGAAATTTTGAATTCTGACAGATTCATACAGGCAGTGCTGCCAAAATAAAAATTAAAATTCTGTACTAAAGAAACATTTTGGTTTATGTTCAAACTATTTTCTGGTTGAAATTTTGGGTATACTGAGGCTATACCACGATATTTTTCTCAATTGAGATATTGAGTTTCAATGTTCTTTCTGTATACCAAATATACACCGTGATCTCTTTTCAGTATACAGAGACACACTTGCGGTTTAAGTGAAATAGGAATTGCTATACCGCAAGTCTGTCTCCGGTAAGCTTACTACTAGACATTGGACCATGACGTGAACGGACGGACTAGTAGTATAAAGGGTGATACCTACGCTAAAATTTTACAAAAAAACCATATATATGTACTACTCTTGACTCAGCTTCGAAATAACACTTCTTGGTTTGATTACCGATAAAACAGCTGTGAGGTTATGAGGAGACGGGAAAATGAAGGAGGCGATGAACGAACCCTGAATTTGAATTCTTGAATGTTATACATAGTTTTTCAGGAATACTGACTAGAAAACATTTACTACGTATACATGATGAGTTGAACCCGAGTTCAAATGCATGTAGACGCGAGTCGAGTTGAGATAGGGTCGATTGAACTCGACTCAGCTCTGAATTTAGTTGACAGCAGCATCTCTGTGTTTTGTTTGTGATTTTTGTCGAATTTTGTCGATTGTCGAAAATTCCTACCTCAACTTGGTCCTACTGTATAGGAGCATGATTTTTGTAAAACAACCGCTATGGTACTAGCGATAACATTTTTTGAGTGCAGCCGCATTCCCACGGTGGCTTAAAGCAGACCTGCACAACATACGGCCCGCGGGCCGGTTGCGGCCCCCCAGCACTCAGTCGGCGGCCCGCGAAGCCATTTGTGAGCTTAGTGCAAACTCGGTGTTGGTTGCGGTTGAAATAGTGAATTATATCCGATCCAGAGCACTCAAACATAGGACATTCCGAGCTTGTCTTGAAGAGGTTGATGCCGACTACTGAGACTTATTACACCATGCAGAAGTGAGATGGTTGAGTCGAGGAAGAGTGCTTCAGCGTTTCATTGCCCTGAAGCAGGAAATATCAAAGTTCCTTGAAAACGAAGCAAACGAGTTCCCTGATCTTAAAAATGAGTCTTGGAATTATGACCTCTTATTCTTTTGTGATATAGCAACGCATTTAAATGGCCTTAACGTTTAACTTCAGGGAACAAATCACCTTGTGTTTGAAATGTTTGCTGCAGTGAAAGCTTTTCAAATAAAAATTAAACTTTTCAAAACTCAGTTGATGAAAGGTGAAATGAATCACTTCTCTACATGTGCACAATATATTCCTCATAACAAGCACGTTATGTTAGGGAAAAAATTTGCAAATCAAACTTTAAAAAATTGAATTTGAGTTTGAAAAAATTGAATTTGAACTTCACAAAATTGATTTTGTGCTCAAAAAATTGAATTTGTACTTTAGTAAATTGAGTTTGAACTTTAAAAAATTTAATTTGACTTCTAAAAAATTGAATTTCATTTTAAAAACTTTAAATTGAATTCGATAAAATTGAATTTGGTTTGAAAAAAATTTAATTTGGTGTTTAAAAAATCGAATTTAAACTTAAAAACCTATATATGCGAACAGACATTCTCAATTATGAACATTAATAAAAACAAGCAACGCTCGTGTTTGAGTGACGATCATTTGGAAGATATCTTAAAAACAGCTACTTCAAATATGTCTTCTGAATACGGCAAACTTGTTGGCGAAAAATGATATAATGTTTCTCATTAAATTCATTTCATAATGAACAAAATACTGTATATTTTTTGGTTTTCCTAAAAGCGTTTTTCCACCTATCTTATTTTTTTACGGCCCGCGGCTTCTTTCCGTAAAGTATTATGGCCCTCGTCTCAGTTTGAGTTGTGCACCCCTGGCTTAAAGGATCGGTGGTAGAGGAAATGGCACCGTTGCCGTTGAGAGTTTGAGAGTACTCTTTTGTACATTGACTAGCCAAGCTAAGGTGCTTTTCAGAGACCCGTACAAATAAAGGAGTTGTATTCGAAGATAGGCCGAATGTAGGATTTGTAAGTATATTACGGCCAGAGTCTGTCTGGGGGAGGAATTTGCACCTCTCAATAAATCTCAGGCACTCAGATGAGCTTGCATGGACACTCATTTCCCAGGTTGTCTAGTAACTGACCCTGAATTGCCCTTAGAACCTAACACTGGATCGGAAGTAGTTTTTGCCCACCAATCCTAAAATAATACAAATGCCTGACAAAGAGGATTTTTATTGCGGGTTTAATCGGATGGGATAATAGCATCTACTAGGAAAGACCCAGGGGTGGTACCACGTAAGTTGTTTCAATCGACCTCTTCATACAAAAATACCAGGGTGTCAAAAATTTTCGTATAAGGAGGTCGATTGAAACAACTTACGTCCTACCACCCCTGACCTTCCCGGCTCTCCTTCAGAGGATCTTGGAAGAGGTCCTCTCAATCCTGCTGCCACTGTTCCGGGGTAGCTTCGCGCTGGCTCATATTATGGGGTCCTAGAGAGAGGCTAGGGTGGTCTTTATTCCCAAAGCGGGGAAAGATCATACAAGGAAGCAAAACCCTATAAAGACCTATCAGTATCTCTTCCTTTCTTCTGAAAACTTAGAGGTTTTAGAACAGCATATTAGGGAGGGCTTTACAGCTAACCCATTCCACGCCTATTCCATTCTGTTAAAGATCTGCAACTACGAATATCTAATTATAACTTTAAACTGGTGCTGTATAATAACCCGGCTTCACCGGCCGAACTGCGCAAGTTCGAGCGAATTAGTGTATTGAACTTCAATTTTTGCCTGAGTTCCCATACATTTTCACATTTTAAAGTCAGGAAAAATAAAGCCGGATTTCGCCCAACAGAACAAGAAATTAAGCTTGAAAGTAAAAGCGCGCTCAAAAGAGAGTAATCAACTGGAATAGTGGAGTGCCATTCTAGGGAGCCTCTGTATTTCTGACTTCTGGCGAAAAAGCAACAACAATTTCAAGAAGTGAACTCGAATTTAGCTGGTGAAGCCACTTATGTGCATTGAATTGAATATTTTTGAACTCAGGCCGGTGAAGCCGGGGCATAAGACGAACACCTTACTAGGAGTGACATATGATACCGAGGCTTGGATGCTTAACAAAGAGCAATCTAACTTCGTCTAAGCAGGAAAGCCTTTCGGAAAATTGATGACCCTTTATGTGATTCTGTAGTGTCTACAAAACGACACAAATCTACAACCCTCATTGCGACATAACCCGGCAAAGAATTTCTCGGAGGCTCGCTTTCTCGGACCATTCTCCATTCGAAAAATGCCTGCGAAGCGTACGAGAAAAAGATTCAAAACGCAAAATGAAAGCTTTCCTGGTTGATTTGTTTCTCGCAAAGCCTTTATGCTGAAGAAAAATATTGAGAGCCGATTTCCCCTGAATGGGACTTCAAATCTCCAAATTACACTAACAACATAACGTCATTTCACCGATTTGAAGTCCTATTGAGAGGAAATTTTGAGAGCCTTTGGTTTCTCTTCAACGATTTGTTTGGAAAGTTTGAGCTTTTGACTTGTTTTGCTCGGCGGAGTGATTTTCGGCGCAGAAGTGATTTGCTATCGATACGAGCATGCGATTCGTTATCAGCACAAGAAAGCGATTCGATCTCTTGCTCCGCTTTTATTGCCTTCGAATTCGTTTGCGAGTCGTTAACGAGTCCGAGATCGAAGCAAGCTTTCGCTTTTGGCAAAACGTTCTCGAATCGTTTCCGAATCGAAATGTTTGCAAGGAAATGCCATGAAGAAAATAAAGCTCGATAGGTTCCAGTGGGCAGATCATCTATTTTATGTATTTTATGTGAAAGACCAGCGCCCCGAGGTAAAGCCTCTTTGTACAACCAACTTTTCTAATCTGAGAGAAGAGTGAAAAAGGTTTTGTGCTGCCTGGTCCCATCCAATGCGGCAGAACAATGACTTCGGTGATCAAATATAGAAAATAGCACGAGCAAAGGCAGGAAATTTCTGCAAAGAGGGAAGAGAAGACAGAAGGAATGTTATCTAGGTGTGAGAAAATGGAAAGTCTAAGCACCATGCCACGGATTGGATTCGAACCATGGACCTCTGGTCATCGAGCGCCGTAGCCCCTAGGCTACCGTAGCCAAGGACTTGATATTTTTAGTCCCAATTATGGCCATTGAGAACTTTGCATCTCAATATGTCAACAAATAATAATCTTTACACTTTAAGAGCAGGTTTTTTTATTTTGAATTGCGTTCCCTTTTTCCATATTGAACTATACCTATTTAAGTATGTATTCTATCAAGATTTATTGTTTACTAGCTGGGACCCGGTGCGCCTATGCTGCACCCATAAGCCAATGGTAGTAATCAGGGGATATGAATTTTAATATACAGTAGGAGAGTTTGAAAAAGGCAATTTTTTGGTATTTTTGATTCCAAATAACAAAATGTGAAACTATTAGGGATCTGATATTTTGATCGAGCCAATAAAAACTATCCCCTGTCTTGGCATTTATCGATCGGATTTGATTTTGTCTAATCGCCGGCATAGCAAAATTATTCCCAAAAAAAATAATCAATTTTGCAAATTTGGCTCAAAAATGCACAATTTGGTGTCCTAAAAAAATTTTCACTCTGTTTTTGTCATTTCGGCTTGAGACGAACAGAAGGAGCAAAAAGATATCCAGCATTTAATCAGACATGCAACAGATGTTACGGTGTTTTTTTAAAGAGCTTCAGGACAAACTATATTTAATGTTCTGCCGCTTTTTTACATTTCGAAAAGTAAGTTCCCATATACTGGCTGGAGCAATAAAAACTTTATATTCAAATTTTTTTTTATTTTTTAGTTCATTTTAATTCAAAAGTGTATATTTTCGTTTTTTAAACTATATTTTATTTTCTACATTTTAGACAATTAATATGTCTTCTGCTATTTTGTGGTGACCGCCAAATTAGATTTAAAATTACGTCACACAGCTTACTGTACTATACTCGTCATACCCTTTCATTTGATACCCATACCGAGGGCGCGCGCCGGGCGTTGTAAAGAAAAATGTAAACTGTAATTGTGTTGGCCGCCATTTTGCATTTGGAATGACGCCGCACAGCTAATAGTATTCTATTTGTCATACCCTTTCATTTGATACCCATGCGGAGGTCGGGGAATACAATTGCAAAATTCGGCCGCCATGTTGGAACCACCATCTTTGCGAAACTAATGGACACCACCAATCGCTTTCTCGTACCCAGAAACCTCTATGTATACATTTTCACCCTCGTAAAACGTACATATATTATTATGCTTTTTATCGAATTTTTAACAAAGCTCTCTAAGACAGCGCCCCCTAGGAGTGATTTTTGAAAGTAGGCACCGATGCTAAAACCACCCCGTTGATGTAAGTAATATGTGGTTAAATTTTTGTGGCGATCGGTTGAATGGTTTAGGAGTTATTAGGAAACATACATACATACACACATACATCGAATGTTATATATATAGGCCTTCCGCACACTTGTCCATAACATCAAAACCAAAACCGGTTCTATAGGCAAGGGGTCGCAGGGAAGACAACTTTTCTTCCATAATTTTCCATCATTTGTTCACCCAAACATTTTCTGGTTTCACCGTCCATTACACTAACACAAGCATATTTTCGTTCTCAGTAAAGCTGCTTCGCTGTGCTTGCACCCCACACTACTCCATAGGCATTACAATCGTTACACGAAAATGATGGAGAAAAGTGAGTTCCGAGTGTACTATTGAACTCATATTAAAACCGGTTTGAAATTATGGACAAGTCTGCGAAGGGCCTTAGATATCTATTATTTCTCTTGGGAATAAAAATACACAAAACTTTTCCTTTCGTAAATCTGAGAAATGTCAAAAGTGATGTGCAATGACTGTGAGGCAAATAACCTAAACAACAGACAGTTTTGGTATCGTTCGAATCTACAGAGAGCAGATGTATCTTATTTTTCAAGGAACCAGACAATTCCCAAGAGATCAGGGATCCACAAAAACCACTTAAAACTCTTCAGACAATAAATATCCGACAAGACTCGAATCAACTGAGCTTGGAGTAGTTAAAAAATTTCACATTACATTTTTCGTCCTAAAGCCATGTAAAATATTTCTGGACGAATATTATTTTAAACCCTAAGGACGAAGGATTCGTGTTAAAATCTTATTTAGCAATTTACATATAAAATGAGCATTGGGCATGTAGTTCACATTAAGAGGTGCCGCACCCCATTGTGGTTGTGTTATCCTTGTTAATTTTACTCATTCTCGATCGCAAGGATACACACAACCAAAAACGCAGACACACCCTGGGAAAAGATTTGAGTAAGGCAGAACAGGTTGATGTAACCCAAACTCTTTTTTTCCTTTTTCATCGTTTTGTTGCCTTCGTTTAAGGAAAACGACGAAAGTGCTTCTTGCATATTTAATAAAATTACATACATACTTCCTTATTCATGTTGAAAGTGCTTAGTTTGAAAATGTCCTCAGATAACTTAGTTAGAAGACATGACCCACACTACACTTTTCAAAGGCTTTTAAAACTTCCGTAAGTTTTTTCAATGAAGTACAAGTGTTTGAAATTCCAATTTTTTTTCACAAAAGCATTATCCTGAAAATTTGAAGATATTTTACTTCCAATCAACCAACTTCCATGGCTATAATTACAGCGAAAAGAGAGTCACTTGACTGTTATTATCCTTGATAAGCTGTTTTCGTGCTGGAAATTGTAACTAAGTTGAGTCGTTAGTTCTTCTTGCTCATCTCCTTCAAATTTTATCGATTAATTCAGTAGAAATGTAGCAATTTCCACTTTAAAAACTCCTTTAAAGGACATCATTTTGTAATTAAGGAATCCTAATAAACATGAAATCCATTAAGTACTGAGTAGTCTAGAACGCTTAGCCTCCTCCGTAGGTCAAGACTTCGAATTTAATTAACGCAGAATTGAACGTAAAATTCTATGAATTTGGCGCTAAATCCTCGTCCTCCTTCGTGCAGCTCCATAGAGTCCTTAAACAGCTTATAAAGTTTTTACAATCCATGACTTCTGAAGATTTTTGTGTTTACTTTAATTATACTCTTGGGATATTAACTTGAGTGGATTGAAATGCTGATTTTTCTTTTAAACTTAGACACTATTTACTCAAGCATGGGATGGTATTAAGATGGAGACCCCTAAGCCCTTTCATGGTCTAATTTTTAGAGAGCCATTAATCACGAATTTATGGTTATGTGGTGTCTGTGAGATTAAGTTTTCTTGGGGAATCTCTTGGTATTAAGTCTGAATGGGGTATATGAGGTAGAGGGAGGGATTCTTGAAGCCAAAGAAAATTTCTCACTTTTTCGACTAGTTGCAAATTCTTAAAGTTTTACAAATTTCTTGTTAAAATATAAGTTGTCGTTTAATTGATATTTTAGATGCCAAGAGAAGACAAGAATTTAGGCAATGAAAATTCGCTCGGTATTTTTTATGTTACAAGCTATCAAGAATGGACTCTTTATGAGCTTGTATTTTTTTTACCATCTTTTTTTCGAATTTTAGGTGCCGCTATGGCTTTACGGGGCCATATACTTGCATTGGTAAAAGCCCGAATGTGAACCGACGCCTACAATATAAGATCACAAGTACTGACTATGCTACTTAGTTTTACACTACAACTCTACCAAAGAAGCCCCTACCACACCAACCACGGCCTTCTCCCTGAATACAATTAAAATTTGTACTGAAGTTTAGTATAAATGTAGCCGAGGTAGTAGCCACGTCGCGGAAAAATTGGCGGACTGTCGGTTTTGCCGCACTATCCTAGGAAAAAGCAAATGGTTAGGAACATACATAGAAATATAAACTAGCACGGAAGGGCTGTATCGTGTAAAAACCCTGTACATGAGCGACTACACTAAAGGTAGCTTGTTTAAAAGAACAGCATATAGTGTGTAAGCGAGACGCAAATTTTCAAACCGTCAGGGGTAGCTTCTTGAGTAAATGGTGGCGTGCTAAGTCAATATCCGGGGGGCATAGATTTTATGCCAGGAACTTTAAACGCCCCACTTTTAAAACGAGCCTCTTATTATTTCCACATATTTTGGCTTGCACTGCCTGACCATTACTAGCCCAGTGAACTTAAACACATCAGGAATTGTGGTACGCTCAATCTGGCTTTCAGCCATTCCGTGTTTATTTTATACTTCTATGGTTTGGAAGCAATAAAAAAATTTCCAAAATGGAAAGGTAAAAATTACTTTCAACGGTTCTGTCATTGAGTACAATGATTCTTGTTCCTCTTCTTCTTCTTCTTTTGTGAGGGATAGTGTACAAAAGTACCGTGGCTCCTCTCTTGGCCTAAGCCCCTATACCTCATATTTGTAGGCCATAACCGATGTTCCCTCTAATTTTTTTGCTGATTGCGCGGTACAAAATATATGGGAGCAAAAACATTCAAAACTTATGTAAAAGTATGCAAGTGGAAGGTCCTGTGTCTGTCACTTTTGACGCTGACTGTATATAACAAAAATAGCGGAATTCAACAAATTGTTACAACAGTTTACTTTAAATCTTCGATCGTTGCACTTAAACAAACTATAAAATGAGAGTAGTATACAACCACGCATGCTATGCTCGGGCCGGATTCCGCAAGAGTGCATCGTTTACCTGTGCGCACCACAAAAAAATCCCAGTCAAAGCGGTTGTTGGCACTTTTTCGATTCCCGCGATTTCGCAACAGACTCTGAATTTTTTACGCTAAATAAATTTATTCTGAAAGCTTAGAGCGCTGAATTTGAGTTTTGCTCCTCACTCGCTTTTATTCTTCCATTTTTCACCACATACTCACGAACATTTCTAATATGAATAAATTGTCCCACCCGTGTGTACGCCTTCTGTAACAAAAAGTTCACATCCATGCTTGCGGGATCAAAAGCAGAGCAGTGCATCCGTTTGGCCGTGCACACAGTCGTGTTCACCCTTGCGGAATCCGGCCCCTGTATATAAAACTCACACAAAAACGAACTCCTCTCTCTTAACATACAGCAAATTTTATGTTTTTTTTTTGAAATTTTGAGATTTGCCATTTTTAGATGTAATTCTTTTATTAAATGTAACAAAAAAAATGGTGAAGAAGCGCATTGTGCGCAGAATACAAAAACTGCTGCGCAACTTTCGATAAATTAGTACGCGGACGCGCACCCGCAGGGAACATTGGCCATAGCATTTCAAAAGGCTCAGCAGTTTGGCTAATGGCTTGTCACTGGACTTGACTGTTCGAAGAGTAGACCAAACTGGTAAGTGGTCGAATAGCCGGCTCCGGACCGATGAATGCAATGTAATTGGTCCATAGAAGTTCTATGAGTATGGTAGAAAAGGCACCACGAGGAGGTTAGTTTCGAAGATAAGCTATAGAGATTCTGCCCCCCCCCCCTCCCAATAAAAATTGCCCCTTCCCATTACCCGTTCAGATAACCTCACTTTAGGAATTTCGCAACATGTGCTTTTAAGAATCTCTTCGCTGGGATAAAAGCTTTTTCTGTTGGGGAAGCTTCGTGTCTTCGTAAAGTCCCCTCCCCTGCCCAAAAAAAATCGTGCTCTCAGAACCATGGTCCCTTGTGTACACTGCACACCCCAGATTATTTTTTCCGTGTGAATTTAACACACTACACACTTCATAAGCGTGTAAATTCGGCCAATCGTGTTAAAATAAAGCGTTTTAGGAATAAACCGTGTTAAAATAATGCGGATAAAAAGACATACGTGTAAAAATCACACAAGAAATAGTAACGTTTTATCGTTTTACGTCTTAAACGTGTGAAAATCACACATTATGTGTAATTTCACACACTTCACTAAATTAACACACATGAGAGGATAAATTAAAGGAAAGTTAGACAGTTGTAATTGTCTATTTAAATACTCAATGACCAGAGAGCTCCACGACCTCTCTTTGCTGTCAGTCGGCAACAGAAGGGCATCGAGACAAGTCGTTGCAGCTTACATCAAAAACTTTAAGTTTACTGTAACGATTTTTCTAAGTTTACTCTCCGCAAAGCGACACTGAAAAAGCTTCACTCATTAAAAATAACACATTTTAAACGCGTAAAAAGTGACTACATGATTTTACACACGAAATGCGTTTTAATATCACACACTTGGGTTTGCAGTGTAGGATGATTTTTTGGTGCCATGATTCATGGCTATTGTGATAGGTCAGTGGAAAGATGATTTTGCTAAAGCTATCAAAATCATGGTCGGTAGGTTAGTGTTATCGCTAGGATGAAAGTTTTTTTGGTTTCTAAATGCTATGCGCATGATGCTGGGCCCCTTTTAATAAAATAAAAGTTTTGTGTATGTTTGCATATTACGAAGCGTGTCAAAGTGCAATAAAAGGCATAATGCACTACTCCAGAGGTGCCCACACCAGTGTAAGTAAGGGTAGTGCTCCACATCAACGCATCCATTTCTATTAAAAAAAATTATGATTTTTTAACATAGATGGCCGCTATTTTGAAGCCTCCATTTTGTTTTCAGAAAAACTGTTAACGGATTCGTAATCAGCGACCTCGAAAACCCCCGGACAGCAAATTTCAAAGTATGTATTATCTCAATTCCTTCTAGTTTTGACCGTGTTTTTGGCGTTTTGAACCACTGCGTCGGCAGCGAAACTGTGAAATCGGTTGGAAGAGATTAAAAGTAGATAATTTGCCCGTTATGCAAATTAGGGACAGAGCGATTGGTAGAATTGGCCGCTGGAGAACACCGGTAGAGTTGGTGTAGAGTTTAGATTCGACGCCCTCCACAGATAGTTTTAGTAGAAGTTGTTGGAGACAATTTTTCAATGTGGGCGGAATTTCACCTAGTTTCCAAAAGTCTACTTGGATAACGAATCTTACAAGATACCAGCCAATGTAAGCTTTTTAGAGCACAGCGACATTTACAATTTTAACGGCTGCTACTTTCAAAACAGCAATCGCTTAGATTGCCCATTATGCAAACATTCGCCAGACTATTGTACCATGCGCCAGAATTGGATGAGTGATGGTAATGCAGGCAAGAATGCGATAATTTCAATTGTACTCAATTCCTTTATTTCCTGATATCCACTTCTTGGTTTTTCTCCTTCAAAACGTTGCTCCTTTGGTCTACCAAGGTAGTCTCAATGACACTATCTTATTCTATAACTTTGTCGCAGTCTTCCTCCAACCA
Source organism: Thereva nobilitata (assembly GCA_963855945.1). NCBI lineage: Eukaryota > Metazoa > Arthropoda > Insecta > Diptera > Therevidae > Thereva > Thereva nobilitata. The sequence goes on along the minus strand of OY979694.1, from coordinate 42,623,690 downwards.
CTCGTTTCTACTGCAAGAACAATAGCAAGTCATTGAAGAGTCATTGTGAACGATGATTTGTATGTACAAATATGGTAATTAACAAAACACAGTAAATTTACTTTCTATGCCTCAATTCAACGATAATATTGAAATAAAGCATCGCATTCTTGTAAACAAATCCATTTAACTAACCTGATTGCTCCTAAAGAAACATTATACTATTTCCCTGAAATCTATATGTGTACACAAAATTTTTTTTCGTGATACTCGCATACCTTTACCCTATCTCAAAGTTGTCTAAGCTATCGAAGTTCTTGTGCACATCCCATGTCAAAATATAATTTCCTTGTCTATCATGCTTACCCCATTTCGGCTATGTTTACATAGAAACCAATTTCATCCCCCCCCCCACGAGAAAATCGACAACATTCCATAATCATCGTATCCCGGATGCATGCTCAAATGTTCCCAAATACTTTCATATTTGATACAAATTAAATTTAACGGTGATTTTTTACGTAATAACAACAACAACAACGAAACGCAGATCCTGAAGAATTCGTAGGGATCCTGGCTTTATTTATGGCACAATCAAAATTTCCCTCATCAATGTTGCGCCAGGATTATTGAATGGCTCCTCAGTTTTGTAGCAGGTAAGAGCCTAGAAAATTGGAGTCCTTTCGCATGCCTAGCAACAAGGTAAGTTGATGAACGAACATTAACTTGAGAAGTTGAACAATTCCCTTTTCTGTATCGAGGGTGTAAAGGGGGGATTACAGGTAAGAGATGCTAGCTCCTCTAGAAAAATATCATCTATGAGGCAGAACGTCTGAAGCTGCTGGAACGATAAGTTGCGTTCCAGTAATCACGTAGTCACACAGACTTAATGCAAACAATTTAATGCCAGGAGTGTGGTGGATCATGTTGAAGAAAATTACGCTATTACGTGAATGAGGCTGCCTTAAATGAGGGCGAAGCACCTTCTGTATACCAAAAAGGTAGACGATGGAAACCTTTATTATAGTGAAATGATAGATACTGCTTATTTTTCAAGGCTCCTACACTTTATAGTGTCTGCGTGGAAATAGCAAACGGCGGCAGATCTTAAGTTTACTTAAGATGTAAACTCAAGCAATATTTCATCATTTTGCGTTGATTAAAGTTATGGAAAATAGACACCTTTTTTGGGGGAGGTTTTACTGAGTACACAGCAGACAGACAAATAAACCCGATAATATTTGAATGCGATATTTGAGGAATACGTAGGTATATTGGAGTCTGAGCTGAGCTAGCGCGTTATGCGTGGGTGTAAAGTGTATCGTGTTTAATTAAAAATTAGTGCAGGTGTCATGAAAATTTGGATATAGGCAGTACACAAAAGTTTTGTAATCCCTTCACGTACTTCCATAACCGCCTAGCCTTTATCGGTTGTAAGGCGGGGTTATCCTTGTTTAAGGAAGCAAATAACTCTAACTTTCGTTAGCCCCGATATTTATGACATGACCCTACGGGCTGGAGCTGTGGCTAACAATCCTGTACATGTAAGGAAATTCTATATTTTTAAAAGAAATTTCGAGACGTTATCTGACATTATAACAAGGTTTTTCTTTCTAGTCGACATTAGGAACATGCAGACTCACGTCTTCTACCCCAACCAGGTATTCGGCATTATGTGAAAGCCAACTAGCTCTGGTTCATTCTCTGCTTTCTTCCCGAGTAAAAATAAAAGATGGCCTTACAACGGGCGAACACTGGCCGCTTGGCCTTTTAAGGGGCATATTATGGCCGTAGAGTTTTTAACCATTTTTAATGGCAGCACATATGGGCTCACGACGGCCAAACTTGACCAAATGATTTAAATGGCCAAGTACTGAACTGTACACACGGGCACACGACGGAAAATTTGAGCCAAAAAAGAGAATCAACACCAAATTTATTGTTAAATGTGCTTCATAGGAACTTGATCATTTTCGTTATGTACAATGGTCCTTTGGATTTTTCCTAGTTAAAGGTTGTCGATGCACAAGAGAAATGAGCTCGCCAATCGTCGGTTTGTTGTAAGTGAAGTGTGTTGGTTTATATTTTAGTTTGAAAAAAATAAAACATTTAATTGCAGTGTGTTAATAAAAATTTTATAATGTTCGAATTCGAAGATATGAGTACCGGATTTCATGATGTTTTTCTCAATAAATACGCTGTGAGTTTTGAGTTTTGTTGGGGAGCGAAGTCACACTTTCCCCAAAAAAGGATTTCTTTTTATACACTTTATATTAGCTTCACCTGTATGTATGTATGTATCTATGTATGTATGTATGTATGTATGTATGTATGTATGTATGTATGTATGTTACCGCTTTATATTAGCTTCAGCCGTATGTATGTATGTATGTATGTATGTATGTGTGTATGTATGTATGTAGACAAATCTTGCAACTTGATTTTGACCCACTTCCATATAACCGATCAACTTCAAATTTTGCCCATATGTAAAGCTGGCGTGACAATGCAATCTGACCATTTTGTAAAAAAATCAAGATGGCGGTTCCAAGATGGTGGCCGAATTTTGCAATCGTGCTCCCCGACCCCCGACATGGGTACAAATGAAAGGGTATGACAAATAGAGTACAATTCGCGTCATTCCAAATTCAAAATGGCGGCCAACACAAAATGGCGGACTACCCTTTTCTTTACAACCCAATCGATATGGGTATCAAATGAAAGGATATGACAAGTACAATACTTTGCTGCGTGGCGTCATTCCAAATTCAAAATGGCGGCCAAAACAAAATGGCGGACTACCTTTTTCTTTACAACCCACTCGGTATGGGTATCAAATGAAAGGATATGACACGTAGAATACTGTGCTGCGTGGCGTCATTCCAAATTCAAAATGGCGGCCAACACATTTCAAAATTAGCTGAAAATATTGCACAAGCCAGAAATGCTTAAGTGCAAATTCGATGATTTTGAGTTTATTGCATTTTTCTATTCCGTATTCCCTTATTTATCATTGCTTTCTTGTCTTAAACTGAGCTGCGCTTGCTAAGTTATCGGACCGGCAAAAGTGCTTAAGTGCCTAATTGCGTATTTACAATTTGGCTTTCCGAACCCAACCAAATATGCACAAGATACTTTGAACTGTTTTGCTGAGGATTTTCGAAGAGAGAACAAAGTGAAAAACACAAGCAAATCATAGGCCTGAATAGCGGCTTACCTTTTTCTTTACAGCGCCCTGGTACGGGTATCAAATGAAAGTATATGACGAATACATAACAGTAAGCTGTGTGACTTCACCCCGCTTAACGATCGGATCGCGACCCTAAGAATCAAATCCAGATTTCATAATATAACATTCATCACGGTGCACGCGCCTACAGAAGAAAAACCAGAACAAGAAAAGGATGACTTCTATGAAACTCTTAGAGTGACTTATGACCAAGTCCCTTCTTACGACATGAAAATCGTATTAGGCGACTTTAACGCTAAAGTGGGTAAGGAACCATATTATTACCCCTACGCTGGCAAATTCTCGTTGCACGAAGAATCAAACGATAACGGGAACAGAATGGCCGAATTCGCTATAGCAAGAAGTTTGACAATAGCTAGCACCTGGTTTAACCATAAAAATATACACAAAAGGACATGGACATCACCAGATGGCAGGCACCATAACCAAATCGACCATGTTCTAGTTAACACTAGGCATGGAAGTAGCATACTGGATGTAAGGAGTTTCCGAGGAGCGAATGTAGACACCGATCATTACCTAGTTGTTGGGAAAATGAGGGCGAAAAAACTAGCGACAAGACATAGAACAAACAATGATAGACAAACAAAGTGGAACATAGAAAAATTAAAAAATGAAGAAACAAAACAACAGTATGAAAGAATGTTAACAGGAAAGCTAGAGGAAATAGCAAGGAGTCTGGAAATGGAAAATGATCTGAACGTGATGTGGAACTCCATAAAAGAAAAAATCACAGAGACAAATAACAGTGTATTAGGCACACAAAACCAAGAGAGAAGGAGGCACTGGTTTGATGATCAATGCAAGAGAAGCATTGAAATAAAAAACCAAGCAAGACAGGTGTACCTAGAAAGAATGACCAGAGGAAACCACGAGAAATATGTAGCAGCACGAAGAGACACGAAAAAGTTATTAAGGAAGAAAAAACGTGACTACTTTAGAAATAGAATAAGTGCGATTAAGCAAAGCTACACTAATAAAGACGCTAGGAGTTTCTACAAAGAAGTCAACATGATTAAGAAAGGATACAAACCGACCTGCACCATGGTAAGAAGAGAAGATGGTACTATAGCTAGTAGTATCGAAGACATACTCGAGGTGTGGGAGAAATACTTTAGAGACTTCTTCAAAGAGAACATAAACCTAACACAGGGAGAAGCAGACAACCGGAGTACAGATGACCCAGAAAACGATACGCCAGATCCTACAATAGAAGAAGTTGCAAATGCCATAGCGAAACTAAAAAATCATAAGGCTCCAGGTCCAGATGGCATACCCCCGGAAATCTTAAAAAATGGTGGGGAGAAGTTATGCCATGTCTTACATAGCCTCATCGTAAAACTATGGAGAAGTAGCAAGTTGCCAGAAGAATGGCTTTTAGGTACAATAGTCCCAGTCCATAAAAAAGGTGAATTGATGAACTGCAAAAACTACAGACCAATATCTTTGTTGAACACAGCTTACAAAGTGCTTTCACATATTTTATTTAATAGACTGAAACCACATTTGGAGGATAAAGTAGGCGATTACCAAGCAGGATTTAGAACAAATAGATCGACAACAGACCAGATTTTCATAATGAGACAAATACTTGAAAAATGCTGGGAAGAAAGCATTGATATTCATCTTCTTTTTGTTGACTATAGAAATGCTTACGACCTGCTTAATAAAATAGAGTTGTGGAAGAAGATGAGTGAAATGGGTTTCCCGAAGAAATTAATAGACCTATGCAGAATGACGACCAAAAATTGTAAAACACAAGTGAGAATACGAGGATGCAACTCGATCAACTTCCCTCAAGAATCCGGTCTGCGACAAGGAGATGCGATCTCACCAATACTTTTTAACATTGCTCTGGAAGCAATAATGAGGGAAACACAGCTTAATGGAGCAAATAGCATCTTCACAAGGAACATTCATGTACTAGCCTTCGCAGATGACATAGTCATAATTGGACGCAAAGCGCAAGATGTAAAAGAAACCTTTTCCAAAATTGTCCAAAGTTCAGCAAAGTTTAATCTACGAGTAAATGACACAAAAACAAAGTATATGATCGTATCAAAAAAGGGAAAACAATTAGGGCGTAGTATCAGCCTTGATGATCATAGTGTGGAAATTGTAGAAAACTTTATCTATTTAGGGACAATGCTTACTGCAGAAAATAAGATAAAGGACGACATCCATAGACGCATCGTAGCCGCAAATAAAACCTATTTCGCACTAGTCCCGGTGCTAAAAAACAAAGAAATTTCAAGACAGTGCAAGGTCAGACTATATAAAACATTGATCCGCCCAGTTCTATGCTATGGGTCTGAGGCTTGGACATTGACCCAACAAACAGAAAATCAACTTAAAATCTTCGAAAGGAAGATCTTAAGAAGAATATTTGGTCCTGTAAGGGTTAACCAGAACGAATGGCGCATTAGGACAAACGAAGAACTTCAAGAAATGTATGACGAAATTAATATAGCTACATACATAAGACTGAATAGACTGCGATGGCTCGGACACGTTGTACGAGCTTCAGAAGATAGAATGCTAGCCAGGATTTTTAATGGTAGACCATCAGGAAGAAGAAGAGTAGGACGACCAAGAAATAGGTGGATAGATGACGTGCTAGCAGATATACGGAAATTTCGTATAACAAATTGGAGAGAGCTAGCAAGACGTAGAGATGACTGGAAGAGGAGACTTCGAGAGGCCCGAGTCCTGCAAGGACTGTAGCGCCATCCAAGAAGAAGAAGCTGTGTGACGTAATTTTAAATCTATTATGGCGGCGACAACAAAATGGCGGAAGATATATGATAGACTAAAAAGTAGAAAATAAAAAAAAATATAGTTTAAAAAAACTAAAAAATACGCTTTTATGTTAAAATGAACTAAAAATTAAAAAATAATTTTGAATGTAAAGTTTTTATTGCTCCAGCCAGTATATGGAAACAACCTACCTTTCGAAATGTAAAAAAAGCGTGGGGCGCTAGCGAAAAGTTCCGGTATTAATAAAATAAGAATATAGGTTAAGAGTCCCACGCTGTTTTACATTTCGAAAGGTAGGTTGTTTCCATATACTGGCTGGAGCAATAAAAACTTTACATTCAAAATTATTTTTTAATTTTTAGTTCATTTTAACATAAAAGCGTATTTTTTAGTTTTTTTTTTGAATAGTTAAATCGCTCTCCTTTTCAAAATGGTCAGACTCAACATGGCCTCATGCTGGTCAGACTCAACATGACCTCAGCTATACATGATTTATAACATGATTTCTTATTTAGCCTCAGTGGTTGTGTTTTCGTAACAAGTCTCCTTGGCTAAGTAAGACCAGAAGTAGTAGCACGATGTCCCTACAGATTTCAAAAAAGAAGTTCGAAGTCAAAAGTGGCAAGTTCACATTAAGTAAGGTCTTTGACATTAAAAATGGTCTGTAACAGAAAAGGGTGGGGTCAACTCGCCGCTTCGCACCAGCGTATGGGGATGACCGATTGTGTACAGGACGGGGCTGAAAATTGGAGTGATCCAGACGCTCCTGCATTGTGCTTTCGAAACAATCCAAGGTTGTAGTGATGATTGGAAGTTAAACATTAATTTTAGCAAATGGGAATCGATCCTTTTTCGGACTCCTCTAAACAGAGCTCTTAGCGATCTGCAGAAGAACTGCAAAACCTTTCAAATTTTAAGTAATGCTGGAGGAGCATTGACAAATCGGAAGTGAAATACTTTTTAAGTGCTGCTCTTGCCAAAGCAGGGCCTTTCACCTGACAAAACGGGTTTTTTATAGCGCGCATCTAAGCCCACTGGTGAAGGTGATCTGCTATCAAGCTTTGGTCAGGCCCATTTTGACTTAAGCCCGCTACACCCTATCGTCGTTTTACTCCGCGTTCGTCGAACAGTGTTGTCCGAATGACGAACGATGATAGAAAATTGCAGTGTGGAAGACAACGCCGCCGCGTTTTTCGTCACAGGGAAAAATCAAACCCATAGCTGTTCGCTATATGCTGTACGACGGTAGTGTGGATGAAAACTGTGTATCGTCGTTCGTTAAGCAGTGAACTATGTCCCTTAGGTGCATAAAAAAGGTTTGCACCATATACGTTTTTTTTCTACAATTTTTTCCAGCAAGAACCGCCGCTACTGCCAACAAAGTATCTTCTTCCATGGTACTATGCGAACTAAACGACGAGTAAGATGGTTCGGGAGTGCCTTTCTTCTACCACATGCATCGCAAGGCATGTGACAAGAGATGCACCTTTTAAGGAAGTGGACAGAGAGGGACAAAAAAGATGTCCGGAATGCGAGCACTTTGTACTGATGGTTGGATAATGCGTAATGGTCGCGTATTCGCTCTGCAAACTCGTTAAGTATGTACTAGTCTTACTTATAGGTTAATTTTTAATGAAATTGGGCTTAGATGGGAATTTGACGAGACTCGGGATGAATAGTGGATTGATTGATAGTGGAAGGTGTTAAAGACCGCTGTGGCGCACGAATTCCACGTCCCAAACAACCCTTAGGTTTAAGTAACATTGAATACGTAAGCAAATTAACGGTTAGCAAAAATTGTAACAAAAACTGATTACCGATAGCAAGACTCACTTTAGAAGAAGTCATTAAGCTGTTCGGGCGTCAGTGATGAAAAAACGAGATTTTAAGTAAAAGAAATGAAGCAATGAAATTAGAATAATGTTAAGAAAAAAGTGAATATTGAATTTGTTAAACTTTAAATGGAATAAGAAGGAGTGAAGGAGAGTGGTTTGTTGAGTTTTATGCAAAATTGAATATGTTGAATTAAACAATAGAAAATAAATGGTCAAATGGTGAGCAATTATTTCGTTTTTAAAATTATGTGGTTCCGTGCACCCACAACCGCACAACTTTAACGATTGGATAGCGCTTTTATAGTGAAAATATACTGACACTTGAAGACCCTTTATTGATTTTAAGACTTAGTTAGTAAGACTACGATCACATTAGTTGTACTTGGACTTACATATTAGTTGGTTGACATACTTAATATGAAATAAAATTTTACTTATATTATTGCCTAATATCTTCAGTGTTCTAAATTGCTTTAAGACTCTTTTGTACAATCAGGTTTAACCATTCATAATACTTGAAGTAATTTAAGTTCTTCGATATTTTACTTCATAATTCAATTTAGGTTTAAATTGGTTGACTGTCAATTTGTGATGCTTGCACAGATTTAGTCCATCCAAGCTGATTTTTACCTCCGCTGCGCTGTCCAGATAGTTCTTCTAGGAGTAAGTTATCTAATTAAGTATGTAGATTAAGATTTTTATCTGTATTAAAAAAAGAAAGCTTCTGTATGTGTGCGCTATAGCGGGCGCACCAGTCATCGCAGAGCTACGAAATGCAGGCACCTTAAAGCCTGATTTTCGAAATTCAAAATGGCCGCCGAAAAATGATCGAAATTCAAAATGGCAACCCAAATATGAATTTGCAAATTGTGTTTCGATTTCAATGAAAGTGGGTATCTACGGGTTTTTAAGGTCGCTAATAACGAATTTGTGGTCAAAACTTATAACACCGGCTCCACACGTTGGTCCCAACGTTGGTGCAGATTCCGACACGCGACGGCAAATCCCCAATGCTCACGCCAACTGCAAATTTCTCGATCCACACATTGGACAATTAGCATTGGGTGCCAACGTGTGGAGCCATCCTAAATTCAAAATGGCCGCGCCAATATGGCCGACGAATTTGCCAACTGTGTTCCGATTCTAATGAAAATCGGTATCTGGGGGTTGTTAAGGTAGCAAATAACGAATTTATGATCAGAACCTATAAATTCAAAATGGCCGCGCCAATATGGTGGACGAATTTTGTCAATTGTATTTCATTTCCAATGAAACTAGATATCTAAGGATTTTTAAGGTCGCAAATAATGAATTTGTGGTCAAAACTTATAAATTTATAATGAAAATCGGTATCTGGGGTTTTTAAGGTATCAAATAACGAATTTATGATCAAAATTTATAAATTCAAAATTGCGGGGTCAATATGGCGAACAAATTTTTCCAATTGTGTTCCGGAACAGCCTTATTTACCCAATTTGTTAACGTATGGCTGAGCCCCTCTAAGCAATCGGTTCAGAACTGATCAGCAAAGTTTTTTGAAAAGATGGTAAGGTCAACTGAAAATGTGGTAAAATGTGCTTAATAGTTGCTAGTAAAAGCCTATTTTTAAATAGTCTTTCACTAATATTTAGTTTTAGTGGGTTACCTTTTAAATGATATTTCATGTGTTTATTTTACCAGAAAAACGTTTATCACGGGCAACGCGGTGTATATCTTACTACTAAAAAATAAATATAGTATCTAAGTTTTTTTTTTAATTTTTCTTAGAATTAAGATTATAATGATTTTTATATATAAAAATAAATTTAAAAAATAGATAAGTTTTAGCCAAAAAGCAAATATTAATTAAAGATATAGACTGCTTGCCGGGGGCCAGGAAGTTAGATAGATAAGAATAGGTTAGAATAATTACCCTTAAAGCATTAGTCAAATTTATATTAGGATAGATGGTAAGATTATAAATTCTTTTAAAAACGTAAAGAAATCATTACTTTCATGTTTTGGAAGTTTTTTATTATAGTGTAGGCCACAAACCTTACATAATTTAAATCTAACATATACTTTTAACAAAATTCTCTCTTTCAAAATTCTGTCTTTATACTTTTAACAAAATTTTGCCATAAAAGATCAATTTTTTACAAAAAAACAAACAAACATGAAATTCAATATTCCACAAACAAGAAAAAGAACTTAAGCCTCCCGGAAAAAATACCTGAGCACCTCTCAGCATTGCAGCAGAATTTTCCATCCTTGCACACATACTCTCATCTTTTTTTATTTCAAAGTGAACATCAAAGGGACTTTGATAGAATTTTCTTTGAGCGTCATTGATTTCCAAGAACCTGTCTACGCTAGCAGTACATACACTGGTACAGAAAAATAGAGTTAAGAGTCATGATGAAAAATAAGCCAATTGCAGGATAAAAATGTGAAATCCTTACAGAATTGAAGAAGAAAAATACTGTAACAAAATAAAACGAAATCAAAGTAAGAATTTTCCCTTTAAATGCGATAATTGAATTGATTCATGCTCATTTATAAAAGGAGCCAATTCCCTTTAATTATGCTCCTTTGCCAGCTAATTCCGTAAACAGTTTGTCTGATTGTTGAAGTGTTAGTAATTTATCTTACATTAAAAGGAACAGAGCTTATTTAAGGCAGATAAAATCACTGTAAAAGTATCTTTGATTTTTTTCCTGTGAATATACATTTGGCTCAGAATTTTCTGTCTCATCCTTTTAATAAAAAGTTTTTTCAATTATTAATCCTCGAAAGGGATTGGCATTAACCCGTATTTCTAAGGGCGTTAGATTTTCGTTAAAAATGTATTTACGACGATTTCGGCAGATAAGTACACCCATCGGAAGTGGAAGTGAGAACCAAGATTCAACTCACGCAATGAAAATTAATGAACATCATATCCTTTTGGCAAAATACACAAAGTGAACACGTTTCCCTTTTGGGGAAATTTCTCCATATTCAGGTCCTGTAAAATTCATAAGATCAGAGTTTTTATGGTATCGAAATTTTGTTTCCAAATTTTGTATCTGAAGGTCTAATGGCAGACACACTACCATTGACACGGTGGCAATGACAATGACGTTGCCTTAATGAAGCGTTGGATGCCTGACATCCCCATAAACAGGGTAGTGGTAAGGGATTTTGAAATTACATATGTACGTACGTACATACAGAATTTGTTAAACTTGAACTTGCCAATCGTCATCATCATTCCGTTTATAATTGAAGTAACTTGAAGAAACTTCAACTGTGCTCTTTGTGGAAGACTAAAGAGCTTAGAGGTAAACCTCTGTATACCGTCTATCAGTGCCATGTCGGATCGAAAGCTCTAGTGGGAAAGATAGTAGAGTGCAGAGTGAAATAACTGCAAACGCCAACACGTGGTTTTGCTCCACTGGTCCCAATCCAATATTGCCGCAAAATAAAGCAGGAGCACGTTCATAACCTTTACTATGGTAGAACATGGCAGATTATAAGGCTATAGTTTTTCTTTAAAAATTTCCAACAAAAATTTAAAAGGGATTTTCTAGAAACCGTGTTTTTTAGGGTTGCGGGCATGAATAAGGAAAAACTACTTGACCAATTGCTCTGATTTTTGAATATGTTATTGTACAAATTTATGGCTATCGCATGAACTAGAATCGTTTTGATTGGTAAAAATTTATCCGATTTTCGCACGATTTTCCACCCTCAAAAATTTTATTTTTCGAAAAATGGCCGCCATTTTATTATTTTTTGATAAAAAAAAATATTCTAGTTCATGCTATAGCCACCTCAACAAGGAATAATTTGCCTTTTTTTTTTCTCAGATCATCCAGTCGCCCAAAAACATGCCCGCACTCATTTTGTGATGTTTTTTTTTAAAAAAAAATTAAAAAATCTAAAAAAAAAATTTTTTCTTATAATATTTGAACGTTAATAAACATACCTACAAATTTTCAAAACGATATCTCTATTCTTTGTATGACAAAAAAATGTGTAAAATTTTTTTTGGAATATCGTAACCAGAAAGAAGGTCATATATTTAAGGTCATATAACACAACACCCAAGGTTCATCGCCATCTCCTCCAACACCCACCCGACTCGCCCTAATCTATCCTATCTTTCTCTCTATCCTTCGAGCTAAGCTTACTACTGGACATTGCACCATGACATGTGCGACATGACATGACGGACTGGTAGTACAAAGGGCCTGATCATGGTTGGCGCTTGAAGTGAGAAATGGCGCGGCGATTGTAAAACGGAATGATAGTTTTCGAAAAAACTGACATTTGTCGGGAAAACCCCTTCTCACAGTTGGCGTTTGAAGAGGCAAAGCTGCGTTTTTCGCGACTGTCAAGTGACTATTTCAGGCGCTCGGTTTTGGTACGAGACAACGTTAACAGAAATCTAGTTTGAGATATAATTTAATATTTTTTAAATAGATTGAATAAATAATGTAATTTTATAAATTTTTTAATTATCATAAATGTCTAAAACCTTTCAAGCGACAACCATGATAAGGTTTTGTCGAAAAGTGTCATGTTGCTGCATTCGCCAATTATAGTACGAAAAATGAGAACGATAAAGGGCGCGGTCATTTTTTCAATTCGCCAACCATGATAAAACCCAAAGAGTGACACCTGAGCTTACACTATCAGATAAAAAAATATATAGTTTAAAAAAACTAAAAAATACGCTTTGATTTTAAAATGAACTAAAAAGTAAAAAATAATTTTGAATGTAAAGTTTTTATTGCTCCAGCCAGAATATGGAAACAACCTACCTTTCGAAATGTAAAACAGCGTGGGACTCTCTTCCTATATTTATTAACACCGGACTTATTCGCTAGCGGCCCAAGCTTTTTTACATTTCGAAAGGTAGGTTGTTTCCATATTCTGGCTGGAGCAATAAAAACTTTACATTCAAAATTATTTTTTACTTTTTAGTTCATTTTAAAATCAAAGCGTATTTTTTAGTTTTTTTAAACTATATATTTTTTATTTTCTATTTTTTAGTCTAGCGCCATTTTGTAGAGACCGCCATATTGGATTTAAAATGACGTCACACAATTTTCTGTACTATACTCGTCGTACGCTTTCATTTGATACCCATACCGAGGGCGTTGTAAAGAAAAGGGTAAAGCGCCATTTTGTGTTGAGCGCCATTTTGAATTTAGAATCCCGCCACACAGTTCTGTATTCTAATTGTCACACCCTTTCATTTGATACCCATACCGAGGGTGTTGTAAAGAAAAAGGTAGTCCGCCATTTTTTGTTGGCCGCCATTTTGGGGGGGGTTCACAAAACATATTTTGTACACATATTGGGTAAAAAAAAATTTTCTCATGTAATAGGACTATGTACTTCTATTATATTTTATGTTATTTCACTATAAAAATAATTACCTATAGGTATATTTTTATCGCAATTTTTTTATTGAAAATTGTGAAGAAACATAAATAATAATTTTTGACCATTTTTCGAATATCACAAAATGTCTTGTTTTTCTCCAAAAATCATGGTCTCGTGGTGTGCGCAAGACTTTAGACTTTGCTTTAGGGCATTTTTACAATTTTTTTACCTCGGTAGTCTAGGGAGTAAGGCGCCTGGCTACTATCCCAGAGGTCCCGGGTTCGAGTCCCGGCATAGCCCCACGGTCCTTCGCCTTTTCCACCTTTCCTCCTGTCATAGCCTTCCGCTAGCACTCCACGCTCCACCAAGCGCATGTCATCGGTTGGTTGATGGGATTCAACTTGTTTCATGAGGCATAACACTCCAGCGAGTTGTTTCTCATTGCCCCGATGCCAGAGTCGCGATAGAAATGGTTGGGGTTAGGTGGTTGTGGCAGTTCCTTTCTACTTCTCTCTTCCCCTTCACTATCTATCGACTAGAGCTTGCTGTTCGACAATGCACTCGATACGAAGAAAATAGATTGTCGACAGTACAAAGGGCTTTACCTGAGCTCTAGTCTTCCACATAAAAAAAAAAAAAAACTACTCTGAAAACTTGGTGGCGCGTAGTTTTTGAGTCAGAACATCGATTGGTGACATGAAAAAAAATTTAAAAATTGCTTTTTTTTCAAATTTTGGCCAAAAAAGGCGAAAAAATTGGCCAAAAATGCGTCCAATTGTTTTTTGCGTAATTTCATCTGAAAAGACGGAAAATTTCCTACAAAAATCTATATGGCCATCCCGAAACTCAGAGTTTGTCGAGAGCTATAAATAAATGAGAAATACGTGATTTTTGAAAAATCGCGTTTTTTTCAATAACAGTTGTAACTCCGAAACGGCGCACCCAATTGCGCTAAAAATGGTATATCACATCGAGTTCACGAACATATTCCCAAAGTTTGAGAGTGTGGTGACCGCGTACAAACTTAATTACTAAGTTTACGCAAAGTCACACAACATATTCCGAAATGGTAAACACGATCAATAACGATCGTGTCGGAACATTTCATCGATCACTTAACTCAAAGTTCAGTGATCTAGCCGCTTTCCGTTCCGTCCACTGACATATAGATATGGACTGCTAAATAAGCAAAATCCCATACAAAAAAGTGGCACCAAAAACTATCGTTGTCTCGTTCCCCCTTCAAAATCCTATGAACTTTAATCGGTTTTAAAATAAAAAACAGTTCAGTGCATGTCAGCGGTATAAACATAATTAGAAAAAACTAGACAGCTATAGAGTTTTTTCTTCTTTCTCTATTTTCTTTATTTTTAAAAGTTCGTTAAACAGAGGGAAAAAACCCTCACATATTTAAAAAAAATACATTTATTTAACGAAAAAACTGCTACTAAATAAAAAATAATGATGGAAAATTATTTCTATCAATTATAACATACATCTTATTACTTATTTTCCTCTAAATTCGAAAAAAAAATTGTTGTTTACATAGAAAAGGTCTTCTTCTTCTGGAGAAAAATGGTGCCACTGAAAGTTGTCAATTAGCAGTCCATATCTATATGTCAATTTCCGGCATCTCCGCAAGACACTCTCGTCCGAAGGTTCCCTCGAGTGACACTCAGTCCACGCGATAATCTAAATCTAAATTTTATATAATAATCAATACTTAATTTAAGACATGTGTATACATATAAACAGCCGTGCAATAAAACACCAAATAAACAAGTAGTGCATTTTATTTGAAACATTATAATAAAATACCACAAGAGATACTTATTTTTTTGCTATCCCGTTTGAAAAGAATCCACCATATATTAAACATCGTTATTCGGAATATTTTTTTAATTGTTTAATAAGTTGATATATTTATTAATTATAATTTTTCCTATTATTATTGGAATCATGGGGGGTTTAACCCCCAGTAACCCCCCTGCGTACGCGCCTGGTTGTGTCCAAATAGAATTAATTTGCTTTAACAAAAATTTTCGGATATGTTTTTACTAATTCAATTAATTTTTCGTCTTCCATATTTATGTTTTAAATTACCGACCACAAAATGACCTCAAATGAGGTTATGTCTTCCGACCTTTTCGTAAAAAGATGGAATTTGCTCATCTTTTCCATTCCGCACCGTTCCGAACCGTCCATTGTAGTCACCCTTCCGTTTCCACGAACACTTCTAATGAAAATTCTAACAATCCGACTTTTGACATTTATACGAAACGGTACGGAACGGAATCATTGTACTCCAGCCTTTAGTTGAGACCGCAAAAATTTAACGCATCCAAAACGAAGCATTGTATCACATCTATTAAAAACCTGCACCATTTTTCCTTCGATTTCAGTGGGCGATATGAATTTAACACTCGCTCTCCTGCCAGCAAAACAATCCTAGCCAACGGGGTCCAGTCCCATACACTACCTATAGCCTTCCTTTCGCACACTTTGTTCTACAAGTTTTTTTATAAATAGAACAACTTGACTGTGGTACAACCTTCCACAGTCAATATTTCCGAACATGTGCAAGCTCCTAGCAACCAAATATGAGGTTCGCCACCTTCTCCTTAAGCACCCCAGACACCATAAAACAGTGTTATATATAATTTTTTTTTCTCTGTGGTATAGGTTAGACTGGTTGGATTTTACTAACCTTTTAGTGTGTTAAAACTTCCTTCAACAAATTCAAACACTTGTTTCTCTTTGAAATTTTTATTTAAATCGACCACTTTATTCTGCTGTAACTGTAACTTATTTAACTTAATTATCTTTATAATTTTTATTTGAATCGGCCACTTTATTCTACCGAAAACTGTAAATTATTTAACTTAATTATCTTTATAATTTTTACTTAAATCGGCCACTTTATTCTACCGAAAATTGTAAATTATTTAACTTAATTATCTTTATAATTTTTACTTAAATCGGCCTCTTTATTCTTCTGTAAACCGTAAATCATTTAACTAATCAATTCCTCAACTGAAAAACGCTCCCGTAATGAGTTACACAACACCCTAATTAGCGAAAGTCCACCCGCCGCCGAACAAGGTATTGTCAACACTCTATCTATAATATTTTCGCCCGCTCGCGATCATGGATTAAACAACACTCTTTCGCGTAAAACCACCCGCTGGTGGTGACGGGTCAAACAACACTCAACTTTTTTAAATTTCCACCCGCCGGTGGTGACAAGGAAAAATTCCAAAACGGCGGGGAAACGCGCCCTTGAACTTTATTAGCCTGGCACCTGCGCAACTTGCTTACAGCGCGCTTCTCACGCGGCGCATTGCAAGTTGCGCGAAAGTTATCATTTGGGGTGGCTCAAGTTTCGTCTTGAAACTTTGGTTCAGGGCCGTTTCCCATGGAAAATTTACCGACGTATGTAAAAATGGATAAGTATATTTTGGAATTGTTAATTTTTAAGAAATTTTCCCTTCTGGGATTTTTTACATAACATTCCTTCCCCCCTAGAGCAAGAGAATCGCTACGGAGTAGAGCGATTCTCGTACTCGAAGGAAATGAGGGGATGAAGGAGGTTAGGCCGGGCGGGCGTACCCAGTACTTGAAGGGAGTACTATTTTTTATGGGAAAAAAAAAACTGGGCAATCATGCGGCAGGGTCCTTTGCATTGTACAAAAGATTAGTTTGGAGTTCTTGGATCGAACCGTATGGATCAGTAACAGTGTACATCTGTATGTGGGGTAGCCTAGTAACATTAGTTGCTGAGGGAGGATCTGCGCATGAGTGGTCGTCCAACACGGCGTTTTACGAAATAAAACGGGCTTGGGTATTCTCAGGGGCAGGCCGTCATTTGTTCGTCTAAAGTGGCGTTTTATCTTCGTAAAACGGCTTTAAACGTTTGTTGTAGACGTCACTAATTTCCTGTTTCGTACTATGACAGCTTTTGGTTGGACCAGATGAGGCGTGTAGGGGGTTCTTGGCGTTGAAGACACCTTTGAGGAGTTTATGGTCGGTATAGACCTTGAATTTGCGCCCCTTAAATGACACGATTAGCTGAAATCTGGGTATGAGTAGTGGAGGGGGACTAGGGAGGACTTGATTGCCTGAAATGCTTCTTCGCATTTAGAGGTCCCGAGGAATTTAATGCATTTTCGTAGTATATTTGTTAAGAGGCGGACTGTTTTGGAGAAATTAGGTATGTTTCTGTAGTAGTTAAGAAGGCTTAGGAAAGACTGCACTTGTCTAACTGTACGGGGCGCTGGGAAGTTTTGAACGCACTTCGTTTTTCTGGAGTCTGGTAGGGCTCCTTGTGCTGAGAATGTGTGGCCCAGGCAAATTACTTCTTTTCGAGGGGACTGGCACTTTTCCGGTGGTAATTTGAGGTTGTTTCTCCTCAACCGGTCAAAGGCTCTTCTTAGTTTGCTGTTGTGGACCTCACGGTTTTTACCGTGGATAACGATGTCATCTAGATAGGCAAACCATTGTGGGCCTTGCAGGGCTGTGAGGACACGTTTTTTCTCACCATGGGAACCCGTTTTTTTAGGGACCACTAGAAGGGGTGGGTTCCACTGACTTTTAGTTGGTTGGACAATGTCGTTGTCCAGCATTTCTTTTAATTGCCCATTAGTGATCTGCCGTTTTGTTTTGGGCAGTCTGTATATTTTTTCATTATTGAATTGGTCGTAGACCATAGGAATCTCTTGCTTCAAGGCTTCCGTGAAGGTAAGGTCCTCTCTTAAATGGAATATGGACCGTTTCTCGTCGGTCATTAGAGGGTGGTCGAGGTTGAGCCCCTCGTCTGGTTGTGTGAGGCTCGTTTCGCGCTCAAGAGCCGGGTCCTCATAGTCGGGGAATATATCTCGTAGGTATTGGAGGGAATTGTTTTCTATTTCTTTTTTGCCCAACTTTAATTTTGCCTGTTTTCCCTTGGGTATACCATGCGGGATTGCACCATTTTTGGGTATACTTTCGAGCCTTGCGTTAGACGACGATGGGGTACTGGCGTTCCTAAGACCAACTGGTTCAGAGCCTGAAGGATACCCACATTCGTCGTTAGCATTGGTTAGAGGCTTAGGGTTGTTGTTGGGGGCTAGTTGATTAGTAGTGTAGTCTTTTGTTGGAGCGAGCGTGGGAGTTAGGCTCGTCGCGACTACTGGTTGGGTGTTAACATTGAGAAGACCTAAAGACACTGTTCTTGTTCCAGATGGTAAGAGGGCATTGGCGAGGAATACTCCTTCGCTCGGCTCGTATGGTTCACGGAGCATTTCCTCCTCTAACCTTAGTGGAATGGGGACCACCATTTGAGACTGGCTTGGTAGGCAAAGGGGTTTCTCCAATGCCACCTTTTGTTTTGAGCCTGTATGGGTCTCAAAGTCATTGGGGTTGTTTTCCAACCTTGACCCATCTTGAAATAGGCAGCTGGTATTCCTCTGTGATAATACTTGGGAGACACCACCGGGGGTTGTCTCTGCTGCTACGAGCTGAGGTTCCCTGGTTTGGGTTTGCTCCTGCTGCTCTCTGGGTTTCGACTTGGTGGCTTCACTGTGTAGCGGAATTGCTATCTCTACTGGATTGATTTCCTTGCGAGGAAATCGTAGCGTTTTGTTTGGGCCTTCAATGTTACCATGTTTTGAGAGAAAATCATTCCTTAATAGGCCATCATTGGGGAGCCCTGGCATGTTTCGCGCAATTTTGAAGGTGCATGGGAGGGGGGTTTTTAGACTGAAATTCCCCTGACAGCTCCCGAGGGTTTTTCCCTGGCCATGTGCTGTTTGGAATGTATTTTTTTGAGTGGGATCTGGTAGTTTGGGATCCTTGAGATTATGTGCTTTTAGATTGGTAACCTCAGCGCTTTTGGCAACTAGTAGTTGAGCATTGCCGTTTAGGCTTATGTCAAGTGGAAAGTTGACTAGTGGGGTACTGTTTATGGGCGTCTGAGGTCCCTCGTTCATTTTATTCTTATTATTTATGTTCGAACCGGGACGTCTTGGTTCAGACCGTGAGGAGTTTCTCGATTGTGAGGACTCCCAAAGCTGTCTTTGTCGACAGTCATGCAAGTTGTGGCTGTGCCTTCCGCAAAAGTCACACGTGAAGCGGATATTAAGTACCCTTCGGGTGTTACCGTTTGCCTGATTTGGGCTGTTTGACGGTTGTGGGCGGGGCTGCGGCTGTTGGAGATAGTTTTGTTGGTATCGATTACTATTGTTCAAAGGGGGTCCACTACGATTGTATTTAAGGCGCTGCTCTTGGAGGCTATTGGGAAAATTTATTCTTGGGCGATCTGGCGGGCGTTTACAATCCCGCGCGTCGTGATTAGTGGCCCTACAAATGGTACAGAAAGGAGTATTTTTCCTTTTGATGCAGTCTGCGTATGTGTGTCCCTTATTCAGGCAGTAACTGCATGAGACTTTCGCCAATGGGTTCCCTTGTGGTATTTGAGGCTCTGACGTTACGGGTGAAGCCTGTGATATTGAAGTATTTTCTGAGGGAACCTGTGAGGGTGGGGCGTAAGTCGGCAGTGTGTTGGGAGAAGAGAATAATGGACTACTAAAGACGGTGTGATGTGGAGTGTTGTAACCGCTAAAGGTGGTGTTGAGTGGAGTGATGGCGGGGTTTGGTCTTGTCTGCGGCGGTATGGGGTTTGGCACTATAATATTTTCTGCGTGTGGCGAAGTGAGACCGTTAAGGCCTAATTGTGAGGCGAGGATCCTTTCATATGGATGGAGGTGACTCTGTTCTGGCACAGCATAGGTTGGGGTACCTTGGGGCATTTGAGCCATTTGATATTGTGCAGGCACGTTCAGTGTCATTTGCTGGAGTCTCTCCATGTCAAGGGCCTTTTGTATTAAATTATCTAGGCCATCCTCGCCTGCTGGCAGGAAATACTGGCATAATTGAGGGTTTGTTACTCCCCCTCTTAGAGCATTTTTGGCGAAATCCTCCAGTTGCGATGTGACTGGGGTCGCTGATTTACCATATTTGAGAATAGCTGCTTCCACACATAGGGACAGCTGTAGCTTGATCCTAGTGATATAGGCTGTGAGGGGCTCCAAAGGGAACTGGCGTAAGGTGATCAGTTTACTCACTAGTTCCTGATACGTTTCCCTGGGGAGGTAGGTCCTACGGAGGAGCTTTTCGGCTTCCTCGAAGGTGGCTGGCTGGTTACAGGCAACTAATTGGTAGGCCTCTCCTCGGAGCCTTGTAGGGAAAATTTGCAAGAATGCATTCTTTTCAGGGTCCGTCAGGCACTGTAAGACTCGACGGCAACAACCTATGAAGATTTGTAAATCTGTTGCTGTGGTATGGCTATTTCCGCCAGTGAATATAGGAACCAATTGAGACGTTAGTTTGGCGACTTTTATTAACTCGTCCCCCATAACTATAGTGTTTCCTTTGGTGAGTTGAGGAATAAAAGAATCAAAAATGGGTTTGCCTAGAGAGTGCAGGGTGTCGACGGCGGGGGTGATGTCGGCGGGCGTTTCCAATGTAGTGCAAGTAAACAATATAGTATCTAGTATAAATTTTAAAAATTTTTTTTTTTTTTTTTTGACTAACCAACCTTAATTCCAAATTGTAAATATATTCTTTAAAATTGTATGTAAATGTACATTATAAAAGTCAAGAATATTATTATTATTATTTTTTTACCTGGAATTCATTTTTGTTATCGTTTATTTTTTGTCTTGTCTTCCCCCTTTTTTTTAAAAGTTATTGTTAACTATATGAGGCAATTAATATTTGTTATGGTTTATGTATTTTTATTGTAATGAGGTCGATAGTTGTATTAAATAAGATTAAAATTTAATAAGGGAAAACAACTTAAAAAGTTACTGAATTCAATTAATTAAATACTTGCTAAAAAACAAAATTTAAATAATTATTATCTATTGTTTTCTTATTTTTTTTTTTTTTCAAATTCTAACAAAAAAAATTTTATTTATAAAATTGAAGATTGATTTCCTCCCAATCTCCTCTTGACGTAATTAATTATTTTATTAATTTTAATGATTTAACTTTATTTTTTAATTATTTAGAATAAAATTTAAAATAGGGTTAAAATTTTTAGAATAAAAAGGAATTATATATATAAGGACTAAGATATAAGTAGCATCTTTTGTAAATATATTAAGTTTTGTACATACAATAACTTGGGGATAACAGTGATGGTGTGTCGACCACTCAGAAGATTTGGCCTGTTGGAGTCCTTGCTGGGGATGCAGGAGGGTCTAAAGGTGTGTATGGTTGAATATCCTAGTCTGCCGAGGTGTCGGTGGGCCTTGGTAGGGCTGAAGGGCCTGGTATACTTTGTCCGTCGGTGGGGGATTTTTTGGTGATTGTTGTCCCTTTGCTGGCCCTGTGACATAGGGCAGGTCCTGGGCAGGGATGAAGCCCACTAAAATTCCCGCGATGACATTATGGGGGTGAGCTCGTGCCCGCCTGGAGCAGAGGCACCGTGGTTGAACACCCCCGAGTGAAGATCTGAATCGATTGAGACCAAACAAACAGATTTGGATTGGTGGTGTGGAGATTGGTTGAAGGGTTGGCCGTCGGAGCCCTTGATGAAGTAGCAAGTTAGTGAAGGGCCAGAAATGTCTTCAATTCCCTCGTCGGGGGAGCGTCTGTGGACAGATCGTCCCCTTGTTGGTCCTTATGGACTTTATCCTGGGCAGGGATGAAGCCCACAAAAGTCCAGCGATGATATAATTTACGGGGGGGTAAATGCGTGCTCGCCTGGAGCAGAGGCACGTAAAGATGATTACCCCCGAGCGTTGATTCTTAATAGGATCCGAGGTCGTCGCCTCTGCTGATCTTGTGCCCTCAGCCTCGGCTCAGACTGAGTTCAAGGATAGGGTGCCTATATCCAGCACTCGATCAATAATTGTCAGGCTCGCCCGGATCCTACCGGCTGCGCCAATTGTTATATATAATTTTTTTTTCTTTGTGGTATAGGTTAGACTGGTTGGATTTTACTAACCTTTTAGTGTGTTAAAACTTCCTTCAACAAATTCAAACACTTGTTTCTCTTTGAAATTTTTATTTAAATCGACCACTTTATTCTGCTGTAACTGTAACTTATTTAACTTAATTATCTTTATAATTTTTATTTGAATCGGCCACTTTATTCTACCGAAAACTGTAAATTATTTAACTTAATTATCTTTATAATTTTTACTTAAATCGGCCACTTTATTCTACCGAAAATTGTAAATTATTTAACTTAATTATCTTTATAATTTTTACTTAAATCGGCCTCTTTATTCTTCTGTAAACCGTAAATCATTTAACTAATCAATTCCTCAACTGAAAAACGCTCCCGTAATGAGTTACACAACACCCTAATTAGCGAAAGTCCACCCGCCGCCGAACAAGGTATTGTCAACACTCTATCTATAATATTTTCGCCCGCTCGCGATCATGGATTAAACAACACTCTTTCGCGTAAAACCACCCGCTGGTGGTGACGGGTCAAACAACACTCAACTTTTTTAAATTTCCACCCGCCGGTGGTGACAAGGAAAAATTCCAAAACGGCGGGGAAACGCGCCCTTGAACTTTATTAGCCTGGCACCTGCGCAACTTGCTTACAGCGCGCTTCTCACGCGGCGCATTGCAAGTTGCGCGAAAGTTATCATTTGGGGTGGCTCAAGTTTCGTCTTGAAACTTTGGTTCAGGGCCGTTTCCCATGGAAAATTTACCGACGTATGTAAAAATGGATAAGTATATTTTGGAATTGTTAATTTTTAAGAAATTTTCCCTTCTGGGATTTTTTACATAACAACAGCGCGTTTTTCAAATCATCGGTTGTGGTATGAAATTTGATATAGTTTGCTCTTCATTGGCGTAGCCAGGAATTCGGTTGTGGGATTGGGGGTTGTTATAATATTCTATGGTGAGATGAACATCCAGCCGGTTTCTTTCTTTAGTGTCTTCTTCGTGTTTGCAATGCTATCTTCCGGGGATCGAGGTTATCACATACCCCTTCGCACGATGTGCAGATCGGGGAACATTGAGGCTTGCCTCCTTACATTCACAAGTAACTTCACAGCTTCTTACATTTTGAAGACTATCGATTTCTGGAGTATCGAGTCTGGTGCAGGGTTGAAAATGGTTGGCACTGGCACCAGACCAATCTTTGTTTTTTCCACCCCCACTAGTTCGGATCTCTCTGTTCCTGTCGAGTGTGGCTTGGTAAGAGACCATTGCGGCACGCTAAGTTTTGCCTGTATCTCAAATCATTCAGGCTAGTGTCTCTGGAACAATATATGGTCTGATAGAGTTTCGTCAGCGGCAAAACGAGTATTGCAGACGATTTGAGACATTATTTTTCCTGTTTTCAAAAAGAAGACATTCTGTGCATCAGGGCTACATAGGCCAATCAAAATCACCAAAAGGTGGATATCTTCTCCTTCTAAAGTCACATATACTTACATTTGACGGAGCCAACAAAAGCGCTGCTGTGATAATTATAGTACGCTCAAATTAGGAACAATTAGCGAAATTTTTCTTGGTATGAGACCGGTTACAATTGAAGTATTTGGATTGTCTAAACATGATCTTCACACCCCGTAGATCTACAAAAAAAAGGTGATTTTTGAGAATTATAGGAATTTTAGCGTTTTTTCTCCTTTTTATCTATTTTGAAAGAAACTATGCATTTTGGTGAAAATATCAAGGGAGCAAAGTTGTAGAGCATAAAATTTCCTACAAATTTTGTCTGTATTGTTTTTTCCGAATTCCTCATAGTTTTTCCGCTAGATGGCGTTTTGCGCCTTTTTTTAGATTTTGAGCGTCAGTTGATAATCAAAGCGTCCAAATAAATGCCGTTAAAAAACAGCAACTACTACTTTGATCTCATTTAATTTTTGCATAAAAATGCATAATTTTGGCTCCACATCTAAAGAAAGGCGTAAGGCGCCCTCTAGCGCAGCTCCACATCTGAATGTTTCACAGTGCAACTTATGTGCAAGTTTTGCATAGTATCTCTTCTCTCTATCTCTTCTTGTTCTCATGGTGCAAGTTCTACTTCCGTAAAGTGCTCTATCTCTTGGTATACAATTTGCAGTCCTGTTATCCCTTGTGTCCATCTTACCACCATTCCTGCTGCTTCTCCACGGCCATGAGCGAGAGGAGCAGCAGGCCTATTACCAAATCAAGGATCAACTTATGTGTTAATTGGTGCCGAAGTTTTCCCTGTAAAAACATTCCTAATGTTATCGTTTCCGTTCCATTTTTAGGATCTGATCTAGCAAAAGGAAATTTCAATATTCGTTTAAATATAGCAAGACTTATGGAGGTTTTATTAGGTCTCTAGAAATCAATATTGAAACAACAATAACAAAAGCAACTTATGTGTTACACAATTTTCTCAGATCAAAAAAGATTTTTTTAATGATTTCAATTAATTTTTCCCTAAGCTCCAATAATTGCAATTTTTCTGCGAACACACGTCCTACACATTTCAACTGGCGTTGAACGTCAAGCCTACTTTTAGTTTTTTATGTGAAAGTCAAAGCTTAGGAGTGGCCTTTACCAGTCCGTCATTGTGCAATGTCTAGAAGAAATCTAGGTTCGAAGGAAGAAATAGAGGACAGGGCAGATTAATAAGAGTCTGGTGGGTGCTAAAGGAGGAGGCGATGGACCTAGCGTTTAAGCTCTTGGTTGTTGTAGGAGCTCAAACCAAAGAGAAGAAATTCACACGAAGCTCTTTAATGGGACTTTCGAATTCGCAAAGTCGATATACTCAAAAGCACCCAGCTGAGCCAGAGATGCAACCGTGTCGGGGTTAAGGGAAAGACAGCCTCTCCGAAGTGTTATGCCCCCGAAACAAGTAAATTCCATTAACCAGCCAAAAGACCCTAGGACGCTGGCGGTACCACAAAACCAGATGAAGTGGTACCGTCCGCTAGGTGAAGTCCCGACCTAAGCGGAACTTTGATGCCCTATTATTAACGATTTTAGCCGGCGAAATGCCTTAAGAAGGCTACTCTCAAACTACTCTCCACCCCTGCTCTACTCCACATCCTTTTATTATCTTGCAACATTTTCAACGCATTCAGACAAAAATAAAAACATAGCGATAAAAATTACCATAAAAAATTCAATATTTTGACTGAAAACACTCGCAGCGACACGCTTTTGAAATGTTGACGAATGTTCTTTGATAAATTACCACTAACAACGGCTGTCGCTGCCATCTGATGGGAACATATGGGAGTAAATATCCTTTAGATAATGTCATAAAAAAGGGAACCGAATGGAAAGTAATGGGTTACATTATTGCCCCAAGGACTAACAGCCGTGGTAATGTGCCCCACGACAATACGGGGGCGTATCGCAAACACAGTTAGCTATATTGAGGGTGTATTTACTCCCGCATTGTTTCTACTACTACCACCTTCCTCTGTTGGTTCTGCTCCTTAAAAAGGAAAGCGTGTTCCGCCTTCGTGTTTGTAGTAAACAACAATAAAACAGTGAACAGCTCTTTCATGTACCCATAGAAGCATGGTAGTAACTCGACACGTTCCTTGCTGAGAGTCCATTGTAACTTTTGCACAAGTTTAAGGATAGCGTGGAGGAGCCGTCAGACAGGAAGCTTTGCTCTTCTATATCATTTGCAGTTTTGGATTCTTTTTGTTAAAGTGATTTTGTGTAAAATGAGTCTGGGAAGGAGGATAATATCCTCTTCGGTATTCCTTATTTAAAAATAACATCCTGGTAACTGTTTGAGACCAAGGTATTGAACCCGAGAGCATTTGACAGGATCTCCACGGGGAGCTTTAAATTCCAACGAAAAATACGAAGGCGATAAGATTACCCAAAATTGAAAAAACAAATCTGCCATTTAAATATCACGACTTAAAAATATCCAGTTTTATATATTATTGAGATTGAGATAAGTACGAAACTGGTATAGCTTAAACATTTTTAAAGCTTAAGGCGAAAATTGTAAATTCTTTTTTTAAAGAAAAATATAAACGTTTTTAAGCAAGGAAATTTTAAATCTCTCACAAATTTGTATGTATGCACGTGCGTACGTATAATTCATGATTGGTGGAACTGTGATTATTACTTTCGACCGGTGGATACCAGTAACTTTCCTGAAAGAGGATAGCCTAATATGGCATATACTCAATCCACATTACGGAAAACTCGCGTGAGAATTTGGCAGAAATAGAAAACCAAAACTTTCTTTTATTTTTGCAGTCGGAGTACCGTTTTAATTAGTTATTCTGTAACATTTGTACGCCGACGCAAAAATACAGATTATACATATACGATGGTTGTGTGATACTTAACAAAATGACTATTTAAAGTTAATATTTCCTACAGTAGTTAGACAATATCTTATATATTTATTATACACACATTGACTATACTAAGAGAACAATGTCTTCTATAACTTCCCAGCGGGAAATGGAGTGCTCCAATAGCGCTGTTTTAGCACTCCTTAAAAAGCTTACAGCGCTCCCGTTAGGCTCCAGTTCCATATACTTTTTAACATTGCATGTCATTGCAAGGGAGCATACGTTTTTATGCTCCTTCAAAAGCGTTCTAGGAGCATTATAAAAAAACTTTTTAATAAGGAATTTTCATGGACGCCTGTGGATATGTGATCCGGGTGTCGGAAAGCTTTTATATTGTTTATCTTTTGAAATTGCCTTTTCGTTTCCAACCGCGAGTGTGATTTTACCAAAGCAGGCCCCCAACTAAACTCTAACCACTTTTAAAGCTGCTTGTCCTTCGTATCGAACGGAGCCGGTCCATTGAGTATTCTAATGCCACCCTTTATGGTCATCCAGATAATCGCTCATTTTCTTCGTTCTATAAAATTTATGAAAGCTCCGGTAATGCTCCCCTGAACTGCGCTCCCAATTTTTCCCACTGGAAACCACAATTGTTTCTGTCTTACATTAGTACTTAAAACTTGTTTTGGACTTTTTAGTTCATTTTTTTGTCACAGCGACATCGTGTTTTTTAATTTTTTAATTATTTTGTTTTTTATTTTATGATATTTTAGTGAATCCGTTAACCAATGTAGTTGTTATTAGGCGATTTTATTTTACTTCTCATTATCAGGACTTACAACTATTGAGATACAGTTTTAATGCAAGAGTAAAGTTGAAGTTTGGTTTATTCCAGCTAAATTGAGACACGCCGACAGATTAGGCAAAAGTGGTGCTTGGATCAATTAGTATATAGGCTGCATTCGAAAATTCAGCCAGCTGCGCAGAATTGGCAGCACATCATTCAAAAAATCAAACCGCTGCAAAAATATTTCAGCCGGGCATTCAATTTTTCAGTTGCAGGTGATAGCCCTGCGCAGCAGTCACAGTAAACCAAAGTTAACTGCAAATGCAAGTTCTGCTTCTGCGAAAATGGCTGAAGAAGTAGTTATTGAGTAAGGAATTATTTTTGCGAATATTATTACTGCATAATATTATTAGATATTAAAGGTCTGCATGAATGCATTCATTTTTCCTTCTAAACGTTGTACACTATGAAACTTTTCAAAGTTTATCTCACTCATTTAAGCAAGTGTACAGTGAAACAAAGAGAATACAAACAATAACCAAAACCTGTGCAATATTCATTTGCCTCGTATCAAAACCTGTACAATGTTTGTTTTTTCTAAAGCTCTCTCTCATTCAAAGCTTTCAAAACAAATACAATGATTAAAGGGTAAAACATAGTAAGTACAATGAGTGCACTGAATGTATGCTTCACGAAGGCGCAGACGTGAAAAGCTTTATTAGGGAAAGAATTTCCCTCATTCACATTTTCTTACCGCCCAAGAAAAGATTATTGCGTCTGCATCAAAAAACATATCCCATATATTTACTATAATTTACTTTTATGCGCAATTTCATTCTGCAATAATGGAAGTAAATGAGGTAAGTTAATTTTTCCTTTATAATTTCTGGATGTGCCTATTTTTCCTACATATTTAATTATATAAACAGGGGTCAACAAACGATTCATTTATGACAGAATCATCTAATGCCACCATCGCTGGATTATTAAATAATTCAGCTATTAAAAGTAAAATTTTAAGCGGAGAATTTAAAATAAACAATAAACGAGGCAGAAGTAAGGTATGGGATGTATTTGGTACAATCGAAAATGAATCTGGAGAGGAATTGGAAAACACGGTTGCGTGTAGGACTTGTAATAATGTTTATAAATTTAATCAAAAAAGTACGTCAAATCTAGTGAAGCACAAGTGTTATGTAATCTCTAAAACTAAAAATAATGCTACTTTTCCAAAAATAGAAGTAGATATTGAAACAAAGATAAATGCAGTCCGTGTTGTTACACAATGGACAGTACAAAATTGCCGATCGTTTAAAATAGTTGAGGACTCTGGATTAAAGGAACTGGCAGAATTTCTCATATCAGTTGGTGCAAAATATGGAGAAAATGTAAACGTAAAAAAGTTATTGCCTCATCCAACAACAATTTCGAGGAATATTGAAAAATTATACAATATATATTTTAACAACATAAAAGAAGAAATTAATTTAATTAAAAAAATTGGATTTGGTCTTACATCAGACTTATGGACTGATAATTATTTAAGAAGGACTTATTTATCGTTGACAATCCACTTTATAAAAGATGGCCAATTATTTAAGAGGGTTTTAGGATTAATATCAATGGAAGGGGTACAATGTACAGGTAATTATTTGTAAAGTTATTTACTATTTGTACTATGACTAGAACTGGTTATGTTATTTCTAGGTATAAATATAAACTCAAAAGTTCGTAATCTGTTAAACGATTTTAATTGCGAGCTCGATGATAACGTCTGTATAGTAACAGACAGAGGTTCAAACATGGTTGCGGCATTTCGTTCATGCAATCATATTTTTTGTATAAACCATTTGCTTCACAATATAGTAGAAAAATCCATAAAAGAAATTACTGCAATTAAAGAATTGTGCGGTATCTGCAGTAAGCTTGTTAAATATTTTAAAAAGTCGGGTATAAATTCATCATTACAAACTACTTTGAAAAGTTTTGCACCTACACGATGGAACTCAATATATTACTTACCTCTTTCCATTGAGAAAAATTGGAGTGATATAACTAATATTTTACAAGAAAAAAATGAACTGCATAGAATTAATAATATTAATTTAAGCTACATAGGCGCAGTTGTTAAACTACTACAGTTTTTTGAAGAAACCTCGAAAAAATTGGAAGCTGAAAATTATGCAACATTGCAATTTACATACGTGCATATTCATCATTTAAAGAAAGTTTGTGTAGCTAACACAGATGATTTAGAAATTATTAAGCATTTTAAAGAAAAGTTAAATACTAATTTGCAATCAATTGTTTTAGAAAATATGACCATCTATCACAGAATTGCACTATTTCTATTCCCTCCAGCAAATAAGCTAATTCAGTTTACCGAAACTGAAAAAAACCTGGTCAAACAAAAATGTAAGACCATAATGAAAGGTTATTTGGAGGAAATAAGTGAACAAGAAGACCAGAGTATATCTAGATCAAGAGTTTCAGCGTATAATGCAGAACTTTTTGGAGACTTTGTGCAACGAACAGAAATTATAAGTTCTGAAGAAATAATCCATAACGAAATATCTGTATATGAAAATAGAAATATTGTTCTTCATAATGATTTCAATGCAGTAGACTGGTGGTACTTGCACAGAAAAGAATTTCCTCTAATGTACAAAATGAGCTGCCAAATATTAGCTATACCTGCAAGTAGTGCCGCTTCTGAAAGAACTTTTTCTGCAGCTAGAAATTTAATCACAGAAAAGAGGACTTCCATCGGTTTTAATTCTAATAATGTAAATAAAATAATGTTTTTGCATTCGAACATAGATAAAAATAATATCTCAACTGAA
This sequence comes from Thereva nobilitata, assembly GCA_963855945.1. Classification (NCBI taxonomy): domain Eukaryota; kingdom Metazoa; phylum Arthropoda; class Insecta; order Diptera; family Therevidae; genus Thereva; species Thereva nobilitata. Next base: position 42,593,625 of record OY979694.1, on the reverse strand, counting down.
TTACACAGAGAATCTGTACTTGCCATTGATTAATTTAGTTATGTATGTTTTTAAGCGGACTGAATAAATTTTCTATTCAATTAACAATGCATTCTTAATTTATGAATAGTTATATTCATTCACAAATAATAATTAATATACAATTATATAAATATTATTATACAGAAGATAACACTATAGCAACCAATAAATAAATATAACCATTTTTCTTCACGTATCTAAAAAAATGTATTCCCAAATATGTAATTAAGTTAAACTAAACTACTCATTTTTTCCGCGTCTCATAATTATTAATTTTTTCAAATTAATTAGTATGAACTCACTGTACACTTATTTTAGTGTACATTTATTTTGTGTATACTTCTCTTTTGAGTACACAGCAGTTATATATTTTGTTTCAATACGTTTTACACTCTCTTCTACCAGAATTACCTCTTCATATCATTCATTCGATTCAAAAGCTTTATTGGAAAGACAGTGAGTATTTGGATTGCAAGTGAATGTTTTGAAAAAGCTTTTGAATGCATTCACGCAGATGTCTATTAGATATGTCTATATATATTAATTATAATTTTTTTTATACATTATTATTGTATTGTAGTGAGGAATTGTTTGCTGTGCTTAATGGGGAAGAGTCTGACGAGTGCCAAAACAGTGGAGTATGGAAAACTGATGATGTGAGACTCCTTATAGAAACAAGGTTTTCATTCGAGGAACAATTTACAAAAGGCGAAAAAGCCCGCTCGACATTGTGGAACATGATTTATAAATAAATGAAGACAAAAAACCCCAATATTACGGTGTCAGTGCATGAAGTGAAGAAGAAATTTAGTAGCATGCTCGTTACGTATAACCGTATAAAGAAAAGGAACAGTAAAACAGGAAGAGATGCTATACGTTGGAAATACTACGACAACTTTGATAAAATATTCGGCTCCAAGCATAACATAGTACCACCAGTAGGATTAGTTATAGATTCGTTGGAAATCGAAAATATTACACCGGCATTAAGTGGAGACCGTTCCATTGCACCTTCTAATGCCTCAAATAGTACAAGCGCCGTTGACGGGTCCATTCCATCTTCTAATGCATCAGATGGAACAATCGCAGCAAGAACTCCAAACAAAGACTATTCAACTACGACATCCTGTTCTAAAAGGAAAAAACCGGGAATTTCTTTGGAAATGCTTAAATATTGGCAAGAGGAAGACGCAAACGAAAAGCAAAGACACGAAGAGTATATTGCAATTGAGAAGGAAAAGAATGCCATCGAAAAAGAGAAATTAAATTGCTTGAACGAAATAAAGGATATTTTGGCGAACCTGACAAAGAGGGATCCACAGACCTGACAAAGTCTAGAGTTATATGTTGTGCATTAATGGGCATTAATCTTTTTTATGGTTATGTTTATGGTGAAACAATTTTTTTTTTAAAGTTATTTATTTAGTGAATAAATATTTGTTTATGCTTATAAATAGAGTTTTTTTCAAAACAAAACGTGTAAGATTTAGGGTGTAAATCCTGCAGTCATGCGAACTACACTAGTATGAGAGCGTGCAATACTAATACGCACATTTTACTCAAAGTTTTCATTGTATAAAGTTTCTGCAAAAAAACTCCTTTTTAGCCTTCCACCTGAATTTGAGTCTGCGCAGTCAAAAGGCAAGCTTACTTCTTCGTTCGGGGTATCTCCAGGGAATTCGTATTCTTCATTAAACTGATCATTGTCTTCATTTATTATAATATTATGTAATATGATGCAAGCAAGTACATAATATTTAGCATAGGGAAGGTGGGGTAAGACGGGGTAGCGAGGTAAGATGGGGACCGTAACAAAACTGATGATACGATGTCGCAAGAAATCTTGTTCTAACGCCTTCTGACGGCATTTAGAAGCAGTTTTCAGTGCCATAGATATTTTGGTCGAAGTTGTGCGCGTTGTCATTTTGTAAGTATTTTTTCAATTTTATGTGGTTTTATCTAATTTTTGACGTTGATTAAGTACGTGACTGGTCAAAATATATGGTGTACAAGTTCTATGTTATATTTTTTTATTGATATTTGCTTATTTAACTATTCGAAATTCAATAACTCCTTCGGGAATGCTTCGTTTTATAACCTCAAAAAATTTAGTAAAACTTGGAGTGTAGTTTGGGAAAGATGCCCACACGGACAAAAATATATCTACAAATATATTTTCGATATATGTTATATATTATTAATATATAACTATATATTATGTTTATATAGGTATATATTTTTTATATATAGGTATATACTTAACAGAATTATATTCTCAACATATATTTTTGACTTTTATATTCAATTTATATTCAAAAATATATATGATGAATTTATAAATCATGAATTTATATCATTTATACAAAAAATATATATTATTAAATTTCAAAGCCTAATATATTTTTTACAAGTATATACATATACATAATTTATATATATTTTAGTGTATTTCATATACAGGGTGTAATGCATAAAGTAACAAAGCGGCCGGCTGTGGATAGGTTTTGGATAGACGAACAAAAAATCGTATGCATTGGGGGGGGGGGGGGGTGGGGAATCGTAACGGTTTAGCCGCTAGGGCGTTTTGAAGTTTTTTTGCTAGAGTTTTACATATCACCCTGTATTTTTGTAACCCTATGACCTATTTTCATAAATAAGGTATCAGTGTACGCAGAATACTCCCACCTATCTCAAGCTGTAAAAATGAAGGTTCTACCGTAGCAATGAGTCATCAAAGTCAAAATTTTGGTTTTTTTACTAAAATTTCAACTTCTCATTTTACTAAAATTTCAACCACCATTTTCTCCAAAAAATACTGAGGCTGTTCAACTCCAACGTTAAGGCAGTTCTTTTGTACGGTTGCGAAACATGGAAAGTCACCCAATTCATCACAGGGCGCCTACAAGTTTTCATCAACAGATGCCTACGTCGTATCCTAAAAATCCGCTGGCAAGATAGAATTTCAAATGAAGAACTATGGCGCCGTGCCGGCCAAGAAAGGATAGACGATCAAATCAGGCGAAGGAAATGGAATTGGATTGGCCACACCTTGCGACGCGAAGACGATAATCTAGCCAAACAGGCCCTTGACTGGAATCCGCAAGGATCCCGTCGAGTCGGAAGACCTAGAACAACGTGGAGGAGAACCCTATTATCAGAGGCCGCAACAGCCGGGAGATCCTGGTCAGAGCTGAGAGCTGTCGCACAAAACAGAGTCCGCTGGAGGGCAACTGTTTCCGCCCTATGTCCCATGAGGGATTAAAGGAGCAATTAGTTTAGTAGTTTAGTGTGAGTTCAACTAGAGAACAATAAAGCGATATGATATATGCATACTCTCTTTTTGTGAATGAATGCATTCAGCCCGAAAATCCTTGGAATATATATAACTATATATAAATATATATATATTGTATTTATATATATTCAATATATTAGTTTATATATTTTTATATATTTCTAAATATATATTTAAATATATAAAATATATATTGTGTATATATTTTTATATATTTCTAAATATATGTTTAAATATATAAAGTATATATTATTCATATATTTTTTATATATTTCTAATTATATATTTAGATATATAAAATATATATTTTTATGTATTTTTTATATATTCGGAATTATATTTAATAATATATTTTTTTTATATGAAAAGCGGCAAGATCTTATATATTTTATAATATATTTTGAATATAAATAACATATATTTTTTAGTATATTTTTAAATACATCAAAAATATATATTCATTTATATTTTCTCATATATTTTTGTCCGTGTGGGTGGGGTACCTAGTTGCGGGTAAGACAGGGTAGGTACCCCATCTTACCCGCTTATTTATTACTTCTTGGATCACGATTTAAGAAAAAACATTTGTTACTAGTTGGGTTAATTTAATATATTTTTATAGGTTATGGTTCGAAATTACAAAAGAAATTAGCCGTTCAAGAAGTTTTGGATGGAAAAAGGGGTTATAAATCAGCCAGAAAGATATATAATGTCCCCCAAACCACACTCGAGCGTAAAGTTAACCAAGCCAGACAAAATGGGAATAGTATACCAAATGTCAAGGTTCCTTTGGGTCCAATTTCAACAGTTTTTTCCGCAGAAGAAGAACAAGAACTTGTCACTTATTTAAAAGAAATGGAAGGACGGTTGTTCGGTTTGTCAACTTCAGAATTGCAGAAATTAGCGTATGAGTTAGCAGTTCGTAACAACAAACAGCATTAATTTAATGTTGAAAAGGGAAAAGCTGGTAAGGACTGGTTGCGAGGATTCTTAAGCCGCCATCCTGACTTGAGCTTGCGAAAGCCGGAAAATACATCAGCGGCTCGAGCTGCTGGGTTTAACAGAGTGTCCGTTGGACATTTTTTCGAACTGCTAGGAAAAGCGCTTGACGATCACCCTTTTACTCGAGACAGCTGTCCATATCTGCCCGGTGTGTGAAGATAAGGACGATTAAACTTTCTATACCCCATCTTACCCAAAGGGGTACCCCGTCTTGCCCTATATATGGGGCAAGATGGGGAATTTTAGTTATTTTTTTTGAATTGATATTTATATAAGAAGAATTATATTTTTTTTTTGACTGATTAGAATTTAAAAGAAGAAAGCTTGATTATTTTTTTAATAAAATTTACTACATTGTGCACTTAAAAATTAAGGCATTTATTTGTAAAATACCTTAAGGTCGCCGTCTTACCCCACCTTCCCCTATTTGACCACAGAAATATTTAAAAACTTCATTCTTCTGAACTTGCTGGTTAAAATGCCAAAACTCTCTTCTATAAGAACTCTTGTAGACGACAGAAGCTTATTAAAACGCACTTTCTTTCGATCTAGGTAGCCATTATCTTTAAAAGGGACCATCATGTAAGGTCGCAAGGGATATGCTGTATCACCTAGTAAATGACAATTACTTGGCAACATAATACACAACCCACACAATAGCATCATGGCTTCGCCCAGGCCATCCAAAAAACACATTTATGAATCTGTATGAAGAATCACAAATTCCCTGAAAATTAAATAAACTGCATTGTGGAATTCGGATAATGTATACCTGCAAGATAAGAGAATGATACCCCTTTCTATTGTAGTAACTACTACTGCTTTCCTGTGGTGCTGGGATTGCAATATGCATACAGTCCACACATCCAACAACTCCTGGGAAGCTGTTGGGGTCCTTAGTGAATCGAATCTTCTAACCAAGGTCCACATTTCTTCAGTAGATGGCCACTTTATTATCTCTTTTGACAACATTACTAAGAGATTACAGATGTACATTACTGAAGAGTGAGCAGTTCCTTGAGAAACATTAAATCTATCGGCTATGGCTCTGAAACTATCCATATTACATAAGGTCCACAGCGTCAACAGAATAGCTTTTTTAATTTCAATTCTCGGACGTCTTGAGCTTCGTTTCATTAATTGCTCCAGTTTGCTCTGCAATAACTGTAAGCAGTAAATAGTTCAAGGTTTTGTCATAATTGAATATGCTTACCTGAAAGCAGTGCCTTGTCATTCTAAAGTGTCTGCTGAAGGTTTCGTTGTCATATTTGTCGATTACGTCCATATAATTACATATTTTTTCAACTCTACTTCTTGGTATTGCGCTCAGGGGCGTTTCCAGCCAACTGGCTTAGGGGGGGTAATTTTAAAAAAGGAAAAACTTGGATATTGTTTTTATTCCATAAATACCAGTTGCACCCTCCCCAAGCCACCCCTTGCTGAAGTTGCCATTTCACCCCTCCCCCTTAGCAAATGGCCAAAAATGTCTGCCACTAGTATTTAACGGTTATTCAGCCCTAATAGAACCTACCCACGCAGCGGTAGAATTTTTTTTCAATTTTAGCCCCTTTTTCACCCCACCAACGCCCAACTCGAGGTTACCAAACGACTGAAGGTTGGGACGAAACGATATTTTCAAGTGCCAGGAAGGAAGAATGTCATCACTTCTCTTACGGCGCTTGAGCAGTTAACTTCATTTTGTTTGTACATAGGCTGTTTCCACACGAGTGTACACACGACAGACAGAAGTCGTGTGCAATCGTCAATTCCCTTTTGGTGTTGGGTGAAAAATCGTATGAGCTTCTACACGAGGGGACAACTTGCAGGCAACAAATCATACTGGCTCTGCTGTTGTTTGAGATATTCTCTTTGCGAGCAAAAGGGAATTTCAGAAAAAAACAACAACAATGCAAGAGCTGTCAAAGTGTTCGATCAAAAATCCGATGAAAATATCATTCAAATTTGTGTGCCCTCACCATCGTCCTCTCTCACCCTCTTCTTCATAAACCACTTTGCAGCCCACTCTTGTCATGTCGTGTGTACGCTCGTGTGGAATCAGTCATAGAGTGCCATATTAGCGGTAGTCTCATGTATCGGTTCCTTCCACGACTCTCCAACAGTCTTGGAAAAATTCACCGTCATAGATCGCCGACTAGATTCGCCATAACTTTACTTGTTTGTTTGAAATATTGGTAATTTTCAAGAATAAACGTAAATAACGAAGGAAAATTCTTAGGGGGGGTAATTACCCAATTACCCCCCTCTGAAACCGCCCCTGATTGCGCTATATTTAAAATAAACTTTTAGCAATTTTAGTTTCCTTTTCCTACTTTTGAAACGCTTATATATAACTTTTCTGCAAGCACCGCCTTCGCCTAACAGAAAAGGAATAACTAAATTTGACATTTCAACAACCACGCTTTCCATTTTCAAATAATGGCGTAATATTTGCAGCCACCCGTATAAAAAATGTTCTTCCTTTGACAGTTCTCTTTGCAGCTGCGTGGCTGCGATACTGCCAATTCTTCACAGCTGGCTGAATTTTCGAATGCAGCCATATAGAGATGTGAGCGAAAATTCCATTGGCTCCATTAAACGATTTTAACGGTACCTCAGCCATCTCAATCCGTTCAAGCGTTTAGAAGTTATGGTGGTACAAAACAACGTACATACACACAACAAACCTCAACACATTAGACTCCTTTTTTTGGGGCAGTCGTGTAAAAATTCAGGCATGAACATTTATAAGTACATCCGCATCGGCATACGCGAGTGTTGTTTTACCAAGCAGTCCCCCAGCTAAACACTAACCACTTCCAATGCTGCTTGACCTGCGCAATCGAACGAGAACCTTTTTACTGAGTATGCTATTGGCACCCTTTCTGGTCACCAAGTTAGTAGCCCCTTTTCTTCGTCCTCTACAATTTTTTAAAACAATACAGGCGATTTCGTGCTTAACTGTGTGCTAGCTTAATGAAAAAGTTGAATTTGATGACGACTACACTGATAAAAAAAATTTCTTAGCTTAAAGCACTTTTTCTTGAACTAAGCAACTCATGTTTTGGATATAACGAAAACAAAATTGTCTCGGGATAAGCAATACTCATAGTCTTGGTTTTATTGTCTTGGATGAAGACAAAAGTTGACTTGAAGTTAAAAAAATTACGAAACCGATGATATTATAATTGAAAAAAATTCAAGTTCTAAAATCGGTCTTAATAGTTTGTGATACATTTTTAGAGCGTGAAAGCCCGGAAAACGAAAAAAGTCCGATGAATTAAGAATTTAGTTTCTTGAGTAAAAAATTAAGCAATCTTAGTTCGAGAAAGAAATATCTTGGTCGAAAAACATAAGTATTGAGCGAAGAAATTTTTTTGCTTGGCTCAAGAATTTCCAGTGTCTTCCTCTGAGACCGCATTCTCATGTTAAGACTGAAAAATTTTTCTACTCAAGACAACGAAACGAAGACTATCGAATTGCTGGAATCAAGACAATTTTTTTATCAGTGTATTATATAATACTCTTATCTATCTCAGGCTTTATTCTACGAAAATATTGTTTGCTTCCGTTTTAAATTTGAGCTTAGAAAAAGACCCTTTGACAGTGTTCGTGCGTACCAGCTGCATGCTAGCTGCGGGCTAGTTTCGTTTTTACTCGGGTATATTCTCAATCACAAGTCCACGTTCCCGCTCATTTCCCCTCTTTCCCGAGTAAAAATAAAAACCGGCCTTACAAAGGGCGAACACCGGCCGCTTGGCTTTTTAAGGGGCATATGATGGCCGTAGAGTTTTTAACCATTTTTAATGGGAGCACATCCGGCCTTACGACGGCCAAATTTGACCAAAAGATTTAAAAGGCCAAGTACTGAGCTGTAGAAACGGGCATTCGACGGGAAATTTGAGCAAAAAAAAGAATCTGCACCAAATGTATAGTTGAATGTGTTTTATGGGAACTTCATCATTTTTGTTATGTACAATGGTTCTTTCGATTTATCCTACTTAAAGATATCGATGCACAGGAGAAACGAGCTCGCCAGTCGTCGGTTTGTTGTACGTGAAGTGTGTGGTGCCTGTTGATTTATATTTTAGTGGGAAATTTTGTTATTTAATGGCTTGAAAAAAAACACAACCGAAAAAAAATCAAACATTTAATTGCAGTGAAATATATTTTCTTATTATTATCAGGAGCTCCACAGCCTATTGTTGGCCTTGGCTTCCTCCAGCATTCGCCTCCATGATTCCCGATCTCTGGCTCGACTTTTCCAGTTTCTTATTCCCAACTGCCTCAAGTCTTCTTCGACGTCATCTATATATCTTTTCTTAGGCCGGCCGGGTCTGCGTTTTCCTGACGGTACTTTCCCCAGCACTATCTTTGTCGGGTTCCGTTCCGCACCTCGTTCGACGTGACCAATCCATCGCAGTCTGTTTATTTTGATCACTTTGACAATGTTTGGAATCTTGCTGATTTCATACAACTCTGAGTTGTATCTTCTTCTCCAAATGCCATCAACCTGTATTCTTTTGTAGATCGAACGAAGAATTCTCCTTTCGAATCTTCCTACCAATGCTTCGTCTGCGTTTTTCAATGTCCACACTTCCGAACCATATAGTAGGACAGGCCTTATTAGTGTCGTGTAAAGTGCCAGTTTCGTCTTCCTTGATATATTTCTAGACGTCAGGTGCCTGCGTAGACCAAAGTAACATTTATTAGCCAGTGCTATTCGTCTTCTGATTTCGGCCGATGTATCATTACCTTTTGTTATAATCGTGCCGAGGTACACAAACTCATCTACTGCTTCTATATTGTAGGTGTCTATCGTTATGTTCTGTCTGCTACTTCTGGCGTTTTTTGTGTACATATACTTTGTTTTGTGCTCGTTTATTTCCAACCCGATTTTTTTTTGCGGCTTGCTCAAGTGCTACAAAGGTCTCCTTCATGCTCTCAAATGATCTTCCAAGGATAGCTATATCGTCGGCAAAGGCTAATATTTGCACTGACCTATCGAAGATGCACCCTGATGTGTTAATCGATGCATCTCTTACTGATTTTTCTAGGGCCACGTTGAATAACAAGCAGGATAGTGCGTCGCCTTGCCTTAATCCTCTATTTGTTCTGAGGGGTGGGGATAGTTCACCATCTATTCTGACTCTACACCTTGCATCTTTCATCGAAATTTTCGTCAGTTCTACTAGGTGATTAGGTATTCCGAGCTGCTCCATAGCATCAAATAACTCATTACGGTTCACACTATCGTAAGCATATTTGTAGTCGATGAATAACATGTGGATGTTTATGTTAAATTCAACAGCTTTTTCTAGGGTTTCTCTGAGTACAAATAGCTGGTCGGTTGTGGATCTTCCAGGACGAAAGCCGCATTGATACTCTCCTAATATTCTTTCCACGTATGGTCGTAGTCTACTATAGAGTACACGTGAAAATACTTTGTACGTTGTGTTCAATAGCGTTATTCCTCTATAGTTGTTGCAAGATAGAGGGTCTCCTTTTTTGTGTAAGGGACACACTATGCCCTCGTTCCACTCATCAGGCATTTCTTTCCGTCTCCAGATTTCCACTATTACTTCATGTAGTTTTTGGATAGTTTCCTCTCCGCCTTGCTTAATGAGTTCTGCAGGTATGCTGTCAGACCCTGATGCCTTATTATTTTTTAGTGCTCGCAATGCCAGGCGTACTTCCTCTATGGTGGGGGCTGCTGTGCTGTCATTCTCATCATCCGCGTTCATGTTCTGCACATTTCGGGTACCAATGTGCTCCTGCTCTGGGTTCATTAGTAGTAGTTCCTCGATATGCTCTGCCCATCTAGCCAATACTTCGTCCTTATTACTTAATATCTCCCCACTTTTATCCTTGCACATTGTCACTCTAGGCTTAAATTCTTTCCGTTGTTGGTTTACCTTTTTGTAGAAGTTTCTTGCATCATTTAAGCTTGCTGATTCTTCTATTTTTTCCATTTGTTCTTCCCAATACTGCCTTTTTTTCGCTTTGTGCATTCTCTTCTCAGCTTATTTTCTTATAGGATGGCGAACATCCACGTTTCTGCCACTGTACCACCGTCGTATACCAGTAATAGCAACCATACGGCCGCCGTACCACCGTCGTATGGCCGTTATTGGAGCTGTAAGGCCGTTGTTTCACCGTCAGTCGTCCCCTGTACGGCCGTACTGTCCTGCAACGACCCTTCTGTTAACCGCCAGATGGCCGAGGACTATATTTCAATCACAGTCGGTATTTGCCCGTTCTAAGGCCATCATTTATTTTTACTCGGGTTTATGGTGCGGGCTCTACTTATTCAACAGAGAATAACGTCTTGCTAAAACCGGAGTATACCTAAGGAATGCATGTACAAAAATGTACGAAAATCCTCACTTATGTGCGACTCATTCGAGTTATTCCTCACTCACGAGCGAGAGATGTTTACTCGTGTGTGAGTATTTGTTTTCAGAAATGTCCAAACTCGCCCATGAGTCTTTGTGGCTTTGGTTTAGTTTCGTGCGGCATGATATGAGGCTTGGGAATGTGTGGGGTTGTTTGGGAGGGGGAGGTGTTGTGCGAGCATTTTCTTGAAGTGTGCAAGTGCGGAAATGTTCCACAAGAATTCTATGACAGCGACTTGCTGTATTGCCTTAAGTAATCGAATACCTCCCGATACGTAAATTCCGCAATATTGGAAAGCCTATCACGATGATGACCTCAAAAAAGTGGCGCAGGTTGTACTTACAGTTCCAGCAACGCAAGTCTCTGTTGAAAGAGCTTTTAGCGCCTTATCATTAGTTTTGACCAAATAAACTTTATAATATATATTTTAAACTTTTATTATTAAACAGTCCTTATTCAACTTCTTTTCTTTTTGGGTGAGTGAGCGGTGAGTACACTCATTATACGCTCACTCACGCTCCTGTGCAAAATGCTAAAAACTGTATCCTCACTCATGTGCATGAGCTGTCTATGTACACAGCCTCACTCATGAGTGCGAGCAAGCCGAAGTTAAAACCTTTTCTTCACTCATGAGTGAGAGTGATTTTTATTGTGTTTTATTTTTTTATCTCAAATTAAATACACCAAACTTGTTAGTTTAATTCATATTATTTATTATTATCTAAATTCAAGTATTATTAAATTTAATTCACAGAGTATTAATTCAATATTTAACATCATAACATCACTTAGTAAATTCTATTTCCTAGCACTACACTTAAAGCACAAAAAGGAAACCGGCGATGAAGCTGTCAGGCCATGACTCATCTGACTTCTTTTGTGGCAAAATTTCGACTGACTGCCAGAGATATGATATGATAACCAATGTTCAACTCGTAGCCGTAATAACGGAGGTTCATAGTCTGATTGCTTCATTTACATGTATACATTTATTATATATAAAAATGTGTATATATGTATTGATATAATATTTATAACACCTTCCTCCTCTTAAATAAGACTACTATATTGTACATCATACATACTGATAGACTTAACCTAATTTTCAAATTTCTACATATCTTACTTAGCCTACCAAAATGTTAGATATACTTCAGATTTGAGCGGCAGCCTTAGTTTTTCCTTTTTAGTTTAAGTCGCGACGATCGTCTAATCTCTAGGTTTTCGGAGGGGCTTCTGTTTCTTTTTAGTGCCCTAGGTTTCGGAAAGGTTCCAGCTTTTACAGGTAGATCTTTAGTGCTTTCTTCTTTTACCTTTCCTGATTGCTCGCCTGTAGATACGGGGACACTCACTCGCAAATCTAATCGGGACTTCTTTATTTGATTTCGGTGAATTAATCTCATGTTACCATTTATATCTATCCAATATGTATAAAGACTCTTTATTTTAATAATTTTTACCGGGATCCAATGAACAAAACTAGCTTTGTGATTCCTATACCAAACTACTTCTCCCGTTCTAAATGGTTGACTATCCTGCTTAAATTCTAAGTTTTGTTTGACATTTATTTCTCTATTTTGTTGTGTATTATTTATTAAATTAGTTCTCTGACTAGCGGAATAAGTTATTATTTCATTTTTATTTAAATCAAAATGTAATTTTTTTTTCATTAATGTTGTCCCATGCTACTTTAGGCTTAAAATTAAAAAGTACTTCGGAGGGCGACCTGGTAGTTACCGTAGAAGGAGTATTTCTCCAGTTTAGGAGAAATTTATTAATTTTTTGAGGCAAGGACATATTGGACTGCTCCAATAAAAATTTATAGAAGACTCTTTTAATGGTTTGTACCATTCTTTCTGCGGCACCATTCGACTGTGGATGATACACTGGACTTTTCGTGCATTTTATACCATTTTTATTGCAAAACTGAGAAAAATAAAACGCGTTAAATGGAGGACCATTGTCTGAGACAATTTCTTTCGGGAACCCAAATATAAGAAAGGTCTTCATTAATTCTTCGACTAGTTTTTGCGCATTCCAGGATGGAAGGACTCGAATATCGCAATATTTGGAATAGGTATCGACTAGTACCAGCATATTCTTTCCCCCAAAATGCATAAAATCTAAATGAATACGTTCAAAAGGATACGAAGTTGCAGGCCACTTTGATTCCACTGTTTCTTTTGGTATATTGGCAGTTTTTTGACAAATCTCACAACCCTGTACCCAGCTTTTGATATCAGCGTCCAGTTGAGGCCACCAAACATACGACCTTGCTATCATTTTCATTTTCACTATACCCCAATGATTCTCATGTAGCATGTGTAGGATGCTAGTTCGAAGATTCTTTGGAACCACCACTCTGTTTACATAGTATACCACTCCATTATCAGTGGTTAAACGAGATTCTAATTTTCGATAGCAAGACAATTCTCTATCTTCTTTAACCTTCCAAGCACTTAACCCAACCAAATTTTTATATTCTTTAGATAACACTGGACATAGTTGCGTTTCTGCTTTGACCTGCTCTAAGTCGATTACCTTCTCTGACTCAAAGTGAAATACGCCTATTTGTTTTATCTCCGTGGCAGATTCTAAAGGTAACCTAGATAAGAAGTCTGCTTCCACATTTTCTTTACCACGGCGATAACAAACTTCGTAGTCATACATTGATAATTGTATCGACCACCTTTGCAACCTAGCGGCTGCTACCGACGGCGTTCCTTTTTTTGGGTTAAATATCTCTTTCAAGGCTTGGTGATCTGTGATAATTTTAAACTTATGGCCGTATACATAAGTATGGAATTTCTTTAGGGCGAAAATAATCGCCAAGGCTTCACGATGCAATTGGGAATAGTTTCTCTCGGCATTAGAGAGAGAGGATGACACATAGAACACTGGTTTCAGAGTATCGTTGACTACGTGGGACAAAACGGCTCCTACTCCATACGGGCTAGCGTCTGTGGAAATAACTATCGGTTTGTTTGGATCATACAATGTTAAGACTTGGTTACTGACTATAAGTTGTTTGCTTTTTTCAAAAAATTTTTGACACTGGTAGGTCCAATCAAACTTTGTATTATGTTGCAACAATCGATAGAGGATATGTAATTCTGACGACATCTGAGGGACAAATTTTCTATAATAATTTATAAGTCCTAGATAGGACTGAAGCTGCTGTACATCCTTAGGGGCAGGAGCATCCAATATAGCCCTAATTTTTTCCGGATTAGGTTTAATTTGATTGTAGGACAAAACGTGTCCCAAATAAGTTACTTCGGGTTGGAAAAACTTGCACTTTTCGAAATTGATACATACATTATATTTTTGTAACCTTTCAAGGACCTGGAATAATTTGTCTTTACACTCGGTTTGAGTCGCCGCACCTATTAGAATATCATCTAAATAGCAGAAAACCTTTGGTAGGTTACATAATATTTGGTCCATGGACTGAAAAATAGACGGAGCACTGGATAGCCCAAAGGGCAATCGTGTAAAGCCGAATAACCCTTTATGCGTGTTAATAGTTAAATACTCTCGCGACTCCTCACTTACGCGTAGTTGTTGGTATGCCCCCGTTAGATCTAACACACAAAAGACCGAACAATTTGCCAAACTCGCGAAAATATCATCTATTTTCGGCAGAGGATAATGCTCCGCTTCTATGACTTTATTTAAGGTAACTTTAAAATCGACACAAATACGTATTTTATTATTGGGCTTAGGTACTACCACAATCGGACTAGCCCATCTACTATTTTTCACTGGAACTAGAATATTTTCATTACATAATCTAACAATTTCCGATTCGACTTTATCTCTTAATTTAAATGGTACCCCATAAGACGCGTGAAAAATTGGTTTAGCATCTTCTTTTATTACAATATCAGCGCAAAACCCACTAATCGAATGGTCGCCCTTTTGATTTAATACAGAAGAATATTTACTCACAATTTCGCCGTATATATCATTAACTTTCGCCATAGATATAGACTCACTGTTCACGAGACTGTCCCTCCATTTCGGGAAAAATGAGTCCAGCCATGTCCTTCCCATCAATGCTTTCTTAGGATGATTGCCTTTCAAAATTACAATATCTAACTCCTTCCGGCAGTCTCCAAATCGCACTTCGATGTCCTTTAGGGTCCCTATTTCAACAATATCTTTACCTAAAACAGAAGTTAAACCATTATTAGACTTAGTTAAACAGAATTTTGAAAAATTGGATAAATACTCTCCTTCGCTCATCACCGACACTGCTGCACCCGAGTCCACCTCTACTGTCATCAGTTGTCCTTCTATTTCGACTTCTATCTCCATTGCTCGACTAAAATTCCCAATGGCGAAGATACTACCCAATTGCTTTGGCGGACAAACTCTACTGGTATGTCCTTCTTTTCCACACCGAAAACAGGTCCAATATTTTGCTGGGCACGTATCTTCGTTGTGTTGTCTGTCACAACGTCTGCAGCTTCCTCTAACGTTACTCTTACTCCTAAATTCTCCTGCCTGACTACTGCTCCGATAATGTTGACCACTATGACTATTGAAATTCCCTCGCTGTTTACTGCGACCTCTAAGAAACTTCTTATTAACTTCACGCTCTCGTTCCGATCTCCTTCTAGGCGGTTGACTTTCCGACTTCTTATGGATGGCTCCGATTAAGGATTGCGTTGCCGACTTCATGCACTGCATTGACTTTTCCGATAATTCCATGTTTAGTGCAACTTCACAATATTTATCAAACGTTTCATTGCCTTTATTTAATAGCGCCTGTTGTATTTTATCATTTCTCAAACCTGTTATTAATTTATCTGCTAAAGCTTCGTCCAAAAAAGCTCCAAACTCGCATGTTTGAGATAGCATTTTGAAACGCACTATAAATTCACTAATAGTTTCTCCACTCTCTTGAACCGCTTTGTAAAACTTAAAGCGTTCCGAACGTTTGTTTGTTTTTGGTCCATAATGGTTCCCTAAAATTTCCATCAGCTCTTCGAACCGAACATTTTCAGGCTCTTTTGGGCTTGTTAAATTTATCAGCACTTCGCACGGTTCTGCACCAATCACCGTTATCAGCCACATGTTCTTTTCTGCATCTGCTATTTTTTCTCGCAATAAGAACTGCCGAAAACGTTTTTCCCAAACTTTAAAATTATTTCCGGGAATATACTGCTCAAAACCCATATTTTGTGAAACCAAAATTTTCTTTTCCTCGTCCGGCATTATAAGAAAATATTTTTTTTTCCACTCACGTGCTGCTTTATCTATTACTTCACTTTGAAAAAAAACTGTTTTAACTGTTTTCACCTCGTCGCCACTATTGTGTTTTATTTTTTTATCTCAAATTAAATACACCAAACTTGTTAGTTTAATTCATATTATTTATTATTATCTAAATTCAAGTATTATTAAATTTAATTCACAGAGTATTAATTCAATATTTAACATCATAACATCACTTAGTAAATTCTATTTCCTAGCACTACACTTAAAGCACAAAAAGGAAACCGGCGATGAAGCTGTCAGGCCATGACTCATCTGACTTCTTTTGTGGCAAAATTTCGACTGACTGCCAGAGATATGATATGATAACCAATGTTCAACTCGTAGCCGTAATAACGGAGGTTCATAGTCTGATTGCTTCATTTACATGTATACATTTATTATATATAAAAATGTGTATATATGTATTGATATAATATTTATAACAATTTTATAATGAGGAATTTATAAAAGCTCACTCACGAGTTCCTCATAAGTGAGCATTTTCGTACCCTGGCATATAATTACTAATATTATACAAGATAACATATGCTCGGGGCAGATGTTATTGTAGCAAAAGAATGAAAGAAAGGGCTACCGGTTTTAAAGAGTTAAAGAAAACCATATACACCCTTCGCGTACGAGGCAAATTTAAGAATAAAAACCTCATAAGCCTTCACACATTTACAGAAGAGTCCCGAACGAAGAAAAAGAAGAATCTTCTTCTTCGCCATTCCATAAGTACCGAGATGTCAGCTGCGGTACGCATCACTATTTTATTGGTATGGTGGTCCAAGAGGAGGTCAGTTTTCCTTTCAGTTGTGTATTGGGTCGAAGGACTACCACGCCTGTGACAATGGCCTATTGTATCAAAAGCAGCCCCATTAATCTCAGATTTGTTAACCAGACATAATTACCAGTCTGCCAGAAGCTACTTCCAAGGCTACTTCTTCGGATGAAGTCGCTCAAATAGCGAGTGCTCGCCATAAAACAGAGTTTTAGGTCGGTTGGGCTGAGGGTTAGCAAACCACTCCCATACAAACACCATTCCTACAAAGCGGCAAACAATGCCTCGGAACCCGATAGACAAGACAAAGACGACCTTTTCTTTTCGAACCAGGACAGGAATCGGAACATGGAATATAAGATGGCTGCTTTCTAATGGACGGGTGGATGAAGTCTTCAACCAGATGAACGGATATAAAATCAAGATCACGAGACTTAGCGAGACCAGATGGCACGATGAGAAGGAGCATATCTGTCCAAACGGTGAGTTCTTCTTATGTTCTGGCAGAAACGAACCCGAAAACCGTACGAGTGGCATTGGCATAATACTCATCAAGCAAGACAAGTGCAGCCTCATATGCTGATCCCTAGTTTCTGAGAGAATTATTACCGTGCGCCTGCGTACCACATTAAGAAGTATCGCGGTAGTCGCTCTATTCCAAGGAAGACGTCATTGTTTTGATGGGCGATTAAACGCACAGATCGGCCCCAACAACACCGTCCTTGAACACCCAATTGGAAATCAAGATATAGGTAAGCCAAGTTACTAACAACAATGGCAAGCTTTTCGTTAACTTTCTGTAGTTCCCACCATACCATGAGTTAGAACTTACTTTTGTCACGAGAAGATACACAAGGAGACATGGTTATCCCCCGGATGGTATAACGATCAGATCAGATAGATCACGTGGCCGCAGATGGAGAACTGTTGTGGAGGTTGTCAGGAGCTTTAGGGCAGTAGACCTTGAAAGTGACCACCATTTGGTAGTAGCAACTATTTGCCTAAAAATCGCAGCAATTAAAATTCCCCAACGCGATGCCATAAACCGTAGACGTGTTAACGTAGACCTTCCGCGCGACGGCATTAAAGACGAGAGTTTGCTGGGAATCTGCAATCAACCTTAGTGTGGTCTTCAACAAATCCCGATGAATTGGCAGTAGCAGAACCGAGCATCGATTGTATCCAAAGACACCGGCAACACCGGGTAAGGAGAAGTGTCCGGCGTGATAAAAAGCGGAAAACGCGGAAAACACAGGAAACAGTAAGGTGCTGTACCTACCAATTACTAAACATTTCTCGGGAAAGCACCCTACTAAAAAGCATCCCGCCAGAATAGTTGAAAGCAGACTAATGAGGGGCATGACGAAAGGGGCATTTCATCATGTTTTCGGAAAGCTTTTTAAAAAGCTTTAAAGAAATACCCTTAAGCTTTAGTTTAACTCAAACAAAGCTTTAGTTTTTGTTGTAGCATTGGTTCTCAGGGAATTATGTTGGTGACCTTGAAGGGTGTCATTTAGCATAGTCAAGCCCTGTGTGGGCCTTAAGGGTAATCCACACTGCATTACAATATGGGTACCAAATGAAAGGGTGTGACGAGAAAAACACAGTAGGCTGTGTGACGTCATTTTCAGTGCAACGGCTGGCATATGTGCACATTGTGCAACTGCACTTTTGCCAATAAAAATCATTTGAATTCATTATTTGCATTTGTCAGTGCGTCTTGTCTTATAGGGGCCCTATCTGAACCCCTTACCTCAAAATGCTGGACGGGCATAACCCCATAACAGAAGAATTTAAAACTGGTAAATATATTGACTTTATACATTTGACAAAATAAGAGAATTGAATTGATAAAAACTCCATACAACAATATAAAAACAATATTAAAAATTTCATACAATAATTCCAAATCCGACAGCTTTGATGTGAGCTCAGGAATACGAAAAGGATGCCTTCGCCATTACTCTTTTTTATAGTAATAAACGACATCCTTGTCAGCGCTCTACAATAAGGATTACTAGATCGCGCTAAGGATCTCGACTATACTGATGATATCTGCTTGCTGTCCCACAGACATCACGACCTCAAAAATATGTTAAAAAATTTCGCAACAAAAAGTAGTTCAGCAGGGTACATAAATCTATAGCTGTGCCATACTAAGTTGTCGAACGGATGAGCAACGCGATAATGATTTGTGAATATTTTGTGAATACATACTATGTAAATACTACGCAAATAACTTATATGGGTCACTCTACGATAAGAGGTAATGTGTAGGGCATCCATTATAAAATAGCATTTTTATTCTACATGTTGTCATTTTATGCAATAAATCACAGCATCTTAATGCATTTTAGAAATACCACTATGATTAAATGCACAATTATAGTACATTTTCCTGAAATTCCAAATTTAAGTCTGAAAAAGTCTCTACTCTGGCCTGTCCCTTTAACGTTTTTAGTTAAAGATGCAGACAGTTTATACCTTCTTTGTCGCCGTTGTTAAATTAAAGTTTATTTAGCACAAACGTAAACAAGTATATTTAATGCCCGGTTTCACAGTATTGATTTGAGTTTTCGCTCAGCTGAACCTGAGCAGTAATTTTGAGCTTTAGCTCAAGTCAAAACTGTTTCACAGTCTGTTTTTGTGCTCAGTTCAGCTGAACTTAGTTCACTGGATTTTGCAGGCCACTGTGGTTGAATCAGTTGGGGAAATTTTTGCTTTTGGTTGATAAATTGTGTGATTTTTCTAGTTTTTTATCTTTAGTTGTAAGGATTTTTGAAAAGATAGGGCCCTTTATTACTATAAGAACGAGTACGACGAAAGTAGACATCCTTATCGTACTCCTGAGCTCACCTCAAAGTTTCGGATAATTTTCCATTGTGGGGAACTCTGCATTTGGAATTGTTATATGGAGCTTTTATCAATATTATTATTTTGTAAGGTAAAAGGGGGATCGTAATCCAGGAAACTGGTCCACTATGATTCTCAAGGTGTTCATATGGTATATGCAGGAGCGGCCCTTTCTGAATCCAGCTCGCTTCTAAGCGTTCGGTACCCCCCCCCCCCCGTTTGACTATTAAACCTTCCGACCAATCCTCCGGAATGGTACAGCTGTTCCGGGATATTTCCAGGCGTGGATGTATCGCGTCTGCTATTAAGCTTAAGTCGGTTTTTAGCAATTCTGGAAACAGTGGCCATTGCAAGGATTGCGGTTGCTATTTCGTTCTGAGATGATGCACGTGTGGTGATTCTTATTTGCTGCGCATTGATAAGTTTTCTCCAGGTTCCTGTGAAAATGAAGCATTCAAAGCGGCAAGAAATAATCTCTCCATCTTTAGAGTTACACAGCAGCCTTCTATCCTCACTCTTTACGGCATGCTTTATAATAGAATGCTCTCTTCTCTTTACAATTGAAAAATCAAACTTCAAACCTATAATTAAAATCAATAAATAAACACAAGTTCACTGTGATTTCTCTAAAATTAATGACTATATCCTGAGCTTTGGCTTAAGTGCCTAAATTTAGTCGCTCAGTTCAAATCAATTGTGAACCAAGTTCAACAGTTGAACCACTACTGTGAAACAGTAAAATGAGTTGAGAGAAAGCTCAAGGCTGAGCGAAAGCTTAAGTGAACACTGTGAAACCGGGCATAAGTATTATAAAGGGAAAATGCAAAAATATTTGTTTATTTGCAATAATTTTCGAACTTCTTTTTTGTCCCGCTTTTTTTGTGTATCTCCCCTGGCGAATTTTGGCCCGTTAATGTAAACAGAAGTATTAGATGGCCATATTCTAAATGGCGCTCACGGACGTGTATCAATGTGAAGTTTGTAACACTGAACACAGGAGCCGTTAAATCGCTGTCATTTGTTAGTTGGGGCGACACGACAGTGCGTGGCAGTGGTTTCGCAAGGTGATTGTGTCCCTCCCCTGGTCAGTCGTAAAATTTATAAAATTAACTTTATTTTTTTGTATTTACTGCCTAAATTCAACAATTCTTTAATAGTGGAGGTGTGATATATTATCAACCCAATATTAAGTTATGTCAGTTAAAAAATTTAAATTTATCACGAAAACGTCTCTCCCCTGCCGTATTTCCCCTGGCAAGCTAACTACCAGGGGAGATACTCACTGACCAGGGGAGACAATGTGGATCATAAGATGTTTGTGCAAACTAATTCAGATATAGCTAACTTCTAAAGGAGTATGGAGCATTCCATTTCGGAGGTTCAGGTCAACAGATAAATTGGGCACATGGATGTAACTTATACAAAAGAAGAGGCATCAGGTGAAGTAAAGGTTACATGCTATTGTTCTACGTCACAAAATTTGTTACATTCACTATATGAGCTCACTTACAGCCAATTTTGAGCAGCTTGCCAGGCGAAGTGGCAATCCTGCATTTTTGGAGCGATGGACATGTGACACAATACCGCAACAAATATATGTTTTACTATCTTGTTACTAATTTGACAGAATTTCCCCCCAACTTAATATGCTTTACTTGGAATTACCATGAAGCCGGACATGGTAAGGGGCTTCTGATGGTATCGGTGCTGTCTGTAAGAGATAAGCAGACCGATTGGTAAGTAGTGGCCGTGACATAGCATCTCTGAGTGAATTATCAGATGCTGTCCTAGCGTCAATGGTCTTCTTATTGACAACAAAAATATCCTAGAAAAAGACGCTTTGCTTGTTAGTGTCAAAAAACACATGAAGACTTTCCCTGGTTCAGGTGTCATGGAACATTGAGGATCCAAAAAAGTGTCTCTACCCTGCCTGATGTATTTACCCTGGCCTTCTAAAAAGTAACTAAATATGGATAAAGTGACTTGCCCGTACATGAATGTGTGCATAAAACAGACTAAAATCGTATTATATGTGATTAATCAAAAAACTCCAACTTTTCCCCTTGGCCGCATCCTCTATGGACCCAAAACCTCTTATCGTAGAATGACCCATATACAAAATAAAAATATTCGTGTTTTGCTACCCCCCCCCCCGCCCGGCAGCTTCGCCTAAACAAAAAATTTTTTCATTTTCTTCAAGGACACAACAACGCACCCGCATGTACCGTCAGCCGAAAATTTGCCCAAAAGAAGCCTGATATTTTACAAATTGTTCCCACCTGGACATCATTAGAAGCGTATCGTCTGTAATATATACGCTTCCTCCACGGTAATGACTATCTCCTCCTTACTAATTGACTCAGCACATTCCTGCCGCTGCTGTGCTGTGCTCGAATGTAAGCACCACCAACTGGAGAAGGAATCTCCACGCCGAATGAGCACCAGCAGCCCAGGGCTCGCAGGAGCATCACCAGAATCCTCAATGTAATTTAAGATGAATGGGGCTCTTCTGAAGTGGCTCCTGGCTGGCAGGCAGGACATGGCGCCTATCAATATTTCCACAGCGCAACGAACCTCGTAAATCTTGCTATTAGATTTTAAAAATATCCTGTGCAAGGACTCTTTCTTCTCTTTTTGCTGCCGGTAATGGCAGCGGTAAATTGTGGTCGTCATTTCGCTTGGCTCACCGAGAGCGAGCGAATTTAATTAATTGGAGACTAAAGCCGGGAAACTTTTCGGAATCGTATAATTACATTCTTTGAAAATTGAAGAAAATACCGCCAACAGGGGAACGTTCCACGGTGCTGTTCTTGCTCTATGGTAGGGAAAATGCTTGTCCCCGGATCACAGAAACTTTTTAATGGAAACTGAAATATTTATGAAATTATGCCAAAGAAAACTCGAATGGAGCTTATCAGCACTCCCACAACAGCTGTGAAACGAGGATGAGATATGTTGCGTCATTGAAGTGTGAACGTTTACACAAGGACTTGAAAAATCGTCGACCCACCCCCGCCCCCACGGCCACTTCGGCATCATGTATCCGTGAGATCGATGGGAAATAAGCCTGAAAAGGATATATGCTGCTTGCTTGGTTTGGATGAAGCTGTTGCTTTTTGTGTTTTACTTTCCCAGCTGGAAATTCCCTTTTTGGGTTTCTTTTTTTTTATTGTTGACAATTTCTAGGGCTTTTCTGCGACTCGATATCTTTTTTTCGGAGGTTCTGGAATTGTAATTTTGTGGTTGGAACGGCGGGCGGGATGTTTTATGTGTCATTTAGAAGCGTTCGACATATACCGATGAAAATACAATCGATTTTTGTATAAAGTGATGATGATATCGATGCTGAAATCTAACCGAACTCACTTCCTATTTATGATTGAACCAGATTAAGTATTTAACAGTCTTTCATAGCCTCGACACACGGCAATTAAAATATGACGAAAATTCGTCATTTATGACGAACGCTTGTAGGGGGTGACACAGGTTAAAATACGTTATTATGTTTTATTGGGCCCTATTCTGTAATTTTTCATAAAATAATATTTTATGTTATTTTATGATGATAAAATTTCTTCTTCATAAAATAAAAATAAAATATTTTAAAAATTAGTATTCTGTCATACTTTCTAAAAATTATTTTATGAAGTCTTTTATGAACAGATAACATAAAATATTTAGTACAATCCGCTATGGGTTCTATTACGTTTTGAACAGCTGAGCGGTTGAAAATGAAAACAAATAAAATTATGAATGAAAACAAACAAAATCAAAGCGCAAATTAAAGTATCTGACAAAATACAATTTTCGTAATGCGTTGGGCATATTAATTTTTAATTTAACTCAAAACTCAATGAAAACTATTTTCTCGCAAATGTCAATTCCCGTCTGTTATTTTCATAAAATGGGTTAAAATACTTGTAAAATGTGCTGCTTAGATTATTTTATGTTATGAAGCGCAACAGGAAATATTTTATGTTACAATCGATAAAATAAAATAAAATTTGTCGGACAGAATAGGATTTTAGAGAATCCTGTTATTTTATGGCATAACATAACATAAAATGATAAAATTTTACTGACAGAATAGGCCCCATTAGTTGTTTTTCTACAGCATGGCTGGTAAATATAGAAGGCTTTGTGTGAGTCCGAAAATTTTTTTGGATTACAAGTGTGGCCAACAAGGTGGCGCCCCTTGTCAAAAAACCGGTTTATTGGAAAGTGAGTCTGCAAAAGTGATAGGCCGTGTAATTAGGCCCAATAAAATGCAACCGCACGTGCATTGTAATTTCCCTTCGAAAATCGTTTACGGGTAAAGACACTCCCCATAGTATCTGACCACCACAAGAGTCGCAGAGTCGCAGTGAGACTGATTGAGAATATACACGAGCGGGTGATTTGGGGTTTTAAACGAACAGAGTGACTTTGCGCGCTTTTCTTTTTGAATCTACTTTCGTGGTGAGAATTTGAGGCTCTCACTGCGCATGAAAATAGCGATTTTGAGTTTACCAATTGTTTTGGCGCGCATTCTAGCATATACACGCTGGCATTGTACGTCCACACAATATAGGCTTTTCAAAAGCGCGTACGGCGTTTCAAATGAGAATTGATTTTTTTCTCACTCATAATTCACTGATTTCACAATTAAAAGATCACGCGCGCTTTTGTTAACTTTTAATATTACCAACAGCTTCGCACGTCAGCAATTTTGTAAAAATACATTGTACTTTTTTGGCACGCATACTGAAAAAGGTTTGCCACCCCTGCCTTACGACACTGGAAAGACGCCTAAAGCGAGCTTTTTCCAATAATATATCGACCGACAGATGGCTTTCTTTTGAGTTTTCGTAATCGATTAACCAAAATTTGCCTAATCGGTTTTCCTAAATAATGAGGTTCATATTCGTAATAAATATGAATGAAGTTTCGTCGAAAATGCGTGCGTGTGTCGAAACTTTCACCAGGATACACAGAAACGATCGGAGCATTTGTACAACTTTCAAACCCTTTCTAACATCAATACCATTTAACCATTAAGTGGAAACACGTCCACGAAATACTGCACTATCGAAAACGTGGGGTCCCTGTGACCGTGTTCCATTTTTTTTCATACAAACTAACAAAATCTGATTCAGATCAAAATTATAAGAGGAATATTTACTTAATAAAAAAATAAAATATTTCATGTTATCTGTAATTCTTCTTCTTCGATGGCTCTACAGCCCAAATCGAGCCTTGGCCTCCATCAGCTTCTTCCTCCAGACGTCTCGCTGTTCCGCAGCTTGCCTACAGTTTTTGATGTTGAGGAGTTTTTCTGCATAAGCCTTAACACTGTCTTCCCACTTTGACCGTGGTTTGCCAACTGGCCTTTTGTAGTAAATACAGGGCTTTTTTTGGTATCCTTGAATCATCCATTCTTTGGACATGACCAGCCTAACGTAAACGCAGTAGCTTGGCATGTGTTGAAAGTTTACACTCTCTGTATAGGTCGTCCAATTCGTGATTGTAGCGTATTCTCCATGCGTTTTCACTGATTGGACCGTATATACTTCGGAGAACCTTACTCTCAAATATAACCATCTTGTCTGCGGATTTTTGGGAGATTTTAGATGCTTCACTTTTGTAGATTATAATTTTGGTTTTTCTGTGAATGTCTCTGAATTTCATTTATTACTGGCAGTAGTGAGAAGTTTGTTCTATTTGCGGCGTTTATTCTTTTTTGCACCTCTATCGTTTCATCGTTGCCTTCGCTGAGTGTGGACCCCAGGTAGTTAAACTGATTTATTCATTCGATGCAATATTCCACCCAGTCGTGTTGTAGTTTCTTCTTCTTCTTTCCATACTCGACTAAATTAGCATCTTGCCCTTGTCATGGGTGCAAACCCATCGCCCTGCTTTAAACCTTGCTGGAATGGACTTCGTCAGTTCTACTTGTATTCTGACCTCACACCTTATGTTTTCCAGTTTCATTTTTTTAACTTTACTATCTAGGATAATCACAGTCACATTTTTTCCCTGTCGATGCTGTCGTATGCTTGTTTGAAATCGATGAAAAGTTGATACACGTCAATGTTGCAATCCCAGCATTTTCGGAGGACCTGCCTTATTGAAAAAAGTTGGTCCATTGTTGACCTATTTCTTCTGAATCCAGCTTGGTATTCACTTATTGCGGTTTCTGCATAAGGTTTTAGTCTGGCTTTGATTATATTTGTCATTAGTTTGTAGATTGTGTTTAAAAGAAATATGCCTCTCTAGTTTGCACAGTTGATTTTGTCCCCTTTCTTGTGTAGGGCAGATAATGGGCCCTATTCTGCAATTTTACAAAAATTAATATTTTATGTTATGTTATGATGATAAAATTTCTTCATAAAATAAAAATAAAATATTTTAAAAATTCGTATTCTGTCATGATTTCATAAAATTGAACACATAACATAAAATATTTTGTACAATCCGCTATGGGTTTGTTTTGAACAGCTGATCGGTTGAAAATGAAAACAAATAAAATTATGAATGAAAACAAACAAAATCAAAGCGCGCCTTGTTTCAGTATCTGACAAAATACAATTTTCTTAATGCGTTGGGCATATTAATTTTTAATTTAACTCAAAACTCAATGAAAACTACTTTCACGCAAATGTCAATTCCCGTCTATAATTTTCATAAAATGGGTTAAAATACCTGTGAAATGTGCTGCTTAGATTATTTTATGTTATGAAGTGTAACAGGAAATATTGTATGTTATGATTCTTAAAATAAAATAAAATTTGTCGGACAGAATAGGATTTTAGGGAATTCTTTTATTTTATGGCATAACATAACATAAAATGATAAAATTTTACCGACAGAATAGGCCCCATTGTTTTGCTCCCAATCTTCAGGCATTTTTTCGTTCCTCCATAGGCAGCATAGTAATTCATGTATAGCTGCTGAAAGCGATTCGCCTCCTTGTTTGACCAACTCTGCTGGGATGTTATCAATTCCTGGGGATTTGTTGTTTTTTAAGGATCGTATGGTACTTTGTAATTCTTCCAGGGTTGGTACATTTGTTTCTCTGGTGCCATCGTTCTGATGCAGACGGGGTTCTGATACATATCTTATGCTTTCGTTTGCGTTCAGCAGCTCGCTAAAAAATTCCTTGCGCCTTTTCTTTACATCTTCGCTGCCTGTGACTATAGTACCTTCTTTTGTTCTACATATACTGGAGGAGGTCTCTCTTGAAGAAGTTTACTTCCTTGTCTGCTTCCTGTGTTTTGTTTTGAGCAAAATGCTCTCCCTGCAAACATTTCCATTCGGAAACGATTCGAGAACGACACGCAAAAGCGAGAGCTTGCTTCGAACTCGGGCTCGTAAACGACTCGTAAACGAATTCGAAGGCAATAAAAGCGGAGCAAGATATCGAAACCAATGTACTAGGAAAGCTTTTATGGTGGGTTTTGAAGCTTTTCTCGTACCTTTCGCAAGCAGTTTTCGAATCGAGAATGGTTCGAGAAAGCGAGCCTCCGAGAAAAGCCGAGAAATTGTTTGCAGGGTCTCAGGTTGTGATTGTTGAAGAATTGTATTTTCTTCTTCTTACAAATGGTTTTTGCTGTTCTCCTTGTTTCGTCGTATTTCAATTTCTTGCTCCTCGTTGGTCTTTCTATGTATATTTTTCTATTTTTATTTTTGCCTCTCAATCTGCTTTACATTCCTCACCGTACCATTCACTGGCTCTGCCTATGCGTTTGTATCCTACATTTTTCTTTCATGACATCTGTCAGTATCGTCCTCAATTTTATCCATTTTCCCTGGACTATATCTGCATTATTTATGTTTGGACCTATCCTTACTGCTAGGGTTGCTTGATATCTCTTGAATACAGTCTGTTCTTGGAGGAGATCAACATCGAATTTCTTTTGATTGTTATTTCTGTTAACTTGAGTGAACAGCCGACATCTGAATTTAGCTTTAACTAGAAAGTGGTCCGATTCACAATTCTCACCTCTCCAGGATCATACTTGGAGGATACTAGAAGCTGCCCTTCTGTCTATGAGTTTAAGGTCTGTTTGATTGCAGTATCTTTCGCTGGGAGATTACCATGTGCGTTTGTGAATGTCCTTTCTTGGGAAATATGTTGATATGACGATCATATTTTTGCTTATTGCAAAACCGATAACACGTTGTCGTTATTGTTTGATGTTTCATGGAGACTTTCCTTTCCAATAGTCGGTCTATGCCAGTTCTCTCTTCCAATTTTCGCTATGGAGTCTTCTATCACCAACTTGATGTCCTGGGCCGTGTCATATGCGTGTACCAGCTTATAATAGAAAGTGTCCTTGGTCATGTCCGCTTTCTCCTTGCGCCTCCGCATGTGCGTTTAGGATCGAAAGGGTGACGAATTTCGTTCGGAGTCGTATTGAACATATAGTCGTTCACTTATTGACTTGAACTCTATGCCATTAACTATAATTGACTTGTATATTATGAAGCCTACTCCTTCTGCACTCTTCCGCAGGTGAAGAATATCCTGTAGTTACCAAGGTCCATTGTCCCGCCTCCTATCCATCTGATCTCTTGTATCGCGAGTAATTTTCTTTTAGATCTGCTCACTTCGTCTAATAGTGATTTAAATGCTGCAGTTCTGTACATACTTCTCGTGTTCCATGTTCTGAAAATCATTTCCTGGATTTGTTCCCGTAGTCGTTGCCATTATCTGTAGTTACATGCGTTTACATTTTTCTGGTCATGTTTGGAACATGTTTTTTGGGTTTCACCACCAGCACACACGCTCGATTATTCTCAAAGTCCGGGTGGGTATTGCTACTTCACAATACCCACATTATCCGCCGGCTATGAATATGACATTTGTTTCATCATTCCGCCATTTTTGGATCAGCCGTTTTAAATTTTAAACATCACATTCCCCCCACTAGAATTTTTTCCGGTTTCATTCTTTTAAATTTAGCACACAAAACAATTTAGCATATAAATTATTTACTAATTGTTTATATGTTAATTATATTGCAAAAATCCCAAAGGGTAGACTTTTATACGTATGCACTGATAAAAAATTGTCTTGATTCCAGCAATTCGATAGTCTTCGTTTCGTTGTCTTGAGTAGAAAAATTGTTCAGTCTTAACATGAGAATGCTGTCTCAGAGTAAGACACTGGAAATTCTTGAGCCAAGCAAAAGTATTTCTTCGCTCAATACTTATATTTTTCGACCAAGATATTTCTTTCTCGAACTAAGATTATTTAATTTTTTACTCAAGAAACTAAATTCTTAATTCATCGGACTTTTTTCGTTTACCGGACTTTCTCGCTCTAAAAATGTATCACAAACTATTAAGACCGATTTTAGAACTTGAATTTTTTTCAATTATAATATCATCGGTTTCGTAAATTTTTTAACTTCAAGTCAACTTTGGTCTTCATCCAAGACAATAAAACCAAGACTATGAGTATTGCTCATCCCGAGACAATTTTGTTTTCGTTATATCCAAAACATGAGTTGCTTGGTTCAAGAAAAAGTGCTTTAAGCCAAGAATTTTTTTTTATCAGTGTGGGGAAGTTATTGTAATCGGTCCGAAAATCTTTGTACGTTGTAAATCATGTTTCAAAGTCCTAATAGCATTTTAAGCAAAAATTTGAGAAGAAGTATGTGTGTGTGCGTACGTATGTGGTCATTTTTCCTGCACGATTTCGCGCGAACCAAAAAAGATATTGACTTCGTTGAGGTGCCGATCGCAGCGTATTACCGAAGTTACTATCTGAAAAGATTTTCATAAAATTCGGTCGAGCGGTTTCTTTGTTTAGACGACGTAAGTGATTTTTGTACCTGCACGATTTCGAGAAAAAAAAATTTCGACTTTGTTGGGAAGCTGTTCAAAGCGTATTAAAGTAAATATGATCTGAAAAAAATTTCATAAAAATCGGTCTAGCCGTTTTTTTGTTTGAACGAAGTTCGTGACTTCTGTACCTGCACGTTACCGCGCGGACAAAAAATGATATAGACTTCGTTGAGGTCGATCGAAGCACATTAACTGCTGCAAAAAATTTCATAACGTTCGGTCAAGCCGTTTTTTTTTGTTTAAATAAAAAAACTTCGGCTAAGGGTCACAAGCACTTTAAATTGATTGGTTTTTCTAATATCTAATAAACTCGTTCAAATGTAGCCCATTATAAATGAAATTACATTTTCTGGATTCAGCAAAGTGATAGCTTCCAATATCACTTGTCAAAATCCGAGCACTCTTTAAAAACCGTGCAAAAATTACCTAACCCTTTTTTAAAAATTTTATATCAGCACTTTTATAACGGAAAATTGTTTTCCACGTCCTACAGGTTCTGCAAATTGAAGTTCATCCCGGAATTTCCAGTAGTTACGAAACATTTGGCCTTTTCGGTCAAGTCCTTTACATTGAATAGTTTTGCTAATAAATATCTCCTGAAATCGTTCGAATTTCCAAATGAAGTCATTTGCTTCCAAGTTTATCGTTATTTGAACTAGCTACTCTCAGGATTACTTTGGCACCAGTTCTGATATTAGCCAATTTACCACTGCTACTAAAACTATTACTAATTTCTAAGTAGACAATTTATTATTTATATTATTTAAAATTACAAGATTTTTGCTATTAGGTTTAGGAGTTGTGTTAGTTTAAAGTGTATGAATTTGGTGTGATTTTTTCTTACAATTTGTTGTTATTAGTGTTCATTTATTATTAAAATATCCATTCATAATATTCATCATTCATCACAGCGGGAAGTTGATCGTGTGGACCGAAAGGGTCAAACCCACAACACAACTAGCTTAAAAATGTTTGGATACAATATGAGTTTCATGGAATTTCGAAATTAAACCAGTTTCTTTGTCTTATTTTACTGCACTAAATAATTTGTGAATGATTTGTAAATACTCTGTAAATAAATATACACAAAAATATATATAAATAATTTATACACAAAATTAAAATACTCGTGAACATTCCGGAAACCTAATATTTTCAGACATACATACATACATTTTTCGCATAAATTTTAATTAAATGCGTGTACGTTACTTGCACTGAAAAATGCGTAAAATGCGTTTATTAAACACAATTTTTTTTCTGACATGAATAAATTATAAATAAATGATCATGTAATTTTCAGCAATTTTTCATTTGTTTATGCGGCTACAATGACGGTAAATATAATGAAAATTGCTTTCCCAGGAAAATCCCGCGCAATCAGGACTCCAAATTAAGCAATTAGAACCAAATTATTTTTTCTACTTAATATTCCTCTCGTTCACGTTATATTCTTCCTCAATTTTTATTTTCCTGCAGCCCAAAAAAAATGATAATTAATAGCTTTCAGTTGTTGTAATAAACTCACCAAAAAGGATTCTACTAATTACTAAACGGAATCAAATTTAAATTTATGCCGGGGTAATTTTCATAGGTGTGCGTGCCAATGAGTTAGACAGCGGCTAATTTATATGGGATTACAAATGATTGATGAATAATGTAAGAATTTAGATCTCTTGATTGCGCCCCAACGGTGGGTTATGTGGGTGCTTCAGGGAAGAACTAATAAGCCCGGTAAGTGGTGCTCGTTAATGTATAGCCTGTCATTTATGGTTATTAAGGACACCAACACGGATTTTAATTGCTGCGAGTGAATTTACGTCTGTTCTTAATACAGCATGTCTATTAGAAGGCAAGTTGCAAGACATGATGTTTAATGCGAATCACTGCTTAAACTTGAAAATATTTCAACAACTAAATATAATTTAAAGTTTGTGTATAACTTCCATAATTTTTTTTCTATTTTTCTTGTTTCTGATTGTTTCATACATTTTTTATTTTAAATATGTTCATATGTATGTCCTGTCCATACTCATATGACATTATAAGACAGAATAATATCAAATCATCAATTAAAAAAATTATTCATTATTAGTGCAATGTAACTTTATGGACAAACAATTCATCCTTGACTTTATCATTAATTTATTAATTCTATTTTTAGATATAAAAAAAAATTACATTGAAAGCAAATTGTACATTTATTTTCATTGTGGCATTTTATAGTATGTCATTTGTTATAATTCCCATGTTTCTAACTATGACAGACGTCAGTGGGTATACTGAACATTTCCATATTCCATTAGCTTGCCTCGGAATAAATATCGAGCTTTTTATCAGAAACTTTTTTATGTATTTGTCATTCATTCGGCAAGATTTGTAAAAAATTTTAGTAGAAGGCATGATTGATTGGAGCTCTGCAATATGTTATTAGAGATATAATTATTAAAGTGCCCATTAAAAAACTTTCGACTTTAAAAAAAACTACATTAAAAATAAATATGAAGGATTAGCCCCTGACGCTCGAAGACCCTGCGAGAAGGCTCGTTGGGTGGTTAGATATAATTGTGAGTTCTTCTTCTTCTTTGACGGCTCTACAACCGGCATCCGGTCCTGGCCACTGGTAACTCTTCTCTCAACCGGTCCCGATTCTAAGTCGATGTTTTCCAGTTTGGTATCCCTCAGCTGTGCGCGTCCAGGTCTACACCATGCATCCAGAGGAGGGTGGGTTACCTCCTCTGTCGCACCCATAGATCTTACCACACAGAACTTTCCAAACAGATTCCTCTTTGGCTCATATAAGCTAGATGTCCTGCTCGCCGGGCCCTACCGAGCTTTATGTTCTTCACGACATCTATGTCTCGGTAGCGCTCGTAGATCTTGTCGTTGTAAAGTCTCCGGAATCACAGCTAACAGGTCAGGACAGTGGCGGATCCAAGGTGGGAAAAAGGCGACAATTCCCAGCGGCTTAATAGAAAACTCATTTTAGAACTACGAAAACTCATTTAGAACGGTAAATGGTAGGAAGAATCCTTCGTTCGTTCGATTTACGAAGGCATATAATCCAGTCAACGTCAATAGAGGAAAAAATATATACCTAGCCAAATTTTGGCACAGTTGCAGAGGAAGGTGTCCTTGACAACATACTAAAAATGTCGGGTGGGGGGGGGTTTGGAGCTAACGGAGCGGGGGAGGGGGCTAAAGGTCCCTTTTTCAGTTTTTCGTTAATAACTCGAAAACTGCGGCCTCCTAGCAAAAATTAATCTACATAAAATTCTCTACAAAAAAGGTCTTAACTCTTTTTCGCTAGGATCAATACTTAAGGAGATATGGAAAGTGGAAAATGGTAAATTTTTAACAAAATTATTTATATTGTTAGTATAGGTAAATTAATCCGAAAAAAGCGAAATAGCGGAAATGATTGGGTACAGGCTGAAATTTGGCAGAGAGTGTGCCGTGATCACCTGGTTTGTCACCTCTTTAAAACAATCTCTTCTAAATTAATTCAACTTTATTTTGCAATTATAAGTCCATTTACACATTATATAATTCAAGTTCAATTCACTAATTCAGAGTTAATTCAAGTTTATTTTATACAATTCAATTACTATGCAAGTACAGTGAGCGAAATTCGTTTGTACGCACTGCCCATCATTTTTCTCCAATGCACCACACTCCCACCGTTCAATATTTTATATTTTAAAAAGTTCATCAGATTTACCGTTGTCGAGTTCTGAATCTATGGTACAGTTTTGTCTGGGTTTAAATCATTATGTTTGTGTTCATAGTGGTTTTTGGTTGTGCTTGAAGGTAAAATCTATATCATAAGTGCGAAATACGTTTGTGCGCAACAAGTGATTTCGAAATTTTTCCTTGAATTGTCACAAATTTAACTGTAAAAACATATTTAACAGTGATTTGAAATACAAAAAAGTAGACGTAAGTAGAAATTTAGGTTGTTAAACTTAAATAATTTGCATCAGTTTTAGAATGGCAGCGCTAAAATTTTAACCGTCGCGTCGTTGAGAGGACCAAGATAACTGTTCTTAAGGAGCAGGGCTTGTCGAACAAAGCCATCGCACGGAAACTCCAACGTTCCGAAGGAGTCATTCGTAATTTTGTCAAATTGGGTGAGAATTATGGCCGTAAACCACCGACTAGGGGTCATACTAAACTGACGTTACGGCAAAAAGGACAGATTCGGGCAAAGGCCACGGAGGAAAAAATGAGGTCTGCCAAAATTGTTGATGCTCTGCTCTTGCCAGTCACAGTCACAGAGTTCAAAAGATTTTGAGATCCACTCCTAGCATAGTATACAAGAAGCCGAAAAAAACCATCATTAAAACAACATCATAGGCCGATGTTACAATTGGGGCTTTGACTTTACTTTGACTTAACTTCGGGCTTTGATTACATGTAATGTCATTAAAGCAGATTAAATAAAAGCTTCGACTGAACTTTGTCTGCGACTGTATTTCGACTGCAGTCCGGCTTTAAGAAAATTCAAAGTTTCGTCCGCCTGCAGCCAACTTCACTTTATCTGAAAAAACTGAAAACAACTTTTTTAAAGCGAAAGGAACGGTTTTGAATTCCGAGTATTTTTTATAGACTGCGAACAACATTAAAAAAATACCAATTCCTTTTCAGACATTTTAAAATTTTGATTTTTCTACTTTGCTTCTGCTTTGAAAGGAAACAGTTGATTGCAGTCAAAGCTACAATTTAATTTTAAAGTCGAAGTCTCCGGGGACTTTCTTTGCAGTCGGAGTTGAAGTCGAAGCCAAAGCCTCAATTGTAACACGGCCCTAAGGATGCACAGCTTTCATTTGCGAGGGAGCACATGGACTGGACGCGGGAATGGGAGACCGTTATCTTTTCTGATGAAAATAAATTTAATTTAGATGGACCAGATGGTCTCACTCATTATTGGCACGATCTTAGAAAAGAGAACCCACCCAGAAGTAGCCGACATTCGGGAGATGGAAACGTGATGATATGGGTAGCTTTCTCAACATACGGGAAACTCCGTTTATGCATCATCCGTTCCAGGATAAATTCTGAAATATACACTGATATGCTCGAATCTGCCCTTATTCCGTATTTGGAAGATGAAATTGGTGACCAAGCATTCGTCTTTCAACAAGATAATGCGCCAACCCATGTCTCTCTTCATGACCGGCAGTGGTTTAGTGATCGGGAAGTGCCTTTGATGCAGTGATCTAGACCCTATCAGGCGTGATCCTGATCCTGATCTAGACCCTATCAGGCGTGTTTATGCTAACGGACGTCAGTTCGATGACGTCACCACATTAAAAGAAGCTATTTTGGACACGTGGGCGAACATTCACCAGGAACTTATCGGTAGCCTGATCAGATCAATGCCCAAGCGCATTTTTGCAACGATCCAAAGCAACGGAGGATCTACAAAATATTAGAGTCACTGGAAAAGTTTTTTTTGCTATTAGTTATTAGGGGTATTCATGAAAACATGTAAAACCCTAGTAAGCCGCGTAAGGCTAATGTCACATGAGTCTGAATTCAGACTCTGAATTTTTCAGAATGTCTAAAAATGCACAGTCTGAAAAAATTCAGACTACTCAGTCTGAAAATGTAGTCTAAAATTTTCAGAATTGGAATAAAAATTCGCTCTCTTACATGTTTCCTTATCGCGCCATGTCAGATGAGTCTGAATTTTTCAGTTAAACAAAAGGCGTGTGTCTGTAAGGTTATACTAAAAAATGACGGCGAAAAATTAATTTCGTGCATTGAAAGCAAAGAAAATCTGTGGAAATTAGACCATCCCGATTATTTAAAACTGGAATTCATCGGAAATTAAAAAAATTAAATGTACAAGAACTGCGTTGGAGTAATCTTGTATTCCAAAGTGCAAAACAAGCTTCACAATGCTTAGGATTTCTCAAAGCATTAAATTTCCTCCTCCAGCCGTCGCGTCCGCCAGGGCTATAATCTACAAACACCCCTTAACCCCTCTTATTCCAGACATCTGGCCATGACGTGAACGATATGACGGACTGGTAGTACAAAGGGTGACACCTGAACTTTGACTTCCACATAAAAAAACCCTTTGTAGAAAATTTCGCACAACACTGGTCTCCTAGCTACGGTATATGAAATATTCAGACTTATGTGACACCAAAATCTGAGCTGAAAAAATCCGAGTCTGAAAAATTCAGGGTCTGAATTCAGACTCATGTGACATTAGCCTAAATCGTATAAGTTTACCACCTCGTAAATTAACTGTCAAAATTTGTATGGAAACTGAAATACGCACACTAGATAAGTTTACGCTCTAGTTTTGCTGTGTAAACTGCATAACTGATATGTGTAAAATAGGCAAATGCCAATTAGGCATCAAATTTAATTGTTTTGATTTTTTAAGTGCAATATGAATGAGGTAGTTTATTTTTCGCACTTTTTTGGCATTTTTCAATTTAGTAATTTAGACATTCACGTCCAGTTTGAACAGTTAATCAATTACATCGTTTACATACACTATGTCATCATAGGTGCGTTCCCCAAACAAACCTCGTAAAAATACGAGTTACGAGTATACCTAATGTGTAAACTTACACGTTTTCATGAATACCCTTATTTGTTTTTTACTTAATTTTCCAAAGTGCGTACAAACGAATTTCGCTGTAGTTTTTCTATTTTTTGTTGTTTAATAAAAGAAAAATAAATTTTGTATTGTGAAATAAATAAAATATTATATTGGTTTTTTATAATAAAGATATTTCCCATCATCAAAAAGTTCACTAATAATCCCAGGACGTTGGGAACATGAAAAATATGAGTGCGTACAAACGAATTTCGCTCACGTACGTTAAGAAAGTTTTGGTTCAATTTAGTAAGTAAACTTATTGCCTGATTTCAGTTGTTTTATTTTTTCTAAATTATGGGTTTGAAATTATTTTAAATATGGGCAATATTGCCGTCCATATTACTGGATTGACTATAACTGCCTTCTGGTATGTCCGTCAAATATTCGGACCAATTTTGCTAGGTAGATTTATTGAAGAAAACTCTCCTATAGCGTTGATTTTCTTCACGAGGTTGTGATTAATGGTTGATTCCAACTTTAACTCCACAGCTGATGTGCTAGTTGCGAGGTGATTAGTTGCTGTCCCTTGGATGTTGCTGGAACTTAAAGTTGATTATCGTGGGAGGTTCAATTGGGATGCTGTCTCAACTCTACAGCTTAGGATGTTGACGGTACAGTACTCCGTTCAACTTGGATTTTGTAGGAAATTATGGATGGTGTAATATACTCCGATCAACTTAGATTAGGAATTGGCTTAATAATTCGTAGATTTCTCAGGCTCAATTCTCCCGAGAGTTTGAAATCATTTAGTTTTCTCAGGCTCAATTCTCCTGGAAAGATTTAGTGATTCTTTTAGATTGTTCAGGCTCAATACTCCTGATTGGGCGAAACAACTTAGTTTTCCCAGGCTCAATTCTCCTGGACGGTTCGAAGTGATCTGAATTTTTCGGTCAAGTGCCTCGATATTTATTGCTCACTTCACAATGGAGCTGAGCAATTTTTTAGTGGGGGCAATCAAAATTAAACTTTATTGTGAGTGGATCATTATTTGTATGTGTGCCCCTTCTTGTTAGATGTCATCTGTCTTCTTTTGACGTTTGGCTGGTTAATGGAGACGAATAGGTAGGAAATAGATATAGGTGGTTTGCATATAATTTCATTTTATGTATTTTTAGGATGGCTCGTGCATTTTTATTATAGGTGTTAGTGTTGTCAGGTAGAAGTTTTGCCTTTTTTGGTTTTATTTTGTTTATGTTTATAATTTTCATTTTAGGTTAATCCTGAACAGAGAGCTTCCTTTTAGGGTTATTAATAAGGGGTTATAAAGTCTACCGATTTTCTACCCCGGTAACCCATCTTTTAGGGGGTTTTAGGGTCAAAGTATCAGTTTTTTGCAAATACATGTTAAAAGGTCAGTCTTATAATAAAATAGTGTTTGCAAAGTTTGTAGATCATGCGATTGTCTACAAAAAAAGCTATAATACATTTTCTTGTACGAATTGCCATTCATGAGATATCGCCGTTTTAAACATTTAAAATACTCATATGCACTCATTCGCGACTTGTACATGTTCAATAAACCCGTTGTTGAACTACGTGGCTAATATTTTCAGGGGTGATTCCTGAATGTATTTGGAGAAAAAAATTGTTCGAGAAAGGGGGTCTATAGGGCCACTAAGATACAGGGTGTTTACGAAAAACATTTTGTATCTTTTTAAAATTTACTTAAGTATTAGTACTTAAGCTTATTAGTACTGTACCGGCACAATGGAGCTCCTTGCTGGTGACAGCAAGGCTACTGCCATAAGGCTTGGGTAGACATAAAAATATTGAAAAACAGACCATCCTCCCTGGTTCCGAAATAGTGATAGGGGGTGATAAGCCGGTCACACGGTATACGCTAGCTCGACGGAAGGGGTCGTGGGGGTGTGACCGGACCGCTACATATATGGTTCACCACTTAATTGTCCATATGAGATTTCTTCATGTCATTCTCGTCCTTGATCAAGATCCCACTGGTTTCAATCATTGACCCGCAACGATATGGTGGACCTGTAAAGTTTAGCAAAGCGACGACGAGAGAATCCCAGAGAGGAACCCCACCCAACCAACCTGGAAAAATTCAAAACAAACCTAGCACTTCATGCTGGGGAATAAAATATGC
The DNA here is from genome assembly GCA_963855945.1 of Thereva nobilitata. Taxonomy (NCBI): domain Eukaryota; kingdom Metazoa; phylum Arthropoda; class Insecta; order Diptera; family Therevidae; genus Thereva; species Thereva nobilitata. The sequence continues at coordinate 42,555,455 of OY979694.1, read as the reverse complement.
AACGTGATTACCACTTCAACTTCATATATTCAATTAATTGTATTAATCCTAAACAGGTTCAACAACACTTAAATGGAAGAATCAACAACAATTTAACAAAAGAAATGATTACGTGTTTTATGTGTTATCGTGCACAATGGGTACAAAAGAAAACTCGACGAAGATATGACGCTTGAACAACAAAAAAACACAACTATGAACGGTAAAGATAACGTCGATTTGGCCAAACGATGTTATATGTATTATTTTATTCTTATACCTTGTTTTTAGGGCAGAATCCCAATCGAGCACGACTCCTGGACGCTCCAGTTAATCGGCCGATAATCAAAAACCAAAATATTACCGCGCTATCGTTTCAACAAGAAAATCGAGTGCCTGTTTGCACCCCAAAATGGACAGTGTAAAATAATGGTGAAACAAAAAAAATTAGTAACGTATGGTGACCTATAACAATTGTCAAATTATAGTATAATATCTAATAAATTACAACAATGTATAGTAAAAGTAAGAAAAAAAATTAATAGTTTTTATAATACAAAAAAAAACAAAGTTAATAATAAAGTAAAGTACTGGGATATTTGACATCCAAAATACAATATTTTCTTCTCGTGTTGGGTTACGCTTGGTTTTTTTCTTTCCACAGAATCTTAGATGAATAGGATCAGGTAAGAACAAATATACCTCTTGGTATAAAGTACGATTTTATACAAGTGTTAACAGAGGTATGTAAAACATAATTATTAAGGATGGTGTAGTTGCACACCTAGGTAAACAGTTAAAAACATTCAAAGAATCTTCTCCTCCTTAATGGCTCCACAAACGGATTCCTGGCCTGTTCGTATAATAAAGATTATTAAGTTACGGGGTAGAGAACCTTATCACACTCATGGATGCCTCAAAACAGAGCTGTACTACTAAAAAACTTCATTAATTCTTTTGCTTATTTTGTTTACTTTTTTTTGTTATTTTACTCCGTTTTGGTAAGCCGAATCAACCGCCATAAACTTAAGGTTCGTTCTCCTCCCGCCTCGTTTGTGTCTCCTCTGTTCACCACTATCAATATAACTAAAATACAACCACCTCGATTACCTTTTTTTTGCACTGCTGGCACCTCTATCGCAAAAAACTGAGTTGATGTTCCCTCGAATGGCTTTTACCTAACTCTCAACCAGGTCTGCTTCAAACTTTTCGCTGGCTCTTCTAGCAACCTAGCCAACCCTCCTTCGCTCACTAAATTTCCTGTTTTGGTCCTTTTGTTTTTCTCCTAGGTTTTGATCTCACCAAATTCTTGTTTTTCGGTACAACAGCACTGTTATTTCTTTTCTTTAAAAAAAACTGCCTTGCAATTCACTTAGTTAACAATTTTGCTGTTCCTGTTTTCGTTAACGCAGCATTAATAGTTAGTAACATTTATTGTTCAAACAGATAGTGTTATATCCTCAGTTATTTAAAAAAATTTTCCGTTCCACATCCAGCCTCAAAACCAGAAACTATTATCATTAATTTTTTTTGCTTTTTTTATTATTTTAGGGTGCTGTCTAACCCTTTGCTTTTTTTCCCCACTGATTTTATTTTCCTTCCCCCTCGAAATTTTTTGTTTTTGTCGCCTCCTTCATTCCCAAAAATTTTGAATTAAAAGTTCGTGAAGTGAATTGACTAATAATTTCGGAAATTCCCGCGAGATGGGGGAATTATTACTAAGGAGAATTTTTCTGGTAAATACCCGACCGTTACAGTACTTAAGCTTATCTTACCCTTCTCTTCAAAAGTTATATGTTCCTGATGTGTGCTTTTTGTTTATAGGGGGTGAAAACTACCCTTTTGACAAAAAATTTAAAATAATATAGCAATTTTTCGATTAAATCATGTTTAAATATTTAAGCCAAGCCAAAATCGCTCCAAAAAAAATTTTGAGGTATTCAGAGCGATTTTTGAGTGCTCCAATAGTAATTTTAAGGCGGGGGATACATATTTTTTTTATCCCTCATTGTTTGGTTTATTGCAACATTTCATTTCTTACAAATTGCCCTCATCCAACTTTGAAGTGCTACTATAAAAGATGTCCACCTTTTTTCTCTTGAATCGGGCCATTTTGCTGTAAGTCCCAAAAAAAAATTTTCCTATATTCAAAATGCGGAGGTTGAATCATATCCAGTGAAACAATCGGAAAAAAGGATTAATTTATCACTGTCTGGATGATACGCTTTTAAACTTTGCGAAGATTAAATCACCGAAGGAACTTTCTTCGTGGAGTTTCGCTCTGACAGTTAAAATTGGTGAGATTAATACAATTTCAACGAAAACGCGATTGGTTTTTTAACGATAACATCCTCAATTTTGAAGATATCTAGTCGCTCCAAAATTCAATTTACAGGGAATTTCAAGGGCTACAAGCCCTGCAAAGTTAAACTATCTTGAATCCTTATTTTTTGATATTTTAAGGTTTAAATGGCTCGGAAAAGGTGGTCTGCGCACCCACATGGGAACGTTCAAACTTTTATAACATATTGTTAATACATAAACAAAGTTAATTATACACGGATGTCGTTTATTCTTCAATTCTTTATAATTCCGTAAGTAAGCTTAATTTTTGCTTCAATAGTTTTTTTGAAAAAAACATAAGGCTTATTAGTTATTCGTGAAAAACCGCTCTAAAACATACATTTTTTAGATGAAAAATCAACAATTTGAATCACAAATAACTCGGAAAATATTGAATTGAAGAAAAACATTCCCGTAACATTTTTTGCTTTAAATCCATTCCTCTATCGATTTCTGTAGTTATTTTGAGTGTTCCAATTTCCACCCCCTAGAAGGAGTGTCATTCCCCCTCAAGGCAAAAGCACAAATCAACACTTTATAGAGCCTGATCCAAATCAGTTGAGGTTTTCTTCGCGCATATTAAAATTACACTCAAATAAACATTGCGCACATCGGGATAAGACATGCGCTAATGTATTTTGACATTTCCCCTTCGAAATCTGTTGTTATTCTGACTGCGCATGGAAAATGCGACTTTTGAGAAACCTCATCTCTTTTGAATCGGACTCTATCTTTTGTTACTTGAGCTTCTAACCACTTCAGCGTTGCCAGATGAAAGGATTTCTCAGTACGAGAACGGATTTTTACTGAGAAAACAAAAAGCACGGATTTTCAGACGGATTTAGCACAAAAACGGATTTTTGACGGATTTTTTTAAATTTTGAATGAAATTCATGCCTTTGCAGTATTTACAGATGAAATTATACTGCATACTACAAAGGTTGAGGGGTATTGCAAATTTTTTTAGAAATACCCGAGTATTCAATATTGAAAGTACTTAAAATCAGATGGTTGCAGCCCATGTTGCTGTGAAAAGATTCATTGAACTTAGGCCTGATTCACAATGAGCGCTTCAAGCCTCAAGCTTCACGCTTCAAAAATTAGGATTATAGGATTTATGTACAATGATTCACATTCACAGCTTCAAGCTGCGAGCTTCAAATGAAGTTGAAACTATAGAAAAAAAATTTGAAGCTTGAGGCTTGAAGAGTTCATTGTAAATCAGGCCTAAGTTCAATGAATCTTTTCACAGCAACATGGGCTGCAACCATCTGATTTTAAGTACTTTCAATATTGAATACTCCGGTATTTCTAAAAAATTTTGCCCTCGGCACTCTTACGGCCCTCTTTTCATGTACTTCGAGATTGAGAGCAAAGATGCAAAAACTGGAGGCGCAACGAATTTTCGGATTTTTGAGAAGTCGTTGGACTTTGCCCTATTTGCAATTCCTCGATTACGCTTTGACGTGGGTAATACAAAGAAATTTGGAATTCCAATAGGAGGCATCAAAAATCCATACGCTTTATGCTAAAATAGAAAACCTTTTTAAAAGAGTATTTGGGTGCTATATGAAAGAAGACTACATCGACTATATCGAGCCTGAACATTTAATTTATCAGGAGGCGAAGAAAGATACTGAGCAATATTTGGAAACTTTGCGCTAATTTGATCTGGGTTCCAAGGTGAAGGTTGGACTCTTCAATTGGCCGGCCAGAATCGAAACTGCTGAAATAGACAAATGCCGTCAGTTTATCGTCACACTAGGGGCTGAAATCAACAAGTGGTTTCCATTTAAGGAAAATAGTACGAAAATGTTCAAGGAGCGGAAGTAAAGGGTATATCGCTGAAGTATATAGGGGAACTAAAGAACACAGCGGATATCGCTGCCGTCCTTGATTTCTTTGGTTTCGATGTTGAGGAGGCTCATCAGGAATTTAGGAGTTTCAAAAGTACTTTCAAGAGTGATATCGAGACTGATAAAGATCGATTTTGAAAGAAAGTTCGTGGACATCAAAATTCAGATGGCTCTTTGCGATTTCTTCTAGTGATCCAAATCTTCGATCGCATCAATGTTCTTCCACACGCATCTGCAAATGTAGAAAGGATATTCAGCAGCATCAACTTGAACAAAACGAAGCTTAGCAATACGCTTTCAACCAAAATAGTTGCAGCGATTTTATATGGTAAGGCCCTCGTCGGTAATGCATCAGTTACTTCTGTTGATTGTTCTCACTTGATCAAAATGATGGATCAAAATATGTATAAGTTAATTGGCAATTTGAAAGGGTTCATTTATCTGCCTCTTTTTCGTGTAACGATTGTAATGCCTTTGTAGTTATACAATAAACGTGAACGAGAAGTGGAATTTCTCATAGTCTTCGCAGACCCCGAGTGCGATGTTATATTTGGCTTAGTGTAATGGATAGGTGAGTCTGGCAAATTTTCTGAGGCAAAAGTGAGGAGGCATATGACGCATGACATAATACTTCCCTGCGACCCCTTGCCTGTTTGTGTATTTGGGTAATAAACGAAATGATGGATAGTATAACTTGCACCATACGCATTATTTCTAAATATTATTGGCAATGTCTCAGGCTAATACCACCAATCATCCTCAAAAATCGGAACAGCTCATTTTTATCTGGCCCAGCATGTCGTCAAAAAATACATTCGTAATAATTTTTTAATGAATTTTGTATATACATATATAAATAAATAAATGTCACGAGTAAACTGATAATGATTTACAATCCTAGTTCAAGACGTGTTAATTGATGTGTTTACACTACCAAATATTTTTTTAAATACAATATAAGATTCAATAAAATAATTAAATGTATTATTTCTTGAGCGTTAAGCCTCGGCCACGATACTAGCGGCAAGAATTCGGAGCCAAAAACCGTCAACCACTGGACTATTCCGGTTTTTGGTTTTCGGTTTTTGGTTTTTGGTTTTTGGTTTGTGGTTTCTGATTTCTGGGTTTTGTTTTTGTTTTTGAATTAGTCCTCTTCATTAAGATTAATAGGTGAAGGTATTCAGGACATATTGCAAGAAAGGACGAGACAAGGATACCAAAAAAACTAGTATTTGGGTATATACTAGGTGTTAGACCAGTAAGTGGACCGAGAAAGAGGTGGAAGGACACAGTAACAGTACACGCAGGTATGATCCTAAGAAGGATGAAGGCGCTAAAAATCGCACAAACTGGAAGAAATCTTTACAAGAGGCCAAGGCTCGATATGGGCTGTAGCACCATAGGAAGGAAAGAATGAAGGAATATGTATAAGGACAATTCTGCAATTAAGATTAAGAGTGTCTTCTTTGGCTTGTAAATTTGCTGTTCCTCCCATTCCGCTGATGTGTAACCACCAAACCTTGCATATTACTGTAGTACTTAAAAATCTCGCTTAGAATGAAAAAAAGTTCGTCAATTCACGTATATGTACTTTCTGACAAGCACAAAGTCACTTTATTTCATCACCAGAGTTTTATTGAACAAAGTGCTTTCACTAATTTATTCATATATGTGTGCAGCTGGATAAAATTAGCCAAAACCTTGAATAAATTTTCTTGGAATTTCCCTCCCTGAAAATTTTATTTTTAGCTCCGAAACTCACTTTAAAAAAAAGATCCTCGTAAATAAAATTTTTGTCTCGTATCACAGGAAAGCAGAAATAAAATCTAGACAATTTTTAGGAAGCACAAAACCCCACCGTCATCATGACCTTTCCGGAAGCTTAAAAAGCAGCAAAGCAGAAAATCAATGAACCATTATCCTTCATCCCTACCAAGGGTTTAAGGGGATCCAGCGGAACACACATGTACTATGCATAAACACAGAATAGTGAATGGCTGTCATCAGCTGTGACAAGGCAAACATAATGCTCTACGTGGTAAAGGGATTTAACGTTGCACTATGTATGGGAGCAGTATAATTAGGGCCTGCATTTCCAGCTGCTGCTGCAGTTCCGGCCGGCGCTCAGAGGCTTTAGATATTGGTTAAATGCACATCCCTGATATTGTAACGACTGAACACTATTGCAAAGGAGCTTTGTGCAGGCTAATCCCAGGGTTGGTAAGCGTTGTTCAAAAACTAGACAATCTCGCACAGTGGGATAAGCAGGCTAAGTAGTCCTTGTTGGGTGCTAATTAACCCTTTTAACAATCGAAGTCTGGCGTGCATGATATGAGATTGTCCCAACTTTGGCAGAATGGCGTGATAAATTCAGTTTCGCAGCGGATGTGTTTGTTGTTGTTTTCTTGAATATAGTACGTGCAGATAAAAGTCAAACAATTTGTTATCCTGACAAATGTCTCGGGCAGTGTCGTATATCATCATTGGAAAACACTTCATTTCACGTCCTCGTCAATCATTGATGCCAGTGCAGACAATTGACTTAGAGACGAGGCAGAAAAGATAACAAAAGCTCCTCCTATAGACGCCTGATGACCATCCGATGAGGAGTTCCACAAACAGTCACCTACTTACCAATATCCTGACAGATATTTCTAATCTCTCAAAAGGATGCCGGTTCAAAATAGATAACGATGACAGGAAACGGTATTATTTAGCTCGGTTAATGGACTATAAGAGTTTTGGATGTTGGCTCTGAGGATAACGTAATTCCTATAAGGGAAATCAAACAATTAATTCAAGCAATGGGCACAGGACTGGGGTCTTTCTGACTGTGAAAGGATACCATCGCTCTGTGGGCATTGTTTTTGGTATTTTGAAATCCTTAATTTAGCTTAGACGAATGAATTACCAAAATTTCTTAGAGAAATCTGATGCCCCGTTATATCATCATTTAAGTTAGTATGGCTCCCCAGTTGGGCATTAAATTGAGGCTGGTTCATGTTTTCTAATTGAATTTGCCGTTCAGGCGTTGCTGATACAACAACTGATATTTGCAGCCCGGGCAGGGGGCAGAAGGAAATGTTTACTGAATTTACTATACCAATTTGTACAAAGAGAGTAGTTTGGAAAAGGGTCATGGAAGGAGGAGAAATGGAATCTATTAATAATTGATTATTACAGCTTGAAATGTCACAAGAGAAGGTCGTTCTATGGGTTCTATGTAAAGACAGATTATAGCTCTCATTTAGTAAAAGGTAGTGATTGGTGTATTTTAGGTAGATTTGTAAATCTCCCATGCCGTAATTACTTTAGTTTATATAATAAGTTTTTATGGTTCTTTTAAGTACTACCGATAAAGAATTAATCCCTGAATCGCAATAAATTTGTTTTGCTGATATGTTTCTTTTATAAATTTTTGGAGAAGAGCGAAACAAATGAAAAGTTCCATTGTACTCCAGCTACAAAAATTTCCGATGATTACACAGACCTACAACGAAAACCCTTTTTCATGTTCAAGCATTGTTTCTCCTATATTTTTGGGTGCTGATTACGGGAAAAATAGTCAAAAGTTTCCATCACGTCAGAATTTTGAAGAAATTGCATTTTTATTATTTCATAATTTAGACTGATAAAATTACGGAAAAACCAAAGGTAGTAAAGGAACAATTGCGTTAAAGAGTTTTTATTGTCTAACTAGCAAAAAACCCGCGTGCGTCGCAACGCCCTTAAATAACTTTTGGATGCGATAGATGGAATCGTTTAACCTCGTGATGGCAGTGGAGGGTCCTTCTCTTTTCTTTGTAATTTTGGCGATTTACCTTTGATTAGTCGAGCATTTTATAGGTACACTCGATCGCGTGGCAAACTTCACGACAATAGAGGAAATGACCAAGATACACTATGTTCAATGTTCTTCCATTTGGAGTTAGGATGTGAAGATTCAGATTTCCGAACTCTTGAACAACCTGCCTACAGCTGACAGTGAAATGACACTTATTTGCTAAAATTTGTCCGCCATATTGGCCCCGAAATTTTAAATTTATTAGTTTTGATCATAAATTCGTTATTTGCTATCTTAAAAACCACCAGATACCGATTTTCATTGGAATCGGAATACAATTGGCAAACTCACCGGCCATATTGGTGCGGCCGTTTTGAACTTATAAGTTTTGATCATAAACTCGTTATTTGCAACCTTAAAAAGTCCTAGATACCCACTTTCATTGGAATCGGACCACAATTGGCAAATTCGTCGCCCATATTGGAGCGGCCATTTTGAACATATAAATTTTAATCATAAATTTGTTATGTGCAACCTTAAAAACCCCTATTTATAAGTTCGGATCATAAATTCGTTATTTGCTACCTTAAAACCCTCCAGATACCGATTTTCATGGAAATCGGAACGCAATTGGCAAATTTGGGTGGCCATTTTGAATTTCAGTCATATTTCGGCGGCCATTTTGAATTAATAAGTTCTGATCAAACATTCGTTATTTACTACCTCAAAAAACCCCAGATACCCAATTTCATTGAAATCGGAACACAATTTGCGAATTCATATTTGAGTGGCCATTTTGAATTTCGGCCATTTTTCAGCGGCCATTTTGAATTTCGAAAATCGGGCTTCGAGGTGTTCCATGGGAGACCCCACGGACCTTCGTGCAAAATTTCGAAGCTCTACGATGACTGGTGCGCCCGCTATTTTGCACACATACATACATACATACGTACATACATACATACAAAAAGTTTATTTTATTAATATAGATAGATATGTTATTTGAACACCTAAATATCATAAAATCACAAAGTGCCCTTTGAGGGGTGGGTTTTTGAGCGCTGACCCTAAGTACCCCTTTTTCAGGTTTTTCAAAATAATTCGAAAACAAAGCGAAATTCGATATTTTTACTACAATACTTTTTTGTAGAAAATTAAATTTCCCATCGAAATGCGTTTTTTAAATTTTTTTTCCATATTTAATTCAAAAAATAATCGAAAAATAAAACTAAATTTTTTCGAAAAATCACGTTTTTTTCTTTTTTTTATTATTTCGGTTATAACTTTTTTTAAGGAATCCTGGGTATACATAAATGTTCAGAGATCTTGAAAAAATGAAGAAATTGCTGTTTTTAAAATCTCAGTACGACCAACTCTCGCCATTCAAAGTTGACCATTTTTAGCTATTTTTTAAATTATTTACTCTTAAACACCTGCGTTTTCTACGAAGGTATTCCCCCTTGTTCAGCAGAATTACAATTTCTTTCACAGGTTAATCTAGTAGATAAAGATGGAAACATGTTTTTTTTGTACTGGCGAATCATCTGAAAGTTCTTGCCCAAAAGACCAGGTCTATCTAGAGATCCTAGTTTTGAGCTCTCTTCTCAACCACAACCGTTTAATCATATAGAACTGAATGATTTGAGGATAGATTTAGGACTACCTAAAGATGCCGCGGAACTTCTTGGTTCGAGATTGCAACAGGAAAACTTAATTCTGCTGGTACCGGAAAAGAAAAAAGGAATTCTCACAATTTTTTGCGGAACATGCAGATCTTGCCTATTGTAAAGACATTCCCGGATTAGGGAAGATGTCATAAAATACGATGTGAATGACTACAGACTCTTTATTGATTCGTCAAAAAGAAGTTTAAAGGCAGCTATACTTCATAATGGAAACAAATACTCTTCTTTGCCCATTGTCCATTCTGTCCATTTGAACATTTGTACATTTTCATAAATCTGTATTGTGAAAAACTTCGTGAGAGGCTGCAAAATATTTGTATCTCCGCTGCGTGTCGTAGTTCACTTGGGTACATCTGCTTGTTTTCAAAAACCAGCTGTTTTCTGATAATTTTTGTAAAACCTAGTCTACCTCTTCTTCGCAAAACTAAGTATGAGTCATCGTTAATTTGACAGTTCCGTGATTTTGCCATATGAATAAAAGATTTTCTCTCGCACGACTTTTGCAGCAAGACTGTATAAGAGAGAAAACACGTGTTGAATCAGATATATTTTCCTGGTCAATCGGCATTCAACTCATTGGAACGCGCCCTAACTTTTTACATTTTACCGGTTATCTGTTCACGTGCTCCCCACCCGCAATGATTATGCTCCGCCGCCCCTGAATTGTACTGAGGCCTCAAATTTTTGAAATATCCCGGTTCACAAATAATGTACTACTACTCTTTGTATGAGCGCGTATCGAAATAAATTCATTCTTGATTTTCGATTTTTAAACGTACATGAGAAAACGAGCCGAGGTGTGTAGTACGTACGTAGTGGAGAGACATGGGTTTCTTCTTTCTTACTTCGTTGTGGGCAGTAAAATTCAACATGAAAACTTAAACGGTTCCTCTTTTCTTTACTTCTTTTGGGGCAGTAAAATTCCCACCCACAAACTTCAAGTGAGGTGAAGTGCGATTGGCATTGTAAAATTTAAAAATGCACATTGTGGAGGCATAGTCACTTAGGCTACGGTTACTATGCATGCGAATACTGACGAAAATGTGTTCGGACGTGTTCTGACGTATTCGTCCGAAAAAACAAACGCATTCTTTTCAATGACGTATTCGTCCGAAAAAACAAACGCATTCTCTTCAATGTTATGGAAGTTACATGACATACTCAACACGGACTGAGTACAATTTTCGGTTCGGTTTGAGTCATGTAACTAGCAACCGACCGCCAAATTTGTGCCGAACGTGTTCTGAGTGGGTTCACAAGTTTTTGCTTGGTTGAGTACACTTTTCGGTCGGAATGTCATGTAACTAGCGATTGAAAAACCGAGATTGCTTTAACAAGGTGAAAAACTTTTTGTGTTGGAGTATTATAATTTCATTAAATACATAAAAAAAAATTTCCATTTTCACGAATAATTTCACTGACGGACTGACAATAATAAAACCAAAATTACAACTAAGAACTCAAGTTCGGTATGTCATATAACACTCGACCGAAACTGCAAGCTCAGATCGAGTTGAGTTCGGTTTACTTTCGGTTTGTCATGTAACTTCCATAAGTGTTTCCACTGACAGCGACGAACACGTCAGAACATGCACGACGTCGTCAGAACCAGTTGAGCGTTCAAAAAAGTTTGATTTTTTCGTGCGACCTGCGTCTTTTTTGGGTGATTTTTGGGTTGAATTTCGAGTGATTTAGTGGAATCACAATGGATAACGATAAATTAATAAGTCTTGTGTTCGAGAACAGGTGTTTGTGGGATATGAGAGACAAAAATTACCACAACTTTTTCTTGCCTTAAAGTTGCAGCCAGGCTGGCTGTAGCTAGCCTTTGTTTTGCCGAATTACATTCACGAAAATTGGAGAACTTTTTGATGCTTTCTTCTATCCCCTTCAGTATGTATTCAAATGTTGCTAGTCTCATCCTGAAATACTCGAAAAACTTTTCTGATTGGTCCCCCAATTCTTGAAATAACATTTGAAACTCTCCTTTGTCGTCTCTTCTAGAAAATAACTGGTTGACAAGCTCTGTTTTTCACCATTTAAAAACAATAACTTTAGTAATGGACTTTCAAGAAAATAAAATTCATCAAGTTTGTCCATCTTTCCTGAGCAGCAGACACGTACTGACTATCAGAATATCAAAAACTGCGCACAGCGTAACCACCTTGTTCTGACGACGATTTCGGCCGTACTTGTCCGAACACATTTTCGTCAGAATTCGCATGGATAGTAACCGTAGCCTTAGGTCGGCCGTATATCAAAGCTTCATATGCTTATTAGCGACATATTGCACTTTTTTAAATGGAAGAAATCTTCACACGCTGCTTTCCTGCATTTATCTCCATATAAAAAAAAGCAATATGTCGCTAATAAGCATGTGAAGCTTTGGTATATGGCCGGCCTTACTCTTGTTCTGAGGCAGTTTAATTCTTACTTCTTTTGCGGAAGTAAACTATCAAATTTGAACTGAGCCGTGGTATTATAAATACGAACAGGAGACACATTTCTTACTTTTTTTAAGGCAGTAAAATTTCGTAGTGGAGAGATATTTGTTACATTTTTTGAGGCAGTGTAATTTCGTACTGGAGAGACATTTTTTATTTCTTTTGCGGCAGTAACATTTCCAACTTGAAATTAGGCGAGGTGAGATTGTAAAATATAAATAAATGTATGTACATTGCGGAGACATAGCTTTCTTACCTACTCTGAGGCGGTTTAATGCATATTAGAATCAAACTCGTTAAAAAGCGTTCGTTCTCTTTCTTTTTTAATTTTGCTTGTTTTTGTCAGGCACCTCGCCTCATTTGAAGTATGGCATTGTACTGGCTCAAATGAAAAAAGAGGCACTTCTTACAAACTCATTTTATAATCGTGTCTTTCCCAACACTAGTAAAAACATTCTGCATTTAACAGCTGATATATTTTGAGAAATTAACTTTTTTATGGTTACGAGTATAAAAATATAAGATATTTGTTTGAATATTTTTAAGGTAGATAATAATCTCGCCTGTGGGCCAAAAATCCAATGAAAATGCCTCACCGACTAGCTTAACTGTATGTGGAATGGCCTCATTAGACTTATGTACGAAGCTTTGGGAACAGGAAAATGTCACAAAGGAATATATCGGCTGCCTGGCTGATGACATTCGCAGAGTTTTTGGCCTAAAATTCTTGGGGGATAGTGCACCATGTTCACCTTTTCAGACTCGTACGTCGATTTTCGAAAACCAACGTTTACTTCTTAAACTTCTATGAATGCTTTATACCACTCATATGCCTGTGTTTTTGATATACACGATTCACCGTAGGTTTCCTAGAAAGAGCTTTATAACAATAATACACGAAAAAACGCGAACAAGTCCATACTGTGGGCAAAATAATACCAAAAAGATTTATAAAATTATTTTTTAAGTGGGTTCACAAAAATTCATTTTAAATATTAAAAAACTTTTTGTTGTTGAAAAAAAAAGTATTTTAATTGAATAAAAGCCTTTTTTATTGCATGAAGCGATATGTAAAAATACTCGTTTCAAACATTTAATCCCTCTTTTCATGGAGCATTAAAAAGGCAAAAAGTCGGTCTACAGTAAATTTAATCATGTACCACAAAGTTTTGACTCAGCTGATTTTAGGATCGTATATTCTTCCTTCACATACCGGAGCTGATATCAGGATTATGCCTTAACATATTCTCTCATTTTGGAAATTTACGAACTCAAAAAAGTTTCCAGCTGCAAGAAGTTTTCTTGTCGCTTAAACTCTAAGTGTACTTTGCGCTTTCATATTTATTACTCCGTTGCTGATTTCATTGAAATTGAAGCCTTCGGCAATTTTATAGCAAGAATGAAAAGTGAGAAGTTTTAAAGAGTTACACATTGCGGGATACATTGAAGTGAGGAGTCGATACACTTATAATAATTATAGGGGAGGTATGCCTCAGAAAGATCAAGTTGATGAATTAAAAGACTTGCATAAAAATCTGGGGTGGCATTACAGAAGCTGTTTCAAGTCATCTGTTTCGACTTTTCCATTGAATTTTTTCATTTAAAACTCGTAACAAATGAGTTGAAACGATTTCTGTAATCCCACCCCTGGCAACTAGTCGTAACGAATCCATTTATAGGCATAGTATATAAAACAGTATTAAATAATTTTCGGCAAGACACACACAGATACGAGTTTCTTCGCCTCTTACCTCTTACCTCTTAAAATTTGTAGGATGGAAGACTATAAGCTACTTAATATAAATTCCAAGTCTCCGACAGCTTGGTTGGTGCAAAATGGGTGGCTGACAGGAGTCAAGTTGCCGAAAATGTTTGCAAAAAAAGAAATTACCAGTCATCGCTAAGCTTCAAAATTTTGCACGAGGGTCCGTGGGGGTCTCCCTTAATGCACGTTGTAGCCCGATTTTCGAAATTCAAAATTGCTGCCGAAATATAACCGAAATTTAAAATGGCCACCCAAATATGGTCAGTGACATTGCAGATGAGAACGTAAGGGCCAGGCAAGTGCCAGACATGTAATTTTTCTACATTATATTACATGTCTGATAACGGAAAGCTCATCTGTTATGATTTTTTTGCAAACATTTTCGGCAACTTGACCCCTGTCAGCCACCCATTTTGCACCAACCAAGCTGTCGGAGACTTGGAATTTAAATTAAGTAGCTTATAGTCTTCCATCCTACAAATTTTCATGCGCCACATCGATGACATTTTTGCAATAAGAAGATGACTTCTTTTACCCTTCTTAACTTTGTCCTGCACCACTAAAAGTGTCGGAGAGCTTGGACATATAATCCCGTTTAGTAATAGAATGAGTTGCAATCGAGTTTGTCCACATCAAAGATGAAAGCACTTTTCGTCTCCAGCTCTTAGACTACTAGTGGGGCCCTTGTTTAAAATGTAAAATAGCAAAAATAGCTCAGTTTTCAGAGACTTGGACCTCGCACAAAATGTAATCTCGCTGAAAATTGGAACTTAGGTACTTTTTTGGGTGTAGAAAACGATAAAAAAATCTTTGCTGCGCTAAAGTGTATGCTAAGTTCACAATTTCGAAAACAAATTCGAAAATTTGGTTTTTGCATTATATATCGAAAAATAAAAAAAAATCGAAAAACTAATAGCGCCACGTGAAAGAGCGGAAAATTTCCCTAAAATTTGTATTATAACTTATTTCAAAAAAAATTGTTTTATTATTATAAAAAATTATTAAAAATAAGAAGAAAATTCGAAAAATGTAAGCGCGCCAAAAAGCTGAATTAAAATATTCTAGCGAGTTATATTTATAAGTTATAATATAAATTTTAGTGAAATTTTCCGCTCTTTCACGTGGCGCTATTAGTATTTCGAATTTTTTTTTATTTTTCGATATATAATGCAAAAACCAAATTTTCGAATTTGTTTTCGAAATTGTGAACTTAGCATACACTTTAGCGCAGCAAAGATTTTTTTATCGTTTTCTACACCCAAAAAAGTACCTAAGTTCCAATTTTCAGCGAGATCACATTTTGTGCGAGCTTTCGGTCTAAATTTGGCTCTGACGACTGGGCTAAAATATCAAACACAAAACGAAATTCTCTTCTGTAAAACAATTCTCTTTCGATCAAGCAAAACAACAGAAAATAAAAAAATTTCTTCTCTTCCTGATAGTGGTCCCTGTTCTTAGCTAGAGGACCACCGAGATTTACATGTTATCAGATTTTATGTGGTATCCTGCCTCTATAAAACTTCTCTGTATACAATATAATCTGTGAAAGTTATATTTTCGGATGTTTGTCTAGAACCATCAACAACTTGCAGCCATTAATGCAGCGGGACAAGAGTTTCCAAATGCTATCAGGCTGCTCTTTCCCAAAATGTTTGGAAACATATACAAGATGAAAAATTAGTTCATCGGTATGGAATCGATCTTGAATTTTCAATAGAAATTCGAAAAATTCCAGCGCTTGCGTTTCTGCCATACAACGAAATTGAGGCAGCTTTCACACTTCTCCAAAGAAATATAGATGCTGATGCCAAAGAATTGATGGAATGGTTCGACAAAAATACTACTACACCTATAAGAAGAAATGGAGGCCGTGGTGCAGTGCAATTTAAATCTCAACTTTGGTCTGTCTTCGAAAATATTGAACTTGGACTGCCACGCCCACAAAATCATGTAGAAGGTTGGCATCGAAGACTGATGGCACTATGCGGGGAAGTTTGCCACAAAAATATGTTGATATTTTTCGGAAAGAAATTCTGTATGTAGAAGCCGATATTGAAAGATTTTTTACTGGTGTTGAGTTTCCGATACCAAACAAATTTCAAAATCGAGAGAATCAACTTCTTAATGCATTTGAGAGTAGAACAAACACTGAAGTTCTTGTGTTTTAAGAAGACTTGCACGTAACTTATCACTGTAAAACTTTTTTAATAGCTTACTAACTTTTCTTGAATAAAGTGATTTTTTAAACTACCTTTACATTTTTTTCGATATTTCAACCTTTTGGTATTTTGACTTTTTGGTATTTTGACTTTTCGGTAATTTGTCTTTTCGGTGTTTTAACCTTTCGGGATTATGTCTTTTGGTATTTTGTCTTTTTGGTCTTTCGGGGTTCGAGATTTTGAGTTTCAGGATTTTGTCTTTCGGGATTTCGACCGACATCCTCCTCGGATCAGGGTCTATGTCAAAATGCAGAAAGACAAAATCAAGAGAGACAAAATCCAGAAACACAAAATCCAAAAATGACAAATTCCGGAAACGACAAAATCCAGAAACGACAAAATCCGGAAGTGACAAAATCCAGAAACGACACAATACAGAAAAAATCCAGAAATAATCCAGAATAAAAAAATCGCGCGATTTTTTTATTCTGGATTATTTATTTCTCAATTT
The DNA here is from genome assembly GCA_963855945.1 of Thereva nobilitata. Taxonomy (NCBI): domain Eukaryota; kingdom Metazoa; phylum Arthropoda; class Insecta; order Diptera; family Therevidae; genus Thereva; species Thereva nobilitata. The sequence goes on along the minus strand of OY979694.1, from coordinate 42,538,929 downwards.
GTAATAACTAATGTTAAAAAGCCAAACAATTTTCATTTTACTAGAAACATTTAATACTAACAAAATTATTTGTTAAATTTCAAACGCATTTATTATAATTAACAAAACAATATTTAGAACACATTCGATAAAAAAAATAAGAACAAAATAAACTAAGGGCAAACACAAAAAAAAACACATCTGCTAAAAAAAATTTCATAAATTTAACGTAAATATGCCTTCATTTTTTCACGATAATATTAAATTAATTACTAAACTACTTAAAAATTGCAGTCGACACATTAATTGCCTCTTTTGAAATGATCCCAATTAAATGCCATAAGGCAGTATATGAGAGGGACTATATATCTATTACCTTATTTCAACATCTCCAAGAATAGTAAATAATTGTCTTAAAATAGTTGGTACTATACTTGGAATGTACCATCAACTAACCAAATATTAGAATTTGGTAAATATCTTAGGTTTCCTAGAGTTCCTAATAAAATAATGCAGTCATTGCCGAATCGTTTATGCGATATAACAAATTCTTCATCTTCTACAGTTTAAGGGAACGTTCTCATTTGAAATTTTGAAATTTTCGATTTTTTTTTATTTTCTTGAAGAACAGTATGTTAAAAATATTGTTTTCAAAATTTATGTTGATCCAAGCAGTAGAACAGTTTATTGACTGAAAACAAATTGAATTTAAAAAAAATTGTAAGAATCGGTCAAAATTTCAATTTTTCGTCCGCCATAGTGGATCAGCCATTTTGAGTTTTGAAAAAATAATTCCAGATTCGGATTCAGCAACTCAAAAAACATATGCATGTATGGTTTTGTTATAAAATTCGAAACGGAGGTTGAATTACATTCATCAAACTAAACGAAAAACTCAATACAAATCACGAAAATATTGTCCGTAACTTTGAAGCCATTTATCTCCGAACGAATATTTTGAAATTGGCGGAAGACTTTATTTGAGAACGGCTGAACCGATTTACTTCGGATTTGCTGCATTCGAAAGTAAAATTATTTTACTAGAGGTTATACCGTTAAAATATGAAAAATTATTATGTTAACTATTTTTTCACAACGGAAAAAAACCTCAAAAAAGCACTTAAATTTTGAACGCTCGCCATTTTGACAATTTTCAACTTTTTAAAAAATGAACGGTATAACCTCCAGTCCATTTAAGGAACTCTTCCACCAATTGACAGTGTTTTTAAAACACGCACTACACGGAAGCTGATAACAGCCGCCATTTTGTTTTTTTTTTTGAAAAAAAAATTCGCTAATTTTTGTTCGATCAAATGAGAACCTGCCCTTAAATTATCTGGTATAAGTATTTCATCTATGTTTTTAGGTGCATTTAAGCACCTTTTTTTCTTATTTTATGTATTTTTCGGTCTTATAACTTTTAAGAACATTGAAGCTACAGTAATTAGTAGTTTTGCAATTTGGCGAAGTCAGCATTTTGTTGTTTCCGAATTTTGTCGTTTCTGGATTTTGACGTTTCCGGATTTTGTTGTTCCTGGATTAGGTTTTTTCCGGATTTTGTCATTCCTGGAATTTGTCGTTTCTGCATTTTTAACAATATTCTGGATTTTGACATTCTGGATTTTAGAAATTCTAGATTTTGGCATGATCCCCTCGGATCAAGGTAAGCCAAGATCCTACATCCTGGTTAAAACACACATCAAAGCCTACCTGTGCGCGAATTTCAGTTCTATGGATCAACGGTAGTTAAATTAAAATTTGGAGGGCGTTAGAAAGGATGTCAGGACACCTTTTAAACTTGATTACCCAACATTGCGGCGGAGGACCCCGCCTGCAGGCTTTGCCATGAAGAGGATGAGAATATCCTTCGAACAGTCAGGTCTAAGGCTGCTTACACACCAAACTCGACATCGACACGACATTACAAAATGTCCATCGACAAAAATTTTTTTGTCGAATCTTCGTACACACCAAATTCGACACCTAATGAACAAGAAGTTCATGTCGTGTCATGTTGAATTCAGTGTGTACGGAGATTCGACAAGAAGATGTCTGCGTCGTCTGCGTCACAATCCATTTCAACCAGAACCACTCGACACAACGAAAGTCACTGCATAAGTACTCGACGTGTCGAAAGTCGTCGTTCGACGTTTTTCCTCGTGTCGCCTTCAGTGGATATAAACTGATTTGAATATGAAGCCCTTCGTCGGTAACAGTTTTTTTTCCTTGTCGAGTTCTGTCGAGTTCTGTCGTGTCGTGTCGATGTCGAATTCAGTGTGAATACACTCGTTTAATAATAAGAATAAATGGGTGTCACAACAGAAAATCTTGTCGTGTCGTGTCGATGTCGAATTCAGTGTGAATAGACTCGCTTAATGATAAGAATAGATGTGTGTCGCGACAGAAAAATGTTGTCGAATTTCGTCGTGTCATGTCGATGTCGAGTTTGGTGTGTAAGCAGCCTAAGCGTCCGGCAGACTGCTGAGTGTGGTGTAGGAATGTAGTACAATAGTAGGTCAAGTGAGGGGTGGCGGTAGGTTTGCACCCTATACCTTACAAAGAAGAAGAAGAAAATTTCTATTAAAAACAAAACGGAAAAGTATCTTAGACCTAAACAATATTGTGCAATTTTAATCAAGGAAATTGTTAAGTAATTATTTCTAAACCTGATTTATATTAATAACAAACATCAAAGAGCATTAAAAGACATACATATATTTTTGAGAGTAGTATCGGTACTAAGTTTTCACTAAGCCTGTTCCAATTTCACCATAATTGATATACATAGTTGTTAAGACCATAAGTTTTAACCAAAAGTTTTATTTTTAAAAACCCCTTAATTACACATAAATCGATATAATGTACCTACCACAAATTTCGCTGCACTACTACTTCAAATATACCAAATATGAAGCTGAGCATTTTGCTACCTTTTGCGTTATTAAGGAAAAGGTAACATAAATTTTTTTTTGGTTTAGGTAGGTTAGAGACGAAGATGAGTTTTTAGAAGATATTTTAAAAAAATGTTAAGATAAAAATGGTTGTGTGAATAAAGCCAATTATAAATTATACTAAATTATCTGCAAATATTTATATGAACTTTAAACTTGAACTTTATTTATTTAAAAACTCTTAAATCCCACTTATCCACCATTTACCTACAGGTTTGTTATTAAACCCATAAAAACGTATTTCCCATGGGTTAAACAAATATCTGGCATCGACCTGAATACTAATAAATCCTTACATTCAAAATCCCCATTCAGGTCGAAACGTTAAATAAAAAATGATTCCGAAAAGCGGTGGATATCTCATACATACATACGCTGTTTGAAACACATGAAAGATATGCAGAAACCACTTTGGGCGATAAATGCAACCAATCCCCAAAAAAATACTACTCAACAAAAATCCCTTTTCAACTGAAACCGCTTGAATCAAAAATGCTTCCATTTTTTAGCGTAAAGGTAAAATGATAAAATCCTCAATATTTTTTTTTGATTATAAGTATCACCTGAAAAAGTTAATCCTTTTCTTTTTGTAAGTCAATAGGGTAATTTCAGTGTCTGATGGTCGAAAATGATTGAATAATAAAAAAAAAGGTTTGGTCACAATGAAAATCGTTAGCTGTGAAAAAAGGATGAAAATATTTCGTTTCGGATTTTTTTTTGTGACTATTAAGCCAATAAATTGGTCTAGAATTTAGAAAACAGCACTAATCTGTGAAGTATAATATATATAATTTTAAAGCTGTAGTGGGAGTGTATGCGATATTCATTAAACAGTATTTTTATAGTACATAGTCCAGAGTATGTGAAACAAAAACGATGGAATTGTACCATATAAGCTTGTAGCGACCTCTTTATCAACGAGTCAAACGGATATCGCATCACACCATCAAAACGGAAGGTAGAACCAAAACCACCAACCACAATAACTCCCCAACCCCAAAAATAAACTAGAACGCCAGGACAGGCACAGAAATATCAACCTCGAAACTGCCACCATGTACGATATCGAGTACACTTGAGCTGACGACGATTGTGGCAATGGTGGTGTCTTTCAATTATTAATGAATCTCGCCATTGGACAATCTATTTATAGTTCCCGTTAATGTCATCGATGTCAATTTGAACATTATTATGGCAAAGTAAAGTAACAGCATTATATGAACTAGGAACTCACCTTTCCCCATCATCTGTGAAGGCGAAATCACCAAGAATAAGATCCCGAAATCGATACCGTGGAGCATATGTGGACATTTTTGTTATGCTATTATTGTCCAACGGTCCTTGTATATTTATGAAAAGTTCATCCGTCGATTCATCAGCAGTTGCTTCACCAGAATTCGTTGCTGTAACACCTGCCAGGTGATAACCGCCATCGGCCCTCCGGGGCCGTGGCGATCGTAACCTTGACCACACTTTGTTGACGTCGTCGTTTATTATGAATCAATTTAATTCACTTTTATCGCACTCTTTCCTTGCGACACAATGACAACTACAACCACTTAACATTAATTCAATGAAACTTAACCTATTTTTTTTTGCGCGAGAATTTTTTTTCTTCTCTGCTATATATCAATAAAGCAACAAAAAAGGATTTATCACTACTCAGGGAATGGAAGGGATCACTTCACCACCAAACCACTAGCCTCTTCCAAGGATGCACTTTAACACTTGACCTAGATCCCGGACTTGTGCCGATGCACACGTATTGGTATTCAAGATAGAGGGAGAGCGACCCAGCTGGAGACCGGTCTGATGGGTATGCACTATCAACCACCCGAAGTCCTGTTCACTATTCAAGTCGTTAGAGCGGCACGTCGACTGTGACTTGACGACTGGAGTTCAAATGAATTCTTCAAATCCACATCTGGAGCTGCCAAAATCTTAGCCTCCTCTGGAGACGGAAACCCACCAGGATAATCCGTTTTACGTAATCAGACCCGAGATGAGTAAAACCTGTCGAGAAATCCCTTGTGTTTGATTAGCCTCCACAACACCTGTCTCTGAGTTTCCTAAATAACAAAAGTCTCAAACTCAGACTAGACCAGCCGATACTAGACAACAGACAAGTACTGTATGGCCACTAACAATGGGACAAATATTCTTCGAACTCCGCAACGACGGACCAATCCACGTTTCGGGCTGAAGATCAACTAACGGCGAACGTGGAGCCTCCGGAAACTTTTTCTCGTCAGTTTTGGTTGGCATTCTTTTTTTCAGTTATTGCAGTCGCCTACAAAATGCCGAGGACTGGAAGGTATCCACATGTAGGAATTTACAAACCGGCAATTCGTGGGTGGGGAAGGCTGCTTACATTGTGGGAAACTTGTACTTTGTTGATATAAGGAGCATCAACCTTCCAAAAGCTCATTAAGTTCCTGGAGGGGTAATGGAAGGATGTTTTGTGTTTGAAATCCTTGCTGAAGACGCTTCGACACCTGGTGGAGTATAGCCAAAGCTTGACTAGTTTTTGGAGAACATGTATTGTTTTTGTGTGCATAGTATTGGGGTAATAGGAACAGGTGATTTTGATAATAGTGTTATTGCGTGTGATATATATTTCATAACCAAGAATTAGGTTAGCTGTACCAAAGCTCCCTTTCGCTTGGGAGTTGATTCAAAACAGATGGCTATGGTTCTGCTAGACTAGAACTTGTTATAACCCCACAATCCTCTGAATTCATTTATAAACTTGTTCGGTCTACCGTAAATTGCGATAATCAGGAAGTACTTATACCAGGCATGGATACTTATCCCACTTAATACGTGTTTGACGAAATATAAAAGAGTGGAGTCTTGTTATTGATGCCAGATTATGTATCTCTTCTGTATATAGTCCAGTAAAATAAGGAAATCACTTCGGAATCCTTTGTAACGGGGCGGATTTTTTTCCATTCTCTTCTAAATTGTATTAATAATATATGATAAAAAATTCGCTTCCTAAAAAGTTCCGCTGCAATAGTTATGAAACAAAAGAAGTGTTAAATTATGGTTTTTTGGGAATAGCTTTTAAAATATAATTTTTCCGAAAAAACTGATAACGCCATTCGAAAGAGGAGACAATTTTAAGTAAATTATGTCTAAGAAACTTTTTTGTACCATCAAATCCCTGGGAGACACGATGTTGTCAATTAAAGTGTAATACATAGCTTCATAGTATGTGTGTATGAGCAAAAAATGAGACGCGCTTCGTACAAAAATGGCTATAACTTTTGATTGGTAGAAGCAAATGCAAAAAACCAAAGTGCTTATTGAAGAAAAAACTTTTTTTACTCGATCCATGTACTTAAATGATAGAAAACTTATTTAAACAATTATTACTAACTAATAATTGGCAAAATATCACTTGTTTCAGTAAATCTTCTGCAAATTGATAAAAAGCAAAATTATTTTTATTTTAATTTGAGGATTGGTTTCCTGAGATTGTCCTAATTAAGATGTATGTATTGAAAAAAATTAAAAAAATCGTATTTTTTCAATAAGCACCTTTTATTTCATGAATTTCGGGAAAACGATCATTTTACCTTTTCCACGCGTAACTTCAATCAATAATAACAATAGGTGCAACATACTTATTGACATTTAGTAGGTGGTAAATTTATAGCTGAAAACCCATACTTTACGATAGAATAATTTATTTTATCAAAATATTTAAATTTTAATGATTTATTTATGAAATAGTAACAATCAAATGATTATTTCTTAAAAATATGGAATTTTGAAGTGCAATTAACCGTCTGTTATTAAGCGAAAAAACTCTTATTAATGTTCTAAACATATAGAGGTTGTAGCTGAGATCTGTACCTTTTAATATGTCCTTTTTCAGAATTTTTAGATAATTCGTTAACTATTGTTTATAACATTATCTTATAAAAAATGTGGAGTTCTTGTAAAAGAGAGCATAATTTCCTTTTAAACACATAAAAACTTGTCACTGGGGGCCTATATCTTTTAACGTAGGCTTGCTCTGATGTTTTACATAATTTTTAACCATTGTTTATAACAGGATTTTGTAAAAAAGGGGAATTTCGTTAAAAATCGTACTAAAATAAAATTCTATAGCTCATGCTATTATGACTGCGATTCGACCAAAAACTTTTTTCTCGTCCTTGCAAGTTACTTTTGCAGTAACGCTTCATCGAAAACTTGGATAAGGATAAGTTATAGATACGAAAAAGCAAGAAAAGTTAGAGATAGGCTGACGCAATATCAATAAGAAGTTTCAACATTGCGCCATTTTGGATCCGCCATTTTGAATTTTAAACATCATATTCGTAATCAGCGACCTCGGAAACCCCCTACTAGCATTTTTTCCGGTTTAATTCTTTTGAATTTAGCGCACAACACAATTTCGCATTTAATTTTGCGCTAATTGTTTATAATAGCAACAATAAGGAAGTAGCGGCATTATTTAAAGGGTGGGCTTTTATACGTAGAGCTTTTACAACAATTTAAAAAAAGTTCGAAGACGATACGACCTGTTACACGGAATTCCGAAGTTAAGCCCGTTTTTTGCCTTATTTTACTGGACTAATAGTAAAGAATCACAGCAGTGTGCTACAGATATGCGATGTGAGATACGTTAACATTATATTAACTCCTTTTTGATTGGGAATTTGAGTAAAATTAAAATAAAAATTCCATCCCAAATTTATAGTAGGGGAGCCCAAGCGTGGATTTTGGGAGTTACTCGAGCGCGGCAGATTATCATATGGGGGGATACCTTGCACCCTGTTGAGTACCTCTACCATATCTAAGCCTTCTATATAACGCCGCGCGCATGGGGCAGCCGGTCAGAATAGTAAAAAGAATCGATAGGTGGAAATACTCGTGCGCGTCAGATTAAGGTATGGTGGGTAAAGTACGTGCTGAAAAGTGTAAATTCCACTAATCTGACGATTTGAAAGTGACGAAAGGGAGTGGGAGAGTCACAAACTTGCAAAAAAAATCGTGACTTCGGCATTCTGGAGCGCGGTCGAATTTTATTTTAGGGAGATTGAGAAAAATACGTAGACGTAGCCGTAAAGCTGTCAAAAAACGTAGCTGTGCATGCGTACGTTTGATGTAGTTTGGGAATGTTGATTCGTAACCCGCATAAGCTTTGGTATCCATTGCTGCGTATTTGTGTTCCCAAACTCAGGTAACGTAATCGCAACGACGTTGGTGCATTGAAGAACCGTGACATTCAGCTGCTATGTTAACTTGACATTTCTGTAACTGCAGCGCGTAAAATATATTTTTAAGTTGTTTTGGTTGGTAGCAGTAAAAAATGAATTTAAAAGGTATTAATATTAATAAAATTAATTTAAAAAAATTAATAAAATTGTTACGGCTTAACGTACACTTTTGCGTACACTTTGCTTCTGTACGTCGATTCGCACGTTTATTTGACATTTCAACGTTGTTCTCACGTCACCACGGGCTTGGTTCGTCAACAATTTCTTTTTACCCAAACTCTGCTTCACGCAACCGTAGACCTTGTGTTTACGTTTTTGAGATACGTTGTGTTCCCAATCTCCCTTTTATTTCGAAGGAAATAATTCAAAGATAACGGAAAAAATATAATCTGCCGATTTCCGCAAGCCGAAGTAACAAAAATCGTCAATAAAATTTAGCGCGTGCTGTTGCAGTGAAACGTGTATTCCCCACTCCACGCCTCTTCTCTCTCTTTCACTTTTTCTCTATCTCTCACTCTCTCGCACCTTCCACACACTACTTTCCGTCAGCCCGTAAAATTAAAAATAAAAAAAAATCATTAAAATTTTTTTTTCAACAAACCGTCAGATTAAGAGAACCCCTCCAAAGAATCGTCAGATTATGGATCAGCACGATCAGGACATCAACTGGAACCGTCTGTATAAAAATCTGACGCGCTCGAGTATTTCAAAATGGCGATTTTATTTTGCATTTTCAAGAAGCCGCCACGAGCTTGCGTCACATCCGAATCGTCAGTCTTTTGAATTGAAGCTTCGTTCGGATTCACTTAACATCCCCTCTGAATATCTGACGCGCTCGAGTAAATTTTCTTTTTCCACATTTTTAACACTTCCGTACGGCCACCCCCACCATGCAAACCGGCAGATTAATATATCTCCGTCATCAGAGACGCGTGGGGCATATACCCTATTAATATCTGATGCGCTCGAGTATTTCTGTGTGACTATTTTCTTTTACATTTTTAAAAGCCTGCAGATGCTCCCCCCACCGATGAAATGGTATACATCATATAACCTTTTTTCCTTTCTACCATCTGGATCACCATCTGGGATTTCCTTCCGCGCCATCATCAAGTAATCGCGTGATCTGTGCTTGCTGTGGTCTGGATAGGGTTATTCAGTCCTGGCGCATGACGTTACACATTTCCTCCTGGAGCTTGCAATTGAAATAAAGTTCATTGTAATATATCTCTGTGTCACACGTTCTTCACTGGTGTGTATATAAGATTTACTCCTAGTCTGGAAAACTCATCTGTCTTCTTTTAGGGTTCTCTTTTTTACGAAGTAGTGGTTAGAATCTTACATCGGTCTAGCAGCAGGGGATATGTGACCGCCTCTAAAGCCTATACCTAAGACGCGAAACACAGCTGGGAGTTTGCAGCCAACCGGCATCATCAGATTCCTACTGACTAAACTCACCAAACCTTTTCATGGCGCTTGAGTTCAGACTGGCAAGAGCCGTAAAGGCATTACTTCGGCCTGGCATCGTCAACGTGACCCTTTATAAGGGCCCTTGAAGGTGCTCACCAGAGCTCGAATATTATGGCGTACGGATCGGCGACCTACCGTCTCTGCTTTCTTTGAGGGAAAGGTGACTTATACCTATACTACGCACACATGATGAGTTGAATAGTTGAGTTGAAGTTGAGTTGAATTTTCGACAATCGACAAAAATCACAAACAAAACACAGAGAGGCTGCTGTTAACTAAATTCAACTACTCAACTATTGAACACCCGTCTATCTGCATAGCTTTAACTCAAGCCAGGAAGCAGAGCTGAGTCGAGTTCAGTCGAGCCTATCTCAACTCGACTAGCGTCTACATGCATTTGAACTCGGGTTCAACCTGGGTTCAACTCATCATGTATACGTAGTACTAATCGCCAATGGGAGAACCAACCACGAACCAGTTGGCTGAATTAGCTGACAAAATGCGTTCACACACATTTCTATAAATGTAGATGTGAAATGTCAGAAATTTCTGTGTTGTTTTGATCGGGAATGCCGCGCAGAATTATGGATGAAATAAATAATTTACAAACATTAGCTAATCTAGCAGCACTCCAATTAAATGTCATTTTCACTTTTTGTGTTGTCATATTTTTTGGCGCGATATTGAAATTAAACTTAACATCACTTTTGCCTTCATATAGTACGACATTACTCTGTACAAAATTGTTTAGAACCACTGCAAAAAAACCCGCTGAATTGCATGTGGTAACTCAAATGGTTTAACTAACACATACGGAAAGTTACACGTGTTAACCAAAACACGAGTGAGACGGGTGAATCAATTTACAATGAGAAGGAGTAGGTAGCAGCATTTTGGTTGGTTGGTTCGTGGTTGGTTTTCCCATTGGAGATTAGGCATTAGAAGACGAAGCTCGCTACCCAAGTCACTGGCCACATAAGTGTTTTTAGGTGCGTCAGAAGATGGACAGCATTCTACTGATAAGCTCCCGCCTCTCGGGTGTATGGGTCTCTAGCCAAGCCTTAGAAAGAACCGCCTACTTTTTAACTATCATCCTCCCCGCTTGACCGGCTTACGCCATTGGGTCGAGGGGCTGGATCAGCTATCTATCGTCCGGATATTCTGTTCAGTACGGTCAATCGTCCAACCTGAAGCGGTAAAGGTAAGCTTTATAGCCTCTGTGATCACTCAGGAACTGCGTGAGGTAATAACTCACCTTCCCATATTCTCTTATAACAAACGTTTCCACATTTGTTAAGAATTAATGGGTCAATCGGGGTTTAGTAGAGTCGGCCAAGCTTCTCTGCGATGTTGCGATGGACTTACCACGCTCCAAAATCCGTCCCACTGCCTTGGGCTCCTTCTTTGCATATTCCGTGTAGTACAAGTCTCTAATCTCCGCCAGCCCGGGTAAAAACAATTTAGGCATAGACCATTTCAAACGTGAGTGTCCTTTCATCAAGCAGTCCCCCAACTAAGTACTAACCACGTTCAATGCTGCTTGACCTACACAGTCGAACCAGAACCGGTCTACTGAGTATGCTTGTGGTCACCGTTTTCTTCGTCCTAAACAATTTTTTAAGGCCTCAATTTTGCACCCTTTAGCCTAGAAAAAGTGTGAGTGTACCGTGCCTCGTTTAGGTTCCATACAGGCGATGTGACGCGGTGCATGCTTGTTGCAGGCTAGGAGCGGACGAGTTTTATTTTTACTCGGGAGAATATCAAATGGAGGTCATCCCTGCTATAGGACCGAACTAAGCCCTCTCGACGCCCCTCCATCTTATGTAGCACCCTCGCAAGGGCTACGCTGATGACGGAACCTTTTCCGCGCTGCACAGCAAGTGCACCACCATCACTCCCAGATAATAATAACAATAATAATAACATTTATTGGCATAGTACAAAGATTAAACATCTTAACTGTACAAAAAACAGCGGAAAATTCAAAATTTTAATGATTGATAAAGAGAAAAGAATGTGAAGAGAAGATAAAAGAGAAAGAAAGATATAGAAGAGTGAAAAAGAAAGGATCAACTAAAATAATCTTTTAAAAGCTTGCTGAAAGTTCGGCTAGATGTCGCACTCCGAATACCCCGGGCAAGGCATTCCATTTACGCGCAACGTGGACAAAGTAAGAACGATCGCCAAATAACGAGTTACACCTAGGAATCAATATTGTAATCTGCCTATTGGATTGTAAGAAACGTAGTTTCTCAAACAAATAACGAGGACACATTTTATTCATAAGCTTAAAAATAAATTTTTATTCGTGGTACGAGCGGTAATTTACAAAAGTAAGACCCAGTAAGCTGGATGCATATGGAGTAATATGATCATGTCGTCTTAGCCTATAGACAAAACGGAGACAATCATTAAATCCAACTTCCATTTTTCTCCTACACACAGAATCAAGTTTGGGGAAAATTAGGCTACCATACCTCAAGTGGGACATAATTAGAGCAGTCACAAGCATTTTTCGCATATCAGGTGTGAGAAGGCTAGAGCTTACCCATAGTTGACGTAAGCATCCATAGACTTTTTCAAGAACTCCGCTCGTATGACTACAACAGCTAAATTTAGAATTAAACACAACACCTAGGTTTCTGACTGACTCAACATAAGGCAAGACGGCATCATTTATTACAATCGGTGCGAGAGTGCTTAATACAATGGGAGTCTTACTAACCACCAAACAAGAAGATTTCCTAGGATTTAGGAGCAGTTTATTGGTAACAGTCCAATCAAAAATCCTCTTCAGATCATCGTTAAGTCTGCGAATACACTCACTAGTTGAGTCGATGGGCATGCTTATGTAGGTAGAAATATGGGCTTGGAGAATTTATCCTGGATACATAAGTGCGGGCTTGGGGCGGATTACCTGGTCACCTACTACCTACTTTCACACCTATAGTTTCCATCTTTTCCCGCTACCTGTAGCACTACTTTCGTTTTGTGGTCAGCTAGCGTTAGACCAGCGTTCTCGAGCTACTTCATTATCTCGCATATAGCTTCGTTCACTAATATCAGATATCGTTAAATCGCCTTCCTACTAAATTGATCCCGATGTCAGCGGCCGATTCTCGCAGGAGGGGCTTGGGAGGAACCCGTGGGTCACTCTACAGATTGTCCTGTACTCCCTTACTCCCTCATCTGACCCGAGTGCAATGTCTTACCTGAAATTTTATCACAATGTGCTTTAAATACTTCGGTGTACCCAGGATTACCAAAGCTACAAACGCTTGAAGTTGACCAATTTTCAACTTTTCCATGCGATAGGCGCGTTTGACGTTTGTTTGTTGTGTACATAATTTAAAATTCTTTCATCAATCTAGTGTGCCGGTCAAATATACAAATTTTTATTAAATAATGTTCGCTGTTAAACGCGTTCATTGGGTCTGTCGAATGCGTCGCACCCTGGACTGTCATACGCTCTTGCGCGCACGTCGCGTTAACGCGTTCTATGGGTCGGCACCTTAAGATGACGGGGAGTCGAAAGGGACCCTTGGTAGTAATCTTTTATAAATCACCCATTCGAAAAGCTTGCCCATTTTGTGTAGGAGGCATATCGGTCCCCGACCGGCTTGTTCAGCTTCGGTAGCTTTGGAGCTTTGCATTGGTCCGTGAACTCTCTCAGGCATACTGTCAATATTTGGGCGAACCCATGGTACAATAATACCCACATGGTACCACACTTGCTACCAGCCTGTACCGCTCTGTTCGGAATATCGTCCAGCCCAGGAGCTTTTCCAACAGCAATCCTTTTTGGATGCTTCCACAATTTCTTCCTCCCTTATCTCTGCGACGTCTGCGTCATCCACGTTTATTGCAGGCAGGGTCCGTGTTTCCGTTCTATTAGAACAGGGTCTGCACGCTGCCTTGCAGCATTACAGGGCAGATAATCGTTGGCGACCGCTTACCCTTATTTAACGAAATATCGCAACTTTTCATTATTTTTCTCCATTTTCAAACTAACACAACTTTCCAATCACTGGACCAAATTCAATGTTTATACAGCAATACTCGAACCGTCACCTTTCAAATGAGCGTTTAATGGTGTCGCTGCGTCCAGTGGTTCATGACTTATTGGTAATTGACACCATCTATCGGGAAAAGCCATGAACGTTTTATGTGTTTGACTCGTATAAAAACATGGTAAAAAAATTTTTAGATTATACTTCAGGTACATTCATGGAAGGACTAGTGTACAATTAACCGACGAGTTGAGTCTATACTTCAATGGTCCTTGCGCCTATCCTTTGGAATCTCAAAAATATTTGACAATCTTGTAATGAAACAGAAACAGGCCGCTGTAAACAAACAACCCACAACAGCACCGCCGCTGTTAGCACAAGACCAAACCGCTGTAAAAGACATTAAGAAACAGAACAGAGCAGAACAGCTAGGCGCAGCACCAATATAAAAAGACGATGCATGCCTGCGAAAGTCAGTCCTAATCAGACAATGAAAGAGTTGATTCCTCTGCCTGATAACTGGACGGAACCATAGGAGCGGAGCGTTGATCGTATGCTTTACAGACAGACAACATTTAAAAGCCACGGAGAGTTGATCCAGTGGCGCCGACGGACCAATCAATTTATCCAGAGGTAACCCGCTAAACGTTTATTTCTTCTCTTTACCCTCCCCTCGCTAGTTGTATAATACAGAATTTCTAGTAATAAAAAATAAATTTTTAAAAACCTACTTCAAAAAAACCAATACCGTGATGCACAAAAAAGGATGAAATAAGTCTTCAAAAGTGATTCTTCTTTCTAGATCCATTCTGATTGGATTAATGTTGTAAAGAATTACAAAAATATTTTTTCAAAAGTGATTCGTCTTTCTAAACCCATTCTGATTGGATTAGTATTGTAAAGAACTGCCAACAATTATTTAATCCTTTTTTGTGCATCACGGTATTGGTTTTTTTTGAAGTAGGTTTTTAAAAATTTATTTTATTTCGTACTTTTTAGTCCGTTCATTTTATTTCGGCGCCAATTTAAAAAAAATTATTTATTACGATAAGTATAACACACCGTCGTCGAAAGGATCGAGGCAGTAGCTAAATAGTTTTTGCAATAATGTATTTGCGTACTTTCGGAGTTATTTAATAAAAAAAACTTATTTAGTATGAGTATGAAACAAAATTCCCCGAATGAAATTAAAAACAAAATTTAATCAAATTTATTGTGAGAATATAAAGTCGATTGAAAACAAATGCAACAGCCCGGAGAATCGAACTCGGAACCCTTGGACGAGGAGCAGGTATTTACTCCCTGTGCTACGAGAGAGTGTTGATATATATTGGCTAAATATCTACATAAGTTATATCGAAAATTCGGCTAAATAGTTCTCCAATTCAAAGGATAATACACTTACAGTGTACATGAGTATGCATGGAATTACTCACCGAAAAGTATGTAATAATTCTTTACAAGACTAATCCAATCAGAATGAATTTAGAAGAAAAAAAAAGAAAAAAAGTCGAACTGTCCGATCCGGGGTTTGAACCCGCGATAATTAGTTCGGTAAACTTTTACGTAGACGCTACGCCAAGTCCCTCTTAAGTATTTGGTGACAATAAAGAATTTTGTGATACCTTTGAAATAATTCTATCTGTTTAAAGTGTACTAATTTTACCAGTTTTTTAAGCCTACCTTCGAACTCCTTTTTCAGAATTTAAAAAAAATTGCATGGGACCACCGTGGGAAACTACCCTCTCAACCAAAAAAAGAAAAAAGCAAAAAAGTTATTGCGTTACAAAGTTATGCGTGAACAGGACCAAAAAAAAAACATACTTACGCATTGATAACCTCCTCTTTTTTGAAGTTGGTTAAAAAGAACTTTAACGTACCAGCAGTTTTTGATTTGAACCTTGGGCATCTCCGAGCTCCACCAACGAGCAAAAAACAAAAATTCATACTTTAAGTATAAATCAAAATCCCATGCCACAAAGAGCCCAAAACTACTATAACAACAACGAAATGTAAGCCGCTTTCGTGAATTCCCCCATTAATAGGAAATTTATTCAAATGAGAACCTGTTTCCATCAATTTAACAGAATGTAACACTTTCACGAAATCGTCTTAAGTTAATTAAAAGCGTTTTCCTTGGAGGGAAATAAATTATCTTAAATGTGACGTTTGAGGTTTATGTACAACATCCTCACACTATCAGCGAAAAACAGCACTACGAAGGCGGAAGGAAAGTATAACCACAAAACCAGAATCCACTCAAATAAAACATTTAATTCTGCAGCATATGCAGCAAATTGTCGGTAGTAATTGCTCCTCATTGTGTCCTTGCCGTTGTCCATGTAATTTGTACACACTACTATTTCTCTTTTTCATCCTTCTAAATCAGTGCTACCGGTGTCCTGATTCTCATAATACCCATAGACGGAAGGCCTTCTTCAATGGCAGCAATGAAACTTGTTACACACAAAAGGATTTCCTCTTGTTCAGGAAAATATTTTCGGAATTGATGATATAATAACAAGGAAATGAAAGGATCTAGCGATTTTCATTATTATGACTCGGGTACCATTGGCAATTTGGGAGACCGTGGATGTATCCTATCTAGAAAACGAGCACTTGTCACTGGTGTAGCGTGAAGCCTGTACCAATCGTAATTCAGCTCCTTTTCTGCCTGGATTCCCAAAAAACTCATTACACCTGCCACTTTAAATAAAAGGTGACCGTGGGCTGGGGGCGATGTAAGGACTTGCCGCACACTCGGCTGAACTCTTTCTCTGACTTTGGTCTGAGGCACAGTTGTAGGGGCTTCCATCCAACGTTATTAATTTCGCTTGTTTACAAAAAGGTGAATTCTAAGAAGATGCTGCAAAAAAGAAAGGGGGAGCCACCACGGCGCGGCATTCTGCAGCTCCTCCATATTTTAGGTAGAATTAAAGTTTGCTCCTTAGTCGCTTTGAGCATAATTTTCCGACCAACTTGAGGATATTTGCACATAAATTTGGCTGTAAAACGCTCTCGAAATGGCAAGCACGTGATAAACATCGAGTCGGCTCCTTTGGGAATTTAAGGATTTTCAGGCAACAATAGCCAAGCAAGTGTTTTTGAGTTAGCATCTCACAACGGTTCAAGGGCATAAGTCTTATGGCACTCTCGACATTCGGCACTGAAAGCGCGTCCTTTGCAGGCGGATCTTTCTTTGGTATTGTTTCAGCAAGCGACACAAATGAATGAAATATGTTTGCTCATTCAATGCGAAAAGGATTCACTTTATTCATTTATGAATTTTTCATTCGCTTTCGCAATATTCTTTTTTTTTTGTTCTTTGTAAAAGAATTAATTTTTCAAACATTGGCAAAGATTACTTACCTGAACGGACACTCCAGGATGTTCTCTATTAAAATTCAAGGAATTATTTCTTGGTAAAATGCAAATTAGAATCGGTAGCCAAAGGTACTGCAAAAAGCAGCAGGATGATGACATGTCTCCTTTCCCAGTTAAAGTTAAATTGAAGAAAGGTTTCAGTTTCAGGATCCACTTGTCATCCTGCTTGTCCTGGAAATGACAATTTTTGTGTGTGTGTGTATGATCCGCTTGATATGGAAATTGATATTTGAGGACTCTAGAAAATGTGTCCGAATTGTTATTTAACGAACGGATTACTCTCGGTTGTTTTAGATTACTACCAATTTTTTTTTTGTTATCCTTGTAAATTCGGAAGATTTATCTTTGAGTCTTATGACAATTTATGTGACGAAGGACTTTCCTATGAATTTTGAAGGATCAAAAGGGATTTATCTTTTAAGTTTACATTTAAAACGGTATTTTAAAGGTAGGTAAGTATTTTGGAAGGTTATATTGTTATTAGGGATCGGATCGTGTCCTTAAGGCTTAATCCAGATTTCATAACAAAACCTAAAAAGATGAAAACCGGAACAAGAAAAATATGACTTTTATGAAGTAATGAAAGTCCCATATAATAAGGTCCCTTCTATGAAAGCCCAAAGGCAAAAGTCTTTCGATCCACAATCGACCTACATTGGAAGTTTCTCTCCCGTTACACAAAGAGTCGAGCGATAACAAGATCAGTATTGCTGAAGCTGAATAATGTTTTTAGTGTTCCAACAATTTTTCCCATTTTTTTCAATGTAACTCAAAAAGTAGGTCGTTAAGGTAATTTTTTCTGAACTTGTTTAACATCTTCAAGAGCTGCTTAAAAAATTTGTGGAATACTTCAAAACTCCAGCTGCCTTGGTTTTTTTTGCTATTTACCATTCAAAACTAAGTGTCACTCAGTGATCTGTTTTTAGTATTTTGAAACGCAATTGCTAAGCATCATTATGGGAGCACCAACCCTTAAGCCTAGTGTCCACTATAGAGTTTTTTTGCATAGAGCTAGAGAAAACTCTCGTATAGAGACGCGTAGAGAAGTGTATACATCCTCTAGAGCTCTACACATGCGCTCTATATCCACTCTACGCGAAAGTTTTCTCTACTAAAAAACTCTATAGTGTATACACAATTTTTTTGTGTTTGGTAGAGTTCTACATCTGCTCTACGCTCTATCAAGCATGTTTGATAGAGTTTTTCTCTCTACAAATCAAAATTCATTAAATTCCACTGGAAAATAGTTATGTACCTGTAGCAAGAAATCGCAAAGTGACTGCCAATCTTCCTCCGGCTGGAAACGATTTTCGCAAGTATGTGTCTTTCTTTTCAACTATCGGTGCAACCATTTGCAGTAACGCAAAGTTGATGGCTGTAATTGCGCACTCTACCATACGACTCTACAGTAGAGAAAAACGCATCTGCAGTGTACACTGTCTGTAGAGCGCGTGGTAGAGCTCTACTGAAAATTTCTCAAGAGCAGCTCTACGGCGGTGTGGTAGAGACCCGCTGTAGTGTACACACTACAGCTAGAGCTCTACACTCTACGCTCTACACTTTACCGAAAAGCTCTATAGTGGACAGGTGAAGTTACTTCTTCTTCGTATTTACGGATAGCTACGTTCTTGAGTGACCAGGAATCTTTTCTAAAATTAAGAATACATGCTTTATAATTTCTCGGTGCCATTATAGATATTTTGCTCAACCATGAATACTCTGTTGAGTCAGTGGCGAATCCAATGGGGGTGGGGGAATGAGGGAGAACAAAATCATGAAACCCACCTGCACCCCTATATTATAAACGACGACTCTTTCTAGATCTTATTTATATTTTTCTAGAAAAAAAAGACGAATTATTTAATGGATAGAAAATAAAAATCAATGAAATCTCACTTGTATGTAAAAATAAGAAAAATGGAAGGGAAGAAAATCTGTCAATTAAAAATCCTCTGGATATAATTAAAATTATCGATTCTCTCTTCCATTAAAAAATAATATTCAGGAATTTTTAATATACCTTCAATTTACACATCAATAAGCTTAAATAAAATCCAGAACAAAATTCTTTTAGCATCAATACAAACGACATATTAAGAGACCCAAGAGAAATAAATAATTAAAGGGTGGAGTTGGACATTGCTTTCTAAGAATCTTTTAGTTCAAGGAACATTCTTTGTTTTGTAAAAAAAAAACAATTATCACCCAATTGTACAAATGCGTTATCATGCCATAAAACTTTGCCAGGATGAAACTTCCCTTTCCTGCCATACTCGTGGAATCTTTTTTTAGACCTATAATAAATACCTATAAGAGTGTTGCTCGTCTGATGTTAGGACCATCACTCGGCCGCCCTGTTAGCCTAAACATTAAGGCGCCCGGCTACCATTCCAGAAGTCCGTGGTTCGAACTCTCTCCGCGGCATGGTATTTTCCTTCTTTCTTGTCTTCCCTCTTTACAAAAAATATCCCGCCCATTCTCCTCTCCTGCCATCGCCTATAAGCATAATAAGCAAGGATCTGAGTGATCACCGAAGTCAGCTTTCTGTCGCGGTAGTATTCGATGGGAACGGTGGAATGAAACCGTGTGTTGACGTTGTCAGTTCTTTTATTCTTCTCTCTACTATCTTTCTGACGGGAACTTGCAATCAGTGATAGAACCATAGATAGTACAAAGGGCTTTACCTCTGTGTGCTAGTCTTTCACATTAAAATTCAGCTCGGAGCTGAAGATGTATCTCCTATCTCTTCATCCAGCAAATAGGTTTTGGCCTGAAAATCCACATCATTGGCCCAAACGACTGGAAAAAATATCGCAGATTTGCTTTTAAAAGTTGTCTGTATTGTGAAACATACCAAGCTAAAGACACCGATATCTGATGACGCCAAAAAAAGAAGAAAGCAAGAAATCCCAAAATGGAATTAAGAAGCCTCACGGGGCACACCCAAACTCTACTCTTGCCAACTACACCTCAAATAACCAAAAGCTGATTGGTTATAGAATCCAAGAAGCAGACCCGGCCTGCTATTGCATTTTAGACCGCCAAATAAACAACGCCATTATCTCCAGATCTTCTAGGAGCACCAATTCCAAGCCGGGGCATCTAGTGCATCGTCAAAATGGCAGCGTTCAGAAGGGTCTCCAAGAACCAAGGACCGCAGAGTAGGGAAAGGAGAAGCCGTACTACCCTCTTGCCGGTAGTAGTGCCGTCCAACTTCCCGACGTTAAATTAACGATCCTCCTTAGATTGAGGCGCAATCCTGACCAAAACGGACAAAATCAAGCAAATATATTGCAGTTTTTTACTAAATAAAGGCTAATAAAGCTCACCTGTACCACTATGGCAGTCTTGATATCGCGTTCAAACTGAAAATTTGGAAGGTACCTAGCTTCCGCGATGTGGAGAAAAGAGAAGGTTCCTCCTGACGCACAATAGCTCGATGTCGGTGGCTCTTATAAGCTGTGGACGTGGTACTTGAACCTCGGATACGTAACTATACTATGCCTGGGTTCCTAATGGGTGCTAATGGCGTCTTAAATCGCACGCCATTGATATTGATAAAACACAGAATCGGTGCGTTTTAAGACGTCATTATCGTGTCTGATTACAGTAGGGTAGCGACTATGGAACTTGTGCGGTTTACAAGAAAAATATTAACTGCTTCCTGCTCATAGACGAAACTTCTAAAAATCTTGCAGTTGTAAAATTGAAGATTAATGAAGGGGGGGGGCGAGGGGGGTGTAGTAAGAGCTTAAAATAATCTGCTTAGCATATCCCTCTTATGATTCCAGAGACCCAATTATCCCTTAACCACTAGCCACAACAAAATAAACTGCAACACAGATCATAGCTTCGACAACCATAGGCGGCATCACAATAGACATCACACTAGATACCCGTTGTCCAAAATTGTATAAATGCAATTTTTATGAAACGTCTTTAATTAGTTGTCCGTGGCGTATATTTATATTTTGCAATCCCACCTCGCCTAATTTCAAGTTGGAAATATTGCTACCGCAAAAGAAGTAAGAAATGTCTCTCCAGTACAAAATTTCACTCCCCGAAAAAATGTAAGAATTGTCTCTTCAGTACAAAATTTCACTCCCTCGAAAAATGTAAGGGTTTTCTCTTCAGTACGAAATTTCACTCCCTCGAAAAATGTAAGAATTGGTTCTTCAGTACGAAATTTCACTCCCTCGGAAAATGTAGGAAATGTATCTCCCAGTTCGTGTTTACAATCTCACCTCGTCGCAGTTCAAATTGGATTTTTTGCTGCCGCAAAAGATGGAAGAAATGTCTCTCCACTACGTAATTTGATTTTGATCTCGATACACGCTCATATACCAGTAGGACATTATTTTTAAACCGGGACATTTAAAAAAACTCAGGCCTCAGGACAATTTACATGGTGTAAGAGACAAATGTACTGCCTCGTGTAAGTCCGGCTCAACACTAGCATAACGCAGCTAGAGCTGCGAGCTGCGGATGTTTTCATTGAGCAATTGTCAGAGCTTCTTACGGTGGCTCAAAGGGTGGATGGTGAATATCGCATTGTTACCGATGAGTTTGAAAGCCTTTTTTGTACTTTATCTAGTAGTCCAATTAATCTTACACAAATCCATCTAATAATTGCCAACAGGAAACAAAAAATATGGTGATATAGGAAATTTTAGATAATGAAAAAACAGACTCGAAAAGTCAGTTTTTTCAATCAAACCTCTGTTTTTTCATTATTAATATGTTTTTGGGGACCATCTTGAGCATTGGAAAATTTTTAAAAAGACTTTTTTTTACGTGATTGTACAAGTTTTGAAGCAAATTTCAGGCTCTCGAACGTTGCTCTAAAAAAATCTACGGACCAAGAGGAGCGTTTTTAGAAGAACGCCTTTTTTTACAAAAAGTCAAATTTCAAGGAAAGTGTTCAATATTTCGCAACAAAAATAAAACCGTTTTTTCAGCTAGCAAGAAGCAATATTATCTAAGTTGCGGTAAACCAAAGTTATTAACAAATTAAAAAAACCATTTTTAACGGTTTTTGACGTGAATACGTCTGTAAGTTTGCCTTCATGACAAAAAACCTATGATAACGAAATTATGGCACGAAAAAAGAAATATACCATGACGTAGATGAAGAATCGAAGAATTTTTATTGTTTACTTTCAAAATTAAATTCAAAATGGCCGCCGAAATATGACCAAAATTCAAAATGGCCGCCCAAATATGGTTGATTTTTCCAATTGTGTTCCGATTTTAATGAAAGTGTGTATCTAGGGGTTTTTAAGGTCGTAATTAACAAATTTAAGGCACGTTTCCAATACAGCTTTCAGCGCAACGTCAGCGTAGCCCTGTTTCAAATAGCAGCGTCAAGTTGGTTCGAACAAGTCAGCTGTTTCAAAATTACATTATCTTCCAAATAATTTAATTGTCAAATGTCATGTTCTTATGTACTTTTCGTTTACTTAGTTTTTGCGAAATTTGTTAATTTTTTTATAATAATAATCATAATAATGAAAAGGGAAATTTCAGTTGCTGTTTTAGTAACTCACTACATAATTATAATGAGCACGGTTGTACTAGCCAAGGAAGAAAATGAAAAAACACCTAGAAGGTGGTGGGTCAGAGACATTTTCAAGAATAGGAAACATTTCGGTGATTCCAACACTTTAATTAATGAAATGTTATGTGATCATGAAAGTTTTTGTTTCGGATGTCCATGCACGTTACATTCCACAAGAGCTCTTCACCGTCGTGCCCGAGCTCAATAAAATGAAAATATTGCTCACTATTTAACAAAGCCATAGTTTGTCTCGATACTTTCCAGTAAGCAGTTTGACAGTTCAAAAATAATTCGAAAATACACAATACAACTTTTTCGAAAATACAAGTTTCAGTAATAAATTATAGCTGAAATAATGGCAACTTTTCCAAAATCATATTTTCTTTTTACAAATTATGAAAAACAGAATTGAATAACATCAGTTGAAATTAGTTTTTTTGCTAATTTCTTCACTCAACAAGTTCATTGAGCCTTTGCACCATCTTGTGTCAAATAGGTGCAGCTAAAATTTCGAAAGCTTTCGCAGTTGCCAACGCGAGAGTAGAACTAGAACCAACTTTCCCGCTGGCGTCCAGCGTCAATGTGAAATTTTGAAAGAGAAAAAAAATACGATTCTGTCGTGTGAAACGTGGAGGTACCAAATAACTTAAAGCTCCACGCTGTATTGGAAACGCGCCTTTATGGTCAAAACTTATATATTCAAAATGGCCGCGCCAATATGGCCGACGAATTTGCCAATTGTTTTCCGATTCCAATGAAAGTGGGTATCTAGGGGTTTTTAAGGTCGAAAATAACGAATTTATGATCAAAATTTATATATTCAAAATGGCCGCACCAATATGGCCGACAAGTTTGCCTATTTTATTCCGATTCCAATGAAAATCGTGAAATTGATCAACAAGGTTTTTTCAATTTGTTTTTTACTGTTTATTTCCTACCTTTTTGCAACCAATATAGACACCAAAAATAGACACCCGTTTTTTCATTTTTCTCTATGTTTTGTGCCCTAACCTATAACCTAATATACATCAATCGACGGATAATTTGAATACCTACAACTTTATAATTTGATTTTTTTCGATCCGAGCTCCGAGGTTTTACTTTTATTCGCTAAATAGCGTTTTTTACACTTTCCGAGAATTTTTAGGTTAGGTTCGCCATTCCAAATTCAAAAAACAAAAACCCTATCTTTTTCAGATTTTATTTTCCTCGCCATATTTTTTCTTTCCTGTAGGCAATTAACGCTAAAATTGCATGGGGCCATTGTAGATTGATTGGACTATAGCCAAGCGAAGGTAGAGTAAAAACCATAAAAGAAGACGCCCGGGTGTCCCATTCGCTCTAGTTGTTTGAAAGCGCAGCTTTTTCACTCATAAAACCAGTGGGAATGGAAAGCTAGTTTCAGAGCCCCGGCCCAAATAAAGGAGTTTTATTCCAAGTGGTCCAATGTAGGGTTCTATATTACAGCCGATGGGCCGATGGCTGGAAGAGCAAACTCTATCTCTTAAAAAATCCCAATCATTGGGATACTTGTTTGGCGGTTTGGAATATGTGGTCATTCTATCGCAGGTCTTTTCCTAGTGAGTTGTAGTGGGTCCTATCCTTTGGGTTGAATAGGACCGAGAGCAGGACGTTTTGACGTGAAAGAACGAGTGATAAAATTTATGTGGGTATCAAAGACATCGCGAACATTTCTCTTAATTAAGGCTGAAAAACGAAATGAAAAATCAACGTTGAACCCTTACCCAACACCTGTATTTATTACTAATTTATATTTTACCCGCGGCAGGATACCGTCATCCGTACCGACTGCTTTGAAGTTTCTCTGTTGAAATAAACAAAAGGTAATTTGCTTACGAATTTTATAATATTAAAGTTTTCAATGTTTCTTGTTGTGTCCTTCAATGAGAACAAGAATTATTTTTTTTTCAAAGGAACAACGTCATCCCCTAAAGCAAATTAAAAGCTGAAAAAAAAGAAAAATTTATTGTTTTTATTGTCGTTTTATTTTTCTTTTTTCTCCTTTTTTTTTTGGTTGTGACTTTTCAAAGGGCTTATGGTTAAATGAGGGCGAAAAGCTGGGAAATTAATCCAGTGTTTCAAAGGCGAATAATTTTTGTGAATTTCTTTCATTTTATTTTTTAAAAATTAAAATTTATGTAAATTCAGCTTCTTAATTAGTCACCAGCATTTAATCGCATATTTTACTTTTTTAATTTTCGTACTTAAGCAAAGTATGAAAAAAATTTCTTAGAAAGTTGATAATAGATTGTCGACAGTACAAAGGGCCTTGCCCTGAGCTCTAGTCTTTCACATAAAAAAAATTAAAGTTTTGGAATATTTCCGTAGGCTACCTTTAATTTTTCATTCATTAATTTTCGTTAAAGCAGGCTCTCAAGGGTTTCAACCGCTTCTGGTAGCTTATCTCCATGTGTGCAGATTTTGTAGTAGAGGGTAATGGATTTCATGTTCTACTTGAAAATGTTCAAAAGTCTCAGGACTTAAGCAATAATAAGTGACGTGAAAAATAGGATTTTGGGTCTAGCATAATCTGTGATTATCATAGTAACCTAACGCCGACCCTAGAGGAATTTAAATATTAATAACTCTTTATCCTGGGTTTGAAATTTTAGAAAAAATTATTCCTGCTGGAAATAATTCAATTTTTGTTGGCACGTGGCAAATTGTTTTGCACAAACTTTAACTATCATTATTGTGGGGTTAACAGATCTCCGAAAATATTATGTTAGGAACCCGTATACAAGCAGTACTGTAGCACTCCCGGCTTGCTCGAGGACACTTATGACAATGGACAACGAGCTATAGACATAGCAGCAAGGCCTTTAAAATACTGTCCATAGTACCTACTGCTGAGCCTAACTTAGACAGAAATCGTAACGATTGGAATGACTGGTTCGATGATGAATTTTAGCTTAGATCATTTCGAGCAATGAAGCAATCTCATATAACGAGTGCACGTGAACAATAATATACAAAGGGGTAAACTATGTAATTCACAGGCAAAAAAAACCCTGGAAACAGAATCTCGTAAGGCAACTAGAAAAATGCAGAGAACGGAAACCCTCTTTGGCGTGTTCGAAAGGCTTCTTCGAAAAATTGTTCGACCTTTATGTAATAAATGAAAATTTCGAAGAATATAATGACAAGATGTCCGGGAGTTACGGCAAGATAAATTTCATTAGTTAAATGAAGCTCGGCTAACATCTAGCTTGTAATAGTGAAGAGGAACTTGCTGGGATAAGCTTGTCTGGTACGATTTATGGTATGCAACAGCAAGGTAGACCAAACCTTGACTGAAAGGATGGCATAGCCCAGAACGCCCAGAGCTGAGGAATAGAAAAACTCGATGACATTCGCTGGGAATCGGGATTGATCGAAGCACCCGGGCTTATAGACGAATAAGTAAATAAGTATCAGCTAGCTCCCATGCACATCGAGCCCTGCACGGAGTACAAACGTACGATAACAATATTTTTTAAATCGTTTCGCTTCTAGTTTCATTGCAATAGTGGTCGTCGTTGATCGGGTTGAACAGTTCCGATTATCAAAACCGATCTTTAAATTCGATTGTTTACTAATGAAAGAAAAGGAAAAATTAAGGCCTTGTCCGAACGACGAACGACGATAGAAAACTGAAGTGTGGATGACAACGCCGCACAGTGGTTCCAAATGCCGAAAAGGTGGCCAAAAGTCCCTAAAATCGATCTTTGGTTTGGGGACTTTTTGGGTCTAGTTATGTAGGTTGGTACCTAAGGTATTAGAAACAGCGTTTTATAACGGTCAAACTTGCATGGGGGCTCTCGGGAGCTATTGTTACGTGAGCATCTGGCACACGAGGGCCTCGGCGCGGTACATAGTGAAACGGGTTTTTTTGTGTTAACAGTGACCTGGAATCGTTTGAAATGGCTTCTGCTAAAGAAAGTAAGTACTTTTAAACGTTATTTCATATTGACAATCAATTTTCTTAATTATGTTAGTAATGTACCATACAAAACAAGTTTTTTATAACTTCCCGTTGTAAACGTCAATGTTTAAAATTACATTACTCAAAAGTACCACGACATCCCACTCTCTAACAAGTTTTGTCGCATTCTTGAGATCTTTCTCTATAATTTGGAAGTTTCAAAAGTTGCCCCAGTTTGCCCCAATTTGTTTAATTTAAATAAAATTTCGTAAAATTCTGGCCATTTTATAAGAACTTTGTCCGCCATATTGGATCCGCCATTTTGTTTTTTAAATTTTGAGTAACAATTCGTAATCAGCAGACTCGAAATACTCTTCATTCCAAATTTCATTAAAATCTGACCACTTTATAAAAATTTTGTCCGCCATATTGGATCCGCCATTTTGTTTTTTTTATTTTGAGTGAAGATTCGTAATCACCGACCTCAAAATACTATTTGTACGTACAGTAGCGGCGTTAAGGTAGGGCGCGGTTGGGCGACCGCCCAGGGCACCAGTCGTGGAGGGGCGCCGAAGGCGGCGATGGTGACGGGAAAGACGTTTAAAATACACGGACCACAATATTATGTGCTAACACAAAGGCAAGCGGCGCGGAGAAATTAAATGTAGGGTCGTCGCCCTTAGCATGTTTACAGATAGATGCATATTGTGATTTCTTGCATTCTCGGCAGCGACCAGGTCACCTTTAAAAGCCTCACATTCCTTATAGTCCAGTCAAATAGTGCTGAAAAAGATAAACTTCAGATTAAACGTATCTTAATGAATGCGGGCTCCTTTTGTGGCCTTTAATGTTTTAAATAAACACGGACTGGAATTGGCCAATTGTAGGGGCCAGGATTATGACAAAGGGGCAAACATGAAAGGAAAAAATGTTGGAGTCCAAAGAAGAATTCTGGACCTACACCGCTTAGCAATTTATGTACCTTGTGGCTGCCACAGTTACATTCTCGTACTATGCGATGCCCCTAAAGCCGTGTCCACACATAACAAACATTTGATAAACATTTGATAAACATTTGACAAACATTTGACAAACGTTTGTCAAACATCTGAATAGTGTTTGTTATGTGTGGACGCGAGTTTTGGAGCCTTTGGATTTTTAAAAATGTTTGGATTTAATCCAAATGAAATGGAAAAAATCTGATGTTTGTTGAAAAATGTTCAGTACTTTCATGCACTTTTATGCAGACGGACATTCATCACGAGTGAGAATTGGGATAAAACCACCATAATTATATTCCAATAGTATTCTACCCCTCGGAATTAGTGGGATAAGTCAAGTAGCGGCTATAAAAATAAAATAAAGCGTACCGATTCATTAGAATTATTTGCCAATGACTTGTCAGTGTCCGGGGAGGAGATTAATAGGAGGTTGTTACAAAGAGGCACCCAGAAAATCTTCCGCAATGGCTGCGAAAGACATTAAAGCGGATTCAAAGAAAGAAGATTAAGATGACACCAGTGTTAGGTAGGACACGATTACAAAATGAGTTTGTAAAAGGAACCTCTTTTTTCTTCTGAGCCAGTACAATGTATGTCATACTTCAAATGAGGCGAGGTGCCATTGTAATGCCAAAATGACAAAAATAAACAAATTAAAGAAAAAAGAAAATAAATACCAAAGAAGAGCTTTTTTCACGAGTTTGATTCTAATAGACCCTTCGCAGACTTGTCCATAATTTCAAACCAGTTTTAATATGAGTTCAATAGTACACTCGGAACTCACTTTTCTCCATATTTTCGTGTAACGATTGTAATGCCTATGGAGTAGTGTGGGGTGGAAGCACAGCGAAGCAGCTTTGCCGAGAACGAAAACATGCTTGTGTTAGTGTAATGGACGGCGACCCCAGAAAATGTTTGGGTGAACAAATGATGGAAAGAAAACTGTCTTCCCTGCGACCCCTTGGCTATAAAACCGGTTTTTGTTTTGATGTTATGGACAAGTGTGCGGAAGGCAATATGCATTTAACTGCCTCAGAGTAAGAGAGTAAGAAACCTATGCCTCCCCGATATATATTTATATTTTACAATCACACCTCGCCTCATTTCAAATTGAATATTTTACTCCGCGAAAAGCAGTAAGAAAAAAGAAATCCGCCACTACGTATTTACAGGCCACCGCCGCTCATTCCAAATTGAATTTTACTGTCCAAAAGAAGTAAGAAAGAAGAAATCCATGTCTCACGTATTTACAATCACACCTCGCCTCGTTTATCTCGATACACGCTCATATACCAGTAGGACATTATTTTTGCCCCTGGACATTTCGAAAAAGTGAGGCCTCAGTACAATTTACAAAAATCAAAACGAATGGGGATATTCTACAACAGTGGATTCTGAAGTGAGAGATCAGGAAGAAAATACTGTCGAAATTGTGGCAAATGAAGAATCTGTTTTTCCTAGAGAAAAGAGCCTGGAAATAACAAACAATTCGGAAAAACTTCACCAAATGTTTGACGAACGTTTGTCAAACATTTGTCAAACATTGTCAAACATTCGCCAAACATTTGTCAAATGTTTTTTTGCAAATGTTTGTTATGTGTGGACCGGCCTTAAGTCCGTAAAATCCGTCACTTTGCTTGGGGTACTTCAAAGGTTGTTCACATTGTTGACAAGTTCTGTTCATCGATGGAAGATTCTACCCGATCACTTAAGATTACTATAACAAAACTCAGTGAAACCCGTTGGGAAGCAAGAATAAGTAGTGTTAAAGCAGTCCGTTATCAAATTAGTGCCACTCACGACGTTTTAATTTCTTTGGCTATTGCGATTGAGAAAACTGATGTTCAAACCTCTCATGAGGGCACTACTCCAGCCGATCAGTTAAAAGATTTCAGCTTCATAGTGTTATTGGTTGTTTGGTATGAGATACTTTTTCAGATTAATGTCGTTAGTAAATCAATAGACATGGATCTCGGTAAATGCACAAAATTGTTGAAAAAATGCTGCGCTTTTTTGGAAGAGTATAGAAAGGCGGGCTTTAAAAGTAGGGAATACAATCCCGGGTATCGGGTACCCGGGTATTTCGAGTAATAAAGGAAATTTCGAGTAACCCGATACCCGGGTTTTTGCAGCGTACTTGGGCGGGTACATAAACGACTTTATTCATATATTTTATGTTAAAATAAAAAAAATTAACATTCTGAGTTTAAGTAGCAAAATGCTTACTTTTGTGTTAAATTCCACTAACAGCTACCAGTTCCACTACCTTTGGAAGAACTAGGTGCTCTAAAACCTATTGGATGAAGCAGTGAGTGCATTAACAATAAAAAAACCTAATTTGTTAATTGCTGAACGAACTTTGATGTACTTATATTTCCAATAAACTAAAAAAAATGTTCACCTTTTGCTAAAAGAATGTTAAACGAACTATTAATTAAAATTAAATAACGCCGGAATACCGCTATATTTTCATTAATAATATTTCTCCATATTACGAAATATTCATAATCAAAATCAAATGACTTTCTTTCATATTCAACTAAGAATAATGTCAAAATAATTGCAAAACAAATATTGTAAAAAATAATTTGTCGAACCGGAATCGGATTCTGAATCAACTGTTGAAGATGAATATGAAGTAATCCAACGCTGAAAGTTAATATCTAGAAAAAGAAGACGACACTTTGAGCAAGACTTTGTCGACATTTTTTATTATATTTATTTTTGAAGTGAAACTTCCTTGCTCTCGTTCCGGCGATTTTGAAGTGATTCGAGCAAGTACGAGTGAATTCAGAAAACAGAAACGAAAACAAGGACAGTTGTACGAAACGGAAGTTGCCTTCTCACTCATTTACAACTGTCACAATTCAGAATCGGCAAGAAAAACAAGGACTGCCGTATGAAACGGAAGTTGCCTTCTCACTCGTTTACAAAATAATGAGAAAAAACAAAAATCTTGAAACAAATTAAATATGTACAACAAAAAAACAAAAACACAATGAATGCACAAGTATACATACTAAATATTTAGTTTCCACTGTATTTCCTTAAACATTTTGGATTTAAACAACCAAGCTGATGAATATCACCGCCAAAAGAGCAGCAAACAACAAAACACTAACAAATTTCACAATTCAATGAATGCACAACTAAACTAACAATTTAGTTTTCACTCTATCTCGTTTAACATTTTGGTTTTTAATAACTTAAACTGATGAATTTCGCGAAGATCACCTAAGTAAGTGACAGCGACAGCCATGATAGCAATTAAGTGATGCCATATAAACAAATTCTATCAAACCAGCAGGAAAATATTTACAATTTATTTAAATTCGTACATAGATGGCGCAGGCATCGGTAAAGTAAAAATGAGTAGTCGGTTATTTAAAAAATTAAGATTGTTTATTAATAGCATGTACACACCGACTTGGTTATCGTTTTATATGGTTTCAGACTATTTCAAAACTAACAACTGTACACACCAACTGGATTGGTTATTGCTGTCATTTCAATTATTAGATATGGATGTCAATTCTTTGTTATTAAGGCCCTGTGCGAAACCGGCTAATTGCTTGCTAAACTTCCAGATTTTTTGGAAGCTTCCCAGTCTAATTCCAGTGCTGTGCGAAACCAAAACTGGAATTGCTTGCTAAAATTTTGACGTTGACATGTACTTGACGTTTAATTATAAAAGGAGTATTTGAAATATTATTTATTTAAGATTTTTTAAAAGGAAGGAAAGTCACGGACAATTAAATAATGATGAAATGATGGCACTAATATTTTTTGAAAAACTGTTGCTCATGTACGGCAAAATGTTACGTTTTTATTAAAACCGTTACCAGTAGCAGTATTTCAAATATTTAGCAAAAGAAGAAGAAGAATTAGCAAGCTCGAAAATTTACTAAATGAAAAAGTACTAGAATTAGCAAGCAATTAGACGGTTTCGCACACGGCCTAAAAAATAATTTAGCTTTGTTTTTAATTATGGATGACTATTACTCAAGGAAAAGTAATTATCTGAGGGAAAAGAGAAAGCAACATATTTGGAGAGCTATTTGCCATTACAAAAGAGTGAAATTCTTGTAAAATATTTTGCTCATTTTAAAGAAGCGAGAAATTAATTTAATTATATAATGTCAACGTGGCTTTTGGCAACCAATTTTTATAGATTGTTGTAAATTTTCATTGATAGATGGCACTCATGCCAGTTAATTATCGTGGTTAACGAGTTAACCATTGAAATTTTTCTTGGTTTGCAGTACTTGCTTGGTTTGAAAATGTATGACAAACTAAGCACAAACCATCGATATTATTACGGTTAAGGCTTGAAACCATCTCAATATCGGTAACCAAGTCGGTGTGTACATGCTATAAAGAGTAAAAATGAGTAGTCGGTTATTTAAAAAATTAAGATTGTTTATTAAAGATAAAGTTTTTGTAAAAGCAGCGAAATGTTTTTGATTTTATACTACTATTTTATACTATGATTTATCAATTGAGTTAAAATATTATGGTTCTTACTTCCTATTCCCTGCTTCATTCATATTTTAGATTATAACACAATACGCGAGCAAATGAAGAAAAAAATACAATAATAAAGATCATATAGACATAAATATGTACGCGAAGTTTCACTTCTGCTTTGTGTTCTTTAATACACAATTATTTTTTTTATTATATGTATGTTTTAAAACTATCCGAGTAATCCGGGTAGCCCGGGTAAATAAAAATTTATACTCGAAATACCCGGGTAGCATAATTCTCGAGTAATTGTATTCCCTATTTAAAAGGGTCATTTTAACAGCGGAAGAGTTGGCTGAAGAACTGGAAATTTAACCTGTATTTAAAGCCACCACAAGAATTCGTCTTGTTAAATGCCAAGCCGGTGAAACTGCCCGCGATGCATGAACCTATAACTTCTGCAGAAAATAAATATGAAGTTGAATTTTTCAACTGTCTATTGGGCACTACCTTAATTTCACTCAAGGAAAGATTTGAACAGTTAAATGAGTACTCCTAATCTTGGTCTTTTCTGTACAATGTAAAAAATATTCCAGAAAAACCTGACGTCAAACTCTGCGAAGATCTCTAATTAAAATTAACTGTAGGCTCGAAATCAGATATCGATGGTTGTATGTTGTTTGATGAACTCATAAGCCTGAAATCGTTTTTGCCTGATCAATATAATATTGTAACTCCTGTCGATATTTTAAATTTCACTCAAGATCGCAAGATATATGAACTGTATCCAAATGTATGGGTAGCATTGCGTATATTAATAACTATACCTGTAACGGTTGCTAGTGGGGAAAGGAGTTTTTCAAAGCTTAAACTGATAAAAACCTATCTGTGA
Organism: Thereva nobilitata; assembly: GCA_963855945.1. NCBI lineage: Eukaryota > Metazoa > Arthropoda > Insecta > Diptera > Therevidae > Thereva > Thereva nobilitata. The sequence continues at coordinate 42,506,062 of OY979694.1, read as the reverse complement.
TCGACAACTAGGCAACTTTGTCAATCGAAAATGTGTAATGGTGTTTCGTCCGGTACAGGGGCGGATCCAGCCCTCAAAAAAGGTTGTGGGCACAGCCACCCGAAAATCGGACAAGTGCGAGTCGGAGTATGAACTCGCTCATGATCGATATAGTTCATTCCTACAAAGGAGATGTTTACAAAAAATATGACGCCCTGACAGCTTTAATGGATATCAAATTAAATTAAACGCTAGTATACATTTTACATTAAATAATTTTATTTAGGTGCTTACTTAAATTACAAATTCAAGCTTACGTTTCTTTTTCTCGGAAGCGTTGGTAATTTCATCGATATTCAGGTTCACATCTTTGTGTATATTTAGGAGAGCCAGCCCGGACAATCTTTCCTGTGCCATTGAGGCACGAAACCAAGATTTTACGCTTCACAGAGTAGAAAACGATCTCTCTGCGGTAGCTACGTTGACCGGGAAAGTTGCCAGTATTTGTAAGAAAATTTTTATGTTAGGGTACAAATCTTGGTCGCTTCAATGAGATAAGCTACCACCTCTGGTATAGCGAAATTGTTTTTACATTCTCTTTTCCATTTGGCCATCCAGAGTCGGTATTCATTTATAACAGTTGATTCATTATCGTTAATGAATACCCGGTAGGTACATCTGGAAAACTTTTTTAACTGTTTCGATATCGATATTCCAGTCGCTGACACTAACATTTGGTTTAGGTAGAAAAACTCCAAACTGAAACAGGTCGAGTATAGATCGGGCCAAGTTAATAATGCACGTTGCGCGAGCAAATGACTTATTCAGCTACAGACTTCCAATTGCTGAAGAAGTCATGTGCTCGCGCAACGTGCATTATTGACTTGGCCCATCTTTTCAAACTCCGTGACATTTAGCGCATGTTGGGGTAAAAAGCTCTTAAAAATGTTTAAAAGCTTGAGATAAATTTTCTTCTTTGTATTTTACATATTTGCTACAGAAATAATTTGTAGCAATTTCAATTAAAAATACGAAATTTGTGTTTTTAATACTTTGATACTAGGATTGCGACGTTTTTCGTCAGTCGCATGCGCGCTTCTGCCTAGGGAGATTGTGTTGCTTGCGGCTGCGGAAAACTTTCATCTTATGAATGAAAACGCTCATGTATATTTAAAAAAAAATTATTCAGGATTGTTTTTAAATTATTTTAAATTTAGAGATCAGAAATATTTCGCATAATTATAGTAAAATTATACTTATTATGATGAATAGATTTACTTGGTTGAGCTCTGCTCAATACATATAAAGATAACTTAACTTTATTCATTCGGCATGCGCGCATCCATAACCTTCTATATTTACAAGCCATAAACAAGAATAGATATTGAGAGAATCGGACTACCAAATTCTCCCAAATTCTCCAAATTACACTAACAACATAACGTGACTGCACCGAGCTGTAGTCCGATTAAGCGGAAATTCGCTCTCAATATTTTCCTTGTTAAGGCTTGTAAATATAGAAGGTTATGGCACATCCCTTCCCAAATTATTTTGTTGAGTTTTTGCTGCATTTGTTGTCTTTTTAAATGAAAAGAGGGGAAATGATAGAACAAAATTTATAAAACTTGGCAACGAGGTGCGCAGAACTGTTCAAATTTTTTGTGTCACGGAGTTTTTTTTTATGTGGAAGATTAGAGGGAAAGCCCTTTGTACTGTCGACAATCTATTTCCTTCTTTTGAAAACATCTATACTTCCGGAGACAAATCTCTGCCCTAAATCATTAATAACGGAATCTAATAAAGGTATGTAAATTGATTTCCGAAAGTACTCTTCTGCCGATTTCATTCGATTTCAATATTATTTTTTCATCAGATACTAGGTTCGAACTTTGTGGATGAAGGGGAAAGTGGGGATGATGAGAGGTACCACCCCACTTCTCCCTTCATCCACAAAGTTCATGAAGAACGTTCTTGGAAGCGAAGGGTCTAAACAGACGCAATATTGACAAAAGAACCACGACATAAGGAACCTCACGATTTTTAGACCAGTTTCAATCGAAAATATTTCAGTTATCCTAAAACCTTTGCTTCGTTTTTAGGTTTTAATTTAAATAGGAATTCATAAATATTGATATTCTGAAATTGTACTTGTATCAAGTCCCTCGGTAGGCTCGTCACTATACTTCCTGCATCTGTCGTTGGCCCTACTTTTCTGAAACCGTACTATATATCCGACAGACCTCCTATATCAATTGCATATTGCTAGCTGATTAATATTTTAATAATTGTGACAGTTGTTGGGTAAAAAAGTTGTACTTCTAAAGTGTGCTCTGAAGCATATTTTTTTATTTTATTAAGGCATAGGATATAATATCATCAGCCTATCAATCTCAATAGACCGTGAAAGTGTGACGTCAAAAGTCTATTAGGGTTGTGGGCATGCCCATCGTGCCCACAACGGTGGATCCGCCCTTGGTCCGGTAGTTCTCTAAACCTCCTTATTTAAGGGAGGGTTGCCGGGGGCTCTTGAGTTGCCCAAGGTCTTGTGAGAACAAACACCTTCTTACAAAATAATATTACTTTTATTCATTCAAAATCCTTATATGCTAACAATTTGGATATCTTAAATATAAATAACTACTTATTATATCTGGATATATATTTACATGTTTCTTAAGGGTATATCTAAGCAACTAACTACCACTACTGCACTCTACTATCTACTCATTACTGCACTCTACATGTGCGTAAGCTGGTGTTTAGCGGTATTACTGGTGCGGTCTAGGCGGGTATGTATATAATGCGGTGTTCGGTATATTGTCGGTATTGTATCTGGTCATACCTCGACTCTGGTCTAGGAAATGCTGCCGGGAACAGTGTCGGATCATACACCTCGACAATGGTCCAGGAAACATTCCTCAGGTATTCGGTGGTCGGTCGGTATGCGGTCGGTATGTGTTGTGTATGTGTTTAGTATGTGGTCTAACCGTGCCGGATCATACACCTCGACACGGTATAGGAAGCGCTGCTTCGGCACATTGTCGGATCATACACCTCGACAAGGCCTGGGCAACATTCCTCAGGTATTTGTGTAATGTGTGTGTGTATAGTGTAACCGTGCCGGATCATACACCTCGACACGGTCTAGGAATTGCTGCTTCGGCACATTGTCGGATCATACACCTCGACAAGGTCTAGGCCGCATTCCTCTGGTATTTGTGTAATGTGTGTAGTGTAACCGTGCCGGATCATACACCTCGACACGGTCTAGGACCGGAGAAGATGACCTCTCCGGAACGAGCCTGGTTAAAGACTGAATTTGGCCTGGTGAAGCGGTTTGTTTTATAGTGAAAAAGTTCATCTGGGCAGGAAGCTTTAAAGCTTCGAAGTGAAGCTTTCAAGGATTACTAGACCTCTAGATATTTTCCTAAAGTTCTTGGAGAGGGATTCTAGTGGCGTAACGTGGTACGTTAATATTTTTCTAACGTTTGTGGAGAGGGATTCTAGTAACGAAACCTGGTTCGTTACAAATGAGATTGCGGAAAACATAGACTTCGGTGTATTAATAAGACAGTTTGCCGATAGAAGAGCAAGAAAGTAAAATTCTATTAGTTTTTTGTAAATAAATGGTTATTATTTCATTCTTTCCCTTGTTTTATTTCCTCCTTTTTTCATATCGGTTTGTATATCAAATAGGGGGCGACGTAGAAATCTCTCTCAGGGGCGCTAGTAGGGCTAAAACCGGCACTGTGTACGCAATTTCATACAATTTGAAGAACATCTACATATTTTGGTCACCTTTTCGGGATTTGGGACCACTGTGCGCCGCCGCGTTTTTCGCCACAGCGAAAAATCAAATCCATTTTCGATTTGGTCAGCCAAACGCGCGACTCGACAAACTCTGCGACGCACGGGCCGGGTGGCAGAGACAAGCGGAAAGGACCGACTTGTTGTGTTTTCGCCGGTAAATGCGTGTTTTTAGGTGTAAATACTCAAATACTAGAGATTTTTTAAAATTTGAAAAATCTCACGTGAGATTATGGGGGGAGGAAGGCGTCGAGCCAATTCTCACGACATCTCACCAAGGGGTGAGGGGGGTCAAAAAATCGCCAAAATCACCTCCCGTAATTAATGGACGCCGTCTGAAGAGCATTGCCAGGTGGCCTTTCAATCGGGCCTTATTCTGAGAGTCATGTGACATTGCAAGTGAAGTGACACTCAAGGCATGGTATTTCCCGAGTCGACTTAGAGACATCTCTCATTCAAAATTGCCAACCGTCAGTTGCATGCGGCATACCCAGAGTGGAATGGTCAGTGCCGGATTTACATAAGGGCACTTGGGGCACGTTCCCAGGGCCCCCCATGGGCGTAGCAAGGGGAGGGGCCAGGTGGGCCAGGCCCACCCCAGAATCCTTCTGGCCCACCCCAGAATAAAAGTGAATCACTTATTGGCCGTGTTTGGAAATGCCAATTGATTATTATCAATCTACATTTGCAGCACGGTTTTTATTGCAAGCTGCAATTGTAAAATGTATTAAAATGCCAATTCCGTAAAATTGACAGTGATTTGATCGGCAGATTAGCAGTGTAAAATTTTTACTTTCAGGTGGGTTGTTTGGTTCAAACAATTATTTTTGGGGAAAATGGAGTTTAAGTAAGCAATATAAATGAATAATAACCTAAAATTGTTAGTTGTAGTGCAATATTTTAAGAGCAATTAAGAAAACTTTGATTTGCGAACTTTAAATCCCAAATGAATGTATGACAATCGTTTTAAAATGCCCTATCGACAATTGCAGTGCATTCCACTTGACTGTCAAATGACAGGAATAATTTTGATTATAGTCGACTTTTTTGATCGTCAAGTGACATTTCCAAACACGGCCATTAAAAACCCGTGATGTTACATAAGGCGTTTTTTTTTACAAAAAATAGTATGGTACACGGATGGCTTCAAACCAGAGACAGGTGTAGGCGCCGGAATCTGCGGCTTTCGCTCCAGATTCCCGCGCCCACACCTGTCTCAAGAGATAAGCTTAGGCACCCTAGCAACTGTCTTCCAAGCAGAGGTGTGCGCTATACTGGCATGCACTCATGAGGGTCTTCCAAAAAGAACGGATTTTTATCTTCTGTGATAGCCAAGCGGCAATTAGGGCCGCAGGACCAAGTCTAAATTAGTTTGGGACTACCAACGTGCTCTTGATGAGCTGGGCGTTCTCAATCAAGTTACCCTTGTTTGGGTCCCGGGTTATCGGGCCTCCAAAGGCAATGAAAAAGCGGGTGCCCTAGCTAAACAGGGCTCCGACATTGCATTCATCGGTCCAGAGCCGGCTATCGGAGCACCTACCAGCTTCCTGCAAAGGGCCCTAGTCGATCGGACTTTGATGAAACATACTGATTGCTGGAGGTCCGCGCCTGGACTCGTCAACTTTCCTAACACGGCCAAGGATTTGTTCGGGCGCAGTAGAAATGATGTCAGAACGTTTGTTGGCTTGAATACCGGGCACGGCGCCCTAAATTACCACTTATGGAGGATAGGAAAGTCGGAGGACCCCACCTGCAGGCTTTGCCTGGAGGAGGAAGAGTCTGCTCTCCACGTCCTCTGTGAATGCTCTGCAAGAGCGAGGAGAAGGGTTTTCTTGTTCGAGGAGTCCCAGCTCGAGCAAGCAAGTCTAGCGATAAGCCACTAGGCAGAGCGCTGAACTTGTTCAAGCGGTCTGGCATAAAAATATGAGGTATAGGGTTGTAGTAGGTACAACAGGCCAAATGAATGGCCGCAGTACCTTTGGACCCAGTACCTCACACAAGAAAGAAAAATTTTGGTCAGGCCATACATACGTAACATGTAACACAGAATACAACCATAGAGAAATTATATGAGCCTATCATTTTCAGTATGATACCGTGTAGTTCATGACAGGCCCGATAGATGAGAAAAGTAAAAAAACACAAAAACGTTCGATGAAATGAATTAGACGATCACAACTAATTGAGCGATTGGATGTGTTAATGAGAAATATTTGAATGCTGAGAGGAATTTAACAAAATAGTTATAAAATATTTTAATTTCTGTTTCCTGCAAAATTGGGTCACTTAACGCAATAAATTCACGACAGGCCCCTTTTAGGACAGCGCGCGACCAAATTGCGCGGTTTTGGACCTCCGCACACGAGTCGACCCATTCGCAATGCCAGTGTCACAAGAATCTCGCGCACAACCAGTTTGCAGCCAAAATCAAACCTTCCTCCACACACGAGCCCAACTGACTATGGATCAATCGGTGTTCTGTGCCCACATAATTTTTAGTCACACACGTTACAAATTAGCCGGACTACACAACTTTGACACGTACAAGTGCAACCACGCAACTGAAATCGCTTGCATTGCAACCGGCAAAAACAGTCACAGGCGACCAGTTGCCAACTAGTTTCAAATCGGTCTTGTCTCTGTCGACCCGTGTGTGGATTCCCACTTCCATATACGGGCAAGGTCATGAAACAGTTGCGTATGCAACTCGGATTGCAAATCAGTCGACTCGTGTTCGGAGGACCTTAGGGTCTGATTATGTTGGAGCTGCGATAAACGAGTAGAGCGGCGATGCTAGCGGAGCGGAGATAATATAAGGTTTTCAATAGAGCTGTTTATATTGGAGCGGTGACTCACGCTTTGGTCGCGACCAACGACAAGAGCTGCGATAAAGCTTGGGTTACTTTTCTCCGCTAGTATCGTTGGTATCAAGATGGATGTTGATCCCTCAGTCATATTGTCAACGTTCTGTTTGCGCTTCTGTTAGAAACTGGTAACACTGCTTTATTCGCGCTACTCACAGCTTTTGTCACAGTTCTATTACCATTTATCGCAGCTCCAACTGAATCAGACCCTTAGTTTATGTTCCTCAAAATTTGTGTTAACACACGATGTATGGTTTTAGTGGTAAGATCAGGCAGCATACTGATCCATCGAGGCCAATTTTAGATTTTCCGAGAAAAAAAATCGGCGACAGATAGAGATGCTTTACTTCAAAATATTATGAAGAATGTCCTTGGATTGAGTATAGTGTCAATGAAGACAAAGTTTACTGTTTTGTTTGCAGAAACTTGTGTACAAAGAACTTACGGGCTCAAAACGAAAAGTTTGTTACAAGCGGCTATGATAATTGGAAAAAAATAGGAGAAGCATTACAAAAGCATCGAAAATCCTTGATACATAAGCAGTCCACCGAAATGGACACCGAAACACTCGATGGTTTTAGGAAGTGTACAGGATAGAATTGTGAGCAAACATGACACAGAAATAGTAGAAAAAAGAAAATATTTGATCAAGCTTATCATCTGTCTGGGTTCTGGGGGTTTAAAATCTGGCCCACCCCAGCAAAAATTCATTGCTACGCCCATGGGGCCCCCACATAATTGGGGCCCCCAAAATTGTGAAAAAAGTGATATATAGCTCAGCGTTCAGCGTGGCGCGCGTTCGCACGAAGGTGCTGTCACAGCGAATAGCAATGACGGCATAGTGCAGGCACCTTCGCTTCTTATGAGCGAACGCCATCTGCACGCATGTGACTCTTTCGACCTATAGGTATATATCTGCATTTTTTCTCTACGTGCAGTAACGTTTGCGTTTGTGTTACTTGAGCGTGTACAGGGCTTTAGAAGTAGTAGCTTATACACTTAGGCCAAAAGGATAGGCCCATTGTGATGCCATAGTGATCCCACTTTAAACCGGATGTTAAAGTGTCGTTTCTTCGCTAAACCATTTCGAGGAAGTAATGAATCTTCTAAGTTGCGGGATCCCAATCTTCGATATTTCCGCAAGCGTGTTTAAAAAGGGTTCACCGAATGTGGTTAATCTCCTTCTGCTTAGGGCTGGGCAGTGACAGAGGAGATGTATTACAGTCTCTTCCACGTCCGGATTTTTACAGCTTCTGCAAAAATCGTAGGTCTCAACACTTAAGCGGGTCTAATGCGTCCCTATCAGATAGTGCCAGGTCAACACTCCCAAAAAAAAGCAGCAGTAAAAGAAGTAGTAAAAGGGGTTGCTGTGGGGTTGGCTTCCGATTTGCTGATAGGGTTGACTTTGCGCTCAGAAAATAGCTTACAGTTAGGGGTATTTCTACACAAAAAATTGGCGGGGTGTTTTCATAAGCAAGGGCGATACACTCAATTTTAGTAATAAGGGTTGCCCTTATCAAGTTCGATCAAGTTAGAGGGTTGGTTTTATTTTTATTGAATTCGGCATACCCAAATTAGTAAAAGGTGACAATTTTCACCGGGGTGTATCAACTCGCTCGCAGCTAAAAAAAATTTTATATTTCGTTCATTTGAACGTTCAGTTCTTCAAGTATCTAGCCTTACAAGGGCCGCCCACATGAAAAGAACCCAGGGGCCTCTCAAACGTAAATCCGGTCCTGATGAAGGTTGTTAACTGCGTTTCCACTCTGGGAATACCTCTCTGAAATTGAGGTGACAATCAATCGAGAAATCTCATGTGAGTGATTCGACTCTCAGAATAAGCCCCTTTCTTTACTTCGACCATGTGCGATCTCGGTGGTAATGCTGGCCATTCGTTGAATCTTGCCTAATTTTGTAGTAAAGTTATTAAGCTTGGTTCTATGCTACACTAATGCTCTACATGGTGATTGTATATATGTCATGAAAAATGAGAGATCATGGGGTATCACATGAGAGAAGATACTCGTATAACCCCTCTTTACCGACATCCATAAGCTATGGTGCGCTCCAGAGACCTCTCCAACTGCGAGTTCTCAACATAGAGTCGATTTAGTTGTAAAAGTGCCACCAAGCCTCGTCTTTTTAGAACCCTTGCTATAATTTGAAAGGTTATGTATGTTGTTGAAGGCTCCCTCGATTAGTAGAAGAGATGCCAGAGCGGGTTAAAACTCTGAAATTCCATGTACGTCAAACCTTGTGAAAAACTGTGAAATTGGAGACTAGGTACATATCACTTCTCTTGTGCAATTCTTCACAATGTAATATTTTTTAGACTATTTACCTCTTTTTGTTTTATTTTATGGTATTATGTCACTCGGTTGTTGAAATCATTCATCATCCACCCTTTTCTAAAAATCTTGACACTTATCCAAAGCTGAAACAACTGTTGTTTGACCTCGACCTTCAGTTTCCTGTACAACTCTCCTCTCGTCCGCCTTTAACAGCGTCAATAAATTTTATCTTTTTTGTTCCTATCAAATATTTAATAACCAGAAAGGACCAAAAAACTTGAATATTTCATTTCTTACGACACACAGCAAGTGGTTCTTAGTCACTATACTTTGATTAAAGTTTTTGCCTTCTTCAACCATCTGCGTGTCTACAGCAGTCTAAGAAAAACTAGGGCTAGAAGCACAAGGCGCAAGCTATCCACCTTTTATAAGAGCAGCCAAGCAAGATTCCAAATCCATCCACATTCACAACTTTACAGCTTCTTGATTCCTTTATAAGAATATTTCCACATCGGCATCGGTCCTTGATTAATCCTGTTCGAAGGAGACGCCTCTTACTATCAACAGCCGCAAATATCCCAAGCTTTTTGTTCAGAGTCTCATCCGAATCTCGTTTTTGTCCTTACCAAAATCCTGTTTATTATGGGCCCTATTCCTATATTCCTACAGCAATCCCGCTGCGGTTTATGCGGAATCTTTATGCGGTTTCACTAGATTAACTTCAAAGGGAACGGATTACCCCACGACAGCCTGATGAATTTGTTATGAATGAGCGGAGGATTTTTGGAGCGTTCAATAAAGCCCATTTTTGAGCCGCCCTTCACTCACAACACAGCACGATACTAATTACTTACAAGCCTGAAATTTACCAGAGGAGCACCTTAAGTAGGATTAAGCAAGAGGGAGACAGAAGTATTTATCGGGAGTGCCTGTAGCTGAATGGAGGTGAACTTTTTAAATGCCTGTGAAGAGGGTAGGTAAAGGTCAAGCAGGATTATTGGGCCAGGGTTCGTCCTGTTGATGGGAAATAAGCCTGATGAAAAGTTATAATTTTATGAGCCAAATGAGGTCACCATTAATATTGTAAATGAGCATCGATTCCTTCCGATTACGAACCAGTACCAAGGACGTCTCCTCTTAAGGATAAAATTCTGATGCCATTCCTTCCTTATTTTCCATTTGGTTACCATTCACACTTGGTTATCCCAGTACCTTCAGCAGAACTCGAATTTTTGTTGTTAAATCAAACTCGTGCCGCCGTAAATAATTTAAATCGTTTCCTCAGATCTGAGACGTCAACGGCAACGTAGGAGCGCTTTTAAAATGGTTTCCGTAACGAACGAAGTGGTTCTTTTCATAATTGGGTTTTATACCCTTTTGTACAGCGCTGGGTTTCCGCTTCTATGATTTCGGCAGTCGCCACTAATTGGGTACTACTAAACCAAATCGCAGCCAAACAAGCCTCCTGGAACCGGAAGGTGGTTGATACAATCTGAAGAAGGGCTTTAAAGCTTAAGATTTTGGGCGACCTCTTTTAATTTTTGCTCAGTTGAACTTGTCTACATGGATAAAATCTTTCGAGAAAATTTAAGATTTAAGCTCTCGACTGGCTTTTCATGATTTAGAGCCAGTCTATGAAGCCAACAAAATAAACAAATAAAATGTAGCAAAATGGCCATGTAAGCACCAACTTAATTTTTTTAGATGGATTGATGCAACAGATAGAAGATATTTCAGTATTTTGTAGCCAAACGAACAGAACAGCTAATTTGCAGATCATTTAAATTAAGTTTTAAAAATAAAATGTTAAAATGGAAGAGCAATTTCAAAGAGATTTACAGAATTATATAACTTTTTGTTATCTCCGGAAATTGATTTTTGTACCTTCTTTGAATATTACCTTCAATCTTCCATTTTTGAATTTGTTAAAGTTTCTATGTATAAAGACAAAGATACTTTTCTGAAATATACAGCTTCATATAACAGACTGCTTTAATCTCTGGTTTTCCTCCTCTATAATCCTCATGTAATCGTTATTCTCAGACAACTGAATTTTACCTCCACTTCATTCTAGACATGGATAGCAATCAAGGCCCAAACAGATTGGCGCCCGGCCGTGGCGGCGGTGGTGTCCTTGACGGACAAAACCACTGACATATAGAATGGACTGCTCATCAGGAAATTTTCATGGCACCAATTCGTTCCATTGCTGGCAAACCTTTTTTCACTGACATGTAAACACGTCAGTTACTTTTGTAAATTAAAATTGTTTATATTCGTTTTTGGACGATAAAAACAAAATATATTGTTCTTAAAAAAAACAAATGCAATTTTGATGTTATTTCCCTTTTATAATGCATTTTTTCATTAATTACAAATATTTATGTTCAACCATGCGAGTTCTCTACCCCTGTTTCATTTAAATGTCAGTGAATCCGGGTCTTATGGCGAAACGAGACAGAAATAAAAAAATCACTATACCCATCTATTTTTTGTAAATATTCTGACATTAGTTCAAAGGAAAAAATTAAATCAGGTATGGCAACTTCAATATCGTGCAACCGTTGTGGCGGTTTTATTTTAAATTTCGCTTAAAATCATTCCAGAATTTTATTTACCGTTCTTATTTTACTGCAAAGATAAAAAACTAATGGTATTTTGTGGTTTATTGAAAGTCAAGGGTAAAAATATTTAAGAAAATGGAAAAGTGTGCGGTTTTTTAATGTCAAATTTTATTTTTTCAAGTTTGGCACTATCTGATTTTATTTCTGCTGAATGCACTGAACTGTTAATAGGAAATTGAACAAAATTTGAGTTCAGTGGCAAAGGGGGCTTATGGATGAGCGAGAGGACTATACTTTTCTACACTTTTTGGTGCCATGAGTTTATATGGGAATAATGTCTGATTAGCAGTCCATTATTATATGTCAGTAGACAAAACGTTTAAAATTCACGCACCACCATATATACTATATGCTAACATAATAACGCGGAGACGCCAGGCGGCGCGGAGAAATTATAGCAATTTCGAATTCTGCCGCAGCCGCTAAGTGATACCAACTATTACAAACTGATTTAGTACACATTTTTTGTTTTAAACTGCTGTCTGCCTGCAATTTGACAATTTGGTCGTGTCGCTGTTTGGCCGTTATTTTCAATTTAATTCGTGAGTTTTTTTTAGTATTTTAAATAAATTAATGCAATTTATTATATAATGGCAAAAACGAGTTATTTATAAATTATGGGGCATCAGAAAGACTGGGTTGCAGGTATTTAAAACTAATTTTTATAATAAAATCAAACCAAAACAGTCAATAATAAAAAAAATTCTTGTCTTTATTTAGCAACTGAAGATGAATTAAATGGAAGTTTATTAATTTAAACTTTCGGAGATACTTCAAGGTACTGTGATGTTATACATTTTCCAATAAATACTAATAACTTTAATTATTAGTGAAAAACAATGATCCAAATGTTGAAATGTTTGTATTTTTCCTAGACGAATTTAACATCTGATTAAAAACTATAAAATTCCGGAACCAGAGCTTGTGGTTTTGATAGCTGAGGAAAATGCTGGAGATAGTGATGCTAGATATTTTGGGCGGAAACCCTGAAAGGTGAGAAGTATTTTTTATTGCTTTCTAATGATGTAGTATACTTTTTTTGTACTTTCAGGCTGTGAAAGTTATAAAACCATCCAAGAGAGAAGGGGAATATATATCTTATAGATTATGTACTGTGATATCTCTTAAAATAAAAGTGCTTGTTTAATAATTTGTTTTTCTTGATTTTTCTCAATTGCATCTACTGCGGCAAGCTATATTTTATTTCTTTAGGTTGTCTTTAGTGCAGATTTCTAGCAAATTCGTCATTTATTTATGAATATGCATATTTATCCCTTTTATGAAACGATCATTTTTTAATTCCAAGTTAATTTTTCTTTACTAAAATATTGAAAAAAAAATAATATACGAAAATATTGAAAATAACTTGAATTTTTAATTCCAGGTAAAAGCAAAGTTGCAATTAACAATCTTGTGTTTTTACAAAACAAATAATTAAAAAAGTGAAGAATAAATTCATGAAATTATATTTATACATTAAAAATTTCAAATTCGTTTATTTCAATTCCGTCGTCCGTTAAATTCCGTTAAATTTGCCCGCGCCGCGCCAATCTGTTAGCTAAGGCGGAATCTAAATTCCGTCGACGGCCACCGCCACCGCGCCAATCTTTTTGGACCTTCATGCTGCAAACCAGAGAGATTCATGCAGATCTTGGAAGCTGTAAAATTACCAGGAGGGTTAATAGAGCACAACACAGGGAAGAGTGCTCTCCCCGCTGCTATGGCTTCTGATAATGGGCAAAATTCTCAGGAAACTACAAGAAGAAGAGTGGTTACATCTGCTGTTGACCTGGTAACTGTAGTGTCTGGTAAATACCTACACGTAATGAAAGAAAGTTTTCAGTTCTGGGCCAAATGTTGTAGTCTGTGTGCTAACCCTGCGAAGACACAATGCTGTTCACTGCAAGAACAAAGAAACCGACTTTCAACTGTCCAAGATTGGATGGAGTACAGTTACATCTACCCTCGACAATCAAGTACATACCTAGATGTTACTCTTTATCCTAAACTGAACTGGAGACTCAATATTGAGGAAAGAGTCAGGAGGGCCTATATAGCTCTCTACTCATGCAAGAAAATGCTTGGGAGGAAATGGGAGTGAAGCCACGAATTCTCCTATAGATGTACATAGCTATTGTTCGTCCCATCCTACATATGGATCAATAGAGTATGGTTGCCAGCATTAAGGAATGAGTATAATTGTACCAATATACGCAGGGTCCAAAGAGTGGCATGAATATGCACCACATGGGCATTAAATACCATCCTCTCCTTTCTATCACCCCCACAAAGTACCTAGCCGCTTGTAGCGCGGCAAGAAAAGTCATACGGACACAGCAACATTCTTGGTATGATTGACAGAGAATTGATCCCAACCACCACAGACTACATTACCCCCAGGCTGGAGTTGAGCAAGAAGATCAAAGTCAAAATTCCAACAAGGCGGTAGTGGAAAGTTGGTCACTTTTTAGCAGATATGAACACCGTATTCTACACAGATGGTTCAAAGATTAACTGCGCATTAGCAGGGCCGCTCTAGGGGGGGCAGCCCGGACATTTGCCCGGGGCGCCAAAATTTGGGGCGGCCTTTTGACTGTAAGTGTGAAAAAATATTGATGTAATAGAAAATTTCACATATTAATTTCTTCATTCTCTTAAAATTTACATTTATAATTTCGAAAAAGAAACATTTGTATCATTTGTTAATGGCGCTGTTTGAACTTGTTTGAACATGCATGAGTCGAGTGGGGTAACTGTCCGGATATTTCAGAGTTATATTTACCATTGAGTGGCACCAGGAGCGCGCTCAAAAACCTTACTGTGGTAGACCACGAGATAAGCTGTGGTTATGCTGCATCACTTCACTTAACCACGAAAGTTTATGTTTAACCATGGAGGTGTTTGAACGCACCGTGGTTAACTTTGAGTTAAAGAAAATGACATTTTTTTCCCATAAAATAGTCTCCACTATTTGCTTCTCGCATGTGTCCATTAAGTATTTATTTGCAATAATCTAACAAATCCCCCTTTCATTTGTTCATGTGTTTACCATTAAAACAACTGTCAGAGAGTTGTTTTTATTCTTCTTCTTCTTAACTATCGCTAACCATGCTCCGGAGCAGGGTTAAAATTTAACTGCACCATGGTTAACCACGGGAGTTCTTGAACGCCAAAAAGTTATGCTCGTGCTTATGTTGTAGTTAACCACGGAGTTTTTGAACGACAAAAGTTTATCATAGTTAACCATAGTAAGGTTTTTGAACGCGCTCCAGATGGGAGAGTAGGCTAGAGGCCTTAAAGCCTTTGAGATTCCATTGGGGAGATGTATACGACGCCTTGATAACCATATACGAAAACCAATAGAGCGAGAGCTGGCTGCAAAAAACGTGACCTATCGAGTAAGAGGATGAAATGTTTTTGAAATGTTAGTACTACAGCGACCATAAGAAAAGTCTTGGTCTGCCTGGGCGGAAGTGCGGCTCAAGTTTGGAATGAGCGTTTTCCGGAAAAATTTTGGGAGCGCTCCATGACCTATCGAGTAAGAGCTTGGAATTACTCTTAAAATTTAGTACTCACGGAGTAAAACAAAAATATGTTGGTCTGCCTGGTCAAATCTGGGGCTAAAGCCTTGGCAGACCACTTTTTTTGTTGTAGTTTTGGGACCGCAACTGACCTATCGAGTAAGAGTTTCAACCGATAACCAAATTAAAGTTGGAACATTTTTATACTAGAAAACACAGGTCTGCCGGATCTTAGCCGCGGCCAAGTGCTTGGCAAACCACCTTTTATTTTAGTGTTTCATGACTACTTAAACTTTAATTACTCCTACACCGATTAATCGGTGTAGGAGTAATTAAAAGTTTAAGTAGTCATGAAACACTAAAATAAAAGGTAGTCTGCCAAGCACTTGGCCGCGGCTAAGATCCGGCAGACCTGTGTTTTCTAGTATAAAAATGTTCCAACTTTAATTTGGTTATCGGTTGAAACTCTTACTCGATAGGTCAGTTGCGGTCCCAAAACTACAACAAAAAAAGTGGTCTGCCAAGGCTTTAGCCCCAGATTTGACCAGGCAGACCAACATATTTTTGTTTTACTCCGTGAGTACTAAATTTTAAGAGTAATTCCAAGCTCTTACTCGATAAGTCACGGAGCGCTCCCAAAATTTTTCCGGAAAACGCTCATTCCAAACTTGAGCCGCACTTCCGCCCAGGCAGAACAAGACTTTTCTTATGGTCGCTGTGAGTACTAACATTTCAAAAACATTTCATCCTCTTACTCGATAGGTCAAGTTTTTTGCAGCCAGCTCTTGGACTACAAGAAATTGATAATTTAATAAGATGCGAGGCCTCGGGTTTATAAAATTGTATTAAACAATTTCAGTTTTTGTGTTGGTTAGTTATTTGGTATAAAATACTAAATTGCATTAATCGAATAAGCAAATGGATGCAAACAAAAAATTTTGATCTAGTCTCTGCACTTGATCTTTTAAGAAACTGCACAATATTTTTCAAGAATCTTCGATCATAATCGTGCCTCGATGAAACTGTTAAGGCGCGACCCGAGTAAAAATAAATGATGGCCTTAGAACGGGCAAATGCCGACTGTGATTGAAACATAGTCCTCGGCCATCTGGCGGTTAACAGAAGGCTCGTTGCAGGACAGTACGGCCGTACAGGGGACGACTGACGGTGACACAACGGCCTTACAGTTCCAATAACGGCCATACGACGGTGGTATGGCGGCCGTATGGTTGCTATTACGGGTATACGACGGTGGTACAGTGGCAGCAACGTGGATATTCGCCCTCCTATAAGAAAATATATTTCACTGCAATTAAATGTTTGATTTTTTTTCGGTTGTGTTTTTTTTTCAAGCCGTTAAAGAACAAAATTTCCCACTAAAATATAAATGAACACGCACCACACACTTCACGTACAACAAATCGACGACTGGCGAGCTCGTTTCTCTTGTGCATCGATATCTTTAAGTAGGATAAATCGAAAGAGCCATTGTACATAACGAAAATGACGAAGTTCCCATAAAACACATTCAACAATATATTTGGTGCAGATTCTTTTTTTGGCTCAAATTTCCCGTCGAATGCCCGTTTCTACAGCTCAGTACTTGGCCTTTTAAATCTTTTGGTCAAATTTGGCCGTCGTAAGGCCGTATGTGCTCCCATTAAAAATGATTAAAAACTCTACGGCCATCATATGCCCATTAAAAAGCCAAGCGGCCGGTGTTCGCCCTTTATAAGGCCGTTTTTTTATTTTTACTCGGGGATTCAATTGAAGCAAAACTGAACGACATGTGGCATGATACTTGTTTCCTACTGTTTCCTGATTACAGCTTAGAGTCTCCTCTTTAAAATGGCTTTTTTATTTTTATTTTTGCGTATATTTTAGGCAAGGATAGGTACTTGAGTTTTTCCCCGAACGCCTCGCTTAGAATTTTCGAATTTGCTTCTTATTTTTCATAATTTTTTATAATAATAAAACAATTTTTTTTAAAATAAGTTATAATATAAATTTTTTACGCGGCACTATTAGTTTTTCGAAATTTTTTTTATTTTTCGATATATAACGCAAAAACCAAATTTTCGAATTTGTTTTCGAAAATGTGAACTTAGCATACACTTTAGAGCAGCAAAGATGTTTTTTATCGTTTTCTACACCCAAAAAAGTACCTAAGTCCCAATTTTCAGCGAGATCACATTTTGTGCGAGCTTTCGGTCTATAAGCTCTGACTACTGCCACTACTAGTTTCATTACTTTTTTACATGAAACAAATTTTTTTAAAGATCCTGGAAATCCCATAAAAAGGACACGGGAAATCGGTAAGTCTTGAAAGATATTCATTTTGCCTGAGTAGATGGAGTCCTAAACTTAGTAAGTTTATGTCAAAAAATACCGCAAAACGCCATATTTATACCTGAACCTATGCTATTGTCGCGCAGTGAATATATGTATCTATTCTCAAGGGGCGCCAATTTGTGGTTTTGCCTGGGGCGGCGAAATCGCTAGAGCGGGCGCTGGCAGTAGGTGGCGGGCTCTTCCCTAAATAATGCGATATAACTCCCGGACGGATCCAATGTCCTCCAAGCAGAAATTCTAGCAATTTGGAAGGCGTGTCAAATAGAGAGAGAAGACAACTCTATACGAGAGAGTGTGGCACTGATAATTGACAGGCAAACTGCCATCTTGGCTCCCAACTCCATCACCCACTGACATGTAATAATGGACTGCTTATCTGACATTATTTCCATAAAAACTCATGGTACCAAAAAGTATGGTCCTCTCGCTCATCCATAAGCCCCTTTTGTCACCGAACTCAAATTTCATTCAATTTCGTGTTATGAGTTCAGTGCATTCATTGGCCCTATCTCCACGATGATTCGTTACCTGTAGTAAAAACGAGTCTTTAGAAGAAAGGGGCAATACGGCATGAAGGAGGTGTTGTAACTTTTTCAACAAAAATTGTCGGCGTGAAAACTAACACACATGCACAATGTGCTTCCTTACTTCTAATCTTCTTCTTTCTTGGCTCTGAAATTTACATACACTTTCATATCTCCTTGTACAGACAAGCAAGTTAGGCATGGGGAACTCCCTGCCGTGTAGACCGAGAGTAAGGTGGAAAACTGGTTTTACCACATGTAACAAAAATACTCGTGGAGATACACGGATTCACTGGCAGAAATAAAATCAGATAGTGCCAAACTTTAAAAAATAAAATTTGACCTTCAAAAACTGCACACTTTTCCATTTCTTAAATATTTTTACTCTTTCACTTTCAATAAACTAGAAAATACGACAACTTTGTTATCAGCAGTAAAAGAAGGAAGGTAAATAAAATTCTAGAATAATTTTAAGCGATATTTAAAAAAAACCCCCGCCACAACGGTGGCCCGGTATTAAAGTTGTCATACCTGATTTCTTTTTTTTCTTATGAGCTAATGTCAGAATATTTACAAAAAATAGATGGATATAGTTACTTTTTATTTCTTTCTCTTTCCCCCATAAGCCCATAAGGAATATGTTGAAGCAGGGGTAGAGAACCTCGCATGTTTTACTTGGCTTTCCGGCTTAATATCATAGTGACACATCCGGCTTTTTGCTCCAGATTAATTGTCAGCTGTCATTATAAACGTTTGTTTTTATTATCCCCTATATTCTCCTTTTTTATTATCTCCCTAAATTCTCCATTTCTTTTAAATTAAATAATTGTGTTTTTTTGCTTGTTTCCGTCGAAGGGTTCACATAATAAATGTTTTTGTTTATGTTTTTAGCTGGGAGATGACATTCAATTTTGATAAATTAACTCACCACTAATGGCGCTGATGGCAGTAAATGGTAAACAAATCCAGACAAATCGAGTGGTATATTGAAGATTTTAAATCCAGTTTACTCCTTAGAATAGAGAAGAGAAGGAAGCGCAATTAATTAAAATCGGGGAAGCATTTCGGCAACACATATTCACAGCACTCCCATAGTAGTTGTGCAGTTCCCGGACAGTGGCGGTATCACATTTAGTCAAAAACCGGGAGGGGATTGCGTTTCTCAGCAACCATCCAAATGAGAACACATCACTTGGCTGAAAATGTTTGGAGCAAACGCGAACGAATTTCGGTACGCCTCTGTCCGGGAACTGCATGAAACCTATGAACATACGGTTGTTTCTTTTCTTTTAGAGCGAGAGGTTTTTTAATTTAAGTGCTTCCCTCCAATCCGTACGCTATTTTCGGTTCCTTATCTCTATTCTAAGGTTTACTCTCATAGCTTTTATATCGGCATCAGTGCTGTCAATTTACTACAATTGTAGTAGATCTACTCCACATTTTTTGTTTTGCGAATTAAGTGATCACTTTTCTAATTCTACTCCGCTTTTCGAAATCTACACAATCTATTTTTCTTATTAGATTTTCATGCAAGAGCATCTTAATAACGTCTTATTAATTGAATTATGTTGAATTATGTATTACATAAGTATGTTATTTATTTATGTTATTTTGTTATTGATTTTGTTAAATATATTCAATGAAAGACGAATATGTTTAAGCCTTTTATTTAAGGGAAAAACTGAAAAATGTAGGAATATTAATATCAACAACTGCATATTGCGGTCATTGGGCATTGTGCTGCCGACGGGAGGTTTTTTTTTGCTCTTCCATGTAATGAAATCGGTATCTACTCCCTAAAAGTTAAATCTACTCCCCTTTTTCGGTCAAAATACTCCACAGTTAACGCTGAAAAGTGACAGCGCTGATCGGCATACGCCATTCTGACGTCATAATCCCCATTAGCGTGCCAGTCTCTCTAGGGCTTTAAGTTCTGGTAGTAGAGGGAAAGCGTCTAGAGTTTTTTGGCATCTGTGGAGCGCTCGGAGTGGAAGCGTTTGCATTATGGGCTCGAGTACGGGTGCGAGGGACAAAAAGCTTGGTAAGGGCACCAGCGGGCCAGAAACTAGGGTCTAAGAGAGTCTCGTCAATATCAGGCGGTGCAGACAAAACAAAAGAAGCAACAGGCTTGGAAGCCTTGCTGATCCTTCTGCAATGAACAGTTCCGGGGTCTATAAATTTATTCCTTATGCTTATGACACACATGAGCTGGGATGGCACGTAAAAAACTCAGCCATGTAATCTACATTTCATTTACGTAAATTACATGACGTAAATTACATGAAAAAATTGGAGTTCTCTACATGGATTTTGTAAAAAATGTAAAAGACAAAAGTCAAAGGCAAAGTAAAATAAATGCCCACGAGTTTCTTTGATGTTTCCACCGAAAGTTTGTTTCGGATGTTATTCTGACTGAATGTATTACCGTATGGAAAAAAGGCGCTCGAGCTGCGCTGTTGATGCCGGAATTTTCAAAAACTTTATCGCAAATTTAGACAGCTCCTCGTGACCTTGTTGAGCAGCATAGTGGGCTTGATTGGTCACTTGTCGCTGCGATTGTTCAATCCGACGGCCAGAATTGCCATATGAAGTGACATATTTCATTTTTGAAATTCAAATGGCAATCGAATGACAGTTCGCAATGGATACACAACTCCAAACAAGTAGTTTTTTAGTTCAACATTCATTTTCGAAAATCATAAATTGTCATATTCTCATTCACTTTCGCAAACTTCCCACTTCCCAGAGGGGGACAGATAGCATGTTACATGAACCGCTAGCATGCAAAACTCTCTTACGGTCATTTTTACTTCTATATTCTTTGCTTTACACAGTTCGTCTGTGCACTAACAATGTAAATTGACCAACGTGATCAATACCATAAATACACTGTTTAGCACAGTCGTGCTATGTATTTTTTGGAGGTTTGGGAGTTTTTTACAAAAACATAGTTATTTACATGGAAATTACGTAATTTACAGTTTTTTACGTAAATTACGTCCAAAACTCGAAAATCATGTAAATTTGCCATCCCAGCACATGAGGTATCGATACCTTGGATATGGCGAATACCGGGGTATTGAGGAACCCCTGACACACATGAACGCGGGTATAGTTTGACGTTTGTCGACAATTAAAAAATTTTCAAATCTAGTAAGCGAATCTTGTTAAATTGGAAATTTTAAGTGTTAAGTGGCATATTGAATTTTATATGGAAATGGAACATTTAATTGCTTTATTCCTTGCCAAACAAGAGGAAATTAATCTTGGTCTGAGGCGAATTCAAAATTTGAAACGAAAAAGAAAAAAGATGAGATATCTTGTTATAAAAATATATATTTAGACGTTTTTGCTCGATTTTCGCACACAGGTGGCGCTGTGCGCAGTGAAAAGATTGTATACCTACTCTATACCCACAAAATTTTCGTGGTATCAATACCCAGTTCATAACCACTTGTTTTCCTGGGTATGAACTGGGTATAAGGAGACAGACATGTGGTATAAGTTGGGTATACGCAATACCCGCGGTATAGAAACCCCATGTGTGTCATAAGCATTAGATAATCACAGATAGTCTCCGTCTTAGTTTCGGGAGAGAATCTCGAGATGAAGATTTTTAAAGGTCTTGGTACCGTAACCAGAGGGGTGCAAGACTCAAGAGTATCGCTCAAGACTCAGCACCATCGCTGGCCGGTGGACCATCAACTATTAATGGAGAGAGTTGCTTCCGAGACCGGTAAAGAGGACGATTCAGTCACTGGAACTTACGTGACCGTTTGAATGCTATACAGGAACCTTTAAATGTATTGCAGATGAAATTTACATGTTAGAGAAAAACAGAGCTAAAAATGCAAGAGATAGAAGTAACTTTTTATATGTGAGCTAGTTTTCACGCGTTTGGTTTTGCGTGAAAAATGTTTCGTTAAGTTCTTCCGCTCCCTTCCCTCTCTCATCTATAAAACCGGTTTTAGGCGCCATCAATGTGCACTGTGTGAATAGGCCCATTGCCAGTGGTGGGGCGGCGATTTCGACCATTCTTACAAACTCAACGAAGCCAGTCCGATTAAGCCAGGTTTCGCATAAGTGTGCGTTTCAGTATCGTTTACTGCACATATACCAACGGCGACGCAATGTAAAATTAAGTATCTGTCACTTTAACTCAGAACCGTCATGGAAACAGCATCTTAACGAAAACTCTACCCTGGCTCATGGAAACACAGTAACGGGCTGGCACGACTGGGTTGTTGGCAACCTGTCTGGGGATGACATTCTCCGAAGGAGAAGCAGCCGTGGGCAGGGTGAAGAAACCGGCAGCACCCCTGCCTGCAGGGGCCATCAGATACTACCCCCACTGAGGGGAGTTTTTACTGCTGAAGACGCTTTCGAATTTTGATGACGGAGCGCTCAGAGCATTATGATTTTGAATCACTGCTGTTGACAGCGATTCAATATCAGCCCTAACACGGCTCGAACTCCTTTTGATGTCATCCACTATAGGATGAAGAGAAGCCGAGAAACGAGTTCGTTCGTTCGTTTTGTCTCTTCGGTGTCCGGCAGTTCAAAAACAGTTAAGAGAAAAACAGCTGTTTGCTGTTTTTCGATTTTAGCCAAAAAATAGCTGCTTTACTGTTACTGTTAAACAGCTTTGAAAAACCCTGGTATTAGGTGTCTGATAAATGCAGAGTTCTCTATAACCATGTTTAATTATAACTGAAAAATTTAATTATTTAGTCTTACCTTAATTCTCCCCAAAAAATCGAATTTATAAACTTTCGACAGTAAATTAGTTCCTTTGAAAAGTTCTATAAATGTTCCTTTGCATCTTTTGACTATGCGAAAAATAAAGATGCAGACCTTCGTACATAAACAAATGTGATTTGCAATCATTTATAAAAACTTCAACAGAACTTTTCAAAGTTTTTAAGAAACTTTTGCACTGATGACTTGAGCCGGGATACGTGATCATCCATTTTCTTTTGATATTTTTTCTACTCAAAAACATTCGCACAAAAACAAGAAAAAAAGTTTTATTTCTTCAGAGAAAACTTTACGAATTCGATTTTAAATGTTCGTTTTACAAAAAAATTTAATTTGATGATAGGTATTCATGATGGAACATTTCAATTGATGATGGATATCCCAAGTTAAGAAAAAGTGAAATGAGAAATTTAATTTTAATTCACGCGCGCCTGTCTGGTGCTGCTTTGCTTGTCATTTACTCCGTTTCTGACTAGGTTCAACCTAGGTTCAACCCAAAATAAATAGAAACTAAGGTATGGGACAACGAACAGATCAACCCTAACCTTAAAATTTGTTTACGTCACAATGTTCAGTTGACTTGCATTAAATTATTGAAGAGTTCAAAGTTAGAGTTTTCAGTTCAATTTTATTATAATAATATCATCAATAAACTAAAAATAGTGAACTGTGCAGTGAATGGTGGTAAAAACTACTGTTTTTAAATGTAGAATGCTTTTTAGGGTTAGGTTTCTAAATCAAAGTATAAGTAAAGACAAGAAACTTATATCGTCAAAAAAAGTAAATAGAACCATAACATAATATAATAGCATTATTTTTATTCACTTTCGAACCTGTTTTAAGTTCAATTTTTAAGTTATTTGAACATTTTTACCTTTCTTCAACTGAACAATGTGACGTCATTATGAAATGTCAAAATTTCTGTCCCATACCTTAGTTTCTATTTATCTTGGGTTCAACCCAGCCTACTCTGCTCTGATCTGAGAATTTTAAGTATAATAATCGAACACACCTTCTGAGAATCGCTTCTCTCCACATTCTTTTAACGCGTATTGGGAAAAAGTTCGTGGAGTTTTCCCGATATGTAATGTGAACCCTGGGTTGGCTGCCCGAAGAATCCAACCGCAGACCCGCATACAAAAAAAACAAAAATTTGAAAGAAAATTCCACGCAACCTAAACCTCGGTGGTACCCCGGGCCTCCAGAGTAGGGCTGGCTCGTCGGGGGGGTCGTGGAGTGGAGTGACTCCAGAGGTACCACATAATTAATGTGCATCACCACCAATTACCTGTCTGTGAGTGCCCCCATCAGGGCGGACGCGGAGTACTTCTTCAAGTTATGAGGGCATCTACTCCAAAATCGTACGTAGGGAGATCCATCCCCGCTGCTATGCCACGTAAGGGCCCTTAGCCCATTATCCTAAAAAAACTAATTATCCAACAACAAAAAAACAAAACGGAATTGATACATCAAATGTGCTTCTTTACTTATTAAATTAAATCTCACAACCAAAATGTCTAAAATACTAGAACACCACACAAAAAAACTTACGACTAGGGTATACTACTGCATACCTGACTCAAATAGTGGGTGCTAGATATAAAGAAGGGACCGTTGTTCTTTTTTTTTCCTTTTTATTTATTTATTATGTTTCGTTTTTACAAATGCCTCAACCAACTTATCTCAAGAAAACCGCCCTGGTACCAGACCGCTTAACTCGGAGGCAATTGTCACCACAATTACAGCCACCCATTACCTGGTTGTCAAAATTAACTTATATGTATAACAATTGACCAAACCGTAAGAACATCAGCAGTTGCGATCGGACCTTAAATCCCTAATTACAACAACCTAACTATTACCTCTGAGAAAAACCTCTAGCGATGTACTGCGTAGACATCAAACAACACAAACACATTTAAAACCAAAACAACAATATCAATAAGTGTTAGGACGAACGATAATTAGTAAGGATAAAGTCCCCGATTATAAATAAGAATGAAATATTATGAAGGCATGTAAATATGTTGTACAAAATTAACTATGTTAAATAAAAGTAAAAAAAATTTAATAAAATTAAATATGTTAAATAAAATTAAATATTTTGAATAAAATTAAATATCCTTAATGTAATGAGATATTTTGAATAAGATTAGATGTTTTGAAAAAAATTTAAATAAGGTAAACAAATTTAGATACTATGCATAAAATTACGTCATCCTTGCTACTGGATGCGATGCACTGAAGTTGGAGCTATTGATGCCACTTCCGGCCAGGTTTCGCCTTTCTTTTGTGGATCCTTCTTCGGACACCTTCGAAAGCCCGCAACCAAATACGCGTACACTGTATACTCCTTTACAATTTAATATACTGCTCATTAAAGTAGGTGTGGTCAACAGTCAATCTGGGCACTAATTGAAGCTGGATTTAGTGTCATACTGCCGCCTGTTTTTTAATTGATGACCACCGCAACAATAGTCCTCAACACCAAAAGCCTCTGCGTCCCCTTATATGAGGTCCGTCCACCGGTCGTCAAAAAAAGGACAACAAGATCTACGAATACCTGATATAAAGACCTTCCTCCTCTCGCTCCGGTCCAGATCTCGTTCAGTTCGCCTCGTGGTTGGTTAGTCGGCCGAACCTTCTTTTTTCCTCCCTCACCTTTCGGTTATGATTGGTTGGTACTGTTTTTTCCAAATTTCGTATTTTATAAAAAACTTTCTCCTTCCGAACTTTAATTGTTTTTTTCTCACAATACTAAAGGCTGTTTGATTTTCCAATAAAAAACTTTTTATTTTCCTTTTGTCTCTTACTAAATTTCCAGTCTCACTCAAGTTATCTCCAGAAAAATCCAGACCTGACTGACAAAAAAAAATTTTCCCATTTTTTCCTTGTTTTTTTTTCCTTTTTCCGCCTACCCCTTTCCAATTACTCTAAAATGCCTAATTAAATTTTATAGTGGCTAATGCCAGGTGAATATGGAATCTGGGCATAGGACGGCCGTTACAGATAGATAGCGTCAATGGCAAATTTGTCCCAAATCACTGATCATTAGAAAATTAAGAAAAATAATGAAATGTTGCGGTATACGAGTATTTTGCAATATTATTACGACAAAGAAAAGAACGGTGCGCAGGCTTGTGAAAAAAATTGTGCTGTATACGGTGAAGGCACTTATGAAAATCTGCTGAGCGAAAATTGTTCGATTACGTTCTTGTAATTTGATGTGAAAGATGAGTCACGCTCTGGTCGTCTTATCAATGAAAAAGTTGATGAAATTCTTGAAAAAGTTCAGTATGGCAGGTCAGCAGTGTCGTTATTGGTATGGAGGTAGGCATTGACCAGAAAACTATTTCGAGTATGGGCTCCTCATGGCGCTAGTGGAACGCAATGAAATCGACCCATTTCTGAAACGTCTCAAAACCGCTGATAAAACATTGATTACGTACGACAATCGGGAGCGACAAGGATCGTGGACAAAGCATGGTGAGCCGTAACAAGCATTCACCAAACTAGGATTAATGTCAAAAATAGTGATCCTGTGTGTGCGAAACATTTCAATAATAATGGAGAATATTTGGTTTAAATAAATCCGTTTTCAAGTAAAGAAGAACCAATAGAATTTTAGTAAAAAAACGCCACGAACTTTTTCCCAGAACTAATGTAACTGCAACTGCAACACTGCGACTGCAACAAAGGACGGAACTAACTACGTAGTTTTAAAGCTTTCGCTATTATTGATGGGCCGAAATCTAAATTTCGTCGTGCACGTACGCCGCGTCGCCGCGCCGTATCCGTGGCATTACGTCTGAAATTGGCTTAAACTATTGTATTCGAATTAAATCTCTGCAAACAAACACCTAATAGCAAAAAATCTCACTAAAAGAACAATCAATTCAGCATTACACTTCAGCGTCTTATTCAAAATCTTACACCATTCCCAAAACGAACAAAAGAAGCTTTCACGGGCCCAAATAATCCTATTTCCACAGAATTTGACTTTCTAAATTTAAAATAATCACAAATCATGACTTTTCAAATTTAGAATATCAGAGAAGTATTAAGAATCGGCTTTAGTCCTTCATCCTGTTAAACTTTTCTGTTAACAGCACTTTAAGGTCCCGCTTTCACGTGGCAGACGAAGAGAATCTTTTTCCGAAATGCCAAAAAGGCTTAGTCCAAATCCCATAAATAAAAGATGTGTGATGTTGAAAAAAGGGAGCCCGTCATTGAAGGTGACAGGGGCTCAGGTGACTGACTACCCATATCAAGTCCAGGGCGAGGTAACGTGCGGAAATCGACTGACTGCCACAGACGGAGCGGATGTGAATAGTCGAAATGAGTTGTTTGCCGAGTCGAAACGCCGTCTCTCCCAAAATAATTCTTTGCCTATAGTTTGTCCAACTTTGGCAAGTATTCGCACCTGGATGGGAAGAAATGCTTATAGGGTTGTTGTTGTGGCTGAGGGTGGCAACATATGTTTGGTTCAATGTCACAAAAAAACGCCTACACCAAAACCATGTATGGGTTAACCTGGGGGCAGTCTTTTTTACCATAGGTGCAGGAACGTCTTAGCTTGACATGCCTTGACTTTACCTTTCAAGGAAATTACAGACCGACTTTCATGGTTCCATTGGTTATAAACGTTAGGCAAGACATCTACCACCCACCGTCAACGAAAAGGAAATAAATCATGGAGGATTTTATATACATCTTCTACATACAAAAAGAAATTCCAAAGGAAGAATTTACTGCCGTGACTGAGCAAATCATCATGTTAGATAACAAAGCCTTTCGGTTCTTCATTTATAATGAAAAAGGAGCAATTTCCTGTGAAATCCCTCAAATGCATCAATTTACAATTTAGTCTCCACTGACAACAGCCGTCCCTTATCCCTGTTCCATTTTAACCCTTTTATTAATTTCCATTCTGTATTGATGCCTGGCACAAGGATAAATTTTCAGTCCTTTTCGGTCTATTTCTGAACAATTTCACCGTTTCACACTTGAACTGAATTTGAATATGAATAGAAAATCAATATATAAACTTTATTCACAACTATACTTGATTGCCCGAAAGAGATTAGAATACCGGAGCACAATTTGCTTAACATTGTTGTTGGGGCCAAGTCTTAAGTCCTTAACCAGGTGATTTCTATGCGAATAAGGACATACAAACGGAAAATAGTCGTAAATTTGGTACGTTAATGCCGTCCGTGTCATAACGAAGACCTAGCTAGCTAGTGGCCGACAAAAAATCGAGGGGTAAACAAGTCTATATATCACATGGCTGGAATTTTAATTTGTTTAGCGATAAAGATTTCAGCGCTGGTCATTCTTCGGACCGTTAACGTGTCTGTATGGGATGAATTTTTTGGAAGGCTTTCGAGCCCACGTGGTTGAAAGGTATTCCTGGAAGGACATATGCGCATATGTTTCGTAAAAGGGGATTATAGGGGAAAGAAAGAAATTTTCCCACCAGAATTACCGTTAGCGACTTGAAGGACACCTGTTGACAAATTGCAACATTTTATAAAAAGCTCAAAAAAGTTTTAAGCCAAATTATAGACTATGAGCCCGTGCGAATACTGGCTAAATGGCTAAATCAGGAACTAAAGTCTAAAATCTAAATCTAAAATTTCAATGTAAAAAAAAGTATAAACATTCGAACCTTATATTTTCTATTTACATATAAATTAAGGGTATAAATTCAAAAAAAAACATAAAATAACAACAAAATAACATTTAGCAAATAACTGTCAAACTTGAGCTTCCTCATGAAAATACTACCGACCTTTCCAATAATTTAGGGCCTGTGCGAATTGTAACTTAAATGGGGGTGCCGCAAAGATCAGCCATTTTGTTGGAAATTTACTTAAGTGTAGTTCAAAATAACTCATTGTCAGTTTTATTTTGATACGAATTATGTAGAAAGCAAAGAAACGGCCTTCATATTCCCAGTACCAGTAACAGGCGAACCAGCAAAAAGGAAAGACGTGGGCACTTGTGTCTTGTATATACTTTAAGAAGCGTTGCATTGTGCTTTGAAAAGCGTGTGGTTTAAATCACAAAATAGGTAACCGCCTCTCCGGACCCCACCCTAGCGTTGAGCGTGATATTCGTTTTCGCAAAAAAATCACCCATTAAGGCCCAAACATATAGCAGAAACGAAAAGGAACCGAAACGAAAACGAAATCAGCTTGAAAATGATAGCGATTATATAAGGTGCCTGAGCGAATCGGCTTTTGACATTTGTTGACTAGTTTTGCATTGAGGAGAAGAGTTTTTTATTTTCGATAAATACATATATTATACGATTTATATAATTTATGGCGGACGTCGAGAAATCACAAGAGAAATCAAAATTTAAATTTTTTCACCTTGTATTGACTGCATTCTTTTAAAATAACTTCTTTTTCGTTCTATCAACCACTTTAAATATGAAAACAATCTGTCTGCCGAACTGTCAAAGTAACGGGCTGAATAGCTGAAACGAATACCGAAATGAAATAAATTTATATCTTTCGTTCCGTTTCGGTTCTGTTCGTTTATATAACCGAGTTCATACATTTTCATACAATTTATTTCATTCTTTTCGTTTCGGTTCGTTTTCGTTTCTGCTATATGTTTGGGCCTTTAGCCCTCTCCTTCCCGCCTTATTCAGATTCTAGATCCGCCGCTGTGGCTAAAAAATGCCATCTGAAATAGTAAAACAGACCAATTTAAGAGCCTGTGCAAAGCAGTGGATAGTAACTCCTGGGGTTGTTTACAGGGTAATGATGTCGCCAATTAAAGGTAATCGTTGGGTAACGGTCCTGTAATGCTGCAAGGAATAGTGTGGTCCCTATTCCCACAGAACGGAAACATGGATAACCTGCCTGCAGTAAACGTAGATGAAGCAGACATCCCAGAGAGAAGGGAGGAAGAAATGGGCAAGCTTTTAGAAAGGGTGATATACACAACACTATTTCCAAGCGGCGAGAAGTGGTTTATCGGAAAGGCAATTCGGTTTCAGAAAGGCTAGATCAACAACGGATGCTGTCAATATGGTGGCTAGCCTTTGCAAGGGCAGCATTAGATGTGAATCAGAAATCTACAAGAAACCCTTGACGTGAAGAATGCTTTCAAAACCGCGAGGTGGAGCAAGATCGTCCAGGAGTTTATACAGCTGGATACACCGAAATATCTAGTGCCCATTGCGATAGAATTTCTTGTAGGTAGGACACAGCACTGTGAGTCAGGCGAGGGAGTAAAGCAGTACAGGACAACTTGCGGAGTCCCCCGTCCTAGGGCCTCTCGTGTGAATCGTCATGTATGACGAAGTTACTGACGCTACGCCTCCCACGAGAAGCGGCCGCTACTGAGTTTGCGATGACATCGCTCGCAGCTTGTCCATCGCAACATGGCAAAGGATGTGGGACGAGTCTACTAAGGGCCGGTGGGCCCATAGACTCATACCAAATGTGGAGAAGTGGGTTATATGGGAACATGGGGAAGTAAGTTACTACTTCACGCAGTTCCTGAGTGGGCACGGAGGTTATAGGGCAAACCTTCACTGCTTCAAGTTGGACGATTCACCGTTCTGCCCGGAATGCCCGTACGATAAAGAGAACGCGGAGCATGTCTCCTCCGGAGAGGACTGTGTTGCATGCAGTTGCTTAAGTGCAGCTAATACGTGAGAACATCTTGGCGAGAAATGCAAGGAGAGATAGCAGTTAGATAGCTAGACGACTAGACTGTTCCGGCTCTAGCGAGCACCTTTTGAGGGATCCTTTTTTAGGGTCATGCTGATGACGCCAGATCTTTACGGTTCGTACCGGTCTGGATTTGCATGTCATGCAAAAAAGGGTAGAAGAGTTTAGTTAGTAGGTGTCTCCATGGAAGGCATGGAAGCCACAGGCGGTCGCACGCATTCCCTGTTGCTATACCGATGTAAGATTCTCTCCACTCCCTCGTAAAAGAAAGATCCACCGCTGGTCAAGGGTGCCACGATTTTTTATTTTTCAGTCAGGGGTGCCACTCAATGGAAAAGCTAAGTATGCTGTTCCTAAGTACGGCGGTCAAGAAAAATTTCCCCATATAAACTTTATGTAAAAAAAACGCTTAAGTAATCGGTCAAGAAATGCTCTAGGAACTTTTGCTCAAGAAATTTCTGTACCTAGTACGGTGTTCGCTCAAGAAAAGTGCTAGTACTATTCTGACACGTAGATGGAGCCTTTTTCTGATGCGGTAAAGAAAAAATTGGGAAGACAATTTTTTCTTGACCGAAATTGACATTTCGTTTGTGACGGAAAATAAATTTGGCGCGGGAAGTGTTTTCATTATTTTTTTATAGTTTTTATAGAGCTTAATATAATTAAAGGACAGTTTAAGTGATTATTCATTATTTAAGTGTTGTTTTAAAGTACGTTTCTGAGAAAATTCCTTCTTTTTATTGTGCGGAAGGACTCTAAAAAAACATTTCCCGTCGCCAGATATTATTTTCCTACACATAAATGTCAAATGTCAATTTTAGTCAAGAAAAAAAGTCTTCGCATTCACTTGTCAAAACTTTCTGTACCGGGGTCGAGAAATAATAAGAGCACTTTTCTTGACCGCCGTACTTAAGAACAGCATACTTAGCTAAAAGGATGAAAAACACTGTGCTACACCATAGTAACTGCAACTACGCCCTTATGCGCCCAACTACTCCGGAATACGTACTCCAATAAATTTGCAGCCCATCTATTGTGAATCAGGCCTTAGTTAAGCCAACACTTGCAGTTTTAACATATAGATGTCAGCTACAAACTCATATGTCAAAAGGAATTTTCGTCAGCTGTTTTATAGACAACAAACCAAACCACCATCGAATTCCTACGTGTTTTCAAACAAACTAAAAAATGAGTGAAACACGTTCTAGCAAGGACGATATCGTTCAAAAACGTTTAAATAAAATACTTGAGACACGCTTAGACACGGACAAGGTGACAATTCCCCGCCATTGACAGAACTTTTCATACAAAATTCCTTTGCAGGAAACCCTCGAAGCTCTTGGTGACTTGTCAACTTTCTTCACTGAAAACACCCTGCAAACCCGCAGAACCTTAAGAAGTCAAATTGAAAAACGTAGCGTTGGCATAAATGAAAGTTTTCTGGAAGCATTCCGCGAGGTTAAGAATGCCCTCGATTCAGTTTGTGATGAAATTGACGAAATGGCAAAGTCTGTGACAACAATGAAGGAAAACCTTCAAAGTTCT
The DNA here is from genome assembly GCA_963855945.1 of Thereva nobilitata. Lineage (NCBI taxonomy): Eukaryota > Metazoa > Arthropoda > Insecta > Diptera > Therevidae > Thereva > Thereva nobilitata. The sequence continues at coordinate 42,474,103 of OY979694.1, read as the reverse complement.
CAGGCGTTAACACGAGACTTAATCCAGCAGACAAATTCTCTACAATCTGAAAGTAACAAGCTTCAGATACATCAGCAAATAGCAGAGGCATTTCTAAAACGATTCCAGCTTAGTGTTGCTGAGCATCAGACTCTATATGGGGCAACTAGGGATGCTCCTATAACGTCCGAATTCTTTACTGTTCTAGATCGTGTGCAGGCTATTCATGCTGATTGCAGGATTCTTATGCAAAGTGGCTATCAAACCGCTGCTTTGGACATAATGGAAGAAATGACATTGCATCAGGAAGGCGCATTGGAGCGACTTTATAGATGGACCCAAAATCACTGTAGAAATGTTGATAATAATGAAATTGGAAGTTTAGTTGTGCAGGCAATGAGCAGACTACAAGATCGCCCTGTTCTTTTTAAGTAAGTCTTCTGAATTTGGCTGGGTATAAAAGTAAATTACTAATGTTAATTTTAGATATGTTATTGATGAGTACGCAACAGCTCGAAGATCAGTTCTTGTGCGATCATTTATTGACGCCCTGACAGTGGGTGGACCCGGAGGAAATCCTAAACCAATTGAGATGTTGGCACATGACCCGAAAAGGTATATTGGAGATATGTTTGCGTGGCTGCACCAAGCTATACCAAGCGAGAAAGAAAATTTGCTTTTGCTTGTTAAAATGTGTGATAAAAATGGTACAAAAGAAGTCTTTACTTTTCCTTTTTATTATCTACTATTAACATATCTTTTCTAGATCTCTCAGACCAAATCCAGACCGCATTAGCTCATATTACAGAAGGTGTATGTCATCCCTTAAGAGTTCGTGTTGTAACTATTCTAAATTCTGAAAAGGACACAATTGTCCTTTTTGCAATTTCAAATTTACTTCGATTTTATCAAAACATCATTAACCAGGCAAGACTTTGTTTAAATATCACGAAAATTCTTAGTAAACGCATCAATTTCAGGTGGTTAAAGGTGGATTTCTAGAGCAGTGTTTAGCAGATCTACAAAAACACAGCGAACAGGTCTACCTAAATTCACTAGCAACTCAGGTGAAAAACATTCTGCAAAGACCAACAGCACAAGGAATGGGCCTGGAACCGCCGCAACGCGATCTTGTTCCTCCTGCAAGTGTAGGAAAACTGCTAAATATTCTAAAAGAAATCTTATCCGTGGCTAGCATGGTAGAAGGGCGCCAGGCAGACATTATAAAAATTGTTGCTTGTGTAATAGACCCACTACTGCAATCCGTAACAGAATCTGCATCGCATCTACCAACTGTAGACATGGCTGTCTACATGCTAAACTGTCTGTATCACATGCAAAGCACCCTAGCAATGTACGAGTACATGGATGAAAGAATGGAACGTCTGCAGGCTCAATGCGATGCTCAAATTGATACTTTAACATCAGAGCAGGCTTCGTCGCTTGTAGCCAATTTGAATCTTGGCCCGATCTATACAATTCTACAGAATAATCAAGCAAAGATTGAGGGAAATCTTCTGAAGATATTTATGAACAAGTTGGATGCATTCTTGGAAATGCCAGATATTCTCCTTTTAGCTCAGATTAACTTGCTTATGAGCAGCACACATAGATCAACAGTGACGAAGAGGTCGTTTAATGTTATTGTCGCTATTTATAAGCAAATTTATGAAAGGATACATGATCCTGAGAGTGGGTTTGAGAATCCTGGGTCCGCTTTTTCTAAAACACCGGAACAAGTGCAGGAGATTCTTTCTGAGAAAAATTTGATGTAGTTTTGTTAATAAATTTATTTTATTTGTTAGAATTTGGTTCTTGTTAGGGTAGGGAGCCATGGTGAAATCCAGTCATTGATAGTGCAGCTTGTAACAAAATAATGGTCACCTTTTTCCGATATCAGCGTCGAGTGGACGTTGAGCCGTTGACATAGAAAAAAGGATACTGGAAGCTGCAAGAAGTAATCCATATACTAGTATCAACCGCTTGTCATTACAGTATAATATGTTTTGTTGAAAAATTTGGAGGATAAAACATGCAGAGAGGTCTTCGTCCATTTCCATAACACATCTGTGCAAGACCTGTTGACTGTGGTATGGCCAAGGGTGGAGTTTTGCTAACAGTTTTGGTTGTTAGAGCGCCAATTCCCGTTAAATCTCACTACCTGGAAAAGTATACAATCTAGATCATTCTTATTTAAGTAACTACTTTAGGTAATGGTTTAGTGCATCAGAAACGCAGGAAACAAGATTGTTAATAATGCATTTTTCTGAGAAATATGCTAAAGAGCGAAGAATTTTGGGAGGTTCAGATGGAAAATATATTTTAAACCTACGTATCTTCTAAATAGAGCCACTCAAAGTCTCCCGAGTCACTCAATTTCACTCAGTTCCCTAACAAAGTTGCTCTACGATAATAATAGGTATAGGAGTTATTAAAGTTTAAGTAAATTAAACGTAAACTCCTTATGTAGTGGATAGTGCCGATAGGCCCCCTTTCTAGGCCAATATTAAAGAGCTTTTTCGGGGAGACAAGTAGTGACGCAATTTAGTGCGTGCAAAATTCAGCGCCAGCGCATTCAGATAAAATATTGTGTATATTTAAGGGCCAATTACAATACTTCTGCTCCGTTGTCAAGTAAATTGTTTTTTTGTTAAGAAAATTCTGTCATCAAATGTCAAGTTAGTCGAGACTAATCAGAAGGAGCTCCTTTCTTTATCCAGGATAGAAAGGGCACTCGCTGCCGTAGCTCTGCAGAGAAACAACTGAATATTTTTCCTGTAGGTGTCCAGATTTGGCTAAGATCAGATCGGGAAAGCTTGGGAGAGATTAAGTATGGCAAGCTGGATTCAAAGTCACCCCAAGCGCATTGTCATATATTTACGTAAAAGTTGCCTTGCAAAAGGTGCCTTTCAGTGTCAATCGTGTTCCCATCCTTGGTCCTTGGAGGAGATTGTCGCTTTCATTATTTATCCACATACCCGTGCCTTATCTTTGCTCACCTATTTATAATAGATTACTCCCAAGCGACGAGAGTGTAGGTGGTTTGTCGGAAAAGCAATTCGACGATGATAGAGCTCGATATTCTTAAATATCTAGTGCGCTTTGTAATAGGTAGGAGACTGCACTGTCAGTCGAGGGGTAACTGAGTACAAAACAATTTGCGGAGCCCTCAAGGCTCTGTACTAGGCCCCCTTCTGTGGATCGTCAGGCACAATGAAGTTCTGACGCTACGCCTCACAAGAAGCGGTAGTAGGAAGGCGACTAGACGAAGTCGAGGTATTCGCGAACGAAGCGTTATGATATGAGAGCTAAAGACGTAGCTCGAGAACGATGGTCGACTGGCTTAAACGGAATCAATCAGTAAGCGGAAAAATGTGGAAACCATTACAGTGGAAGTAGGTGACCAGGGGCCGTATTTGGTTTGTCGAGTCGATATCAACTTCTGTCGATAAATAAAAATTGACATTTGGCAACACGATATCGACAACCTTCTCGTCTCGATAAAGACGTTTGACGTTTATTAAAAGGCTCAATTTATGCATACAATAAACTTTTAACAATTTCTATTTTAATTAAATATACGTGGTTTGTTGCACTTGGAGTAATATCACACAATTTGATGGTTTTGTATGGCAGCGTTTATCTGTCCATTTGGTCGAAATGCCAAATATGAAACTTAGAGAAAATCGAGAAGCTTTTTTGAGAAACCAAATATGGCCCCAGGTCATCTGCCCCAGCCCGAACTTGGAAGTGATTGGCCAACTATTTAATGAATCGATCGATGAATTTGATGGTGCACCAGTGTGGCAGCGGTATTGGAGAGAACCGACAATAGTAAGAAAATAAACTGTGTATCGGCTAAGTGCCCTTCGAACATAGAGCCCCCGTCAGCAGCATGACAGAGGAGGTGAGACTAATACCAAAGGAAGGGAAATTGGGTAGGAGGAAACATGGGAAAGTGAGTTACTAGCGCACGCAGTTCCTGAGTTCACAGTACCTTCATCGGTTCGGGTAAGACGAGTCACCATTCTGACCAGAATGTCCGGACGATAAAGAGGTCACGGAGCATGTCCTCTTTAAATGGCCGAGGTTTGCAGAGCACAGGGCTGTGCTGCAAAGGCCGAGGTGCAGCTAATGCTGAGGTCGAAGGATGTATGGAGAAAGGTGGCAGCGAGACGCAGCAGTTTAAATAATAAGAAGCTCAAAGAGACAGATAAAGGCAGAGAGATAGAAGCTAGATAGCTGATCCATGATGCAATGCCAAAAGCCAGTCTCGCAGGTAGAATGGAAGATAAGGAAGCGGTTTTGAGGACCGGTTAGAGGCCTACAGAACCGATAGGCAGAAGCTTCTCGGTAGGATGCTGTTCATCTTCTGACGCCCTTGCAGGGCCACTTATGTAGCAAGTGAATTGGGTAGCGAAAGCAAAGACTTTAGATCCCCGTATGCGTACTGTTCTGGGTCTGGTGACCAGCGCTCGAAGTCACCAGGCCAAAGTAACGCCTTTATTGCTTGTGCCAGTCTGGACTCAAACGCGATTAATGGGGTTGGTCAGTTTAGTCAGTAGGAATCTAACACTTAAGTTTGGGGGGAGTCCCCGGCGGTGTCCCCTGCCTATCCGTGAGCCTTGCATGTCCCTGCTGCTTGACTGATGAAACATTGTCAACACTCCTCATAAAAAAAACTATTTTCCTGATCTCAAGTTTTTTACCTCTCTTTTCTGAGAACGCTTTCATTCAATCTTCTTCTTCTTTGATACCTCCACAATCCGGATCCACTGTGGCCTCTCGTAGCTGTTCTCTCCAACGGTCCCGATTTCATCCAGTCTGGCATCCCTAAACTCTTGGCGTCCTGGTATATTACAGCGGTTGGGTCTCCCTCGCTGTCGCAGCCCATAGATCTTGCCGCAGAGAACTTTCTCAGCAGGTTCATCTTCACTCATGCATCTATGTCGCGATAACGGTCGTAAATCTCGTCGTTTTAGAGTCTCCGAAATCTTCTTCGCAAAAAGGGTCAACAATTCTCCGAAGAGTTCTCCTCTCGAACACACGGCTAAGAGGTTGAAGTGCTTTTTGCTAAGCATCCATGCCTCGGATGCATATGTGAGTACCGCTAAAACCATCAGTTTTGACCTTATGGTTAGAAGCTTGGATTTGAAGACCTTTGGCAGACTACAGTAGGTTTTCAGCAGCCGTGCGCTTATTTCTGGTTCCATTTTATTGTCGGATGATACCATTGATCCAAGGTAGGTAAATGATTATACTACTTTTAACTCGTGTTCCTCTACCTTGATTGTGGGACTCATGTTAGGTGTTCTGGCAGACGAGGCCACCTTGCACTTTGTTTTGCTTTCGTTAATATGCAGTCCCGGCTTTCGTGCAGCCCGCTCAAGCTTCTTGTACAGCTCTTGATATTCTTCCAATGATGTCAATGTCGTCTGAATAAGCCAGTAATTTGGTGGACTTCTGGAGGATTGTGTCTTTCGATGACACCCCCGAATCTCGGATTACTTTCTCCAACGCCAGGTTGAAAAGGAGGCAGGCCAGGCCAGGCCGTCCCCTTGTCGGAGTCCATTGTAGATGTTGATTGGTCTGGTCAGTGTTCCGGAACATCTACTTGGCTTGTCATATTGGTCATGGTCAACCTACATAATCGTGTCAACTTATTGGGGATGCCTAATTCTCTTATGGCTTTGTAGTGTAAAGTACTTCTCCGACTATACTCATTAAAGTCTGGTGGTTTTCCTGGGCTGAAGCCACAGTGATATTGGCCTATGATATTTCTAACGTATGGGGCCATCCTGCTTTGTAGGATATCGGAGAATATCTTTTACGCGGTAAACGACAATGTTATACCGCGACAATTGTTGAATGTTCTGATACCTCCTTTTTTATGTCCCGGTCAGAGGATGCCTTTTTCCAGTCTTGTGGCATCGCTTCTTGCTGACATACTTGTGCAATTAATTCATGAATCGCTTGGTGTAGTGTAGGCTCACCATATTTAACCAGCTCCGCGGGGATGCCGTCTGCCTGTTGTTTTGGAGCCGGTTGCTGGCTCTGCTAACTTCTTTTAAGCTTGGATTATCATCACATATTAATAGAGCCTCCAACTCTTCACCTCTGCTAGCTCGCCATTTTGCAATTCATGAAAATGCTCTTCCCATCGCTCCAAGATTTGGATCGGTGATTCGATTCTCCTCCTTGTCCTTGCAGTATCTGCAATGTGGCGTGAATTGCGTCATACCGCGGACTCTTCGGTAGAACTCCCGCGCCTGTTTTGGCCTTCGCTATTCTTCGCAATCTTCTTAAGCCTCAAGCCGTTCCGTCCGTTTTAAAAGTTGGACGTTTAACATTTCCATATGCTTGCCATGAGACGAACGGAGCGGTAGCCACAACCAAGCGGACGGAATGAACGGACCGATAGACGCTGGTCAACTTTTAACTTTTTAGGCAATGTTGCTGACATTCAGTTTGACACCATCATGGATACAGAAGGTTTTATTGAAAATGTTAAATGTCACAAGGAATGACAAAAAAAATAATTCCTACCACAAAAGTTACGAAAAAGATAAGATTTGGGAAGTCATAAGCAACTTTCAACTACTTTCACATGAAAAATTGTAAAATATTTTATTTGTCAACTGATCAGCTGATTTAAAACGGACGGACGGAACGGATTGGTTGTGTCCAGCCGTCCGACAAAAAAACGAACGGAGCGGACGGAACGGATTGGTTCTGTTTGAGCCTTTACTTCTTTATATTTTGCATTGACTAGTTTTGTTTCTTTATGCAAAACTGTTTTTCTAGCTTCATGTTTTTAGTTAATTATAATTTTATATTGTAACCAAATCATGTATAATTTGTATCATTTTTAGATAGATTTTTTATTGCTGGTCTATTTAGTTTCGTTATAAATTAAATTAAATGTAAAGCTTTGATAGTAATTACCCCAATGAACGGCGAGTGAAAAGCTAAGTATGCTGTTCCTAAGTACGGCGGTCAAGAAAAATTTCCCCATATAAACTTTATGTAAAAAAAACGCTTAAGTAATCGGTCAAGAAATGCTCTAGGAACTTTTGCTCAAGAAATTTCTGTACCTAGTACGGTGTTCGCTCAAGAAAAGTGCTAGTACTATTCTGACACGTAGATGGAGCCTTTTTCTGATGCGGTAAAGAAAAAATTGGGAAGACCATTTTTTCTTGACCGAAATTGACATTTCGTTTGTGACGGAAAATAAATTTGGCGCGGGAAGTGTTTTCATTATTTTTTTATAGTTTTTATAGAGCTTAATATAATTAAAGGACAGTTTAAGTGATTATTCATTATTTAAGTGTTGTTTTAAAGTACGTTTCTGAGAAAATTCCTTCTTTTTATTGTGCGGAAGGACTCTAAAAAAACATTTCCCGTCGCCAGATATTATTTTCCTACACATAAATGTCAAATGTCAATTTTAGTCAAGAAAAAAAGTCTTCGCATTCACTTGTCAAAACTTTCTGTATCGGGGTCGAGAAATAATAAGAGCACTTTTCTTGACCGCCGTACTTAAGAACAGCATACTTAGCTTAAATTCTCTTGACGTAAAACACTCAAATGGTCTAATCTTTTAAATGCATTTTAACTTAATTATTTAAAAGTTGACCTCTAAAATTTGGAGGAAAGTTTAAGGAAAAATTATAAAAAGGGGCTTTAACAATTTGTTTAAATATATATTTTAAAAGTTATTAGTTTCAACAAATAAACTTGTTCGATTTTATTTATAATTTTAAAAATTGCGCAAAGCATTTCACTAAACTATAGCTATCTTCACACCATAAAAATTGGTCGAGAAATGTTTGTGTTTTTATTATTATCGTGTTGGCAGAACTTCCTAGCAACATGTCGTCGTGTGTGTGATGTGTACTTCGAGTTTTGTTATCCGACTGTAGAAAATTTTTGTTTTCGTTCTTTTACGCAATTTTATTTAATTCACACGCCAAAATAATTATTAAAAACACACTCCAGTGCTAAAGAATCAACTTAATCAATTAACGTACTAACTTAGATATGCATAAACTGTAGAGAACTTGGTAAATTTACAGAAGTGACTCAAAGCAAAGACCTTAAGAGGTTTTTCCTGCTCGGGACGTTCTTCCAGCGAACTGGGCACGGCAGCCGCAAAACGACAACCATCCAATCGCGGACAAATCAGCGGCCGAATGCGAATTTCCAAAACAATTTTCCAACTGCACGTAAATAAATACAAAAGAATAGAATAATCGCTTTCAAGCTCCTGAAGATTTTCCACGGAAATTTTGTTGCTTTATTTTGTGCGTAATTCGAGTGCGGAGACAACTGAATTTTTTGTGTTTCATTTTGGTGAAGTGCTCGCGATGCTGCTATAAATAAATTTTTGCAATTGGCCAGAGCATCAGCGACGGATCGCTCGAGACATTTTGGAGCGAACGAGAGGGTGTACCTATATTTGAATAAAATAAATTAATTGAAAATAGTGACAGGGAAGGTGTTTTGCATGCTTAAAAAGTGCCAATAGCGTGGAGCTGCCTAGAAGTGATTCAATTTGTGTGTGGGGCCGGACGTTGTGTGAACGCAGCAACAAACATCAAAAGAAGAACTTTTCTGCTCGGAGCTCGACATCCAAGGACTGCAAAATGGCGGACTCGTACTACCAGGTAAGACCGTTTTTGTCCATACAATTTGCACCTGTTTTTTTACCTTAACTACCATGCAATATAACTGCAGATAAGTTCCGACAATATTTAAATATGACCTTGTGTCAAATCAACCGCCTTCAGGTTCGCGCATGCGTTTCAAAGTACTGTGGTTACTTTTTTTTCGTTTATTCTTTTAATTGGCTCTGTTCACTTTACTCCTTTACACCGCGGCGCGGCACTTTGTCCCGTCGAGTAGCCGCTGTCAAGAATCCAATAAGAACGGGGCAATGTTGACTCTAGATCAAGCATCCACATGACTGGGCCTCCAGAGCGTTGGCGTTTTGACTTCTTGGCCTTGTCTCAATTTTGCGTAATTTGGAACATGTTATGAGATTTGGGTGCTCGTTTGAAGTTTTACTTCCAAGGGGCACCTGATTTCCAAATGAACGCCACAACGAGTCAATATAAATCTGAATTATTTTCGTTTTGATTTTTTAATTTCAAAATCAAACGCTCCAAAGTACTAAACCCCTCCAAGATAGCAGAGACTACTCTCTGCTGATAATCCCTCCGCCTTTTATCAGTGTCGCGTCTAGCTAGCGCCTAGGTTTATTACTCCAGCATCCACTACTATGATCGGCAATTAGTGTGATCAACTGGGAAGTCCCATTTGTATCTGCTGTCTTTAGACAAGGCGTATAATGACTCTTGTTTTAAGGTGAAAGGTCGTCTTCCCTCCGGTTTGATATGGCGCAGTTACGAGTACACGTTTTCTGCTTTTATTTCACAGAAGCTGCAGACTTAAAAAACGAAACTGCGCGGAGAACTTTATTTACTTTAAAAATGTATTTCCTGGGGATTTCTGATATTCTTCGGTAAATTGGATAAGCGAGCGTAGTTCTGGCCGAAATCGAATGACCTTAAAAAAATAACCAGAAAAAAACTCGAAACATTTGCAAAGTTGCATATAAAATGAGTGCTTTTAAAGTATTGGGCATTGGAGCTATATCTGGAGGGAATTAGGAATCTTTATGGCATGCATTTTACAATTGTTTACTGAAAACCAGCAGGCACTGAGCATCGACTGTGAATACCTTAGTGTAGTAGATCTAAACAATTTCTTCCAATTTCAGCAACACAAAATGATACCGAGTATGATTCACTCGAAACCTGTACAACGAAGTCGATTAACAGGTAATGGAGGATTGATGCATGCTTGTTTAACAGTAATTTTCATTACACAATTTAGTTGGAATTAGGTTTGCCTATAGTATCATCTGCACCCTTTGAAAATGTCATATTCTATATTGTGTCCAAATTGTTACGTTCCAAAATTCAAATCCTTTTTTTTTATGTGAAAAACCCTTTGTCCTTGTTTTGTCGTTTTGGTCATGGTGCAATGTCTAGAAGGAAGGTCAGTTTGAAGGATAAGGAGTCTGGGGACGGTTCTAGCAGGTGGATCTTACGTTTGAAGTCTTGGATGTTGTCCGACATGGGAATATTATTTTGATCCGTAACTCAGGTTGTTTCATTTGTAAACGAACTTGTAGATTGTAGTATGCGTGAAAAGAGGTGATGTAGGGTCTGAGAGTAAGCCGGGCGTATTAAGTAGTCTTTTATTAAGGAAAAAACATTGCCCTGCAGGAAGGCGTTAAGTTCAGTCGAACAATTGCTATGATAATAGTGAATTTTTTTTCAAAGCTAGTACATTTCTGCGGTGGCTCAATGTGCCTAGGGAGGCGCAAATTGGTCCATCTTCGATGAATTTGATGCTTCAGTTTAGCATGTGTTGAGCTTCTTTTTTATGTGAAAAGGTTAAGAGTCACTACCATGGTGCAATGTCCAGGAGTAAACCTGCTTCGAAGATAGGAAGGATAGATTGATAAGAATCTGGAGAAGACGATGGACCATGCGTTTGAACTCCTTGCTGTTGTAGGAAGAAAGAAGCTCGCACGAAGCACACAGATGTAACAAACCGACGGCGTTGAAAAGATGCTTTATTAGGGCTACTCAAAAACAAATCTTACAATGCAGATCATGAGTTCTAAAACGTAGCACATAATTTTTCTTAGCGTAAAGTACGCGCATACTTGCAGGCATGAAAAATGACTCGTTAAGCATTTACGTTGCAAAACTTTTCTTTGCAGTGCATGAAATGCGCATCAGCTACTGGTGCCAAAGCATGTGAATCAGTGCTGCCACGGCTTTTCTACACATACGATCAAAATTTTAACGTTTTTCACCAGGTCCGTAGGTACTTAGGAAATAATATGACAAGTTCATAGATGTCAGGTGCCCAACAGAAGCAGAAAATCCTAATCATCATTAATGCTATTCCAGTCCCTCGTCTATTGTAGTTTCGCCATCCAGTTTTGCCTATCGAGGGCTTCGCTTCTCTATTATCGGGTCTGCTTCAACCCACTCGCAACTTCTTTCTCCACCGGTCCAGCCGATGTTATATAATTTAGCATCTCAAAGCTCTGAGTATCCTGATCTATGCAATCCAGCGCAGGTTTGGTCTACCGCAAAAGACTTCCCTGGTAGATTCCTCTTCAATTATACGAACTAAATATCCGTAAATCTTGTCATTGTAGATTCTTCGGAATCGTCCTCCTTCCCTCCTTCAATCGTCCTCCGCCAAAAATTTCCAGAAAGACTTTCCTCTCGGACACGTTCAAGAACTTACAGTGCTTTTTACTAAACACCCAAGTATCGATTTCATGTGTACGTACTGGTAAGATCATCGCCTTTTGCACCAGCAGTTTGGATGGGAAGATCTATGGGGTGTGACAGCGAGAGAGAACCAATCTCCGCTGGAAGGATGGCGTAGACCCTTAGAATAGAGAAGAGATTTATTCTAAGCGTAGACCAGGATGCCCAGCGCTTAGGAACGCCAAACTGGATGACATCCGGTCAGAATTGGGACCGGTGGAGAGAACAGTTGCGAGAGGCCATTACTTTGTAAACCCGTGAAAGAAAAAGAAGAAGTTTGTATGGTGCAACTACTTAGATGCTTGAATTAGAAGAGCCTTGACCGCCTATAACCGATACGTGCGGCGGTACTGTAGTATGCGTCGAGTTTTCACCGACAGATAAATCCGTTCTTGCGTTCCGTCTCGTCTTTCACACATAACTAACAACAATCTAAGTGACTAGTTTGGGCATGTCGACTATAGCAATGCGGAAAATTGAAAGTACACCAACTTTTGCGTTGTTACTATCTATTTGGGCAACTATATATTTCAGGCCCCATTTGAATGCACTTACTTCTATAATATCTACCAACGTACGCACGCATGTATCTCTCTTCAGTTTGACGGACAAATGTATGATCGTGTCGTAGACTGGGCCACCATGCACTTTTATTGAAGTGCACCCCCAGTTTTGAACTAATCTGGATCAAAACCTCATGTAACTACAACCTTTGATGTTCTTTCATTGATATCTATTTCGTCTGCGAAAGCCAGCATTTGGATGGATTTGTGGATTGTGCTTCTTACTGTCACATCCGAATCTTAGATTACCTTCTCCAACGCTAGGTTGAAGTGGAGGCTGGCCAGACAGCCCCCTTGTCGGAGTCCATTATAGCTGTTGATTGATGTGGAAAGTGGTCCGAGAAAGTGGTCTTTACTTGACTTGTTACTTTGGTCATCGTCAACCTACATAATCGTGTCAGTTTATTGGACTCGCCAAACTCTCTCTCATATGTGGAGTTCTACTTTGATTGTGCTAAAAGTTTATTTGTATTGACACATTTTTCACTTGACATTTTTCTATCTCCTGCCTCAGATGTAGTTGTCAGTACTAATCGCAGTACAAGCCTTAAAGTTCTGATTTCGCCTGTTGGAGGAGAGATCCCAATTTCCATCAATCTGGAATAGCTACGGCACGTCTATATTTTATATACTACACGTTATTCGCTTTATTCCGCTGGAGACTACCTATTTTAAGAAAAGTCACTTTCACACCAGCTTTCGTAAGATATCGATTATTAAAAGGGTTGGGCGCCATTACACCACAATTTTATCACACAATATAACAAGATCCCTGTTGATCAGTATTGTATAATTGTCGAAACAGTTGAATTTCCAATATAAAATCCGAAAATACCATTTTTTATGTTTTCCTTAATATTTTCCACAATTTTACATCTTCATTACCTAAAAACAAAATAAACACAAAACGAAATTGACATACTTTAAGAGCATGATGAAATAAAATCCAGTTAAAAACCTCCGTGTGCTCCCCATCATCTTGGAGCCATGATCAACAGAAATTCAGGTGCTCTATAAAGATAACCTCTTCAGTGTGCCCACCTGGAGGGGGCAGGAGAACACAAGAAGAGAATTTACTGTCAGAAGTAATTTAGAACGTTAAATGAAATCTCTAGCGAACTGTTACGCCTAACTGGTCTGCACGCTGGATTCAGCTCACATTCCAATCGATGTCTTCAGATTTGCAATGTTTTAAGTGAAAATTTGCCTTCACAGACAAGAAGAGAAGAACTTGCTGCTTCACAACCTAAAGGAATTCTGCTTGGCGATCATCTCTTATTATACATGCATGCGGATACTGTTGTCTAATATCGACCTACCTGGCTGGATATTGGGATTACGTAAATCCTACCGTACCACATGTGCCCCTTTGAATTGTATGCTGGTGTCAGCGATGCATCATTCCAGATTTAATATTTATTAGCAGTATATATTTTTACCTGGCCTGGCACCTTTCTTTTTCGTCACGAAATCTCTTTTTCTTTTCGGGATAGCCTTGCGTGATGATGATAAGGAGCTTACGTGCCGATCTTGAATGGCAATCTTCACTGTCTTTCTTGCATTGACCTTTTCTTCGCGCTTAATGATATCCAGACGCCAGGTATTCCTTGCTCTCTATCCAGTTGCTAAGCCGCCTCCGTTCGTCCAACACCGGGTTATACAATTGTTTATTGAATTTCTTCTCATTCAATTGAAATTTTTATTACGTATCGGGAGAAGATATCTTCGTTTGTAAGACAAAAGAATCGAGAAGAGAGTGTGGCAGACACACCGTATGGTCAGGTGTTTGTTAGGTGGTTCATCTCTTGTTTGAAAAAAAAACGTTTGTTGCCTTGTTTCCACTTTTTGTGTGTGTGTGTTATTGCATAGATGACATGAAAAAGAAAGTTTCACCGGAAGCGCCATAAGTGTACCACCACAACTCACTCTGTTTTGGGAAGAAATATGTGGTCATAGAGAAAAACTTACATTAGACTCAGGTAGACAAGAAATTTTTGTGTCGTTTTTTTTGTACCTGTGTTTATGGAAGCGTTTTGGTTAATAAAAAAAATGAATTCACGTAATTTTATGAGTTGATGACTTTTTGGTAATTATGATGCAGTTTTATGTTGATTATGGCAATCGAGTCGGGCTCACAATGCTGAAGCGAGAAATATTTCAATTTTGGTTACTTATCTTAATGTTATCTTATTTGCATAGAGTGTGACTTGAGAATTGAAGGTAACTTTTTATGAGGAGTTTTGAATGGTACATCATGGTGGCTTTTAACGATCATTCACCTTGTTTTATAGGCGGAATTTCACATTAACTGGGTGATATTTAACAACTATTTTAGGATCTATTTGCTGTGGAATATGTCTGAAATTAAATAATCATATGCTAGACGAAATTTTATTACATTTTTGGATCGTTGTTAGCTTATTAATGAAATTTTTGGCTGAGAAATGCATCGGTTTAATAAAATAAAGGTAATGGAAGCGCATCAACAGAAAGTATCATGGTAACCGATATTGTAGTAAACTTAATTTGAAAAAGTTTGAAACATATTACAGCAAATAGAAGCGGAGAGAAATGGATAGAAATGCAATAATCGCAAACGAAAAAACCATGGTACACGCCTAGCCAATCAACAACGATATCACCAAATCCGAATATACATTGGTCGAAAATAATGCACTGTATTTGGTGGAATCAAAAGAATGTAGTCTATTATGAGCTGCTTAGATCTGGACATCGTACATTACGGGACATCGTTACCGACAACATATAATGCAGCTGATCCGAGGTTTAAAGTAACCCCGACCAGGACTAGAGCTCAGCAAGCTGTCGGTTATTCTATCTAGAGTGTAATCTCGCATAGCAAACCGTAAGCAAAAAGATAGCAGAGAGAGGAATTGGAAGAACTACCAACGCCACCCGTTCCCATACAATACTACAGTGAGAGAGCGCTGATTTCTGCGCTTGTCGGCTACTGAGGACGGCCAGCAATTTATCTGTATAAATTTCGTTACTCATTCACCAAAAAGACGCAAACGATGCTCAAGCGGCTTCAATTCTTGTTCGAGCTGCAACTTGCCGTAGACTAAGATCTTTACTTAGCATTTTTTATAAAGGAAGCTCTCTTCTGCCAATTAAATGTGCAAGTTGTCAATGAGAGGTTTTTCGATCTTCTTTGATACTTGTCGGAATATTTTTGGAGATTTTATAACGAATTAAAGATCGAAGGCCGAACTTTGCACTTTCGCCATATTTTATTGTTTTACTTTCATAAAAGAAAGAACGCACGTGAAGCGTGTGCAAAATTGCTTTCGGTTACAGTGCTCTACGAAAAAGTAACATAAGGGAATTTTAATCGCAATGAAATTTCTCGATCAATAAGGCGCACCGAGATTGATGACGAGTAGAGAGTCACGTTTCCCGGATTATTTTTGTTCCCGGGAAACGGGAAAAATAAGTTCATTTTTCCCGGGATTCCCGGGAACCCGGGAAAAATGAAACCTATTAGGAATAAGGAGTGAAATGGGAATTAGGAGGAACAATTACTTTTGAAAAATAAATGAAAAACTCATTTAAGAAAAGATACAAGTAAATTTAATTCAAAATATGATGGATGGATAAATTGTGCCAATATTGTCTTGCTTGAAAATTTCAAAAAGAAGCAACTGTGATGTGTTGCTGTTCCAATGGCAATGATGCAAGTGACACTATCCATCATTTCGTATATTACCCATATACACAAACCGGTTTTTTAGAAAAGGGGTCGCAGGGAAGTATATTTTATATGTCATATATCGCCTCACTTTTGAGCCAGAAAATTTGACAGACTCACCCATCCATTACACTAACACAATTATAACATCGCACTCCGGGGTCTGCGAAAACTATGAGAAATTCCCTTTCTCATTCACCCCAGCGGGAAATGTGGAAGCCCTCTGGAATTAAATTAGAAGTGCTTTCTGGTCGCGCTTCAGAAGCATTTTGGAAGATTTTCCTGCGCATATGACTACAAATCAACTTTGTTGGTAAATTTTTTGTTTTGAGAGATACCCTGGATCTCTGCTTGCAAAACTTAAAACTTCAAAAAAGCTTCACAGGAAGCTAATTAGAAGAAAATCGAACAAACTGCTTCTTGCTAATGACATGTAATGGTAAAAAAGATATGGGTAGGGATACGGAAGGGAAGCACTTCTAAGATACACAATGATAGCTTCTTCATGCATCAGTGAATGCTTCTATTTCCCGCGTACGTTTATTGTTACAACTACAAAGGCATCACAATCGTTTCACGAAAAATAGGAAGGCAAATGAATGTGTAATACCCCAAATACCCGCATCATACACAAACTTTTTGATGTGAGTATCGAGTGATGGATAGTGTAATTTGCACCAATGGCACCTGAGTCACGTGGATAGGAAATCTTCGTTGCCAAATATTTTTTACAATTTCTTTTACTTCGCTTATTTACTATTAATTCGCGGAAAACAATGATTTTGATATAACAGTTACTTATTTTAAATTTAAAACCTTGAAATAGTTAGTGTTTTCAAGATTTTTCCAAGAAAATTTGCGATTTGAAACAATAATTTTTTTCCCGGGAAATTTAGTTTTTTTCCCGGGAAACTGGAAATACATTTTCTTTCGATTTCCCGGGAAATGACGGGCGGGAATTCCCGGAAGGACTCTCTAATGACGAGAGAATAGATTACAAAAACATCGACACGATCACTTAAAAGTGAGGAAAACGATCGTTTTTGGAGGCGACTAATTACCAAAGGTGATGAGAAATGGGTTGTTTACAACAATGTGGTACGTAAACGGCCATGCTTCCGGCGTGATGGTTTAACTAAAACAACGTCGAAAGCAGAAATTTATCAAAGAAAGCTTTGCTCTGAGTATCGTGTCATTTTGAAGTCATTTCTACCAACGAACCAGACAATTAGTTCGATAATTACACAGCTTCAGCGAATTCGTCATGTAGAACCAACTTGTTAATCGCAAAGTTTGCTGTTACGATCCCAGTTTGATCAGCTATCAGCCAAGTCTTTTGACTACCAACTCAGAGGTCCGTGATTCGATTCTACGCAGCAGAATTCCCTTATAAAGCAATTCCCTGCGCTTTCTTCTGCCATCGCCTTTAAACATAAAAAGCGAGAATCTTATCTTCAAGTCAACGAAGATGCGAAGCGTTCGAGTAAAATTGCGTGTTGGCAGTTCTCTCAATCTTTTATCTTTTCAATTAACTCTAGCTGTTCGACCATTGCATTGTAAGTAGAACCGGGTAGAGTACAAAGGGTCTCTTTTATGTGAAATACTAATGCTCAGAGCTAAAACCTGAGGGTAATGTCCAACAACAAGATCTAGTCGGAAAGATAGTAGAGAGAAGAGTGAAAAAACTGGCAATGTCGGCTTTATTCCACCAGGAGATGCATTCCTCGCTTATTGTGCTTGAATGTCATGGCTTGGATTATTTGTAAAGAGGGAAGACAAGAAAGAATGAAATTTAAATATATGTTGCAGAAATGGAAAGACGAAGGACCATGCCGCGGAGTGGGTTCGGACCTCTGAGATGGTAGTCGGGGGGCCGGACAAAGGCAAGGAACTCTTTATTTGAAAAAACTTTCTCTGATAAACCTTCTTCTTTTAAGGCAGATCAGAGCAGAGCCTTCACAGACAACATGTGTGGAAGCCCCGTCGCCTTCCATGCAGAGTCGAAATTCTCTCTTCTTAGATAGTCCTAGGCTGTAGAGGCGATACCGCAACCCCACAATACCAGTCAGATATCCCACCAGCAGCTTAAGGTCGACCCAGTTAAGAGTGATAACGCCCTTAAGGCAAAGACCTAAGACCTAAGACTAAGACCTGGAACTTATCCTCAATAGGCTCGGTTCAGTCCCATAACCCATTCCTCTATTAGGGACTTGGAAGTGGGCCATGAGATGCCGCACAAGGGTTCTGGGCCCTGGATCAGTATCTCAGACGCCTCCTTCGCAGCCTCATTGCCCTCGATACCCATGTCCGGGACCCACGGAACCAGACCCTATTTTTCTTTTCCTGGCCAGGCTCGGGAGTACGTCAAAACACCACAGAGTGCCAAGTGGGAGCTTGACTATCCGAAACAATTCTAATGTTGAGTCCTTTAAAACCTTTCTAACGTTGGGCTTAGCGCAGGTCTCAATGGCATGTATCTGGAAAACAGCCATCTGCACATTGCAATTGAGACTTTGGAATTGGGTCCTGCGACACCTGTCCCTGTATAATAATGTTCTATCTTTGACCCATCGGTAAATCAGTAAAGATTTCTTGGACCGCCAAGAAGATGAATTTCTCCCACTCGGAGTGATCCGGAATAATCGCCCTGAATTTCCTTTGGAACCGCAATTCACCAACCATATGATCGGATACGCTGTAACTTGAAATGTTTGGGATACAATTGAGGATATCCATATGTTCTTTGATTGTATAAGGCCAGCTCAATGAGATCTGAAGTTTCAAGGCACTTGGAGCGGCGGATATCTATATGGAGATGTGCAATGGAGTCAATCCAATGCTTGCATCCATCGCAACTATGGTACAGACCCACATAGATCCAGTAATGAAGATCCAAGCAAGCCGTTGCAGTCTCGGCACTTGAGGATTGCCATCACCTGTTTGTTCTTGGGCCTAGACTATAGCTTCATAAATGACAACAGGTTTAACGAGCAGTTGTGAATCAACATCATTTGTGGTGTAATACGCCGTGTCCGTGTGGATGTAATGATGTCGTAGTCCAGTTGAGCTTTCCAGTTCAGTCTCTTATCCAGCTTTACTCCCAGATATTTGATTGGGTCTCAGTACTTAACTGTCTTACCCTGGGTACAAATAGGACCTAGTTCCAATTTGTAACGTTTTGGGAAAAGGGACCAGGACGGCCTTATTTGGATTGGTTGATAGGGTCTCCGTGATATACCATCTTTGAACTTCACGGAGTTTTGTTCTCATGACCTCTGTAATGGTCAAGTCAACCTTCCCCAAGACAATGATGGCAAGATCATCTGCTGAGCTGATAACGGCAAAACTAGATTCGTGTAGTTTGGTCAAAAGTTCATCGACAACCAGTGACCAGAGTAACAGGGACAGAACTCCACCCTGAAGTGATAACCTTGACGGTAATGGTAAGCATGACATTTATCCATTCAATTATGCTAGGAACCGCCACTGCTCTAGAGATAGAATCAAAGCCAGTGAAAATCGGATGCACTTTCGATGTCAATCAAGGCACATAAAGCAGTTTTCCTTATCCAGGAGGGCTTTCTCGATTTTGCTGACTAGATGGTGTAAATGTAAAGCAACCTCTGTTATAGTAGCCTTTGAGTAAGGGAACTGAGAGTTATAAGTAAAGTTGATATTTTTATAAGATTTAAGCAGTTGCAGAGGCCTGTTGCCTTGTTTTGGGATAAAAATCACCACGAATCTCCTCCAGATGGTTGGAATGTACCCCGAATTGAGTCAAGAACTTCTTTTTTCAGACTTTGTAGGAAAATAAAGCTGCACGAAATTTCTAATACAAAAACTTTTTTTTTTAATTTCGCACTGAGCAAACAATTATAGGCGCCAACGACAACCCGATAACAACCCTATTCATAGTTCAAGCCCAGTCTTCACTAGGCAACATTAATTTTCCCTATAAATACATATAAGGTAAAAATAGGGTGGAGTACTCTTTGCTCTAGATATAAAAACCACGTATAATCTCTAATCAGCACCGATAAAATTTCGCACATAACATCGACCAACTCCTTTGCCGCAGCAGAACCCAGCACATGCCATACCTCGCAAAACAAACAAAAATTTAATCCCCAAAAAGGTATCCCCAACTTTAGTATCAGTTTCGCACATTCCTAATTCGTAAATTAGGATGATAACAAGGTGTGACCAAAAACATGAACATTTTTCTCACCTACCGTAAAAGCGCTCGAAAACAGATCGTCACTTTGTTACAAGAGACAAAAGCACCATCAGGCCAGCAGCGCCGGGCCTCATGGATAAGCCGTTTTTAGAAGTTATCCAAAAATAGACATGATGACAACCCACTGTTGTCTAATATGAGCATTCACTGCAGGGTCATTGGATCAACGTTTTTTTTTACTTGTCTAAAAATATTTCATGCACAATTTTCGTCGCCGTATCTTCTTCCTAGTGCCGGGAAAATTTTTGGGGAATCTTATGTACTTTCGGTGGTTTTATCATAATCCAAGGTGATTTGATTTTTTTTTTGTTATCTGTTTTGGTGGAATAAATTAGCGCCGTTCGTATTTCTGGTAAAACTAGTTTAAAAATGAATGACACGAAGGAAAAAATGTGTGGCGGCTTTTATTTGTTGGGATTATTAAGAAATTTTCGTAGTAATAAGATTTCAGTGGAAAATTGTTGCAAATATTTGATTATGTTTTTTTTTTGTCTTTCTGAAATTCCTGTGAATTTTGGAGTGGAGAATGGTTTTACTGGGAGTTTTTGCTACAATAACAGCAATTACCATTAATTCGTCAGGATGGAGCTTAAGTGGATTTATAAATGATGCATAACTACGCACAGTGGTTGGCAAGCTCTGTAGGATCAATTTAGTAGCTTCACATAAATAGTACTCTCAAAATATTTAATATTATTTTTTAAGAACTTGATTTATCTCTGAAAGGCACTTCTGTTGGCTGTATCAGATCCAAAGCGGCGCAGCAAAAATATCAGCAGCAAACTGTTTCTATTGGTCAACGCTGGCCACATGACCACAAAGGCAGCACGGAGTGCTGCCGCTGTTTTCTCATTCCAGTAAAGTTTCTTCTTCGAGACGCTTTTTTTTTGTATGTATGTTTTTGAAGTTGGCTGACTGCTGCTGCTACAACGAATCTGATACAAGTGGCAGAATGCTGCCTCTTCCGCTGCTGCTGTCGCTGCTCGAAAATTTTGATTTGATACGGATACGGCCTTATGATTTCAAACAATTTCATAGATTAGAGGCACTTTTTGAACTACTATAGCACTAAAAACAACCGATCTGAGTTCTCGTTCTCCAGCATATGCGACGCAATGTTGCATCACAATATGCAACGTGATACGTCATGTCTATTATCTACTGTTTGCACAATCTTGTCCCACATATTACTATCTAGGATAAGAGGGGCAGTAGAACGAACCCTTAGAAGACAGCAGGCAATTTAGCAACAGAAAGCGGGCAGCAGGCTTAAGGCTAAATCGGATTAAAACTAAAGAAATGGGGATAAACGCAAACACCATTAAACGCATAGCTCTAAATACCCGTGGCGTGGAATTGGAAGATAATTTCTTTTACCTCGATAGCAATATTACCGAAAATTGCGGGGCAGAAGACGTCAGTTCCAGAATAAATGAAGCGCGAAGCAGATTGCGGCTGTTCAACCACCACATTTTAAGGCAGTTCATTTGTATTGTTGCGAAACATGGAAAGTCATCGAATTCATCACAAGATCCCTTCAAGTTTTTATCAACAGAAGCTTACGTCCTATTCTAAAAATCCGCTAGAAAGATAGAATTAAAAATGTATGAAGAACTACGGCGCTGTGCCGGTCAAGAAAGGATAGATGACACCTGATATGAAATCAGGTCAAGAAATTAGATTGGATTGTCACACTTGCGACATGAAAACAAGAATCTATCTTAACAGGCCCTTGACAGGAATCCACAACGTACCCGTCGAGTTGGAATACCAACAACGAGGAGGAGAACCTTATTAGCAGAGGCCGCCAGAAATAGGAGATCCTGGACGGAGCTGAGAACTGTCGCGAAAAATAGAGTCCGCTGGAGGGCAACTGTTTCCGCCGTATGTCCCAAGAGAGAATAAAGGAGCAGAAGAAGAAGAACCCTGCTCTGTTAACTAAACTCCAAGCTGTTGATATCGACTCAGTTCTAAGGAACTTAATCGAGAGTTTTCTTTCTTGCCGTTCAATCAGGGTAGTATTGGATGGCGTGGAATCTCAACCTCACACGATCAGAACCGGTGTTCCCCAGGAGTCAATTCTGTCACCCACTTTTTTCCTAATCTTTAAAAATTATCGGCTCTCAATCCCCTCCAATGGACTTCACTGCTTCGCTGATTATGGTACTTGACGTTACTCCTACGCTTTCAAAAATATTTTTGTTTTATGTGAAAGTCGAAGCTCAGATGTCATCCTTTATGCTACTAGTCAGTCATGTCATTCAGGTCGTGGTGCAATGTCTAAAATAGTAAGCTTAGCTCGAGGGATAGAAAAAGCATAAAGTAAGATAAGAGGAATCTGAGGGACCTGAGAAAAAGGCGGTGAACTTCACGTTTGAACTCATGGATGTTGTATGATCCAGCAAGTTGAGCCAGAGCTGAAATCGCCGGGGTTAGCGGGAGACAGCCCCGTCGAAGTGTTAAGCTTCCTGAAACTAGTGAATCCCGATAACCAGCCGACAGAGACTTTGAAGCCGGAAATACCAGACTACCATGTGATCAAGTAGGTACACCCTCCGCAAGGTGAAGACTCGACTTAAACGGAGCTTTGGTACCCTATTATTAACCAGTTATACCAACGAGGTGGTTTATTAGGGCTACTCTCACAATATAAAAGAAGCACGTGTCAATTTGTCTTTTTAATCGTGAGCACATGTCGGACTCATTGAACTATTTCTTGATTGGGCCGCAAGAATCGTGTCGAATTTATCGGCTTCAAAACGAAGAACTGTTTCATATCTAATAAAACCGGTAACGATTTTCCCTCTGCCTCAATGGATGGCGTGAATCTAACGGCTGATCCATTTCTAAACTTCCTAGGTATAACTTTAACCGAGGATCAGTGATGGAACGATCACATATTTCTCCCAATACCTGGAATTTCTTAAGAGGTGCAATTTCTTCCTTCAGCCAGCATCCCGGGTCACAATCTACAAGCCCTGCATTCGGCCTTGCCTCGAGTATAACTCATTTTTCTGGACGGGCACCCCAAAAACCACCTTATCGTGGAGTACACAAAGTACAAAAACGCGCAATCAAACTTTTTGGTGACGGCAGTTTTTACTCCTCCATTGACTCATTGAGTCACCAAATTCTTCTCCAACATTTATTCTATAAATTCTTAAATAACTTGAAGAAAATCAATAAAACTAGCTTAATGGATGCGTTCTGATTGAAGGTTTTCATCTCTGTACTTATTTTGTTTGCATTGCTTTAAGAAGAAATGTGTAGTTCTCTTACAACATGAACTTCATGAAACGCATAACGAATGTTAAGTGTTTTATAGGTTTCGTCTCTATTTAAAAACGCATTTACTCATTCCTCATGAGGCTGTTACTGGTGTACCAAAGAGCCAAATTCCCTTTAATTAAAACAAAATTGATTACAAAATTCTCTGTTGAAAACTAACACTTAACAAGAACTATTCTTAACGATCGTCATAAAAACAATGACAAGCTCTTGCCACCAATAGATAAAATTAGCTTGAATCACGCAGAAGGTATTTAACCGATTTAACCGTCAATCATCGCTTTTCAGATTCCTTTCATAATTCTGATGAATGCAATAAAGAACATGCCTTGCTTCATACTCTATACGCTCACCACACAGAAATATGCGTTCGAATGTCATTTACCATTTACTATTTATGACGACTTGCATTGCTGCGGCTGCAATATTGCTAGCAGTTGCCCTTTGACTATCAGCCAGTTAGACAACGAAGCGCATCGCTTGATTAGTCAAAAGCAGGGAGAAATGTTGGCTAACAAAATAATATGTGGCAAAGCTGCGGCCATGCTAGAGGTCCCTTATAGTCTTCAGCCTTATCTGTCTTGATTGTAACAAAAATTTATGAGCATCAATAGAGTCATTGCTTTGTAATGGCATATGCACCACACTGTTGGGTAAATATATAATCGTGATGTTTCTGCCTCGCATTGCATCCGGGGTTAATGCGCATAGAGTAGCCATGAAGTGACCAGATGTTGGGATGATGATGATGAAGATTAACGCGTTCAGACTAGTGTATATATTCTTGGTGGTTTTTAAAATGTAGGTCAAATTGTGGACAAGAAAGATGCATTTTCTCTCACACAACATCTCGAAAAAAAGTAAAAATTTCTCATAATCTTCTTAAACTTATTTTTTTTATTTTTATTTTTTTTCCTAAGTAAAAGAGGAAGGAAAACTAATTTTTTTATTTTGTTACAAGAAAATTCTGCGGAAAATGTGGTAAGTCATTAAAACGACATGATTTCACATTCTGAATGAAAATAGCGCCGTACATTTTCGTCGTTCTTAAAATACTTTTTTTCTCGTTTGAATTTCTCGAAGAATGAAAAAAAAGTATATTATTTCGTAATTCATCATTTCGACATTTAGCAGCATGTTGTGGAATGTTTACAATTTATGTTTATTTTAACATATTTTCTGTTTTGTGTAATGCTGGCCATGAACTTTATTATTTTCTTTTGTAGCCTTGAGTTATTTGTTAGATACAAACTAATGCACTTTAGCTTTAGGCAAATCACCTTCATTTTTCCAAGCGGAGATATGCCCTATAAGAGAGACCTGTGTCCGTGAATGTCTGAGGAGAAAGACAAACAAACAGCCTTAAAAGCCATTAGTTCATTCACTTTACATGAAAGGTTAATAAGGGATGCAAGTATGTATTCCCTAAATGCCCTGGCATCCACTAACTGAGTTTTTCTGAAGTGAACTCCACGGCATGAAAGATTGGATGGAAATGAGCTAATTCCAAAGAGGAAGGTTTAGTTTAGGGCAACAAGTAATACAAGTAATCTACCAACGACCCTAGTCAAATCTTTAAACCTAATGCCTAGAGGTATAACTAGGTTACCCATGCCCCATTTGTTTTTTTGGTGAGTCTAAGCTTAGGTGTGACCCTCTAAATACCAGTCCGTCATGTCATTCACGTCATGGTGCCTAGGAGTAAGCTTAGCTCGAAAATGTAAAAAGGATATAATAGGTTAAGGGTGTAGTCTGGTGGATGCATGACGAGGAGGCAGTGAACCTCGCGTTTCAACACTTGGATGTTGTAGGTGTACATTTTTTTTAAGAAGCCGGCTGAGCCACAACAATCGGAGTTAGCAAGATGCAGCCTTGACGGAATGTTATGCCTCCTGAAACAAGAGAATCCCGCTAACCAACCGATAAAGGCTGTATCGCAAGCAATACCAGACTACCAGGTGAACAAAGAGGTGCACCGACGTCCGCTAGGTGAAGACCCGATCTAAGCGGAACTTTGGTACCCTATTATCGATTCGAGAGGCTCTCATAGCGCTAAACGTAGAAGCAAGCCTCAGGCAAAGGCTATGCTGAGCTCGAGAATAATTCAAGCGGATTTGGGACCAGAGACGGTAATCAAATACGCTAACAGAGGTACACCACGAGGATGCGTCATCTCCCCTTTACTATGGTTAGTAACGATGAATAACATACTACAAAAACTAGACAAAAGCGGAGCTAAAGTAATAGCATACGCAGATGTCCTAGTGATTGTGGTGTCCGGAATGTTTCCTACAGTGATTAGTGAAATCATGCAAGGATGCCTAAATAAAGTTGGCAGCTGCGCAGCAGGCGGCGGTCTGGCAGTCAATCCGGGAAAAACTGAGTTGGGAAAACGAAAATTCCCACCTTCAATCTCCCCAGGTTGGAGGGGCATACTCTCGCCTTATCATCCAGGGTGAAATTTCTGGGTCTAAAGGGTGCTCTACACCATCAGTTCAGTTGTCCGTTCAGTATCCGTGTCAGTTCAAAACTGACATGTGGACTGGAAAACTGAAGAGAATTCTGAACTGAGAACTGAACTGAGGCTCCATTGAAATCTCATCGAGCCCAGGTTCAGGTATCAGTTCAAATGAGAAGTAACTAACGAGTGACTCCACCTTGCTCTTTTTTTCCTAGGCTTATTTAGTGATAAACACAACGTTACAGCAATAAGGCAATTTTCATCGATGGTCACAACGAAAACTCTGCGAGGAACAAGTTTCAAATATGACAACTAAACACAAAACTAACAACTGAACTGATATGGAACTGATCGTCTAGCAACACATCACAAAATTAATTGAACTAAGAGTTGAATTGAAACAGAGACTGAACGAACAACTGAACTGATGGTGTAGAACACCTTTAATACTGGATCCTAGACTGAACTAAAAGACGAACATCGACGAAAGGGTAAAGAAAGCCTGTATAGCTTTCTACGTCTGTAAAAAGACTTTTGGACTTTTGGTCTTGGCCAAAGATGGTCCTGTGGGTGGATGTATACAGCTGTGGAACGCCCAATTCTCACGTATGGTCCGCTAGTATGGTGGCCAGCGCTGAGCAGGACCTATCACGTTATAACGTTGGGAAGGGTCCAGAGAACGGCAACAGTAGGGGCAACTGGGGCCATGAGGACATGCCTCACGTAAGATGTCGACATTCTCTTGCACCTTCTCCCCCCGATCTTCACATCAAACATCTAGCTTCGTGTAGTGGCCTCAGACTGAGGGAATCCGGGGCTTGGACCTCAAACCCCTACGCACATAGAATATTTTGAATCTGCTACCGGAGGGTATGGTCGCTACAACCACAGACTACCTTACCGCTAGATTGACTTTTAGGAAGGATTTCTCCGTAGAACTACCCTCAATGGAGAAACGGAGACGTCCTGCGAAAGTTCGATATACGAATATTCACCGACACGGCTCCAAGACGTTAGAGACAGAGAGCGTCGGAGCAGGAGTTTATCTAGAGACCACTAACAGTTCACTGTCCTGGCACCTGCCGGTGTGCGCTAGTGTCTTTCAAGCTGAAGTGCTGGCGATCCTGAAGGCCTCAGAACCTACACAAGGATGTAGTATTGGACTTTTCATAGACAGCCAAGCCTCTATAAAAGCTTTGGATTCAGTAAGTAAGAATGCGCTCCAAGCTAGTGGAGCGATGCAGAGCTGAGCTAGATAGGCTAGGTAGAAAGCACAACGTGACTCTCGTCTGGGCTCCCGGTCATATGAACATAGAGGCGAACGAGAAAGCCGACTACCTAGCCAAGCAGCGAGTCTCTCTCCGGGGCTCGGAGACGGAGATGGTCGGCAGCCCAATAGGTGGAATCAATAACGCTATTTTTGACCACCACCTGCTGCTAGCCAGCCAAAAGTGGAGAGCACTGGAGAAATGCACTATCTCTAAGGTTACTTGGCCGACTTATAACAAAGAAAAAACAATGGGCCTCTTAAACGGACCCCGACGAGATATTGCCAGAATCACGGCAATCATCACGGGACATTAGTCCATAGGAGACGACGCTGCCAAGTTGGGCATCCCGTTCAACGTCTGTTGTCGCAGCTGCGGGGAGACGAACGAAAGAGAAACACTTGTTCACTTCCTGTGTAAGTGCCCGGCTTTAACTACCCAGTGGGAAAAACTGGGAGTGCTCCTCTGGGGAGCTAATTTTGAGCGCTCCCAAATATGGGCCCGAGGGAGCATTACTGGAATTGCAAAAAATGAACAAAAATAAAAGCTTTTCGGCACCTGAGCTTATTCACATATCAGGCCTCTATGAATAGCTCTACTGTAGATATTTAAAAAAGCTCTCTAATGCTCCTTTTTGTCTCCAACCAAATCGTTGCAGGAGTGCTCCTATGGGAGCTCAAAAGGAGTGCTAGCCTAGGCGGACATCTAATGTTAAAATATATATGAAGAGGGAGCGGAAAGGGAGCACTCCATGCCTCCACGGAAGTGCTCTTTCATTGTCTTTGGAGCACTCAATTTCCCGCTGGGTAAAGCCAGGCAGCGCACACTAGGCAGTTACGTTTTGGAAGACTTAAAAGAAATTTCCAGACTGGAGATCAGATCACTATTAAGCTACCTAAATTGCTCTAAAGATAATGAAAGAGCACTCCCATGGAAGCACGGAGTGCTTCCTTTCCGCTCCCTCTTTATATATTTTTTAACATTAGATGTCCGCCTAGGCTAAGACTCCAATTGAGCTCCCATAGGAGCACTCCTACAACGATTTAGTTGGAGACAAAAAGGAGCATTAGCTTTTTTAAATATCTACAGTAGAGTTGCAAATTCATGGAGGCCTGTGGATATGTGAAAAAGCTCCGGTGCCGAAAATCTTGTGTTGATTTTTGCAATTGCCTTTTTCTTTCCAAGCGCGAGTGTGGTTTTACCAAAGCGGTCCCCCAACTAAGTATATTAACCACGTCCAATGCTGCTTGTCCTACGTATCGGAGGAGAACCAGTCTATTGAGTATGCTAATGTCACCCTTTATGGTCAACAAGATAATCGCCCGTTTTATTCGTTCTATGAAATTTCTGAAAACTTCAGTAATGCTCCCTCGGGAGCATATTTGGCAGCACTCAAAATTAGCTCCCCTGAGAAGCGCTCTCAAATTTTCCCGCTGGATTCTTTATTAAAAAGCTTTTTTATAATGCTCCTAGAACGCTTTTGAAGGAGCATAAAATGGTATGCTCCCCTGCAATGGCATGCAATGTTAAACAGTATATGGAACTGCTATGGGAACGGGAGCGCTGTAAGCTTTTTAAGGAGTGCTCAAACAGCGCTATTGGAGCACGCCATTTCACGCTGAGTTGCGGCAAGCGCTGGCAGGTGGTTATTATATTTGGAAGGGGAGTACTTTGAAGGGAACATTATAATAATATTCTAGTAATTAATATAGAAGAATAATTAAAGATTCTTCGAGAAAGACTCCATATATTTTTTGATCTAATCTCGTATGTTCCTAGTGATATTTATATACTTGTCTCTTTACCTGTCGTTCGAGGCAATCTTGAAGCTCGCACCACCTACGGATTCTCCTTTCTTCACGCATCAACATTCATCACATTTTGTCTCCTACAACATCTTCTTTCTGTGCGTTTTTCCCCACTTGTGTGTGGTCGACCAACTCAATACTTCCATGTCTTCTCAACAAATTCAAATCGACTAAACCAAATTGCAAGAAAAAATTATTCCATTCGAATAAATACTTTAAAAAAATTGCATATAAAATTAAAAAAAAAACGTACGTCCAACATCCGTTCATTCTCCATATGATTTGCATGC
Organism: Thereva nobilitata; assembly: GCA_963855945.1. NCBI lineage: Eukaryota > Metazoa > Arthropoda > Insecta > Diptera > Therevidae > Thereva > Thereva nobilitata. Next base: position 42,445,140 of record OY979694.1, on the reverse strand, counting down.
ACGAGCGAATTTGTTCGATTGCACATTCAATCGTCATCATCGTCCCCGTCCTTAAGATATCGAACGTCTCGTCTTCCTAGCACTGAATCACTCCAGGCACAGCAAATATATCCATAGAGCCGTGCTACTTATCAGTCCAACGTCCGAGAATTAACAAGATTAAGAACATCCGACTTAATGCACTCGACATACCGCTCCGCGTTCATGTTACGGACACATAGCTTCTGTATCATCATAGATATTACGAGTAGAGAACATAGAGTGGTCTGGTGCTGCTGTTGTTTGGGGCACACACATGGGGGCTCCACTGTGCTGCATAACTGACCTTACCTCATCCATGCACGTTCTAGAGCTTCGCAGTTCCGGAAATGCATGTGCATATATAAAGTGCAAAAACGTAGGAACTTTGCAGCGCATACATTATATTGAGAGACAGAGGAGCACATGTGGCGTATAGTTTTTTGTTTGTTCCTTTTTGATATTGTATTGAATGCATTTTAATATAGGAGTATTTGGTTTTTTTTTTGCTGTTGATATGCTATGTTGCTGTTGTTGGAGCTAGGATAATAAACAATTTTCTTAGCTGCAAATTGCACCCAGTCTAGTGCTTATGAGATTTATACTCGTACAATTGCCGCAATAAGTTGGAGTCCGCTTTTGAATATTATCGGCTTGCTGTGCTTAAAGTGGCAGCAGCAAGTGCAGTTTTGTGCATATATGCAATAAACAAGAACTTGAACGTCTTAAGAGCCCTTAACTTTGATGGCTTTTGAAGAGTTGTTGAAAATTCTGGTCGTATATTGGTTGTTGGTGTGCGGTTGGATAACTTTCTGGTAACTAATTAAGCGTAAGGGCTGCCCTCACATGACTCACATGAGAAAAGGAAGTTGACTTGCATGTTTCCTTCCTCTGTTTTTTTTTTGTTATTTGAATGCTCCGAATGCACTAGAATTTAGTTCATCGCAAACGAAGCTTACACTTCTTTGTTATTTTGTTTGCTTTTAGTTTTTTTTTTCAAAATCCGAAGCCAAAAAAATGCTTTAAATTACAATCGAAACAGGGGGAGGGACACAACCTTTGATCAGATTTCGAAGTCCGGGGTTATATAGAAAATGTTACCATAAAAAACTGCATTTCTCCCCGTCCTGCCTTTCCCTACACGAAGGTTGTCCTCTTTTAGCAAAATCGATCGATAAACAGCAACAAGGTAATCCGAATCAAATGAAGTCTGCTAAAAGCGTACAGCCGCTTTGATAACGTCTGCAGGCCTAAAAAAATGCATTTTCCCATACCCTCGATGCATGGAAGTCCAGCTCTAAATCCTATTTATATTTATGACAATCCAACGTGCAATCGAACAGGAAAAAAAACTATGCAACAGCATGCATCCAGAAAACATGCACGCAACATACTATGTTTCTCCATTATTTTTTTGTTCGTTGTTGTTGTGTGTTGATTACAACGAAAAAAATTCACTTTCACTACGAAATCCTGTTTTCCATGGTTGTTTTTAAAATCGCGTCTTTTTTTCCAATAATAAAAAAAAAAACAAATAAATAAATACAAACTTCTTCGTGGTGATTAGAAGGAAATCTGCACTTTTAGTCGTCATTGGTGTGTTTCCCGTTTGTCAAGTTTATTATTAAAGCATTCACGGTCCCCGTCTCATGGAGATGCATGGGGCACATAATATCAGCATCTGTACCACAACACCTGAGGAAGAAACCTGCCATCATCGGTAAAGTAATCAGATAGAAAATAAGAAGCCACACAGAGATGTGAAGTTAAAGCTGTTTACTGTTCGCCGTTGCTGATTGTATTTTAATTTATCAACCGGCCTAAGGCGTTGTGGCCATTGGCACTGAACTGTGAGCACTCAAGTTCATGGACCGGTCTTCAATATTGGAAACTTGGCGCAAATAATCATTTAGTTTTTTTTTATTTTGCATAATTGTAATTACTAACATGGAAAATTGTCATACGCCGTGTCGATTTTGTGAGAAAAATATGGCATATTAAAAAAAACTTCCTAGCAGTAGAAATTTTATAGTTTTTTTCTTAACTGTTGATATTCAGTCGTCTTGTGCCTTTCACTTTCTGATTTTTCAAGATCATTAAGGTGTTATTAGAGCTTCAGTAAAAATATCTAGGGGAAAATGCATAATTTTTAGTATTATCAGTGGATATGAAACCGGACACAAATCGATGATCGTTAAGTTTTCTTAACAAGCAATCTGCATTACCGTCAAGCGATCACAACAAAAAACAATCTAATAGACCGACAGGGTTCAATGGACACACTTATATGAAAAATGATTGGAAGGAAATAAAAGAAAAATATTTTTTATATAAAGGATTATCGAGAAATTTCTTGGTTTTTTGGCGTTAGATATTTCTATGGAGAGTAGCCATTTACAGAGATTTACTTTGGATGCCATTTTGGTTTGATTGTCATTTGTCATTACATATTTGACAGCGTGTCTAGTAATCTAGACCAACGGTGGGCAACCTCCGGCCCTCCCGCGAAAAGTTTCTATCCGGCTGGCGAGATGTTTACAAGAAATTATAAAAAAATATTTTTCGATGTATGTATTTCGTCTAGTTTAAATTGAATATTACATCCATTGGGGTACTATGCTTCATTTCCACTATGCTTCATTTCTTTTATCATTCCCAAACCGGTTTTATAGACAAGAGGTCGCCGGGAAGTTCGTTTTTTCCTCATTTTGCCTCAGAAAATTTGTCAGACTCACCCATCCATCACAATAACACAATGATAACATCGTTTTCGGGGGCCTGAGTAAATTATGAGAAACTCCCGTCTCTTTCGCGTTTATTGTACAACAATCGTTACATGAAAAAGAGACAGAAAAATGAATATTTAGAGGGTTATACCTACATTATACACAAACCTGTTTGAGTTGAGGCCGAGCGATGGATAGTGTGATTTACCCCATTAAAGCATCTTTCACTTCATATGCAGACTACAAATGTTGTGTTGGGTAAGACACGATTATAAAATGAGTTGGTAGGAGGTGCCTCTTTTTTCTTTTGAGCCAGTACAATTTCATACTTCAAATTAGGCGAGGGGCCGTTGTAATGCCAAAATGACAAAAACCAGCAAATTAAAGAAATAAGCTTATATGCATTAAACTGCCTCAGAGTAACTAAAAAACCTATGCCTCCACAATGTATATTTATATTTTACAATTTCACCTCACCTAATTTCGAGTTGGAACTTTTGGTACCCCAAAAGTCGTAAGAAATGTCTTTCCAGTCCATATTTACAGTCTTGCCTTACCTCATTTCAAGTTGGAAATTTCACTGACTCAAAATAACTAAGAAATGTCTCTCGTATTTACAACCTCGCCTCACCCTATCCTCATTTTAAGTTGAATTTTACTGCCCCAAAAGAAGTAAGAAAGAAGAAATTCTTGTCTCTCCACTACGTAATTACAATCACACCTCGCCTCATTTATCTCGATACATTAGTAGTAGTACATTATTTTTGAACCGGGACATTTCAATAAATTGAAGCCTCAGTAAAATTTACCATCTTTTAAGAAACAAATGTACTGCCTCGTAAGGCCGGCAAACTCTCAAAAAATTACACGTCACAAGAAGGTGCCAATTGATTACTATGGCCCGCGGAAAAAACGTAACTTTGATTCTGTTATAAAAAGGTTGCCCACCCTTGATCTAGACAATACGGTGAATGCGGAAGTGGAAGTGGAATTCGTACAATTTTGCCATTGTTGTGCTCGACTTGTTGCACGATGTCTTGTATTGGTGAAAGAGCACTTTCTTCTTCTACATTTGGGGCCATTTTTTCGCGATTACGTCCATGCATTAATAATGCTACGTAATATTCACTATTGATCCTTTTTCCCTTTTCAAGATAGTCTTATCAATATTATGTCATGCGTTTCCCAAAATACGGTGCCATAACCAGCCGGCGTCTGTGTTTTTGGTTGCTTTGGACGGCTTTTCCCGATTTCAGTCGATTCAGCTGGCTGCCGATTTGACTCTGGAGTGTAATGATGTTTCATCCATTTCACATCTCTAATCGCTCTGAATCATCAACGCGTTGTTGTTTTTGGTCAAAAGTCAGCAAACGCGGTAGCCACTTCAAACAAAGCTTTCTCATGGACAAATGTTCATGCAAAATAGTGCATACAACACTGCCTTTTGATATCTTTAAGGTGTCTGTCAGTATCTCTCGCAACTTCACTTTACGGTCTTCCAAAAAGGTTTTGTGCACTTTGCTTATGTTTTCTTGAGCCACCAACAATTTGGGCAACCGGAGCGTTCAGTATCATCGGTGTTTGTGCCGTCGAGTTTAAAATCAGCAATCCACTTCTCTACCATTTGCCTCGACCACTACACAGTCCGGATAACACCTAACGCCATTCCTTTGCCTGAACGTCATTTTTCTCCATTAAACTGCAATGTTTTATCATCACACGAAATTCAGATTTTTCCATAGCTTTGAAAATTTGTAAAAGTTACGTTACTAACGCCATTGCACCTTGTAAACTAATCGTCAGTATGTAGATATTTTGACACATATCGTTTAAAGGTTGGTACTCTCTAAAAGTCATAGGGATTTGCCATTAATGGTGCCATCTAAGTGTCATCTTATGAATAGTGAATAGGATCCTTTACAATTGAGCTAATGAAAAATACTGAGCCTCGTTTCTCCTTGTGTAAGCCCGCAACGCAGCTAGAGAATTGTTGAGATGCGGTAGAAAGCATATCTGGATTCTGGATACTGTTTGGTTTGAATAATGGATACTAGGCCTAGAACGGTCCAGAAAAAAGGTCCCCAGTATCTTGCAAAATAGGATAGTTTCATACCATATTAAAACTAAAGCCAATAACAATTTAGATTCAGTCCTGTGCGTTGGGGTATATGCGATTATCAACGAAGTAGGCTTCTTCTTTTTCCTCTAATGACACTACAGCCCAATTGTATTCTTAGCCAGCCTGTTGTATTTTTCTCCAAAAGTCGTCTCGATTTCTAGCTAAAATTGTCCTGTTCGATGTATAGAGAATTGACATGGCGTCCGCTGCAGCCGCCGAAATGTTCTACTTTTCTCCAAATATTTAAAAGCTTGCAAAACCATTTAACACTTTTCTATTCTTTTCAGGTAACTACAACACAAAATGATTATTTCCTGAGCGAACTTGTGTTTGTCATAGTCACACACCAATGGAATCAAAATCAGCACAGTTACAGGTAAAATTCGTTAACAAATCCAGTAGATCCTGGAATATGTATAGATTCAATGAATCCAACCCAGAAGTACTTTTTGCAATTAGGGTGGCATAATATTTGACAGATCTCAAAGAAGCAAGAAGCTTAATTAACCACTCTTTCTTTCGATAACATCTAATCGAGTCACTGCGATGACATGTTCGATGTTGGTTTTGAACAGGGTCAGCCGTCTGCCTAGTGGTTTGTCGCTTAGACTTGACTGTTCGAACTATCGCAGGGGACTCACAGATGGCATGAAGGAAGACCCATCCTCCTCAAGGCAAAGACTGCAGGTGGGTACTACGCGATCTCTATCCTCTATGAGTCAGGGCACACGATCCTGACATCCTTTCTGCTGCGCCCCAACAATTCCTTAGCCGCGATAAGAGACGACACAGGAACGAACCGCTAAGAGTTACTAATCCAGGCGCGAACCTGCAGGGTTCGGTATGTTTCATCTAAGCCCGATCCGCAAAGTTGTAATGTGGGCGCCTTTCAATCCTTTCTGAAAGTTAAGCCTAGCTCAAGTCTCAATGGCATGTATTCCAGTCTGTAAAACAGAGGGCCACCTTCCCATTGCAATTTAGACTTTAGAGTTGGGTCCTACGACATTAGCCTCCATACCATATAAAGGAACATATAACCATAAAAATTCTACGAAATATCAAAATTAAATAATAATAAAATTTCAAGTTTTCAGCTACAACCTTTTTATAATCTATATCTATATACAATATTTACATATATAAAAATTAATGTCTGTTGGTTTGTAATGCCACACTAAAACCCAAAAACTAGACGGCCGATTTAGCTGAAATTTTCACAGAATGTGCGTTTTGACTAAATCTCGGTAAACAACATAGCGCGAAAACGATCCAATAAGTGGCGCCCAAGAAAAATAGAAAAAAGAGAACATCAGAGGACATATTTGACACCTTCAAAAGCACAAAAAACAAAAAACAAACAAAACAAAAAAAGCGAAACTCGACCCGCGAGCCAATATTTTTTCTATTTCCATTGATAATTTTTAAACATAATGGAAGTGAGAAAAATACATACAAAACAATTTGAGTGCAAAACCACGCGTAAATATAAATGAAATACAAAAAAATAAATATTGAAATTGTGCGCAAAATAACAAAAAAATATTTCGTGACAGTTCCGAGCTTGATAATGTTCGTAGGATCGTGGCGATACCTACTGTCCTCGGATGGGAGCCAGAAAAGCCAGATTCCCAGAGAAATGACCCCGACATATCACTGCTCTTGGCATGGAAGGAAAATGGAAATCAAATGATGGGAAACAGCATAGGATGCAAATACTGGTACCCAAGAGTAAGGTGATGGGTCGTTCTTCGCGAGTTTCATGATGGAAGATCTGGCGGTCATCTAGGAATCAACAAAACCCTGGGGAAGGTAAGAGAAAATTTTTACTGGCTAGGACGACGTCGGGGAATGGTGTCACAAATGCACGATCCAAAGGCCCGTCGAAAATGAAACAGTCCAATGTTGGCGCGCCATTCGAAAGAATTGCGAATGACGTGGCGAGAGCATTTCCAGCAACAGATAGGGACAACCGTTCCTACACCCGCAATCTGATGGAATGGTGAAACCTTTCAACCGGACCATTGGTGAACATCTAAGACCGTTTCTACACGTTCAACTTTTCGTTCAACTTCCACACTTTTTTCTCTTTCGCTCGCATGCAATTGTGTAGATTATCCCTTTCGCAAGTTGCATGCGAACGAAAGAGAATAAAGTGTTGAAGTTGAACGAAAAGTTGAACGTGTAGAACCGGTCTAAGAAAGGTGGTTAACGATCATCAACGTGAAGACAGCAACGTACCGCTCTTCTTAATGGCATACAGGACATCTATTTACAGTTCTACCGGTCAGACGCCTTCAATGATGATCTTCGGGAGACAAAATTTCAAAATGGATGAAAATTGGTCCTAAGCTTCCTTGGGACTTTTTAAGAAAACAATTTCGGAATCACAAAAAAAACATGGCCGCCGGAGATATCACTTTTTGGTCAAAAAATCACTCAAAAACTGTTTTTTTCGAAAAAAAATTTTTGGTCAGTCAATACAACACATTAATGCCTACAAAATACCCCTCTTGAAATTTTTTCGAAAACCTTCACCTTTCCGAATTATTCAAAGTATTTTTTTTTGACCGAAAAGTGATTTTTGGAAACTTTTACCTTGAAACTTCGAAAGTGTTAGGTTTTCGAAAAAATGACAAGAGGGCTTTTTTCTAGGCAATAACGTTTCGTTTTGACTGACCAGTTTTTGAGTGATTTTTTGCCGAAAAGTGATGTTTCCGGCGGCCATGTTTTTTTTTGTGATTCCGAAATTGTTTTCTTAAAAAGTCCCAAGGAATCGGTGGACCAATATTCCACCATTTTGGAATTTTGTCTCCTTAAAATGCTAATTTCCCCGGACTATAGTATCTACAATATCATATAATCAAAAAATATAATCAAAATGTAAAGAGAGCCTTTCCATCTTACAAGCCTCACAGGAAGAACGTTACATAAAATGTACAGTAGGTTGCCAACTATTATTCTCGTTAAGTCTTGCTTGTTTCATTAATTGAATAAACAAACAATACCCAAATGGATTTTTAAATAAGATGTCTAATGTTGTGAATTATGCAAACAAATTATAACTTTGATACTATCAATGAGTATATTTTTAAAAAATTGAATAAACTCTTCACTCATCTCATTTAATCTGTCGACGATTATTTATGCTTGTAGTATAATCATTTCATAATTTTTAGGGAAAGAGAAGGAAAACTCATTACTCCGATCATCTCATAACAACTATTGATAATAAAATTCACAACGCAAGACCAGAAGAAGATTGAGGAAAAAAACTTTCTTTTCAATTATCATTTTTTCTTCTTCAAATTTATACACGGCGAATCTAACCGTCGTCGTGCGGTAAAAATGAACCCAAGAATGAATTGGATAAATAATTTCTGTTTTCCCCTGCCTAATTTCCCGCGCTAAAACAACCAAAAACAAGAAATAAAATCGCAAAATAATTATTTTGAAACCCGTAATTTCTAAATGTCTAAGCAGCGATTAAAGGCAGCGAACGGTAACCCAAAATTATATCCAAGATAGAGATGACGTTCAGGCCTGCAAGCTAGTGCAAAAAAGTAAATAAATAAATAAAAAAAGAAGAATAATAATGAAGAATCTTCCAAGACACGCGACTGAAGATACTTGAGCGTATCTTGAAGTAAACAGATATAAATGAGAGAAGGAAAAAAAGAAAGAGTTTATAAGAAAGGAAATCATGTGTTTATAAGGCATGTGGAGTGGAGAGTTGTGGAGAGATTCATAGGTGGCTATATAGACGCGATTCACCATATGGATTTTTACACTAAGCCGACATATAGCGTCGATATGCTGTCAACTATCTTGTATCCAGCGACCAACCACTGAGCAACAACAATCCATAAGTATTTCCGACTATTCAGCCAGGGTTGGTGTTGTTGTATATGCGCGTCCAGAGCAAGATCCTACCAAGCAGAGAAAACAGCATAGTGTAAAACTGATCGCAGTCCACAGTCCGTGGTTGATCGTTCTGCTGCCGCTACTCATCAAAGTCTCATTTGAGCCGTGGCTATTCATCAGTTCATAAGTGCCGCGCAGATATCCACTAATATTATTTTTATCTTAAGAAGAATCTTCGCGGATTTTTTTTCTTCATTTTTTTAAGATCTTAAAATCCAAAAAAAGTCGCCGCGTGGCTGGGGTCGCGCATATGCGTCAAAGATACTACACATTTCTCCAGAAGTATTTCGCGATTTTTTTTTTGTTCTTCGTTAATTGTTGTTTTTGTATTTAATGCCAGCCCATAATATACCTTCATAGTTTTCTTTCTTTCTTTCTTTCTTTGTCTGTATGCTTTCAATTTTGCACCTTAATGTGGATAACATACATTTTCGAAGACCGCCATCACACCTGTTCCGACCGTCGTCGTCGATAGTTGTTACGGGGATATAGCAGCAGGTCGTTGTTTCCGTTTTGGTTTTACCGGGATTTTTTTTTTAGTTCGGATTTACTAATTTTTTTTTTCGATTTGTGCTTAGATTTACGGATTTCGATATTAAAACTTTTCGTTTCCGGTTCCATCCTTGAGTGAACAACAAGAAAAAAATTTATCAAGAGGTAAAAGTGATGGTGAAGTGCGTTTTATATAATCAAGAAAATCAAAACGAATCCATCGATAGTGAACATAATAAAGTGCTGCCATTTGATTCATTCATTTTTTTGTTGTGGGTTTCGTCGTTGTATAACTTACAAAATATTAATTAAACTAAAACTGAAAATCCATCAATTTACACTTACACCTAATAATACACTCTCATCCTAATCAAGCTTCACCACTTGGAATCTGTTTGAAGTTTCTTGATTGATTTGTCAACAATTGTTACTCTCAAATTGCGTTACTACAAGCTCAGCTGATGCCACGACAATTTGTAACTAGGCTCAATCATATACCCATTCACCAATAGCAGCAGTAGCAACAGCAGCAGCACAGCACAGGCAGCGACTTGCATAATTTTTGCCAATTTGCATACGTGAGTCCCCATTGTGGCAATTGCATCAAAGTGACGCCTTATTACTTACTTACTTACTACTTGTGGTGTAAGGTGTTGTTATGCATTTACGTCTTGCCTTCAGAAGCTGTCTCTGGCTGTACGTCGTTTTGTTTACATATAGGTTCGAAACTAATTCCCGGCGCAAGGTTTTAATTGCTTAAAGTGCTGCTTGATTACTACTTGGATCGTACCTATCCTGGGCGTGATTCTCTAAATTATTTAAGAGAAAATATGTTTTTCCTTATTAGGTTGGAGGTTTTTTTTATCATTATTATTGTATGAGAACTTTTGTGGTGGAGAATTGTTTTTAGCTTTGTTGTAAAAAAGGTAATAATGTTATTGTCACACTTGGGATGGGAAACAGATTTTAGTGCTGATGAAATCGAGGCTTGGGTTATTATGTTTCTAGTTACATCGCAAAAATGCTTGATTTCATTGAATTTAGCTTGGAAATGGTTAAAATATTCGTATAAGATTCTATATTAACAGCAATAATATTGTTTAGGGGTAAGGCTTTTTGTTGCAAGCACCATTAACTAATTATAGTCCCACAAAAGAATTACACCAGCTTCGAGTGATTATTAATATTTTGTACCCAAAGGGTAGTGTTTTTTACGCCATTTAGGAAGACTTACATCTCACATTGACCCAGTGCTTGCCTAATCATCACTTATTTCCAATATCCAACTTCTGCCCGAGCCAACACATCTCCTAAAATAACTGTCTTGCATTATAGGAAAACCAACTGGTTATAGTTTATACGCTTCTTCCAATCCATTAACTGGCACTTGTGTTTCCGCAGTAGGAACACTAACCTTGTCGCTGTGTCTGTATCCCCAGATTGAGGTGAGCTCTAAATATCTGCAAGGCGTTTTGACAGAGAGAGCATGGTACTTCAAGTTATTGGTATTAACTCAATTCTAAAAACAACTGGATAGAGCTTCCTCTCTGCTCTTTCAACCAAGATAGTAATGGGCAGCTTCATATCTGGACGATAGCGTTGTTTTCATAATCGGTAATTTATTTCCCATACGACAACAGGGAAATTGATCTTATTGGGTTTCGTGATGAATTTAATGCGTTACTGATATCCACCTAAGCCCACTATTGCTCCCTCCCGCCTCCCCCATCAAAATTTATTTTATCGCCTTCAAAGTAGGCTCCATCGAGTGCAATATAATTATCCTAGCGCGTGGACTAATCCTCCAGAATTCTTTAAATGTAAAGGATTTATGTTCTACAGCAACGCGTGATCACATGCAGGTTTAATCACCCGTAAAAATTGTTGTAGCTTCGTAGTCTACTCTACAGCAAAAATTGCTGGAAGTTTGTTTCTAGAAGTAACTTCTGGAAGTCGGTTTGAAGAATTTGTTGCAGGCATTTCCAAAGATGTTACTACTTTTGTATTTCTGCATTTGAACTTATAAATTCCGACAACAAGATCATCAACAGATGTTGTAATGTATTTTATGGAAAAGGAAAGTGAAATTGAAAGGAAATTAAATGGTGGAATGAAGAAGTAAAAAGCAAGACGCACTGATTTAAGCTTAGTTATTAAAGAAATTTCTGGAGGATCCACCTCACCTACAACATTTATCTAGAATGTCGTAAAGAGTATTTATAATACAAAAATTAGGTTCCACTTTAACTCATTTTTTCGTCATAATTATACACACACTATAGCAAAACTATAAATCAACTTAGCCCTCTGGAAACTTCTATCCGTCGTGAGTAAATGCAGTGGAATACTTCTAGAAGTAAGCGAAAAATATTTCTATAAAATTTCGTCAACTTCTGGAAGTTATTTTTGCAAGCATCAAAACTTGCGCATGTAACTTCTGGAAGTGTCTTTCGAAATATGTCTTACTAGTGGATGAATGACGTAAACTGCGGCTATCCTTGTCTACACTACAGCATGCTTTCAGCAGAGGTTTGTTCTGCCTCTCGATCGCACTCCATTAAATCTGGCCGCAAAAAAACCCGAGCAGGTTTCCCATAATTTATCGGGAACGAGGTAATAGTTTGGAAGTGATGTTTTTTATTATGTAAAAGGCTTAGATATAAGCCCTTTTGTACTGTCGACAGTTCCATCCAGAGTGCAATGTTGAACTCTAGCCGGACTCTAGAAGGAAATTGAAGGTACCTACTACCAACGCCAATACACGGTTTTATTTCATTGCTTATCATCCAATACTACAGCGACAGATCGACGAATTCGGTAATTGAATATAGAAGATGGCTTTTTGCTTATTATTCTAAAAGACCATGTTAAAGAATTTTTTTAATGAAGGCAGACAAGAGAAAATGGTATTTTTACACGGGGTTTGCATCTAGGGACAGTACTTACCACGGGGGCTAAGATTAAGGTCGACTTACACAGACGCAGCATTAACTGAGCAAACAGAATTTCAAAATTTTCTAAAAAGAATAATTGGGATTTTACGGTTTAACCATTATAGGATTGCCACATCAGGACGAATGAAGAACTTGAAGAAATGAATGGCCAAATGAACATAGTTTCACACGCAAAACTGGCAGGTGTACTAGGTATACTGTACGAACCACTTGTACGAATATTACTGGCGACCTCGTCCTGTACCTAATAGAGCATCTTAAAAACGTGTCTAATATATTGGTGAGTCTGGTGTGGTTGTTCTAGATACTTCCAAGGCTTTTGACAGAGTATTGTACCCAGCTTTGTCGACTAATTTCCAATCTGTTGGTATCGACTGAACTCTAAAAAAAATAGATTAACAGTTCTTTTCTGGCTGTTCAATCACGGTAGTATGGGATGGCGTTCCACAGGGATGAACCGACTCTTTTCCTATTCTTTAATAATGATTTGCTTTCAATCCCCTCGAACTCACTTCCCTGCTTCGCTGATGACGGTACTCTGAACCTCATCCATGGCTTGGGTAATATTAGACAAGCAAGGGCCAGACTGCGGCTTCTTGATCAACAACTCATATTCAACTCAATCAACACGAGCATCGAACTCATTCTTGATTGGGGGCGAAAGAGTCGAGTCGAATTTAACGCCTCCAAAAACCAAGTATTGTTTAATTTCTAACAAAACCTCCACCGACCTTCCTTCTGTCACAGTGAAATGATCACATATTCCAAATCCTCGAACAAATATCTCAATGATAAACAAGTGTCTCCTTCCACCAACAACCAGGGGCGGATCCAGCCCACAAAAAAGGTTGTGGTCACAGCGCCCCGAAAATCGGTCAAGTGCGAGTCGGAGTATGAACTCGCTCATGACCGATATAGTGCATTCCTACAAAGGAGATGTTTACAAAATATATGACGTCCTGACCAAGATTTTGTACAGTGTATAGTTCCACGTGGGCAATGCCGTGCGGAAAACACTAGTAGGTAAATTAATTAACCTGTAAAATGTTAGTTTGTAAATGTGTGTTTGTTTGCACATCACAATGTCATATTTAGACTCTAAACTACTGAACCGATTTTGATGAAATTTTTACAACTTCAAAGGATATCAAATTAAATTAACCGCTAGTATACATGTTAGGTTAGGTTAGGTTAGATATGGCTGAGCTGCTGGTATACAGCTCAAACACTTAGGCCAAAGGAGTAGGTCCATTGTGATGCCATAGTGATCCCACTTTAAACCTGATGTTAAAGTGTCATTTCTTCGCTAAACCATCTCGAGGAAGCAATGAATCTCCTGAGTTGCGGGATCCCAATGTTCGAGATTTCCGCAAGCGTGCTTAGAAAGGGTTCACCAAATGCGGTTAGTCTCCTTCTGCTTAGGGCTGGGCAGTGACAGAGGAGATGTAGTACACTTTCCTCCTCGTCCGGGTTTTTACAGGTTCTGCAAAAATCGTAGGTCTCAAGACCGAAGCGGGTCGCATGCGTCCCTATCAGACAGTGTCCGGTAAGCACTCCCACAATAGCTGAGAGGTCTTGTCTCCCGAGGCTCATTAGTGAAGTGGTCCGCCTGAGATCATAAGAGGGCCAGGTTAGTTTGGCCAAGGTGCATTTATTAAGATCCCTCCAATGCTTTTTTGCTTGTTGCATTGTGTGCTGTTTGCATTGGAGTTTAAAGGTGGCCCAAGGCATACCAACCCTTTCCTTACCAGGAAGGAGAGTGGCGGTCGTGCCTTTCCTAGCCAGTTCGTCAGCTTTACAATTTCCCTCTATGTTTCGGTGACCGGGCACCCATACGAGGAGGGTCCTGAACTGCTGAGCCATCTCGTTAAGAGATCTGCGACATTCAGAGTAGTATACATGTTACATTAAATAATTTTATGTAGGTGCTTACTTAAATTACGAATTCAAGCTTACGTTACGCGAAAACGTTGATAATTTCATCGATATACAGGCTCACCATCTTTGTGTATATTTAGGAGAGCTACCCCGGATTATCTTTCCTGTGTCATTGAGGCAAGCAACCAACATTTTACTCGGCGAAGAGTAGAAAACGATCTCTCTGCGGTAGCTAGAGCTACGCTGGCCGGGAAAGTTGCCAGTATTTGTAAGAACAAAAAAACCCTTAAGGGAGTAAAACTATCATTAGATCAGAGTTGAATTTTTTTTTGTAGTTCTTTTTCCTCCTTTGGGGTTTTAAAAAATTGTATAGGACGAAGAAAACGGGCAATTATCTTCGCGACCATAAATGGTACCAATAGCATACTCAGTAGACCGGTTCTCGTTCGATTGCATAGGTCAAGCGGCATTGGAAGTCATTAGTGATTAGTTGGGGACTCCTTGGTAAAACAACACCCGCGTTTGGAATCGTCTATGACGATGCGGATGCATTTATAAATGTTTATGCATGTAGCGGGAGCGTGCATGCCATGTCTGTAGCGGGAGCTGCATGCCGTGCCTGTAGCGGGAGCGTGTATACCCATGTGGCATTCGCTTTTTTTTTATGTCGTAAAACCAAGCTTAGGAATCACCCTTTGTAATACTAGTCCGTCATGTCGTTCAAGTCATGGTGCAATTTCTAGTAGTAAGCTTGATTTGAAGGATAGGTTAGGGGTTTGCGAACGTACAAGATTTAAATGACGAAGTTGTAAAAAAATTAATGTATTACTTTTATCAAAAACTTGGATGTAAAATGAAGAATATGATGAAGACTCCGCTAATATTTTAACTTTTAACATTTCATACAGATATGCAAAAACGCTATCGCTTAGTCACGATAAATCACCATGAAATGTGTGTAGGCAGATCTATGGCAGAAAAAGGACAGATGAATTTGATGGTAGTTATTTATGTATCGCCGCATAAAACTTTACGCAAAATAATGTAATTCATACATGAAAATCTCCACTTGTGAAGGTTAAATTTTACTAGGTCAAAACTTCAACGAAATCCCCAAGATTTTGAGTGGCGGTTTCAATATTATTTTTTCATTAGATACTAGGTCCGAACTTTGTGGATGAAGGGGAAAGTGGGGATGATGAGAGGTACCACCCCATTTCTCCTTTCATCCACAAAGTTCTTGGGAGTGAAGCGTCTAAACAGACCCAATATTGACAAAAGTACCACGACATATGGAAGCTCACTTGATGCAGTTTTTACGCGATTTTTAGACCAGTTTCAATCGAAAATATTCCAGTTATCATAAAACCTTTGCTTTGCTTTTTAGGTTTTAATGTAAATATTGATATTTTGAAATTGTACTTGTATCAAGTCCGTCGGTAGGCTCGTCACTATACTTCATGCATCTGTCGTTGGCCTTACTTTTCTGAAAGCGTACTAAATATCCGACAGACCTCCACCATATCATATTGTTAGCTGGTTAATATTTTAATAATTGCGGCATTTGTTGGGTAAAAAAGTTTTACTTCTAAGATGTGGTCTTAAGCACACTCATATTTTTTTTATTTTATTAAGGCATAGGATATAATATCATCAGCCTATCAATCTCAATTTACCGTGAAAGTGTGACTTCACAAGTCTATTAGGGTTGTGGGCATGTCCATCGTGCCCACAACGGTGGATCCGCGCTTGCCAATAACCAGAGCGACAATCTACACGTTCTACATTCACCTCCGCCTCGAATATAACTCGTTTATTTGGACTGGCGCTTCGAAAACATCCTTAGCAAGGCTGCAAAACTGCGTCATCAAATTCATCGACGATGGTCGACTTTGCTCCTTCCATAAGAAGACCTATTGAGCCTTCGTAGAAATTTCCTGTCAAAATTGTATTGCTGTTTCCATAGGTTAATCTACCTACACGGCAACATTTTTCCGCAATACAAGACTACCCTGCTAAGTTCATTCCCACTCCCTGGAGTCCTTTTCGTGCACATTACGATCTAGCTCTACTATGGAACAACAACAGCCAATATTTCCAAACTCTTATAATATTCTAGAGTTCAAACGTAAGGTTCATCGACATTTACTCGAGCAACCCCCAGATCCCTTATCTATCCTCTTCTACTCTCTTCAAACATTCAAATCAAGCCTACGACTAGATAGACTACGACCTAAACGACATAACGGACTGGCAGTGGAAAGGGTGATTCCTAAACTTGTTTTTTTTCACATAATAAAATAATAAAAGGATATCAAGAAATAGGTGACGACTTTAAGAGCTCTCCTGTACAAGGACTGTAGGACCAATAGAGGAATTTAGAAATCTGTTACTACTGTTCCAAACCATCCAAAACATTCGTCTTCCTTACATATGTACCTATATGCTTCCATATATAGATGCCAATAAAAATTCTTAAGAATCTTATCACCATCACTAATTTATCGATTAAAATTATAGAAAGTTATACTGAAATAGAAATTTGCATCTAGTCTCGTCGCTAACCTACATAGCATCTTCGACAATCTAGCAAAAATACCTGAGCTTTAAGCATTCCACTCCAGCAAAGCGGCGGCGCAGAAAGGAACAAAAAAACAGACAAAACAACGTCAACAAAACAAATAAAGAAGATAAACGATCGCCCACTTAAGTACCTTTCCAATCATTTCTTCTGAGCAAGCACATAATTTCGCTTTAATCCCCGAAGAGATGACGATGATTACCAGCAATTTTTACCGCCTATTTACCGACATTAGAATACCCATGCTCGTGCGCACATATATGAAGCGAGAGAATCGGTCAATTGCTTCGAAAACATCATCCGACAAGGGTGCCTATGCCTATATGGTGCCATTTGTTGCGCGTACAACAGCTTGGCAAAAAAAAATCATTCCTCGAAAAAAAATGGTGTTTGACTTTGATAATCGTTCTAAGCAAAACACTCGGGAATTCTCGCTCGAGTGTTTGTCAAATATCAACAAAATTTTTCGGAGACATCCAGAGTGGAAATTTAATGTCATTGCAGATAATCTATTGAAGCCATCGTAAGAATGTAGAAAATTGGGTGAACTACTGGATGTTGATTGGGGAAAAGACTTATACGGCATAGAAGGATTGAATCAGGTCATAAGACAAGCGCAGAGCTTTTTTTCTTGATAATATGGAGTTCCTCAAGAATCCCAGTTGTATCCGGTTCTCTTTATTTTTTGTTGTTTTTTTCCGTATCAATTCGTTTACAGAATTATTAATCGTTGGCGTCTGTATGTTTTTCTTATTTTTATTTCATTTTTTTGTGTTGTTGCTGTTGTGTTATTATTCGTCTTAAAGAGGAGGTCATTGATCATAAGACATTGAATATCTTGAATACATCAAAAGGAACCATTTAATCAGAAATATTAGCATAAGAATCGAGGCTTTTTCATATAAAAGTTCATAACCCATCACTAATCGGGAAACAGGTGGATGTCGTCTTTTCTCTCGCTTCTGCTTCCTTCTATCCCAAACTAAATGGTGCACTTTAATTTGTGTATAAAACACCTGAATAGCACCGTTAATAATAATGATAATAAAAAAACATTCCACCACGCGCAATCATTCAAATGTTATTTAGGAAATTTTTCACTTCGTCAAAAAAAAAAAACTCCGATCGAAGCTTGTGTGTGATTGATCCGCGATTTTAATGTGGGGTAGTGGAAGGTGGATTGTGAGTTTTGTGTATGCTAAAAAGTTGATTGATCGGAGTATGCTAAAAGGCTTTTTGGGGACGTGATAATCTAATGGTAAATAATAATAGTAGAGGCTTATGGTGAATGCTGTTTTTTTGTGATGTTGCAAATGGATGGTGTGAAATTTCGCAAGCATTCTCACATGCCTTTGATAGATTTGCAGCACCCAAGGGGAGAAAGTTATCGCAGAATTTTTTTTATCGGGGATAAGCAAAAAAAAATTATTAAATTTTTTTTTAGTTGAGTGACTCCCGATGGAATGATGCCAATAACCTGCTTAGCCTACTTCTTTGGTGGTTTTTTTGTGTGCGGTTTAACTTCCGATTCGAATTATGACTGCCTATTAAAAAAAATATGTATATATTTTTTTAAGGAGGCCTTTTTTCGGTAAATTTGTCTGTATAAAGTTTTTTTTTCTGCATTGACGATTGACGGGAGATTTTTAAGTGGCTTCTGCCATTAAATCTTTTATTACACCTTGCATAAAACATCAACAGTGCTTTCAAGTCCCTATTAATTGCGCAATGTAGTACGTCCATCTTTTTTTCTGTTGTTGAAATCAACATACATTTTTTGTGTCAGTGTTTTTTTTCTCTCAAAATGAAAAAAAATTGTGCAATATTAAAAAAAAACCGCAGAACGATTTTTAAATAATAATGCTCAACAAAGTAGAAAATACATAAAAATTATTGACTGTACTTTAATAACCACAAAGCAATCACTACCTTTGGTGATGGAGTAGACAACAATAACAAAAAAAATGTATTATATGGGCACAACTTTATTGTAATCATGATTGTCCAAAGTTTCGGACAATTTACGCCATCACATAACCACAATATGTAATTCCGAAATTTCGTTTTATGAAACGTATTTTTGTGTATATGAATGACGTATTTAGAAAAAAAAAACGCTAATATTTGCCAGATGCAGGAATTTTCGTGTATTTTTTTGTTTGTTAATTTTTTGATAAAAAAAATTTACTCCTAAATTCGAAAACACAGCGTAGACCCCCCCGGAAGTACACAACATTAAATTTGGAAATTGGAGTTGATTTACGTAAAACCGATTTGCGATTTTTGCAGATGTTCGGGTATTTTTTTTTTTTTTAATAAACAATCAACTACCAACCGTATATTTTTTATATATTTTAAACCACAACGTTTACGTAACCACATTCCCCCTCCCTTCGCTTTCCGAATGTGAACAAGCTTTGCTTTTTTTTGGTGGACATCGATTCTTGCTAAAATATAAATGTTCTAGATTTTGTTGTTGCTGTTGCTATCACACTATATTTTGTTATTGTTAAAAAATGCGATAAGATAAAATCAAAAACAGCATGTTCTGTTGTTTGTGTGGTGAGAAAGATAAAAATATGAATATACAAGTTATTGGTTTAACCTATTCAGAAAAAAAACAACAACAACAATAATAACAAATAATAAATGTAAATGTTTTATGATCTGAGAATTAATGTGGGGGTTTTGTTTGCTTTAATGTCGACGATAGTGTAAACATTTAGAAAAATATTGTCTTCTTTGTAGGAAAAACGTGCAAAATTTCAATGATTTATCAGTATTATAACAACATGAGTAGTGAGTAATATATTGTCCTTGGATGATATGAATGATAGAAAATGCAATTTTTTTTTATAAATTTTGCTCGATTTATTGAACTCTCAATGCTTTATTAGTTGAAATTCAAGTTATTTATTTATAATTAAAAAATTGATAAAACCTGATTTAAGTTTTATAGTTGTTTATTATAAATATCAATGAAATTAAATGCAAGGTCTAATAATATTGGGTATTAACCTCAATTTTAAATGTCTTTTTTGTATAAAATAAAATTTTTGACCGAAAGGAGTCATTGTTCGTCGATTTAAGTTCATTCCATAAAACTAGGTGGCTCTGTCCGAACTGACGTCGCCTGTGTGGATCCTAGATGTTGTCTCCGTGGAATGTACCAAATTTAACCATTTATTATCAAAAAGTTAGAGGAATGTGTTCGAAAGTGAATGAGATCTATTCTTGAAGGCAATTACGACATTTATCGTGATCTCTAAAACGTGGTTTACTACTAAGGTATCTTCTTCTGAGCTCTTTAATGAGTCTTCTTATATGGTTTATAAAAAAATATACATATAGTTTAAAAAGACTAAAAAATACGAAAACGAACAAAAAAATAAAAAATAATTTTGAATATAAAGTAGCCAGTATATGGGAACAGCGTTCCTTTCGAAATGTAAAAAAGCGTGAATTTTGTGGTGACCGCCATATTAGATTTAAAATGACGTCACACACAGAAATATAAACTAACACGTTACGGCTGTGTCGTGTAAAACCCTGTACGTGAGCGACCACACTAAAGGTAGCTTGTTTAAAAGGACAGCAATAGTGTGCAAGTGGGATACAAATTGCCGAACTGCCAGGGGTAGCTTCTTGAGTGCTAAGTCAATATCCGGGGGGCATAGATTTTATGCCAGGAACTTGAAACGACCCATTTGAAAAAGCCCCTCTTATTACACTGTTGAACAGAATCGATTTTAAAATTTCACCCAAGGAAACCCTTTATAGGGTAGGTGGAGGACATGAAGAGGAATCATAATCTGAAATTTTTAACAATTCGGTATTAAAAATAAAAAGTTATAAACAAAAAGCTGAATAATTTGAAAAATGAATTTTTTTGTTTTGTTTCGTTTTGTTATAAATTTTTGGTTCGTTTTGTCCGTTTTGTTATTATTTTTTGGTTGGTTTTGTCCGTTTTGTTACTATTTTTTGAGTTTTGTAAGCAGTAAAACCCAAAAATTTTTTGTTTAAAAAAATATTCAACAACGCTAAACATTTTAATTATTTGTTAGTAATAACTATGCCAAAAACCAAGTAAATCGAACAACTTTTTTTTCCGAAAATTTCAAACTTTAAACATTAATAACTTTTTATTTACTACACCGATTTGCATCAAACTTGGTAAAATATCATTTCTCGTTGACATGAACCAAGTCCACCAGGTCCCGAACTTGGGTGATATTCGCTGTTCAACAGTGTTATTTAAACATATTTTGGCCTGCACTACTAGCCCAGTTAACTCAAATACATCAGGAATTGTGGTACACTCAATCTGGCTTATAGCCATTCCGTGTTTAGTTTATATTTCTATGGCCACACAGCTTACTGTACTACTATAACTTGTCATACACTTTAATTTGATACCCATACCGAGTAAAAAAAAAGGTAATCCGCCATTTTGTGTTGGCCGCCATTTTGAATTTGGAATGACGCCACACAGCTAATTTATATTTGCCATACCCTTTCATTTGATACCCATATCGGGGGTCGGCAACACAATTGCAAAATTTGGCCGCCATATTGGTACTGCCATCTTGATTTTTTTACAAAATGGTCATTGATGCATTGTCACGCGAACTATACATATGTGCAACATTTGAAGTTGATCGGTTATATGCAAGTGGGTCAAAATCAAGTTGCAAGATTTGTCTTCATACAAGTGAAGCTAATATAAAGCGTATAAAAAAGTAGATGTCCATTAGCCACCGGTCTTTCGATAGGTGGAGGTGTCTTTACTGCTGTGAAAAATCGCTTAACTTCGAGACGAATCACGCTTCCTAATAATGGACCATTAATAGAACAACTTGGTGTGTCGGTCATTTTTGCTGAAATTGCCACATACTATATTCTTGCCAGCTATATTCCACATTTTTACAATCATTACGCTGAAAATATTTCATTGGCTAGTGATATCTGTGCTAAGGAGAATGTTATCTGCGTCATTATGGGTGATTTTAACCTGTTCCATATCAAATCGACCTCACCACCGATGGGATGACATTGGAATGATATTGAAATAAAATATTTTAGGTCCTTGAAGAACTGAACGTTCAATGAACGAAATATAAAAGCAAAATTTTAGCTGCGGAAGAGGTGACACCCCCGCTGATAATGTCACCTTTTACTAATTTGGGTGTGGCGAATTTAATAGAAATAAAACCAACACTCGAACTTGATTGAAAACTACCCCTAGGACAATCCTTATTACAAAAAATTGAGTATTTTGCACTTGCTTATGAAAACACCGCGCTAATTTTTTGTGTAGAAATATCCCTTACTGTAAGCTATTTTTGAGCCCAAAATCATCGGTGAATCGGAAGCCACCCCCACAACAACACCTAAACTTAAATTATTTTTTCTTACGCCCAAAATAAAGACTCACCACGCCAATTTTTGAAGAACATACACCTACTAGATATAAGACAATTTTAACCCCCTCTGGGCCTCGGAAACCACCCCCATCACTAGGGGGTGCGAACTAAATTATTTAATTTTATACCTAAACTACAATTTACTCCCCCAACAGGGCACTAAACACGTCCAATGATGCTTGACCTATGCAATCCAACGAGAACGGTCAATTGAGTGTGTTATTGGCACCCTTTATGATGGTCGCCCGTTTTCCGTTTTCTTCGTTCTATACAATTTTTTGCTCCCTTTAGTCTAGAAACTGTGTGAACGTACCCTGCCTTGCTTGGGAGCCATACAGGCGATTTCCCGAGGATAAATGAGCCATACGCATTTGTTCGCTATGCGTGCTAGTTACGGGCGCCGTGCAGACTAGTGCATGCCTGCTGCATGCTAGGAACGGGCGAGTTTTATTTTTACTCTGCTTCTTTTAAGGAAAGATCGTCAAAGCTTAACTATCGCAGGGCTGATTCAATCCGTAAATGCAGCTTTCGAAATTGTTGATTGACGAAATGTCCTGGATTCCCAAAGGAGCAGTCTAGAGCTAGACGATGTGTATAATGCATTTTTGACGATCCTTCACGACGCCATCTCGAGATTTGTTTCATTCTGCGGTACATCGTAGGGAGAATGGATGAAGACTATATTATTTTCTCGATGTTGAGCAGAGAATACAATTGTCTGTACAGATTTCTTTTCAAGCAATATATCGTGCCCATTGAAGCTGATATTAAAATGAACTCAATGGTTTTTTGGTTGGTCCTTTCTGGATACCAAGCGTTCTTCATCAACATCAACATTTTCATCTGGAAGTTTAGAGGAAAGTGAAGAGTTGTTTGCATCCTTTTTTAGCATCGTTTACAATCGAAATATAAATTACTGCCAACTTGTCTTATTTAGTAACAATGACGAAGTACTAACAAGGTTTGTGCAATCTGTCCGATAATGCTTTTTACGGAGATGATTTGATTTGTAATCTCCTACTGAGAAAGGTGCGCTATTAATCTAACTCTCCCATTGATGATGACTTTTATCAGTCTCTAAATCAAGGCAAATTCCTCGATTGTAAAGGTCGTTTACACGCAACGATTTGCTTGTGCCAATTGGCTTGCTCAAGTCAATTTGCACAAATGAATCGTTGCGTGTAAACCAAACGCAAATTTTTGTCTTGCGCAAGCCAAAAAGTTTGCCTTGTGCAAAATATGTGTTCTTAGAAAATCGGCTTGAGGTTGGTGTTTTTCATGAGCGTTTAAACGATGTTCAAGCCTTAGCTACAACCCTCAGCATGCCCTTGGGTGAATGGTGACGTTCGACCACCTGCTCTTCCGACCTTATCATATATATAAATATAATTGGAGTGTCTGTCTGTGATTTCAAAATAATTGTCATTTTCTAAGTTCATATGGTTATTTACACGATATTAACACGAAATCAAGTATTTTTAAAATTTTTGTTTGTCTGTATGTCTGTATGTCTGTATGTCTGTTTGTCCGGGCTAATCTCGGAAACGGCTTATTCGATTGCGATGGGACTTTGACTGGAAGATTCAGTATTTTCTTGGGCATGTTTTAGGCTATTTTTTTTACTAGGATCCGACTATCGGATCCGATTATCGGGCCCGATTACCGTGTTCGACTACCAGATTAGACCGAAAACTTGAACCTTGCAACTTGATTTTTAGCCACTTCCATATAACCGATCAACTTCAAATTTTGCACATATGTATAGTTCGCGTGACAATGCAATTTAACCATTTTTGGAAAAAAATCAACATGGCGGTTCCAAGGTGGCGGCCGAATTTTGCAATTGTGTTCCCGGACCCCCCGACATGGATATCAAATGAAAGAGTAAGACAAGTAGATTACAATAAGCTATGTGGGGTCATTCAAAATTCAAAATGGTGGCCAGCACAAAATGGCGGATTATTCTTCGGTATGGGCATCAAATGAAAGCGAGTATAATGCAGTAAGCGGTGTGCCGTCATTTTAAATATAATATGACGGTCACTACAAAGTGGTGGAAGACATATAATAGACTAAAAAGTAGAAAATAAAAAATATAGTCTAAAAAACTAAAAAATACGCTTTTATTTTAAAATAAACTAAAAAGTAAAAAATAATTTTGAATGTAAAGTTTTTATTGCTCCAGCCAGTATATAATAACAACCTAGCTACCTACGTACCAACAACGGCTAATCCGATTGCGATGGGGTTTTCACGGGAAGATTCAGTATTTTCTTGGGCATGTTTTAGGCTTCACTCGGTTCCGACTATTGATTCAGGCGGAAAACTTGATGCGATAACCGCAGAAAAGCCAGTGGAAACTTTTTTTATCATTCCAATTGTAAACCTCAAAGCTCGGAACGGTTAATCCGATTTTAGGACTTTAACGGGATGATTCAGAATCTTCTTAGGCGTTTAGCATACTTTTCACTATTATCCGACTGTCGGGTTAGACCGAAAACATGACTCGATAATCGAAGGAACGCGAATGAAATGCTGTCACGGCGAGATATTGTTCTTTCAATTTGCGGAAATACTGCGAAGATTATGGTTTGCCATCTCCGCAAATGATCGATAGGTCTGATGAAAATTAAAACAGAGAATATATCGAACTCAATAAACAAATGGGAACAAAATGTTGAGGACGCTATTGGGCAAGTTCCGCACAGGGTGAGGCACGTGTTCTGAATGTGATTGTTGTGCATGTAGCACACAATTTTTCCGATAGGTGGCACTCAACACCGCATTTTAAAAAAGTTCTAACACATTTTTTATAAGTAACTTTAAATTTTTTTATTTGTTTTATGTGGCAGTGCCAAGCTCAGGAATCACCCTTTGTACTACCAGTCCGTTGTCGTTTGCACGTCATGGCGCAATGTCTAGCAGGGAGCTTAGTAAGGGGGGAATAGGTTAAGGGTTATGGGGGTTCGGGGGGGTTGTTGAAGAAGGTGAGGATTAACCCTGCGTTTGAACTCTTGGATATTGTAGGAGGTCGGAAATACTGACTGTGAGAGATTATTCTATAGTCGAGTTGTGTGCCCTAAATTATGTTTTGCAAATTTGTTATTTTTTTCATTATACCTATTTCCTATCCCGGACTGTGCACACATTAGTTTTTTTATTAAAAGGCGTTGCAACGCACGCGGGTTTTTGCTAGTAATCAATATAATATAATAATCGTGTCAAATTAGCAAAAGAGTACCAATTGTTTTTAAGTAGAACCAAATGGCCTAATATTTTTGGGAATGTGTTCACTGGTGACTGGTTCATTTTCACTCAGTTTATTTGCACCAATTGACTTGCGCCAGTCGATTTGCACAAGCAGATCGTTGCGTGTAAACACTCCTTCATCAAAGGAGTAAAGTAAGGTATGCGCAGACGTACCGGTAGTACAGTGGTGCTGCGCGATTGAGCCTTGAAAGAAAAAAGGAAAAGTCGCGTTCAAAAGCTTTCTTTTGCAACGTATGAAATGCGCACCAACTGGTTGTGGCAAGGCAGGTTCATCAGTGCTGCAACTGCTTTTCTGCATATGCGATCAAATTTTTGACCATTTCCACCAGGCCCATACTCATCATATATTGATGGAATCTCCAATTCCTCAGTTAGCGCGCCATTTAGCAATACATAAGAGTGCTATTACCATGGGTTCTACATGCCTTTGGAATCAGCGTTTAAATTCTCCTCTTTGTTCTTGCAACAAACATGTTCTTACCACATACTTTTCACCAAAAACCTGGCGCGCCTGGTGTAGTGTTCGTTCTAGTACTTTTGCAGTTCACATACGAAATTTTTCTCCTAGGGTTCATTTTCCTGTCTGTGATCTATGATTTTTCTCTTTTGGGCTATTTATATTCTCAATCAACCGTATTGCGTTCAATCGTCAGCTTCCATTCATCATTGAACCAGTCATTTCCATCTCTACGACTTCTGCTTCAGATGGAGTCTGCCATGTTATTAACGACTCTATTTTAAAAGTGTGTGCAACTCTCGTTGATGTCCGGCATCTCATTTCCAAGATTATTTACTCTTTCCCGAGAGGATAACTCTTTCCCCGCTGAGACGGAGTTCTAAATGTCCTACAAATGTAATGTTATGTGTGGCTTTCGATAACATTAAAGAATTGATACTTTCAGTCGAGACATGCCGTAGCGTTATAGCCTCCTTAACATGTGGCTAAAATGTTTATAGTCATATCGTTGTTTAAGAGGTTAGGCGACTCTAGAAATTTCGTAAAATCGATGTTTTTTTTTAAATGGTCCCTTAGGACCTCAAAAATGGTGTCCCAAAAGATTATGGCCGGGAGAAATCTCGAAGTATTCGGTTTTCGTATTTTAGTACTAGGCCACCTGGTCAGCAGCTAGGGGGGAAGGTACTTTATGGGACTAGAGCAGGTATACGGCAGATGTTATTAAAATCATTTGTTAACTGACTAGTATAGACAAGTCTAGACTTATATTTTGTCTAGTTTCGTCTCACAAATAGTCGTCGAACGTCTGTTTCAGTCAGTTAGGCACAGCCAAGTATTCACGATTTTCTACTACCAAACCTTCTAACGCGTTTATCTCAAAACTGTAGTTTTTAAGTTTTCCGGACGCATAACTCAGGCAATTTTCAACCGATTCACTTGAAATTTAGAAATATATCTTTTTCTTTAGAAATACATCGCCTATGGAAGTACGTAGGATTTTTTTTTATGTTTCTTAGTTCATTTGTTATTAACAATTTTCTGACGATTTTTTAGGCAAATATTCCACTTTTCACTTTAGAAGTGCGCCATTTGGCCAAAAATCAATATATCGAAAAAATCGTGACAATGTATTTCTAAAGATACACTCAAAATTTCATGTGAATCGGTTGAAAATTGCCTGAGTTATGAGTCCGTCAGTGGACTCTGGAAAAACGGAGATGTTATCGCAAAAAAACACTGCACGGCCGCCATTTTGAACTGAATCGCGTCAAAAAAATTATTGTATACAATCATTGATATGTATGATAAACACCCTTTTTTGTAATCTCGAGTTATTTTGTAGTTTTTCTGAAAAAAAATCCGCAAAAAAGCCTGCTTTTCTGGCCGCTAGAGCGGCCTAACCCCTTAAGAACCGGTACTAATTCAAGTCCGATTTTTAGATAGAAAATGTATTTTCACTCTCAGAACCCGACATCAATGTTCCCAGACAAAGTATATACTTTAGATTCGTACCATTATCAGAACCGAAAGATGGATTGTAATATCTTTTTGTTCTTTGGTGAAGTATTGGTACCAAAAGTGCCGCGTCCACTTCAGTTAGCCTATTGCACTACACCCATATACCTCATATTTGTAGGAAAGGCAGTTTGAACAAGTTCAGCAGTCTGCCTAATAGCTTGTCGCTTAGACCTGACTGTTCGTGCTATCGCGGGCACTTACAGAGATCATGAAGGCAAACTCATCCTCCTTAAGGGGAGGTAGGACCCAAATGGCTAAAATCGGTAATTTCCATTAAAATTACGTGATTTTTTAATATTTTGTTTATGTTAATCCAAATCGTGAGAAAATTGTGCAAAATCCCACCAAAAATGAAAATTTTATCCCTTAAAAAAAAAAACGTAGAAAAAAGGGGTAAACGCGGCACCACATATTGAGCTCAGTTTTCAACCGAACTGCTTGAAATTTAACACAGTTCTTCTCCAATATATAATGGGTGAAATGGAAAATCAGCGTTTTAATTTTTTATTTTGTTTCGAAGTTATGCTTGCTTGAAATAAAAAGTGCTCAAAATACGCACTTTTTGGGCTATTTTTCAGTATTTTTTATATTCAAAGTGACGTAACTTTTTTTTGAATGAATTAATCAAAAATCTGATTTTCTATTTCATTTGGTATATATTGAAAACGAAGTGTATAAATTTTCAAAAGAATCCAATGAACCGTTCTCTTGATATCTGAATTCCCGTGTGAGAAAACACGAAAAATTTGTTTTCGAGATAATCGCGTTTAAAGTTCGGCAATGGTTTATTCGGCTCTTTTCAACTTTATTTCATTCTGTAGCATTATACAAAAATATATTTTTATTTTGCAATGCCTGGACCGTAAGTAATTAGTTTCAAAATTGTTGATGTATATAATAACAAATGATATCATTTATTACTACGAAGAAGTAATATTAGCACCTAAGTGAAGAAAAACTCATTCATGCCCGAGTCGCTCGCTAAACGTCAGAATTATAACGCTGTGCGGTATCGTACGAAATGTTAAAAAAACACGATGAATTATATTTATATTGAAATTTCAACTTTACTAACTTATAGTACAGGGTTGAAAGTATCAGAATCTAAAAATAAAAAAAATCGATTTTACGATTTTTCATGATTTTTGGGTCGCACCTCCCCTTAAGGCAAACCCTGCAGGTGGGGTGCTCCGCCATTCCTAAGTTGTAATTCGCGGCGCAGTCTCCGATAATCAAGGCAACAAGTGTCCAGACATAAAGCCAATAAGTGTCCTGACATCAAGCCAAGAATAGTCCTGAAATCCTTTCTACCGCGCCCCCACAATTCCTTAGCCGACCTACTTGTCCGATCTGCAAGGGCCCTTTTCACTAAAGTGGGGGGTGCGCCAATAGCCGGTTCCGGACCGATGAATACAATGTAGTTGGTTCATAGAAGTCCCATGAGTATGGTAGGAAAAAAAGGTCCATCTTGGCAAAGCTTCCATATGAGGTTGATAAGGCATTATGCAACTGGGTGCGCCCAGCAGGCCCGCCACATAAACTTGCGGGGCTCGGGGCTAAAATATGATTGAGCTTTAAGGAGATTGAAATTCCAAAAAATCTTTTACTGAAAAAAAATGTTTTTTAAAATCTGTGGTAAGAATAAGTTCGTTGAGAATGAACGGTCGGTTCCCGAATAGACCTAATGCCCCGGCTTTAGTTCAACAATATTCAATTCAACCCACATAAGTGGCTTCACCGGGTAAAGTCGAGTTCAGTGCTTGAAATTGTTGTTGCTTTTTCGCCAGAAGTCAGAAATGCAAAAGCTCCGTGGAATGTCATTCCACTATTCCAGTTGATTACTCTCTTTTGAGCGAGCTTTTACTTTCAAGCTTGATTTCATGTTCTGTTGGGCGAAATCAGGCTTTATTTTTCCTGACTTCAAAATTTGAAAATGTATGGGAACTCAGGCAAAAATTGAAGCTCAGTACACTAATTTGCTCGAACTTGCGCATTTCGGCCGGTGAAGCCGGGGTATAAAGTTACATAGCGCAGCTTTGAATGGAACAGGTCTTAAGGTAAAACCCCAATCAATATATGCTTGACTAGCTTTGGTGCTTTGCTTTGAGATATTAAATAAACCAATGCTTTGTTATGAGGCAAAACCAAATGCCCAAGCGACTAAGGCACAAGTTTCACATATAAAATCTGAAAAGCTCTGAAAAGCTCACCAAGTTCAAGCAAGCAAGCCTACATTGGGGTTTCACCTTTAGGCTTCTGGCTTTCAATCTTTTTTCGGGGCCCCATCTGACCTGAGGCCCGGGGCAATTCATCCAAGGTGCCCCCCATTATGGCGGGCCGGACGCCCAGAAGAGATCGTTAAACGACAGTGGAAAAACTACCTACTGCCATGAGGCTCTCAACGCGATAACTTTACATCTTGGTTTGGTAGGCTTTGAAGGGTGTGCTCCATCTCAGCTACTTCATTCGTTCTCCTCCTTTCCATTCAGAGTTAACAGCGTCACCACTTGATGGTGGATAGGGGGCGTCATATCCAAGCATCCGCAATCAGGTTGCACATCACTCCCCATAAGACTCGTGGGTTGTAATATAAAGAGTTAACATTTAAGGATAACAATATTAGTTACAGAAAAAACTGAGTAATATTAAGTAGAAAAATCGCTTTGTCCTATTCTATTTAAAATGAAACTTGTTCTTATTTCTTTCGAAATATTGGAACAAAACTTGAATTATTAAACCAACTGTCCCCATAAATTATCTTCACCTTTCAGCTTATAATTTGCTTTCTCACATTTTTTTTTCTAGACCAAAGTCAAAATTCAGTTTCAGGTTAGTCTCTAACATTCTCAAACTTCCTGCCCCATCCATAGAACAGTAAATCCACATTAGTAACATAAATTTTCCTACTTAACTGCAACAATTAAGGAAAAAAACGCTTTTTGGGGAATATGCAAAATATGTTTTTTTTCTTCCACACAATCACACGAAAAATAAATCGAAAATTTTAATTCTTAACTTTTAATCCGAGAAAACGAGTTAAATCCCAGAAGGAACCGGTCATTTGCATTCTCTTATCTTTAAGACTTTGTTTCACCACCGAAAGGCACAGACAAAAAAGAAGAGCTCAGCAACGACGATTGGTGATCTTCCAGCGCCAAAAAAATAAAAATAAAATAAAAATAAAATCAAGATCATTCAAATTTCGCGATTTTAGTTGACTGAACTCTGCGCGGGGTTTTAACGATATTTTTTCTTTTTTTTTCATTCTTAACCCGTTCACAAATGTATAATGCTCACGTTCAACAGTTTCTGTCTTCTCGAGAGCACAATAAACCGCATTTTTAAAGCTTTTTTTCAAATAATAACAATAAAAAACGCAACAAAAATCGAAACCCACAAAAAAAATGATCATCTGTGTTTTTGCGACTTTTTCGAGTATCGTAGAGACTCGGAAAGAGACTCATGACTCTTGTGGGTCCATAGTAATTTTTTTTCCTACTTTTTACTTATTAATTTCGTTTTATTTTTACTCATTTTGTGTTTTTTTTAAATAGTAGCCAATAACCTTAACAATGAACTTGTCGTTAATTGGGTTAGCGTGGACGAATGAATATGTTCAATTGTGAAAAGTTTTTTTTTACCATTTTTGCCGCTAAATCCGAGATTTGATGGCGTGCAGTCGTGGGTGAATGAGTTATTGCAACTTGTTAATAATATTTGTTTTTTTTGATATATAAAAGTGAAGAAAATGTAGAAAAAATGGTAATATTTATCGAAGCTAATTAATTGTTATTATACACAACGCGCTGTTTTGTGTTTTGTTAAAGCAATAAAAGTGCAATATTTTTTTTGGGTAAATTGTGATTTTGTGAGGTTTTTGTTTCGAGCAGTTCAAAGCCATACAAATGACGTCAATGTCGGTGAATATGGTCTTTTTTAAGGATTTAACATCGAAACTTAAAGGATATATTTTTCAAGTATGTATTTAACATTTTATCAATTTTTATTATTGTTTAAGAATAATTTAAACATTAGGGAAATTTTTGTAAATTTTTTTATCCATAAAAACTAAACTCCTAGATTTTTGATAACGTTCTCTTAGATCGGTTCTACACGTTCAACTTCAACACTTTTTCCTCTTTGGTTCGCATGTAACTTGCGAAAGGGAGAATCTTACCTCTTTCACAATTGCATGCGAGCGAAAGAGAAAAAGGTATTGAAGTTGAACGAAAAGTTGAACGTGTGGAACCGGTCTTATTGACCAATACTCAAATCATCAGTGACATTTCACAAATCACAGCAAAGTCATAAAGGCTAGGTGAGTCGCAGTTGTGACTTTTTCGTATTCTCGTGCGCCAGTTCAAGTTATGACAATCGCAGGCTTGTGATGACAAATAGAGCTGGTCTCAGGGATGACAAAATAATAATAATGGAAGAAATACCTTATTTGTAGAACATGCAAACTAACAAAACAAGTTTTTTTTAACACGACGTTTTATTTGTACTAAATTCAAAATAAAATTATACTTTCTCAGCAAACTAACAAAACATGGTTTTTTCACACGGGCGCACAGTGGGCTAGATAAGGAAAAAAGTGGACAAAAATATAATGAGCTGTCCCGTACATTCGAAATTTAGGTTTCAGGGGTTTTTCACATGGCTGATCACGAATCCGTAACGGTTTAGCCACTAGGACGTTTTGAAGTTTTTTTTTGCTAGAGTTTTACATATCACCCTGTATTTGTGTAACCGTATAACCTATTTTCATGAATAAGGTATCAGTATACGCAGAATACTCCAACCTATCTAAAACTGTAAAAGTGGCGGTTCCACCTTACCAACTTCCAGAGTTATGAGTTGTCAAAGTTAAAATTTTGGGTTTTTTAACTAAAATTTCAACTTAAACTACCTTTTTCTCCAAAAAATACATAGTTAACCTATACTTTTTTTTCCAAAATTGGAAAGCTTGAAGTATTTCCTATGAATAATGTCCAGATAATTTTTATGCTACGGCCTTTACTTTTGAAGTTATAAACAATTTTGAAGTTCAAATTGGCCTTATTTGGTACTTTTTTAGTACTTTTTCACCAATTTTAACATCGTATAAAATATGAATTGGCAAGTCTTGGCACCCAAATCTTTCGAATTCTCATTGCATAAAGTATTTCCTACGAAACCACCTTAAAACTATCCCGGGGGTTAGTGGGGGTTAAACTATTTTTACAGTTGAAGGTCAATGAAGTTTTTAAAAAAAAATTTTTTTCGTGGTTTTTGATCGTTCTTTTACATTAGCATGGATTATTATTTAATAACGGCAAAACACATAGAATATTCTACATACCTTCAATATCACCCTCCATTGAACGGAATTAATATTACAGACTTAAATACAAACTTATTGGTAATTTAGTTAAGAAATGTTTTTCGCAGCGAAGACACGCAAATGCAGATATGTCGAAAGTACCTAACTTCGGAATGCCTTGGAGCCGCAGGCTTTAAAGCTACTCGCCCCATCTTTCGGTAAAACATGAAGGGGATCCCCCTCTTTAAGATAGTTCCTAGAAAAAGGCATTTAAAAACAATTTTTTTTTTGAATTTTGTCCACTTTTTTTTAGAATCTAGCCCACTGTGGGGCGTCCGGGTTGGTCCTTTAAGGGCATTTAAATTCCCCGCCAAATCAGCCCAAAGATTTTGTATCCGCTTCGGGTTGATGGGGTCATTTTTATTTTGTCGAATTTCTGGATGATTCCGGCAAAATTCGAGGAAATACTCAAGCTGCTCTGGAGAGGTTCTCTGGTACGACTTTTTTCCTTCTCAAAAGACTTAAAAATATTATAAACAGTCAAATTGAAACCCTATTTCCAGTTTGGCGCGCGCTTAATGATTGACATTTCACATAAGAATTTCACAACGTTTGACATTTCACATTTCCCCAACAATTGTGGTGGAATTCTAGTGATGAATGTTGTGATTTTTCACTGAGAATGAGAAACAGCTGATTTGTCACAAGATTCGTCTCAAGATTGATGTTTTCATATTTGCTTATGACTTATGACCCGTCACAAGTGCTGAAGAAATGTGACTCACCTTTGGCGAAAACTCAGCAAAATTTATTTTAAAACCAATACATAAGAAATATAAAAAAAAACATTTGCAAGCACAAAGGTAACTCAAATTTTTTTAATTCTAATAATTTTTTTTCCATCATTCAAATAATATAAATGTATAGGAGGTCCTTCAAATTTTGTAATATTAAAAATTAGTTGTTTTTCTAATACATTGTTGATTACATACGATTGTAAATTAGAATTCTTGTACTTCCCATTGCTTGCAGTTGTGTTTAATATATTCTCCAGTGGTGTTCTGGTTTGATGAGTAAAACTTCCACAACTTTCTAATGACAACCCAGGTTCTGGGCTCTTCAGTTATTCCACCTTTCACAATATGAACGTGATAACGTCTCGGCCTAAAAATGTAAAGTCATTAAAAGCTTACAGTTGATATAATGCTACATACTACCGTTATTATTTTCCACTGGGAAAGTTTTTCTCCTTATTCCCATTTCTGGTTTTTGGGAAGATATCATTCAATTCCGATTCTCTTGTACTCTCTAAAAACCAACCAGTGACTATTCACTGGTTTCCAGTGAAAATTCACTGGTTGAACCATTGCTCAGTCACCCAATAAGAAACAGTGAAATTTCACTGGTTGAATCAGTGAAATTTAAGTATAAAAAGAAAAAAGCTTTTTTCTAACGCGAGTGTCGTTTTCCCAAGCGGGCCCCCATCAAAGCACTGAAATGCTGTTTGCGGCTTGCCCTCTGTGATCAATCGAGAGCCGGTTTATTGAGTATGCTAAATGCAACCCTTCACAGCCATGGAGATAATAGAATATGAGTCACATATAATTTTCACTGGTTAAACCAATGGAATTAAAATTCACTGGTTAAATCAGAGATTTTTACTAATTCATTTTTAGAGAGAACTTTTCACTGGTTTAATCAGTAAACAGACGCAAATGCCCTGGTTTTCTAGTGAAACTATTTTTTACTTTATTTTGGTTCATTTTTAGAGAGTAATCGAAGACTTTCGAGGTCTAATTTGTACGCTGTAAAAATAAGTTAATGATTAATTAATTGCTGATGTAGCAACCACGATGACAGTAGTAAGTAGCAATCAAATCATAGATTGCTAATTAAAATAGTAGCATTTAAGATAATTAGAGTATAATACTTACACTTTAACAACTTGTATAGCTCTGCATCAAATCCAAATTTTTCAAAAATCAATTTTTTCATTTCCGCACCTTCTTCATTAATTTCGAGTTCTTCTATACTTTCACTATTTAACACAAATTCACTCTACACAATAAACTATGTTATTTGTTTCTATTTTTCGATGAAACTCGACTAGTTCTGGTAGCGTCCAAACAAATAATGAACAAAATTGTGAAATTCTTATATTTTTTACGGTATGTGTATGAGACTCTCATTTTAATTTAATAAGATTCCTATAAGAATAATGTAAACTTCTGGAGTGAGTCACACCTGTTACTAGACGGTCTTGTTTATTTAACAAGAATCTTATAAAGATAAAGGGATATGTCCCGATAATTTCATTGGCGCGTATTTGAAAAAGTAAAAGGGCCGATCTTATTGGAATAACAAGAAAAAGCGGGATAATTTAATAGGAATCTTTTTAAATATACTAGATTTTGTACTGTTAACCTGACAAGATGAGTTACAGGATATTTTTTCCTGAGTGTATATACAGACGATGAATCCAACTGCCCTTTTAACTGTTGCTCAATAGCAATCACTTCTATTCTCTCTTGATCAAAAAAATCTATAATCTAACCAAATTTTACACGGCAGGCTGTGTGGCTTTAGATCAAAGAAGTCTACTTGTTGTGTGTTTAACCGAGCATCTCAATCAAAGCATTCATCGCTTCAGTGAGTCTGGTTTAGTTGTATTTTCAAGGCTTTTAACAGAGTATGGCACCCTACTCTGCTGACTAAACATCATCCCTTTTGGCCGTTCAGTCAAGGTAGTATCTATTGAATGGCGTCGAATCTAAACCATCTAAACCATTTCGGCCAATCTTCACTGGGGATCAATCTACCAGCCGCACTTGTCCTAATCTATATTATTGATCTGCTTTCAATCACATCCAATCTACTCCACAGCTTCGCTGATGACAGTACTCCGTGCGATTCCTATGCTACGACTGTAACGACTTCAGTCGTGCGGCGCCAGACGCTCCTTAGGAAATGGTTCCATTTACTTCCATTACAACGAGTCAGTTTTTCCAGCCGCGCCAGGCTGGATAGTTGGATAGTTGATAGGATAGGAATCGCACCTTAAGGTTCATTGACATCTACTCGAGCAGTCTCCACACCCCTTCTAACCTGTCCTTTTCTCTTCTTCTCTTCAAACTGAGCTTACTACTAGACAATGCACCATGATCTGAACGACTTGACAAACTGATGAAAAAATGGTGACTCTTGAGCTTGGTTTTTACCGATTAAAAAAAAAGTTTTGGATACTTCGGCGCTATTTTGTACAAAACGTACCTTGTACTGCAATCCCACACGGCCAGTCAGATATCCCACCAACAGCCTAAGGTCCGCCAAGTCTCTTATTAGCTCTTTAGCCTCTCTAAGACTTGGGCCTGACTCCCAATAAGCTAGGTTCAGTCCCTTAACTCGGTCTTTTATCAGACCTGGAGGTGGACCATGAGATACCACAGAATTTTTCTGGGCCCTTGACCAGGGTCTGAGATTACCTTCATCGCAACTTCAGGCCATGTCCGCATAGCTCAAGTAATGGAGAGGCAAGCAGGCTACTGCACTTCAAGCTTGTCTTCACCTATTTGGCCTTGGGTCACCAGTCCACTTAAGCATTCCACTCCCAGATGACAGGAGTCTTACTATTCAACTGTCGTACCCTGCTTACAAACAGCACCTAGGTCCAATTTGTGAAGTTTGGAAACCCAATTTGGCCTTATTTGGTTTGATTCATATCGCCTCCGTGGCACCCCATATTTGAACTAATCGGAGTGTTGTTCTCAAGACCTCTGCACTGGTCAAGTTAAACTTCTCCAACACAATGATGAGAAGATCATCTGCAAAACCGATGACATCAAAATTAGATTTGTGTAGCCAGACCAGAGTAACAGAGACAGAATTCCACCCTGAGAGCACCCTGATAGCGTTAACACTAATGGTGGAGTCACCCAGGTTAGAAGAAATATCTCGACCTACAAACACGGCATTGATCCACTGAATTGTGTGGCCAGTGCTCTAGAAATAGAATCATAGCCAGTGTTATCGAAAGCACCTTCGATGTTAAGCAACGCACATAAGGCAGTTCCCTCAGCGAGGAGGGCTTTCTCGATTTTGCTGACTAGATTGCGAAAAGCAACCTCCGTTGATTTCCTCTCTGAACTGAGAGCTATGTAGGCGAAGGGAGAGCTCCAGCTTGCACCTGATGTGAAGGTCCAGCACCCTTTCCATCTTTTTTAAAAGAGAAAAGGTTAACCTGATTGGTCATCTTCTCCCCGGGATTTGTAGGGTTGAAAGGACGCCACGGTCCATTTAAACTTGTGCCGGTCGAAGATGTTCCCAGAGAGAATTCATCTGAAATAGTCCTATGACTGTATCCAGAATCCAAGGTTTCTGGGGAGAGTTGATTCTGGAAAGCGCACGCTGAGCAGGCACCTTAAGGTTTCTTCCTGGTTAGACGTGTATGAGCGATCCTATTTTTGAAGAAGCCTCATTCCTTTGGAGGAGTTCTTGGAGAGGTGCTTTTGGTGTCTAGTTTCCTCTGATGCAATCTGCAGGCTCTCACAATGCTTCCTACTGGCATTCCTTGTGAGTCGTCTCAGCTCGTTGTAGGCTGTAAAAGTAAACCTGTAATCTTCCCATTGACCATTATGTTTCGCTCTATTTAACAATCTCCTCACTTTCCTACGCTTTGTAGCAAGTCAGTCATTCCACCAGGGCAGGTGGGACGAAGAGCTGGTATTGCTGTCATGGTAGGAGGTCAACACCTCAGTGAGCTGCGTGGCAGCCGTTTCCAGTTCACACACTGAGCTTATAGCAGAGACGAGCAAGTCTGATTTCAAGACGACGAGCTCCTGAAACTTAAACCAGTTGCTTTTTTTAGGAACCAGGGAGAAGCGCGTGTATGTGCGAGATCCGCAATGTCGAAGCTGATGTACAGATGGTCTGACAGTGAGGCCTCGTACAGGACATGCCACTTTTGGAGGTCTGTCGGAGAGTAGCTTGCTAGTGAGGGTGAGGTTCATAATCTTCTCCTTACCAGTAGTGGCAAATGTGTGTTAGCATCCCTACCCACCCAGATGGGAAAAGAAGAACCCATTCCAGAAGAATTGATTCTGAATGCGTTCCGAAGGAACCAATTGATTCCTTTTTTGATTCTGGAGAATGCAGAAGGGAATCGAACGTATTCCCAGTTCGTTGCCCAGTTGGGAACACAATGTCTTCAGCATGGATTCAGAATTGATTCCAGTACATTGGAAGTGGTTCCAGTTCTGATTCAAAGACATGTAGAGAACCGATTCTTTTTGCATTGGGATGTCATAAGACGGAACCAATTCATTCCTCTCTGCATTCCCTAGAATCGGTTCGGAATTGATTCCTTAGAATTGATTGGAAACTTTTTGGAGTGAAAACTTCTATAGACACGTTGGGCACTTTTTGGCCCGGGGAAAAAACTAAAAACTCGCGTCACGCTACCGCACCAAAATGCTACGTTTTTGCGTACCATGTGAGAAAACATTTTACCTTTGGGGGTTTTCGTTGTATTAAGTGTTATCTATTATTATACTATATTATTATGTATTCTTATGTATGATTATGTACTATGGATTATTATGTATTTTTTAATGGTTTTATTTTGCTTAACCTTGTATATTTGTTTGGTTCAAATCTTGCGAAAGCTTTTTCAACTACTTCTATTAAACCGATTTTTATGAAACTTTGCACATACATTGAGTTCACGTTACAATGCAATCTGACAATCTGCAATTGTGTTCCGATTCCATTGAAAATCGGTATCGGGAGGTTTTTATGAGGACGAATAACGAATCTGTGGTCAAAATTTGAAAATTCAAAATTCAAAAGCGGCGCCAATATGGCGGATGAATTTGGCAAATGTGTTCTGAATCCATTGAAAATCGGTATCGGGGGTTTTTAAAGTTACAAATGGCGAATCTGTGGTGGCATATTTCAAATTCCCGATGGAACATACATAGACAAAATTTATTGACCCTTATCCTCCTGTAATATTAAGATTGAATTGGAAATACAGCACACCAGTTGTTTTTACGCTTATCAAAGAATTGCGAATATATACATTCGATTCCCTTCTGCATTCTCCACAATCAGAAAAGGAATCAATTGGTTCCTTTGAAATGCATTCTGAATCAATTCTTCTGGAATGGGTTCTTCTTTTCCCAACTGGGTATTTGCAAGATTCATGTTATTCATATAGCCCTCGCCATAAAGTAAGGGAAATGAGAAGAAGTGAAATTGTGATTGAGAATATAAATGAGCTGGTTATTTGCGTTTTATACGAGTTTGCTCACTTGTGGGCACTGGAGACTCAGTCCGCATGGAAACAGCGATTTTTAGTTTACCTTATTTTATGGCGCGAGCTCTAACAAGAAATTCTAGGAGACACTCACCTCTCACGTTTACATGAGTTTGTTTCAGTATAGTATCACCTGCCTGTTTCTGACACAAAGTAACAATAATAAACCGTAAGGTATTATTTTCTCCACCCACTGTTGCATCAAAAACGACGGAATTTTTTTTAACAATACAAACTGCGTCCATAAAAAAATGCAATCTTAAACCGAACCTAGAATAAGTTTGTAAATATTTTTTTACAATGCCAATCTCACAACAATGTTTCTTTGGTTGCTAGACTTTTTTTCCATTAAACCATTCAAGTTATTCACAAAATTATAAAGATGCCCTTGAAGAAACTAGCACTTTTCCTTTTATGTAAACACGTTTTGCGAGTATTTTTTATCTTAATCGATTGTTACATCACTAGTAGTGCCGCAGTGCAATTGTTTTCTTGTTTTATTTTTATTTATATATTTTTTAATTACAAATAAAATGAATTAAAATTAAAATATTCACACCGCGCCGGCAAATTCCCCTTGAAAAATGGTCCCAGCCCTCAGGTGTTATTACGTGATTTTTTTTTACCTGGAAGTTTTTCAACGATTATGAAAAAAAGAATTTCATTTATTTATTTATAGTTTCAAAGAAAATTCACGTTCTTTTTTTGCAATTATTTTTCTCGTTTTTTTTTGTTGCCAGAATTAAAAATACGGATAATAAATATTTTGAACTTCACACAGGGAGCAAAAAAAAAAACAGAAATATTTCAGAAAAAAAAGTTAAAAATTGTGAACGTGTCCAACTGGTCGGTTTATGGTCTGCAGTTTATTTATGGCGACGGCAATAAAATTAGCCGATGGGCACAGGTTAAAGAAAATGCAGTATTTTTTTTTTAAAAACAGAATTACTAAGAAAAATTATTTGTATCCTACGTAGAAACCGGAAATTGCTGCTATTTAGAGGCGCCAATCTTTGAACTGTTTCTAAAGTAGTTGTTATACTCGCATACAGTATATGATGTTGTAAAGTGTCTTATAGAGTCAAATGGGATGTGGTTTTTTTGTTGGAGAATTATTTTTTATGACAAGTGGCGACATCGAAGGCAGAACCAGAAATCTTAGGTTCAGGTAACATATCGCTTTTTTCAACACTTTATAGGGCACTGGTGCAGTTGCTGTACTTCGTTCTTTTATTGTCGCCTAGGAATATTTCCTCTCTAACACGAGTAAAATAATTTATGTGATGGAAGTTTCCCGGCGGATGAGAGTTTTCCTGACTGGACGGAGGCAAAATTTTACACAATTTCCGCATCGTGGAAATAAATCAATGAAAAAATTGCCTTAGTCAATCACGGCAGCTTCCATTGAAAATAATAAAAAAAACACATTGCTGCTGCCAGTGCTGCTATTTTGTTGCTACAAACTCCTGTACATAATGTTTTGTTGTTGTTTAACTGACTGTGGTAGATGGTTCAAAGCCTTAATGTGAAATTTAGGAACCTTATGTAGAGAGCTCTGTCAAGTTTTCCAAAACGTAGCTGCAAACTTTGTTTCTCGATCGTCTACCCACAACATAAATTTTTGGGTATCTACACTGGTATTCCTTCAACTATTATCGAAGCAGTTGTACATCATAATCTAGCTCTAGACTGGTATTCCTTCATCACGAGTACCTTTCTTGTCTTTACACGGTGTGTGCCAACCAAGCCAATAAGCAGAAGCTCATTGCCTATGTGTTACATTTTCACACCAACATTTCCTGGAGAAGATGTTACTAAACTTCACTCTTGTCCTTTCTATACCTCTCTCCTAAAAATTCGGTTCGGTATCAGTTGGAAGAATCCCTGTGTAGATACCTTCATTGTGTGGAATAACCAGCTTGGCAGCGTGGTCTCCTTTGGACCAATCTCAGAAAGCAAATCCGCTCATTCAATGGACGCAGTGTTTTTCAGGATTCGCGATGCATGTAGATGTCTCACAGAGCCTGACCTTAATAAACCCACTGGCCCTGATGCTCTCACGTGAATTCACGGTGTGAGTGTGGAGCCGCCTCAAGGCTTTTAACCGAGTATGGCATCCTGCCGTCGAATCAAGGTAGTATTGGACAGCGTCGAACGTGAACCGCACACCATCTTGGCTGGTGTCCCCCAGAGGTGAATTCGATTACCTGCTCTTTTCGTGCTCTATCAACAGGTACATTGAACTCATTCTAGCCACAAGGAGTACTGTCTCATCCCTACTAACATTATAAATGCGAAAGTAACTCCGTCTGTCTGTCTGTTACGCTTTCACGCCTAAACCGCTGAACCGATTTTGATAAAATTTGGTACAGAGATAGATTATACCTTGGAGAAGGACATAGGCATGAAGGGGTTGAAATAGGGGATCAAAGTTTGTATGGAAGTCCATCATTATTGCGTTATTAATGCCACCCACCATTTGAAACCGATCAACTTTAAATTTTGCACATATGCGTAGTTTTTTTGACAATGCAATGTGACCATTTTGTACAAAAATAAAGATGGCGGTTCCAAGATGGCGACCGATTTTTACATTTGTCTTCCTCCATATATCAAATGAAACGGTATGACAGGTAGAATACAATTAGCGGTGTAGCATCATTCCAAATTCAAAATGGCGGAAAACATATAATAGACTAAAAATAGAAAATATAACCGATCAACTTCAAATTTTGCACATATGCGTAGTTTGCTTAACAATGTAATATGAACATTCCAAGATGGCGGCCGATTTTTGCATTTGTGTTCCCCGACGTGGGTTTCAAATGAAAGAGTATGACAGGTAGAACACAATTAGCGGTGTGCCGTCATTCCAAATTTTAAATGGCACCCAAAACAAAATGACGCAAGGCATAAAATATACTTAAAAGTAGAAGATATAACCGATCAACTTCATACTTTGCACATACGCATAGTTCGCCGGACCATTTAGTAAAAAAATCAAGATGGCGTTTCCAAAATGAAGGCCGATTTTTGCAATTGTATTCCCCGACCCGCTCACATGGGTATCAAATGGAAGGGCATGACAGGTAGAATACAATTAGTTGTGTGGCGTCATTCCAAATGCAAAATGGCGGATTACTTTTTTCTTCACAACCCTCTCAGTATGGGTATCAAATGAAAGGATTTGACAATTATAATATACTAATCTGTATGACGTCATTTTAAATCAAATATGCCGGCCACCACAAAATGGCGGAAGACATATACTTAATATACTAAAGTAGAAAATAAAGTGTATGTTATATATTTTATCAAATCAATATAAATAAATATATGGCTTCATTGCCTATTGTATATATTTTAAGACAATCGTTTTTCAGGAGTAAAAGACATAAATTTCTTCTTCCACGGTCTATACTCTACAAGCCCTGTATTTGGCCCAGCCTAGAGAACATCTCATTTATCTGGGCTGGCGCCTTGGAAACCACTTTAGTGTGGATTGACAAGGTGTGAAATCGCGCTATCATAATCATCGGAGATGGCACTTTTTGAGACTCTATTGACTCATTGAGCCACTGCAGAAATGTCCTTGTCAAAATTGCAGTGAAATCATCGCCCTCTTGCTTGCACGGCAATATTTTTCCCGCAACACAAGGCAACCCAAGCGGGCGCTCGGTTCATCGTCTCACCCTTTAGTCCCCTTTTCCCGCACACTATGGACTACTATAGAAGTTCGTTTATAAATATACCAATCTGGCTGTGAAAGAATCTCCCACAAGTTTGCCTTGTGTATTCTTAGAAAATCAGCTTGAGGTTGGTGTTTTGGCATGAGCGTTTAAACGATGTTCAAGCTTCAGCTACAACCTTCAGCAAGCGCTTGGGTGAATGGTGACGGCTCCTCCGACCTTATCATAATCAATATAATATAATAATCGTGTCAAATTAGCAAAAGGGTACCAACTGTTTTTAAGTAGAACCAAACGGCCTATTTTTTTTGAGAAAGTGTTCACAAACACTTATAGGCCAATTCTCAAATCATCAGCGACATATCACAAATCGCAACAAAGTCATAAAAGCGTGGTCAGTAGCAGTTGTGACTTTTTCGTATTCTCGTGCGCCAGTCTCAAGTTATGACAATCGCAGACTTGTGATGGCATATAGAACTGGTCACAGGGATGGCAAATTAATAATAATGCAAGAAATACACTATTTGTAGAACATGCAAACTAATAAAACATAGTTTTTTTTCACACATTTGTACTAAATTCAAAATATTCAAAATAAAATATACTTTCACAGCAAACTAACAAAACATGGTTTTTTTCACACGGGTGACCGTGTGGACCTTTTAAGGGCATTTAAATTTCCAGCCAAATCAGCCCAAAAATTTTGTATCCCCTTCGGGTTGGTGGTTTCATTTTTATTTTGTCGAATTTCTGGATGATTCCGGCAAAATTCGAGGAAATACTCAAGCTGCTCTGGAGAGGTTCTCTGGTACGAATTTTTTCCTTCTGTAAAGACTTAAAAAATAATATACAAATGGTCAAATTTCATACTATTTACAGAAAAATTTACCTGCTTTGCTTCCTTGTTGGAGCGCGTTTAATGATTGCCATTTTACATAAGAATTTCACAACATTTGACATTTCACATGCCCACCACAATTGTGGTGGAATTCTAGTGATGAATGGTGTGATTTTTCACTGAGAATCGGAAACAGCTGGTTTGTCACAAGATTCGTCTCAAGATTAATATTTTCATATTTGCTTATGACTTATCACCCGTCACAACTAAGAATTGGCCTATTAGGCTACGTTCAGATGGTGATTTTTTTCCGTATACCGTATACCGGATTTTATCGAATAGAACAGTAGCAATGATAATTACATTAGTATGTTCCCACTATGCCCATGCGGGAAAATCCCGTATTCGTGAAATTTGTTTTTCCGCATACCGTACGAACTTGCCACTAAAATTCGATAAATCTCTTATGTATTTTATAGAATACGTGATGAAGTAGCCTTTAGTTTTATATTGCGTCGTTCACATGGATGAAATTTTCCCGAATCTCGAACTTTTTTGTTCTAGGTCTAGGCTGTTCTACGAACTCGTTGCTCGAATTTTAATTGTCAGTTAAATCTTGTCAAGATGGAAGGCCATTTTCCGAATTCCAATTTTCCTCCGAATTATTTATTTCCCTCCTAGAAGAAAGGCCTAATTTGTGGACATTTATAAAAATAAAGTTGCTACACAAAATTCTTGGATCCATGATGACGACTGGGCTACCGTGGGTAAAATCAGATTTACGTGAAAAAATCGAATCGAATAGTCCCGTGTGAAGAGCCGTCCTCGTATTCGATAAAACCGTATACGTGAAAAGCTCGAATCGAATAGTCGCCGTCTGAACGTAGGCTTATTGTTCAATTGTTATATGGTGTGAGGGTATGCAAATAGTTTACTGGTGACTGGTTCATTGTCACCAATTGGCACCAATTGATATGCGCCAATCAATTTGCACAAGCAGATCGTTGCGTGTAAACCGACCTTTACAACATCCAAGAGCTCAAACGTAATGGTGCGTCCACAGGACGCAAAGTTGTTGGCGCAAATCTTGCTTTGTCGCTTTTTTACGACCATGAAAATCAGACCCAAATTTTTTCTCAGGGCCGGGAATCATTTTTACGACTGCTTTGGTGACGTCATTACGTTCGCGACCCTGAAAAATTACAAAAAATTCATTGGAATTCGGTTTGCGCAAATCTGTTTTACGTCGTGTGGACGGCCAATAAGATTCAGTGCTTCAACAACGCCTGGGAAGTAC
The DNA here is from genome assembly GCA_963855945.1 of Thereva nobilitata. Lineage (NCBI taxonomy): Eukaryota > Metazoa > Arthropoda > Insecta > Diptera > Therevidae > Thereva > Thereva nobilitata. The sequence goes on along the minus strand of OY979694.1, from coordinate 42,400,344 downwards.
GGATGGCTCCCGTGATGGAAAGGCAGACCATTCTTTAGCGCCGTTCTTTGCCAACTTTTATGCGCCGTTCTATGCCACCAAACTAAAGTCTCGGTAAGTTACCATGGGCCTAATGATAGTGGTGTATATTCAGCACATTGCTTTCGGTTGTAGAACCCATGTGGATCCACCAGCTCTGCGCAGGCGCATAAGGTTAGGTGTGCCCTGCTCATCATAGCATCCTTGTGATGGTTCTAGTTGAGCTTGGCAATCATCGTCACCCCTAACTAAGTTGCTTGATGTGAAACGGCTATAGTTCTGCCTGCAAGGTTGGAAACTTCGTTCATTTTTGCATTAGTGCACTCTTCAGAATAAATTTTACGTCATTAAACAAAAATCTACAATCTCGAACCATTGCACAACAAAACCCCCAACTATAAATAAAGCTTGTCCCGATAAAACTTTTATCAAAAGTGCACATGAATGTAACTTCGGCATATCACAAAAAATGTATTTCATAACATCACTCAAAGCAGATAGCTTCTCTCCCCGTCAGCGTTGCAAGTTCATGGACATGGACGCAATCGTGCTGATCTATTTTTTATTTTTTTGCTCTGCGCAGTCGTTTTAGCCCATCAAGATCACGCATGGGCACTGCAGACCATGCGGAGGCTCCTCGCTAGTAAATAGAGTTGGGGGGGGATTCATGTGGAGCCGCCGATGAGTGATGCCGGAAACACTAAACGATGCTTGGTAACTTTTATTTTCTGCTAAATTTAATGCAAATTCCCGAAGCTTGACCACCACGTTGTTTGTTGTTAAGTACCGTCTGTGGCTGCACGGCTCTAAATAAGGAAAGCATGCCGAAAAGTAACACAGCGACTTCCTTCATCATGGCGGCGGGGGATACTGTCGAAAAGACACCCAAGAAGACCTAAACAATTACCGCGGTTGTTGTTGCTGTTTTTGCTTTTGTAATGTTCCAGTGAAACCTTTTACGCCTCCTTAACGCTCGATAATAAAGTGACTATAACTTTCTCCTATGGTCGAGCCCCGTCCCGTCGAACGTGCATGTAATTGGATTTTCTCTCATTACAAAAAAAAATAATACCGAGTAATAACTGGCAGTTTTGTAGCGATAATGCCGACTTTGGATCGAGACTCGAACTTTATATCTGCACCAAACTCACTTTAGGTGGAATTCACTACTAGACTGTGGTCAGGCATTCACATTTCTGTTTTCATCTCGATAACTAATCAATACCGTGATTTGCCTGCGATGTATGGCAACTAAGTAGAAATTTGGTGGCTTTGGTTGGCCATGCTACAATGAAAATCGAAATCCGGTGACTAAGAATTAATTTTCCGCTGATGTAAACAGAATTAAATCTTTTTTTTTATTGTTGTAATAGACACGCAATTTTGCGGCTCTTCGTTGGTGGTATTCTGCTGTGTCATTGAGTTTTCTGTACTTTATTTTGGGGGTGATTCTCGTCGGTTTAGTGGTCTACTGGAAAATTGAGTGTGACACATTGAAAATAGTCCATGTGTGCTAGAAGGTTTTGCACAGTTCACCTTCTAGCAAATCCAATTTAGTAATAATATTAACGGAAATTAGATTTATTTATTTTTTTTCGCTGATGGTTTTTACTGTTTGAATGTAACATTGGCTTTGTGATTTAAATTAAATCGTTTTTTTTTATGAAAGAAAAATAGTGTCACAGAAAGGAGGAATAACGCGTGAGGACGACCCAACCCAACTTCACTATGGTTTCACCATAATATATTGATTTTTTGTTCTAATTTTTATCAGTAATATTGCTACCGATATTACTCAAGATTAAACCATGTGTTCTTTTTGATTTGACTACCTTTTATATTAGTGAACTTACCTACAGCGTTGCCAACTCTACTTCTTTTTGTGTAGATCTACGTATTTTAAGCCTTTCCGGCAAACCTACGAACATCGAACTCTAAATCTACGTATTTTCAATTAAATTTACAAAAAAAAAATATATTGTTTGGAAGTAAAAATTTAACGATTTCTTAAAAATTCTGTTCATGTAATTTGGAGAAATATCGAAATCATAGTCTGGCAGCCCATAATATCACAACTGAACTCACCACAGTATCACTGTCAACGCATCTTTCTTATTTCATTAATGGAAGTAAACATGGAAAGTAGTGACGAAGAAAACGTAACTCCAATAAAGAAAAGAAAAATACATTACGATCAAAAATATTCCATTTTGTGGGAAGAAGACCTCAAGTACAAAGGTTGGGCTCAGAAAAGTAGTAAAGGAGAAGGTAAATATCCAGATTAGCTTACCCCTCTCCGATTTTGATGAAATTTTCAAACAATGTACAGTTAAGTATGCATAAATCAACTGTGTTTATAAAAAGTGTCACTCAAGTCCCGTTTCGCTGTAATTCCACTTCAAAGTACCGTATTTCGAATAATTGAACAGGCGATAACTCCTATATTATTTCACCAATATTGATGAAATTTTCACATATTATATATTTTGAAGTGGACAATTTATTAAAAATTGGCACTCATGCACCGTTATCTTTTTATTTAACTTGAAAGTACTAAAATATCAAAAAGGCAATAATTGTCAAACAGAACCATCTTTTTTTACGAAATGTATATATAAAGCACATATTTGTCTGGAGAATAAAGTGGATTTAAAAAAATTACTTACTATGTCCAACAAATTTAACTGAGTTAGACCGTGAGTGGCGAAAATTAAGGAATACAAATCTCTCGTTTGCTCAGGACCAAAATATTGAAGTTGAACAATTTTGGCTTTACATTTCGAAAATTAAAAGAGGAGACGGGACGTAATGTTTCCATTACTATCAAATTTTGTAAAAATCCTACTTTGCTTGCCACATAGCAGTGCCAATGTCGAAAGACTCTTTTCATCAATTAATTTGATGAAAAATAAAGCTAGAAACAGACTGAACACAGAAACTCTAACCGGTTTACTGCATACGAAAAGCGCACTAAAAAAGAATTCTGAGCCCACAGAAGATCAAATAAAATTATTCAATACCAATATGTACAAATTTAAACAAAACATGTAATAACTTATAAGTTTGATTCGAATCTGTAAGTTGCTTTGAGATTCTTCACGCAAGAAATTCTGTACCTTATGTAGGTACGGCAGCAGATCTAATAATCCATGATTTTTGCAAATACAAAATACAGAAACTAGGGCGAGTTCAAAAACTAATCACAGCCGCAACACTGCAGCATTCAGCAATTGGAAGTCTGTAGCTGAATTCTGAAGTGTTGCGGCAGTGATTAGTTTTTGAACACACTCTACACATTGAATGTTTTTAATTTTTTTACGTATTTCTGAAATAAGCGATCTATCCGTCTGGTTTACCTGTCCCAACCCATACCATAAGGTCATTCCATTAAGTACAATACTTATCTATGAGTATTTTTGTAAGAACAAATGTGAGTTTCCAAATTGCTTCTACTTGATATGTCTGATATCTGTATTGATATGTTTCTTTCTGTAGAATATGTACCTACATATAAGAAATTAGTACGTAGATCTACGAATTTTTACTGGCAGAATTTTATGAGATCTACGTACTTTTCAACTCTCGTCTACACATTTCTCTAAATTTGGGTTGGCAACGCTGCTTACCTACGACAGAGATAGAGATCTTACGAATCTTTTTGATGTTTTTCAACCTGCAAATTTTGATAGTCGTTTCTAGATTTTTCCAGAGTAAGAAGAAATTCTTCCTTAGCCTTCGTAAAACTATCAAATTCAATAATTTACACAAACATTTTTTTCGCAAATATAATTTTATAACATCTTGTCTACAGTTTTCATTAAAATTTACGGCCTTTACTTTTGAAGCTATTAGCAAGTTTGATGTTTTAAAATTGGCCTTTGATGTTTGATGTTTTAAAATTGACTTTTTGGCAAATCTTAGGTGAAAAATCGAAATAGAGCCAATTTTAGCATTAAAATTGCTTATAACTCCAAAAATAAAAGCCCTAGGATAAAAATTGTCTCGACATTATTCATAGAAAATTGTCCAAACTTTCCAATTTTGCAAAAGAAAAATTTGAAAATGTCCAAAATTAAAGGGTAGAAAGGAACAATTGCGTTCAAGCATTTTTATGGTTTAATATGTTAGCTTGGCACCTAAATATGCTAAAACCATAAAGTGCCCCCCTTTTTTAGGGGTGCGTTTTTGAGCGCCGACCCTAAGTACCCCTTTTCCAGGGTTTTCAAAATAACTCCAAAACAATGCGAAATTCGAGATTTTTACTAAAATACTTTTTTGTAGAAAATTAAATTTCCCATAGAGATCCGTTTTATAAATTTTTTTTACCATTTGTAATTCAAAGAATAATCGAAAAACAAAACTAAATTTTTTCGAAAAATCACGTTTTTGCAAGACTGCCCCAAAAAAAGGAGTGTAATGTGTTTAGGTTTGTTGTGTGTATGTACGTTGTTTTGTACCACCATAACTTCTAAACGCTTGAACGGATTTAGATGGCTGAGGTACCGTTAGAATCGTTTAATGAGTCTGAGTAACATAGGCTAAGTTAATTTTTAAAAAAAGAATATAGAGGCCGTCAGACGCAATTTACGTCACACTCAAATTTTTTTTTGCTGATTGGGTCAATATGGCTATCAAACGAAAGGTGAAATTGAGACGATTTCAAATATATATAACACTTAATAAGATATGTGTTAAATAAATGCCAATTTTATGCTTAAATAAAATTAAATTACTCGAAACGTTTTATATTACCCGATCACCACGAACGAACATTTAATAGTTAAGCCTAGTATGCTGTTGAAGCCTTAGAATAGAGAAGATAAGGAACCGAAAATAGCGTACATGTATACGGATTGGAGGGAAGCACTTAAATTAAAGAACCTCTCGCTCTAAAAGAAAAGAAACAACCGTATGTTCATAGGTTTCATGCAGTTCCCGGACAGAGGCGTGCCGAAATTCGTTCGCGTTTGCTCCAAACATTTTCAGCCAAGTGATGTGTTCTCATTTGGATGGTTGCTGAGAAACGCAATCCCCTCCCGGTTTTTGACTAAATGTGATACCGCCACTGTCCGGGAACTGCACAACTACTATGGGAGTGCTGTGAATATGTGTTGCCGAAATGCTTCCCCGATTTTAATTAATTGCGCTTCCTTTTCTTCTCTATTCTAAGGTTGAAGCAAAATGAAAATGCTCTATACAAGCTCTATGTACCACCACTATCACAAAAAGGAGTGCAATGTTTTCAGGGTTCATGTATGTATGTTTGTATGTTTCTTTGTTCCACCATAACTCCTAAACGCCTGAACGGATTTAGATGGTTGGGGTACCGCTAGAATCGTTTAATGAGTCCAAGTAACATAGGCAAGATTAATTTTTAAAATAACAATATGGCGGCCGTCAGACGCAATTTACGTCACACTCGATTTTTTTTCTGATTGGGCTAGATAGAGCTGTAATCTAGGCTCTAAAATTTTTACCAAGGGGCGGGCACACTCATGTTGCGCTCAGTCGCGTAAGGAAGTTAGAATGTCTAGCTATTAGCTATTTGGATCCTTGTAAAGTTATTCACGAGCCTCATGATAAAAAATCACTCAAAGAGTTAGATCGGCTCAGAAAGCTCGAGCAATTAGAGCAAATGGAAATTTCGCTCACATCTCTATATACTAATTGATCCAAGCCCCACTTTTGCCTAATCTGTCGGCGTGTCTAAATTTAGCTGGAATAAACCAAACTTCGATAACTTTACTTTTGCATTAAAACTGTATCTCAATAGTTGTAAGTTCTGTAATAATGAGAAGTAAAATAAAATCGCTTAATAAAAACTATATTGGTTAACGAATTATAATCACTAAAATATCATAAAATAAAAACAAAATAATTAAAAAATTAAAAAACACGACGCTCCTGTGCCAAAAAAATGAACTAAAAAGTCAAAAACAAGTTTTATGTACTAATGTAAGACAGAAACAAGATATAGAAGACATTGTTCTCTTAGTATAGTCAATGTGTGTATAATAAATATATAAGATATTGTCTCACTACTGTAGAAAATATTAACTTGACATAGTCTTTTTGTTAAGTATCACACAACTATCGTATATGTATAATCTGTATTTTTGCAGCCGGGGTAGCGTTTTAATTAGTTATTCTGTAGCATTTGAACCCCGACTGCGTTTCTAACTTTGCAAAAATTTTTATAAAAGAAGAAGTCATTTTTTTTCAAGTTTAAAAATCTATAATGTGGTATCGCAACCACTAAATGCATGTATAAAGCCAATGAAACTCTGATATTGTTGATATTAAAAGCTGTTTCGGCTGTACAATTTTGCATCTACTTTATCAATACTTGGTTTCAATAAATATACATTATTGTATTTTTCAGGCAATAATGAAAGTAAGATCAGAAGATCCACGTCTTGGGTGAATAGAATGTTAATACCGTAGGACTCATACTATTTAATTCTGGGGATTTTCGATTTTACCACGTTATAAAAATTATTTTAACAGATTTCATCAAAATCGAGACAATAATTGCAAAAAACCGAATTAGTTTTTTATACCACAAATTTCTTAACTTACCTTTATATAAATTCATTATATTTTTTGCCTAATGTTGTGTATATTTAGAATATAGAAATAGAAAACACAGGCTTCAAAAAAAAAAAATTAAAAAAATGTCTCAAAATGGTCAACTTCGAATGGCTATCTCTCGGTCACCGTTGGTCGTACGGAGATTTTAAAAAATGCAATTTCTCCAATTTTTCATAACATTTCTTTTCTGTGAACATTTATGTATACCCAGGATGCCGTAAAAAAAGTTATAACCAAATTAATAAAAAAAAGAAAAACGTGATTTTTCGAAAAAAAAAATAGTTTTGTTTTTCGATTATTATTTGAATTACAAATGGTAAAAAAAATTAAAAAACGCATTTCTATGGGAAATTTAATTTTATACAAAAAAGTATTTTAGTAAAAATGTCGAATTTCGCTTTGTTTTCGAGTTATTTTGAAAAACCTGGAAAAGTGGTACTTAGGGTCGGCGCTCAAAAACGCACCCCTAAAAAAGGGGGCACTTTGTGGTTTTAGCATATTTAGGTGCCAAGCTAACATATTAAACCATAAAAATGCTTGAACGCAATTGTTCCTTTTAGTAGGGGAGCTGGCACTTGAAAAAATCGTGTCGTCCCAACCTTCTGCCGTTTGGTATATAAGCTTTTGAAGTAATTTTAAGCATTTTTTATAATATGACATTTTTGCGGGAAGTGGACCCATTTCGAGTTAGGGGTTTTGGGGGTTAAAATTGAAAAAAAATTTTGCCGCTGCGTACGTAGGTTCTACTAGAGCTAAATAACCGTTAAATACTAGTGGCAGAAATTTTTGACTATTTGCTAGGGTGTGGGGAGAAAAATGGCAACTTCAGCTAGGGGTGGCTTGGGGAGGGTCCAAATGGTCAAAAATGTCGGCCACTAGTATTTAACGGTTATTTAGCCCTAAAAGAACCTACATACGAAGCGGCAGAAATTTTTTTCAATTTTAACCCCCTTTTTACCCCCCAAGACCCCTAACTCGAAATGGGTCCACTTCCCGCAAAAATGTCATATTATAAAAAATGCTTAAAATTACTTCAAAAGCTTATATACCAAACGGCAGAAGGTTGGGGCGACACGATTTTTTCAAGTGCCAGCTCCCCTACTATTTCTCAGACATTTTCAATAGCCTAACTAGGTATTTTTTGGAGAAAAAGGTAGTTTTAGTTGAAATTTAGTGAAAAAAACCAAAGGTTTGAATTTGACGACTCATTGCTCTGGAAGCTGATAAGGTAGAACCTTGATTTTGATTTTGACAGTATTAGATAGGTGGGAGTATTCTGCGTACACTGAAATATTCATGAAAATACGTCATAGGGTTACAAAAATACAGGGTGATATGTAAAACTCTAAAAAAAACTTCAAAACGCCCTAGCTGCAAACCGTTACGATTCCCCCCCCCCCCCGATTGTTCTGCTATTTCCGTCTTATTACTAACTAAGTCAACAATTATTGCGTCGTTCCATTAATTCAGCAATCCTTTCGTTCCTTGCCTGTTCTAATGTAGGATGATAAGTATTTTTGCCAGAGTCGTTCAATAAGTCCTTAATAAATCCATGTTTTGTTTACACTTATATACCGACGTACAAACTCGCCAGGATTGCAACGAAAAGTTCTAAACCAGCCTTTGAATCGACGTCACGCTTGCGTTTATTCTCCACTAAGAGCAAACGCGTCACTGATCTTGCCAAAAAAAATCACCCCGAATTTTTAGTGCAAAATTGAAAACACTGTACCTTGTCATATGCCTATGGCCGCAACTATTTCGAGCACTTTACTTCGTCTATCACTCAATCACGATCAATCATTTCCGAGGAAGTCAGTTCTGAACTGAACGTTTTGAACGATTTTCATCAATTTGTGGATGTACTGTCACGCTTTTTGATTTTTATTTTCTTAATTGTAAATAGACACAAGCACAGGAGCAGATCTGCCATGAACTTCACCCAACTCGGTTTTAATATCTTCCGTTGATGTTTCTTAAATAAAAGCGTTCAATCATGGCACAATATTCACTTTATTCCATTTTTCTAAATAAACTAAAGTTGATTGCTTTAATCGATTATGAAAGTGAAGTCACATGATGGATATTTGCTGAAACTTTGACATGAGTCTAGTGATACATGACACTTACTAAAAGCAAATCTTTATCGATACTATGAGCGTCATCTCTTTAATTTTGTAAGGACTTATTGAACGATCCTTGTACCAATTCAATTTTATTTTTCGTCTTTTACAAAGATACGAAAATTTTCTAACAAATTTTCGTTCCATTATTTGAAATTTTCCGTCCTCTACTTATAGTTCCTTTTTGTCACTAGAAATCGAGTGTTTTTTTTCAAAACGTATGTATCTAGCAACAAGTAGTTATCACTTGGTACATTGGACATATCAATACTATTTTTATAGACCTTGAAAACACAAGCAAACTTTTTCGCAACCCTTCCAAAAATTTCATAAAGGAAACCACTGATATCAAAAACACAATTTATATCAAACTATCTCACAACACATCAGCGAAACAAAACTGTTATCAATATTCCTCTCAATTATCATTCTCTGTGATAAGATAAAAGAACCCCGAAAAAAGTTAATATTTCTTGTGCCACAAAGAATTTCCCCGACATTATTACAATTGTCATCATTGCATCGCGCGGTCATTGTTCGGTCGCAAAAGGTGTGCGCTGCTTAGTGATTCGTCGCCGTTTCTAAAAGCGATCACCTTTTTTAGCACCTTTTTTGTACAGAGAAAAAAAATTTTTTTAAATATTTGCGCGTACTTTTAAATTTAAAAATAAACTTCGTGCGTGTTCAATTGCAACCTAAACGTATCTTTTTCTTTATCTGAAGTATTTCACCTGTTATGTAAGAAAAGTCAGTGTCAAACGGAAGACTTCAATTTGTCTGAAAATTTTGAAAATTTTCTTCACCTTTCGCTCGTGCAAAATTCGCTAAGTGAATACGCGACGCTCTCGTTTTTTTGCACGTCCATCCGTTCCGCTTCCACTTCGGAGAAAAATTCCATTCAGTTCCATCTTTGGGAGCCGAGTTTATGTAGTGTCAAGCTGTTTTGTGACTGCATCGTACAAGCTTGTATCGTGCACCTCCCCCGGCACGATTGCCGTCGCTAGTTTCGAATCTTAATTAATGTGATTCTTGCCAGTTTTGTCCGATTGTGTGGAATGGGAAAAAAAAGTAAAGCTAGTTACGCCGTTGTGGTGAGAGAGCGGTCCGCGCAGATCTGTACTGGGCGCTGATCAAACTCGAAAAGCTTACAATGCGAGATAGCCTTTGCTGGGTTGAGGTGAAGTGTCTGGCGACGACGACTGTCGTTGTGGTGGATCATTTCCCGAAAGAAGAGTCAATTAGGACTTCCATATTCTGACTAATTATCGCTGGTGATTAATTGCCGCAATTCGCCGTGAATTTTATTGCCTTTTAGTCGTGATATAAGTCCGCCGTCGGATAGATTCTCAATTGTGAATTGTAAATTGTGTGTGGTGTTTATGTAAAAAAATAAAATAAAAGTTTTATTCCCAGTGCGTGCAAGGTTGTTACCTTATTATTTGTTTTTTTAATGTACTTATAGTCTAGACAACCCTGAAATGGAATTACGTAGATCAAAATCACTTAAGTCATTTAAAAGTGCGCGAAAATTATCTAAGACCTCATTCAATGGATTTCGCAGGGGAACAGTTTGCTGGAGCTGTGTGCATGCGTCAATTATTCTTCAGGTAAACATCTTCTTTTTTTTTGCTCCAACAAAACATCAACAAAGAATTCAATTAAATTCAATTTTAATCTATGACGTTCACTTCCTTCCGGTCGATGTAGCAAAAATAAAAATAAACAAACAATGAAATATGAAACATTTTTGCGGGTTTCACCTTTTTCCAGCTCCATGATGGCTTCTTTTATGTCTCTAATAATTGATTACGCCACTTGTAATAGATCGATACCAGATTTGATGAATGTAGACACATATTCGTGCACGTGCTTTTGATATTACTGACTATACAAAAACAAGATATTTGCCAGCATTGTTTTTTCTTCTTCTTCGTGATATCAGAAATATTTTTTGATTTGATAACGACTGCAGATTTTAATAATAGTAATCAGTTTAAAATTATACACATGTGTCACAAACACGTGTTTATGTAATGATCATCATTTGATAGCGCATTTTTTTTTAATAAATATTTCCTGCTGATGGGACATAAAATTCCTGAAATTTAAAGTTGAGATTTTGAAAAATTTTAAGAAAATAAATATGGCAATTTTGGAATTATCTTGTGGATGGAAAGTAAAAATATTGTTGTAACAATAAAGATGGATAAAGATTTCTAACGACTTTTTGTTATTTAAGTGAGAGTCGGTTCATGTCATGTCGATTTAATATAATCAAAGAAATTATCTTATAACTATAGAAAATTGCTGAACAATTTATTGTAAGACGATGTATTTCTGGTGATTTTATGCAATTTTTGTTAATTTTTACCATTATTTTTGCAATTTTTTTCCCATAAACGTTGTGGTATCCCGCTAGGTTCTATCCTTGGTCCACTATTATTTAATGCGTTCGTTAACTTTTAATTTTAAGTATTCTCTGTTTAAGTATCACTGTTTTTTCATTGCGAAAGAGAAAGTGAAAGTTATATAAGAATTAATAATTGGCTTAACTTATTCAAGGTTTCTTCTTTTAACCCTTTTGTGTGGGAAAATATTATAAAAAGATCAAATTTTTAATCGTTAAGGCAATTTATATTGGAATAAAAATTTAAAAAAAAATTATTACATTGAGAAGTGATAGGGCAGTTTTTTTCCTAGACTAAGGGAATTATAGATTAATGGAAAAAGAGAAAATTATTGATTTTGTGGTTCTGAATAAACTCGAAAAGCTTTTGAAGTCACAAGCTGGTATGATAGTTATAGAGTGGTAACTGTTTCTTTCCTTACCAACATTGGTACTAATAAGCAAGTATTTTCCCGCTCTTTTAGGCCTTCCATATCGGCATGATAGCTGGTATAGGTTGGGTAATGGGATTCACCTCGTTCCAGGAGACACAGCACTCCAACTAGGCTGATCCCCATTAACCCCGATTGGTTGTATCGCCGGCTCAGCTGGCTGTAACTGCGGTCATCGACCTTATGCAGTAAGACCTTGATAAAAGAATTTTTGTTTTATTTTTTGCAATATTCGAGCGGCTTATGCCACCGTGTACTCTTGCACTAAGGGAAACCCAAGTCTTACCCTTAATACTGAATTAGATTAATATCAAATGTCTCGCTATATTTTCGTGCACACGTTTTCGCCCATAGGCAAATAAGCATTTACGTTAGGAATGACGTTGATTATGAGAAAGCGAGTTTGCTGGGCCTTATTTAGTTCGTCCAAGCCACTAACTGAGATTTGTGTCCCTATAGTGCTATCGCGATTAAACTATCTGTTCGGCCTAGGCTTTATAGACTTACTAGAATGAGGAACGAACAAACGCATTCCCGCTAGTATGTTACTGATGACACAAAGAACGACGGAGTTGGTGCATTTGCTACGGAAACAATTCCGAGACAGCAGCTTGTGAGAAGCGAATAAGCTCCAACTTTTGTTGGCTTTGTCTTAATGCAAGATAGTGTTTTTATAAGCTATGTTGGTTTCTTCAGAATATGAAGATGATGTGGGAAATTAGCTCGGACTAAGCAGTGTTATCGACACGAGTAACAGAACGGAAAATCTGCTTCCTCGGAGCACCTGGTTCAGTGTGAAGTGAGAAATAGATGAAAGAGTTGTGCTCCTTGATTTGAAATATCGAGGATATGCGTGGGTTGGTCTATAATTTGGTGAAGATTGTTGGTGTTGACAAAAGGTTTGATGTCTTTGTCAAAAACACTGGTGTCATTTAAGTAACTCAACTTATTGTAGTGTTTCACCGAGACCGAGACGAGGCGAGATTTGAAATTTTCTCGTTCTCGTTCCGAGCTTTTGATCTTCATATCGTCTCGTCTCGGTCTCGGACAAGATTCAATAAAGAATTGTTCGCCTCGTCTTGGTCTCGTCTCGTACGAGAATTTCTCGTAAAACCGAGATTTTTCAAAATAATAAATTATATAAATAAATAAATTAAAGGATAATAAATAAATTAGAAGAAAATAAATATGAATAAAAAAGTAAAAAAATTATAATTATTAAATTAATATATTCCATACATTATATATATTTATTAAATTAATATATTCAATACATTATATACTAAAACAATTACAATATTACGTTATATAAGTATTCAATTACGTTACATAAGTAGGGTAATGTCAAAAACTCATAATTCCCGCATCACTGCACTTGCAGAATTCAGCTGCAGACTTCCAATTGCTAAATTCTGCAGTGCTGCGGCAATGATGAGTTTTTGAAGATACCCAGTTAAACATAAGTATTAAATTTACAAATTTCTTTGACTAATTCTGATTTTGTCCATGCGTTTATGCAAAGTAGAGCTGGCATTGATTCATCTTTGAGTCTATTTCGACGTGGCTGGTCGATTAAAGATGCTTTAGAGAACAGGCGCTCTACTGGTACCGGACGTTGCCATTATACATGGGCATGGGCATTGTGGGAACATGCTAATGTAATTATCATTGCCACTGTTCTATTCGATAAAATCCCGTATAATGATGATTTGACAAGAAAAGAGAAAAAACGAGAACTGATTTCTCTGAATTCGAATTCACTAACTCAGAGATGGAAGCCGGACGCTTTATCACATGATTCCAAGACAAATTTATCTACCCCCGGATAACTATAATAATTAATAAAAATATAAAATATAAATTATTAGAGAATAAATTATTAATTAAAAAGAACTTCGAATTTGTCATATTCTCTCATATTGTCTCGAAAAAACGAGAATGAGAAATTAAATAATCTCTTCGAGACGAGAATCTCGTAAGGGATGATCTCGTTCTCGTCTCGACTGATCGAGAATATAATTCATCGTTCTCATCTCGTTCTCGTCTCGTTCTCGGTACCGAAATTATCTCGGGTCTCGGTGAAACACTAACTTATTTACATTGCGGACAATGAAAATTCGTTCTTAAATACGGTAAAATGCTTCGATTTAAGTCAACATTACATGAAATTTGGTTTTCACTAAGTTATATGAATGGGAAGAGATATTGAAAGATCTGTGAAAATACAGGAAAACATTCGGATAAAATCCACAAATATTACAAAAATTTAAACAAAACATGGTGTCACTTGTGAAAATTCAATTGTCTTAAGCCTCGTTCACACGGTGACACTGACACCGTGGCATTTATCATCATGAAAGTGCTCGACATTTGCTATCACGGCACTAAGTGTTCACATGATCCACGCATAGTGTTGCGACACTCGTGTAAAAAAATGGGCGAACTTGTATCGCAGTAGCGGATGTGTTAGAAGTGTCGCGGCATCAGGGGTCAAAAAAAATTTTGATATGGGGCATTATTGTCACGAGGTCGAGACGGCACGACATTCAATAGTTCAGACGATGACACTTTTGCGACATTCACGTCGCAACATTAAATGCCCCGACATCAGTGTCACCGTGTGAACGAGGCTTTAGAGTCCGTTGTTTGCGCCGGTGTCATAATCGTTAGGTCTGTTTATTAGTCAGTCCTAGAACAGAAAAGTACAGTAGTGGGATTCCGTATCGATTTAGAGTTTAGATTTTAGAGTAAAATCTCTAAATTTAGAGTAAATGGTATTCTCTAAGCGAAAATACTCTAAATTTAGAGTCGATTTGAGCACTCTAAGTGGACTTTATGCGCCATCTAGTAGAAATAAAAACAAGCACATCTTTTTAATAGACTGTTTTAAATTTTTTTACCAGAGTTCCCCAAATTTAGAGTAAATAAGCGATTCTGTAACGCTTTTTTCGTCTAACTTAGAGTTTGATTTTACTCACAAGTGAAATCTCATGTGAGCCAAATAAAAAACGGCAAATCTCACTTGAGAAAAATGAAAAAGCGGGAGATCTCATGTCAAAAAAAGAAAAAAGCGGGAAAATAGTTAAAAATACGTTATAACTGTTACTTAGAACCGGTGTAGAGTCGTAAATTATTAGAAATATAAGTACAAATATTTTATTTAATAATATGACATTAATATATAATGTTCGTTTTTTAGTATTCAAAAAATTGCTTTTTTGTTTCTTTCCTAATTTTCTAGGAAATCAAAAAACTTCTTCTTTCTCCTTATTGTTCTCCTTCTCAATTCGAAAATAATAATTATATTTTCCCTATTCATAATTTCATTACTTGGAAAAAAAATTTACTAATATATTTTCCAAACCTCCAATGTCAACTGACACTTAGTGTTCGTTAATGAATGTGTTTTCATAAAAATGTAATAAATTCCCACGAAGATCTAGTACTTCGCTCTAAGTTGCTTACAGAATACCAACTACTCTAACTTAGAGAAACACTTTCGATTTAGAGTTCCTCTAAGCTCTAAACTCTAAATCGATACGGAATCCCAATACAGGTTTTTGGCGTTCATTAGTTTTAAAACTTGTTATTTTTTGTCCGAAAGTGTTCTAGTTTGGTGTTCATTAAGTTGTTCTAAAGTGTTCTAAGTTTTACTTTTTTGTTCTAGATTTTTTTCAGAACACTTTTGGATAAGATTTTTTTGTTGTTGTTTTATCTTAGTTTTCGACAGATGTGCATATAAAATTATGAGAACAGAAAATGTAGAAAAAAAAGTACACAAAAGCCTTCATTAGATTTTGTGTTCTAAGTTGTTCTAAAGTGTTTGACGTTTAATTGCTTGCTGTTTCATTCTGTTCTGCTCTGTCCTGATCTGAACACTAATAAACGGACCTCTTGAGTTAATGAGAATGGAATCTCATCAGAGTAATGCTGCTTGAAACGAATCGGTTCCGGCCAACCACCAAGGCAAGGTTGCGACACTCTCGAATCCAAGTTAGTGAGGCGAGAAGGAGTTGGTACTTAGTAGAGCTGTCGCATGGGCTCTTAAGCCCTAGACAGAAATATCATAATAACAAAATCATGATATCAAAATATACTAGGTAGTGACAGACATAATATTATGATATCTTTGACAGTGCCCTATTTGACAGTAAGAGTTTTAATTTTTAATTTGAAACTGAAAGTTTTTGCAAATACATAGTTACTTTTTTGAAAGTTATTTCGCATTTATTTAATACAAAATATTTATTTAGATTAAGAATGAACGTTTAAATTGTAAATTGTTAATTACTCTGCTATACCTGCTGAGCAAACGAAAATTTTATAGATTTATGATATTTCCGCTAGCCAGAAATAGCCCTGCTATCATTAGAAGGTAAACATATCACGTTTATATTAGGAAAGTTGGCTGTGTTTCAATATTCCGTTAAAATTATGTTGTTGTGTTTCGATATTATGATATAAGGGTGACAGACTAATGCAAATATCATAATATTATAGTTATTGTGATATCGAAATCACATGTCTATCTAGGGTTTTACTTGAGCTTGTGAATTATGAAAGTGTCTGTTGAAAACTACCTCACGAACATTTCTGAAAGGGAAATCAAACCCATTCTTCAAAAATCTTACTAACAATCTTTTAGATTGTCTTTTAAATAAATTTAACCTGAATTGAATTTTATTTTCACGTACTTAGGCAGACATCTGGATGCTCCCAAAACAAAATTTAGGACCCATAGGAAACCCTTATAGGAGATTATCAAGCTGGCTTTAGGATAAACAGGTCAACATCGCATCAATTGTTGACCTTAAAGCCGGAACTATAATAGACGTGAAAGAACGTACGTCAATACCTGCGTTGCCAGGGCTCTATGATGAGAATTAATGATTGACTATAATAAACGTACATCACATGTACTTGTTTTCGTTAATGTTTCGTTAAACGTAGTATTACGCCGTCTTATGGGACCTGGATCCCAGTTGACGGCGTTGTGATGTCAAAATCGTAGCAAATTCAAACAATGTTTACTGCGATTATTATGGTTGATTGTGCTTCACGGTTTACGATGACAGATACGTACGTCTACATTCGTTAAAAACGTACGTCGATCTACGTCTATTATAGTTCAGGCTTAAAGCAAATTCTGGAGAAAACTTGGGAAAACAATGTTGATATATACCAGATATTTGTCGACTTTCAACAGGCATATGACTCTATAAACAGAGAGACGTTGTACAGGAGCTTATCGGAATTAGGAGTCCCCTCAAAGCTGGTACGACTGATCAAATGCGCAACGAATAGTTCATTTGCGAATAAAAGGATCCAAAATGCAATAATAGAAGAGATTGAAGTTCGACAAGGCGATCAACTGGCCCCAATGTGATAAGGAAAACATCAGTTCAGAGAAGCTCGTCAATAGCAACGCACCCTGTAGAATTACTTAGATGACGTGAACAAGGAAGGTACTGATTGGTAGTAAAAAAAACCACTAATAAGCTTATGTTAACTGAACGAGGCGGCAAAGGACATAGGCCTGAACATCAACGAATGAAAAACAAAGCAACAGTCCAGAGCTGGAAGATTTCGAATAGGAAGAAATATAACCATCGACGAACACAACCTAGAACTAGTCGATAAAACAGTATACCTTGTGTCTACACTTACAAAAAGAAAAGGAACTAGGAACTGGCTAACAGAGCCTTTTCCCAGTTGGGAACAGAATGCATTCAGAAATGATTCCAGTACATTGGGAGTGATTCCAATTCAGATTCAAAGACATGTAGAGAACCGATTCTTTTTGCATTGGGATGTCATAGAACGGAACCAATTCATTCCTCTCTGCATTCCCTAGAATCGGTTCGGAATTGATTCCTTAGAATTGATTTGGAAATTTTTTTACGCTTAGCGACGAACTGGGAATACATTCGATTCCTTTCTGCATTACCGAGAATCAGAAAAGGAATCAATTGGTTCCTTCGGAATGCATTCTGAATCAATCCTTCTGGAATGGGTTCTTCTTTTCCCAACTGGGTTATGTCAAGAAGCATACCCAGTTGTGAAAACTGAACTGATTCTTAGCTAAGTAAGCAATTGATTCCTTTTTTAATTACTGGTAATGCAGAAAAGAATCAAATATGATTTCTTGTGTTTAAGAAAGATTAAAATGAAACGGAAAACATGACATGCAATCGCTTTTGAATTGATTACAAGTTATGCAGGAGGTAATAAATTTATTACCGCCTAAGACATGCCCGTGTAAAAGTAATTCATTCTTTACGTGTATGGTAATCCGAAGTGCAATCGATTTAGAATCGATAGAATTAATTCTGAATTAATATTGAATTAATTCCAGTTGCAACTGGGATATACTACACTCAAGACTTGTGTACAGAAAATCGAAACTCCCGCTCTACAAAATAGTAATACGACCAGTACTGCGCTGTGGTAGTGAGACTTACAGCGTCATCGATTTGGCAGCGATTCTGTGGGTCTCTAGCCCGGCTCTAGCTAAAGTCAGGCAGTGCATACTGGTTTTTTAGGTTTTGGAATATCTCCAAAGTATGGGTCGGGGCATTGATTAGCTTCCTAAACTCCACAGGATGGCTATAGACATCCACCGCAGTCCGTCCAACAACTACCAAACCTAAGGTACACGGGCCGTGGCATTAAAATGGCACTCCAAAAGCCTAGTGTCTAATAAGATCTCCGCTAATACTAAAGGCAGTCCTCTATCTACTTATGACAACAACCCGTATTACCGTTGAACTAAGCGCTAAGTTTTTAAAGTTTAATCTCCCATAGCTAATTTTCCAAATTCCTAAAAAAAACATTTTACACATCCTCCTCTTTACCTCAGCAAATTTTTTAAGCTATTAAAAGAAAATCGGTTTTTTTTTTGTGCGATCAAAGTCTTTGGAGAATTAATAAATATTTTTTCTCCTAACCATAACAAAGTTCAACTTCTCGTCGGGGCTTTTTCTGCTTATGTATCCTGTCATAAATCAACTCAACACTCTCCATGCTGCCACACGCGCCACCACCACACTATTATATGCCGAAAACATAATCCCGCTTTCTGCCGGCTGAACTGAAAAATTACAAGACAATCGCTCCTAAGTGTATTCAAGATCTGAAAGTGATTTATCAATGAGCGAATTTCCCGCACCAAGATTATATTCATAGCCAAGTCATCATTGTGTTACACACTTGAGCATTTTTCTCCTCTACAACAATTTCTTCCCCCGAGAGTCTTGATAAATTACTTCCGATAACGAAGCATAATTTCTTTCGTTATTTTTTTATTGTTATTATTATTTTTTTTATCTTGGTCTTTTAAAGGTATTTAATTTCGTTTCTTTTCTTCTATTTTTTTTTACAGGGCGATTACATAAAGCATCCAGTCCTTTATGAGCTTAGCCACAAGTATGGCTTCACAGATAATCTACCAGAGAGCGCCCTACCGAATCGTCTCGAAGAAATCAAGGAAGCCATACGCCGGGAAATCCGTAAGGAGCTTAAAATTAAGGAAGGCGCTGAAAAATTGCGAGAAGTCGCTACAGATAGGAGATCACTATCGAATGTAGCGTCAATAGTTAAAAAAAGTAACACTAAATTAGCTGAGCTTAAGTCAGAGCTGCATGAACTTGAGAGCCAGATTCTGCTGACACAGGGGAACACGGTCGGAAACAATGGTCGAGGTAAGTTATATATTGCACAAAAATTTTAATTTGTTCCTTTTTTGTTGTTGTTGTTGCTTGCTGGCTGCTGCCCCGTTAAGAAGTCCCAAGGTGTGTATTTTTGTGACTCAAGACACCGTTCCCATGGTCATTAAATAAGCATTTCCCACCTCAATCATCTGTCCTGTCTGCAACAGCAATAGCAGCGGCGAAAAAACAACAACCAAGTAGTGAGAAAAAAAGAGCGTCATACTCTAGTCCAGAGGTGGTCTAAGTGGTGTACTTTCTTCTTTCGACATTCTTAAGAAGTTAGAAAAAAAAGTTGTGGTCATTAAAGACATTATAAGAAACTTGTCGTCGCACAGAGTAACACGGATTACACTTCCTCAATGAATCACTTTGGAACTGTTCCAGACATCGACAGCACCACCTCACATTCATATGTGTAGCTGAAAGAAGAAGCCAAAGGCTATGCTCGATTCCGCTACGTCTTTGAACTCCTTTCTCCGTCCGACAAGCGTCATGAGAACTTCATTTAAGAAAATTTTCGTTGCAAGTTTTCGGGTGGATTTTTTATGAAGCTATTTTCAGATATTTAATAAACGTCGCCCCATGGGTGTTAATTTTAAACATTTTCTGTTTATGAGCTAATAATGCAAAACGTGGAGATCTGTTGACGTCGAAAAAAAATTATTTATTAATTTCCTTCTCTTTTTCTCTCTCTCTTGCGAACAAGTGCGTATCTGTTGCTAACTTCACGACATGACTGACAGATGGACGAGTTGTGTATGCTTGGTGGATCAATATTTTTAAAGTGGACTTGACAGCTATGATGCTGCTGTCAAAAAGTTGATTATCAGTAAATCAGTTTTTTCGGGTGAAAGAGAGGAAGCGGATGATTCTTTTTGACCATGACTTTGTAATGTCGATGATGATGATGATGAAAACGTCAAAAAATTCTAGAATGTTTTTTTACGCTTTCTAAACATCTCCAATTTTAAATTTATATTAAATCACACTCCGCACACATTTTTAGAACGGTTTTGTGAGTCTTTACCTAGTCCTTTGTAGGAAGAGCGAAAAATTAAAGCGAATTTAAAAAAAAATAATATTTACAGAAACAACAGCTGAATTTTTGGTCGAAATTCGAATTATTAAGTTACTTATCAAAATTTTAGCGCAATTATAGATGTTGACAATAGCTGTGTTCCTTTTTTACTCCGGAGTAAAAAATTAAAGGAACGCAAAATTTGTCGATGTGAGTATAAAACCTATATAAACCTCTGTGAGAGCAGGAGTAGTTCCAAGTAAATACGAGTAAAAAATTGCAGAAAAGGAACACGGCTAATAACTTATCTTAAAATCTATTACAAAAAGAAGATCATCAACCTTACTCAAGTGAAGACCCGATACAAAAATGTTTGTTTTGATTTTTGTAATATTCGTAGGCTTAATGCGAATTTATTCTCTTGGGCGATCTTCATAGATTACTATCAGGTGTGCTAGTATACCTGCATAGCTTCTCTGTCCATAGGAAATTAACTATTTATATTAGATGTGATGTGGATTTCCAAAAGGTATGAAATAATCATTTGACTTTGATCAACTTTGGATTAAAATAATTCTATCTTCTTCTTATGCTGGTGGAAAGTGATGGCACGAAGAATTATCAGATCATAGACAGCTAACCAGGGAGATTTTCAATATCTGCTATAAACACAAATATTGGAAGCCCTACCTGGACTGTCCAAGGCTGTACAAGAAAGCGGTAAGGGCATCAAAAAAATCAATCATGGAGGGATCATTGCCATTCTATATAGAGTCTAGGAGAATCGGCCAGGCTCGCAAATTTATTTCTAAGCAAACCTACCAGCCATCCTATATCAAACGAGGAAACGCTACATGGACAGAGTCTTCAGAACAAGCCCTGGAACTTCTCCTAAAATCCCACTTTCCCGGCTGCCAAGAAGCCGACCCAAACAGGGGCTCAGAGCCTCTAGTGGAAACAGCAGTGCAAAAGGTGCGATGAGCGGTGCACAGTTTCTCCCCATGGAGAGTCGACTCCATCTACAAGTGCTGCTTACATGGGCGGTACACAGGTTCTCCCCTCAACAAGTTTCAAAGGTGGGCCAAAGTGATTTTCGTCCCGAAGATCTTGCAAACTCGGCTTGAGATTGCAGGCCATTAAGCTTGTCATCTTTTGTCCTAAATACCCTAGAACGCAAATTAGATATTTACCTCATTAATTCCATAAAAGAGGATCTGAAGAGATTGAAGCCGTACATGGTGCGCTGGCTGTACACAGAAGTGATTAGATGAGTGCTGACATTTGACTCCGCTGTATGGTGGCCCGCTCTTGCCAAACGAATATAACAGATCCAGACTGGGACAAGTCCAAAGAATGCCCTCCTCGGGATAACAAGCGTCATGGGTACAACTCCGACGGAAGCGCCCAATGTACATAATTCTCGATCTCCTGGCACCTGATTTATACATGAAGCAGCAGGGGTCCTGCCCGGCTCTCCGGCTGCATACAGCGAGCTGCTGGGTCGAGAAGACATACTGGCACAACAATATACTGCGCTTTCTATCACAGGAAATGATATTAGGGCCCACCGACTACATGGTCGCAAAATTAAATTTTTGGAGGGACCTCAATATATGTAGATGTAGTAAGTACCCAGTGGGAAATTGAGTGCTCCAAAGACAATGAAAGAGCACTCCTATGGAGGCATGGAGTGCTCCCTTTCCGCTCCCTCTTCATATATTTTTTAACATTAGATGCCCGCCTAGGCCAGCACTCCTTTTGAGCTCCCATAGGAGCACTCCTGCAACGATTTGGTTGGAGACAAAAAGGAGCACTATAGAGCTTTTTTAAATATCTACAGTAGAGCTATTCATGGAGGCCTGATATGTGAATAAGCTCCGGTGCCGAAAAGCTTTTATTTTTGTTCATTTTTTGCAATTGCCTTTTCCTTTCGAAGCGCGAGTGTGGTTTTACTAAAGTAGGCCCCCCACTAAATACTAACCACGTCCAAAGCTGCTTGTCCTCCGTATCAAACGAGAACCGGTTCAATGACTATGCTAATATCACAAGATAATCGCCCGTTTTCTTCTTTCTATAAAATTTCTGACAACTCCAGTAATGCTCCCTCGGGACCTTATTTGGGAGCGCTCAAAATTAGCTCCCCAGGGGAGTGCTCCAATAGCGCTGTTTGAGCACTCCTTAAAAAGCTTACAGCGCTCCCGTTCCCATACCAGTTCCATATACTTTTTAACATTGCATGTCATTGCAGGGGAGCATACCTTTTTATGCTCCTTCAAAAGCGTTCTAGGAGCATTACAAAAGAGCTTTTTAATAAAGAATTTTCATGGACGCCAGTGGATATGTGATTCGGGATCGAAAAGCTTTTATTTTGTTTATCTTTTGCAATTACCTTTTCCATTCCAAGCGCGAGTGTAGTTTTACCAAAGCAGGCATCCAACTAAATACTAACCACGTCCAAAGCTGCTGGTCCTCCGCATCGAACGAGAGCCGGTGCATTGACTATGCCAATGTCACATTTTATGGTCATCACGATATTCGCCCGTTTTCTTTTTTCTATAAAATTGATGAAAACTCCGGTAATGCTCCCTCGGAAGCATATTTAACAGCGCTCAAAATAAGCTCCCCTGAGGAGCGCTCTCAATTTTTCCCACTGGGTGCTTATCTAACAAGTTAGTCTATCAAGATATATTCGAATCTTTTTAATTCTACTGATAGCTCGAATCAATATAGCTTCTAAAAGTACTGTCGGTCATTTAAAGAAATCCAACTGGCCAAAGGAAATTCTTTCAAGCTACGGAATGGTATTTATGTTTCCGCACTAAAATCACTAACTCTGTCACTCTCTGTGTTGCGGTTTAGCGCAAAAAGTGACATATACAAAAATAATCTACATTAAATTGCGAACAAAAATGGTCGTGTGCATAATCTTGCTAAAGTGAACGGTTCCAGAGTTACGGAGGGTGTAAAAGTAGAAATTTTTCGAATTTTTTAGATTTTTTGGAAAAAAAGACATTATCACTAAGGAAACTAATTTTTTGATGTGAAACATCTTTGCGCGCGTTGAGAGTAATTCTTCAAGGTCGGGAACATTTTGTGGGAACGCTTTATAGGGAACGCTTCGTCCAATCCAATTTTTATTCCGGGAAACGGAAGATCTGTATTGAGCAAGACAGAATAAGACGGAGATTTTAAAAAAAAAATAGTAGCACCAAAGAAAAGTGTTTATATGCCGCGAGACAGATATGACGAGCCAGACATAGGCAGAATGGAACAAATGGTTGAGTGGTTGCCTTACGACGTTGATATTCCAAAAAGTGCGGGTTCAATTCTTGATCTCTGCATTTGAATTTTATTATTTATATTTAATGGTTTTATTTAGCAACCTCGTATATTTGTTTGTTCGGTTCAAATCTTGCGACAGCTTTTTCAACTACTTCTACTTAACCGATTCTTATGAAACTTTGCACACACATTGAGTTCCCGTGACAATGCAATCTGACATTTTTGTAAAAAATCAAGATGGCGGTTCCAAGATGGCGGACGGATTTTCCAATTGTGTTCCGATTCCATTGAAAATCAGTATCGCGGGGTTTTTAGGGCCACAAATGACGATTCTGTGGTCAAAAATTAAAAATTCAAAATGGCCGCGCCAATATGGCGGATGAATTTTGCGAATGTGTTCTGAATCCATTGAGAATCGGTCTCGGGTTGTTTTTAGGGCCACAAATGACGATTCTGTTGTCAAAATTATGCAAATTCAAAATGGCCGCGCCAATATGGCGGATGAATTTTGAAAATATGTTCTGCATCCATTGAAAATCGGTATCCGGGGGTTTTTAGGGCCATAAATGACGATTCTGTGGTCAAAATTTGAAAATTCAAAATGGCGGATGAATTTTGCAAATGTGTTCTGAATATGTTTAAAATCTGTATCGGGGAGTTTTTAAGATCACAAATGACGAATCTGTTTTCAAAATTCGAAAATTCAAAATGGCGGCGGCAATATGGCGGATGAATTTTGTAGATATGTTCTGAATCCATTGAAAATCGGTATGGTAGGGTGTTTAAGGTGACAGATGACGAATGTGTGGTCAAAATTTGAAAATTCAAAATGGCGGTATGATTTTGGTAATAACAATTCGATTTTACTGATAATCTCTATTTGGGTGTGTTTAAGGTCGGAAATAATGAATTTGTTGTCAAAATTAGAAAATTCAAAATGCCGCTGGCAATATGGTATGTAGCATTGAGTCGCGTAAGAACTTTGGAAGGGATATGTATTGAGGAGCTTGATTGTGAGAAATTAACAGGTAAGAACTCGTGCAACAAAGATGCAATGAAAGGGTTGGAAAGGATGAGAAGTTTGCATGATGATACGAGCCAAAAACCAAACTAAAAACTAGAACATAAAAATAGGTAAAAAAACTTTTAAGTTAAATGGTTTTATTTGAAATCATAAGCTGTATCAAAAACTAGAAAATAATTAGAACGCAAACATGGGCCTTCTTGAGATTCTGACGTCTAGTAAGAAATCGTGTAATAGTAGCCGTGCTGTTTTCTCATGTCGTATGCCAAGGGGCACTTTAAGTCGCTGCGTCGCGTCAGCGAATTAAGTAATTGTCTGAGACTTTTAACAGACTAAAATAAAAACATGGGGAGCACAAAAATCTGTATAACGACTGTATAATTAAATAAAATCGACTTGTCTAGAAAAATGTGTTTCCAAGCCCACTAAAAATATATTTCAAATGCGGTAAGACATCATGGTCGAAGGTCATCAATGGTACATTTTCAACACAAATCGGTGTGTAAAAAATTTACGGCTTTTTTACATCCCAAACGAAAAATTGCTGTGCGATAAAAGAGCTCCAGAGCTGCTTTTCCACTTTGCGTTTGGGATGTAAAATGGCCTTTATTCTTACTAATTATTCAATTTAAAGAAAGATAAAGATCGCCAAAGATGTTTCACATCTTTCACGTGCACTGGTTACACGCGCTATATTTTTTATACAGGATTGTGTTTTGTAACAGCAAATTGCGATTTTAGTGGCCGGCGACAATCATCACCTTCTCAAGGGGCGCTACTTTTTAAGGGAAAAGAGGCTTCCACAGGCATAGGCCAAATAAACCTGTGGTACGGAGAAACCCACTCTGAACTAATAAAAATGTAGAATGTTAAATGCGACCTTAAATTAATGTAAAGTATTCATCAGTATTCAGCCCTCTTCAAACATAGCACCCTCCTCTTCTAGATCTTCGTGTCCAAGTTATCACATCCTAGGCCTGAGCAATTATCGCATATGCTTGAGCAGTTTCGATCACTCTTTCTGCACTCGCAGTTACGGACGCATTCGTCTTTGCAAGCCCACACTATGAGGGAAAGTAATTCCTGGGAAGCTGCAGGTGTTCGCCAATTCTTCTTCTCTTTCAGCCACTGCTGCACCTGGTGGTAGGTTCTAAATGAATGCTGCCTGAAAGCTGCTGAAGTGGGGGCAATTGCAGCCAACTTGAACAATGAATGTATAGGCTGATTTTTGGGGTCGTTGAAGCCTAGAAGTTTCGTACGAAGAGCGTTATTGACTTGCACTTTCCTATACGGTGTAATTTTCCCCTTGTTGTGGAGAGCTGATACAGTGTCACATCCTGTAAAGGCGTATATTGTTAAGAGTACACCTTTCATATCCCCAATTCCTCGCTGAATGTCAGGAATAGTGTACACTTTTTCCTGCTGATTGCCTTTCTTTGGTACCACCATTTTCAATCTCTTCTCTGAGGGTGCGTGGACAGTCAACGAGACTAGTAAGTCCGTGTCATCACAAATTACACAAGCTTCAATTCCTTTGTTAACTTCATCAATCGCTGTTAAAACTATTAATAAGTCAGCGTCACCCGATGCTTGATGAACTGTGCACTGTAAGGAGAGATATAAGGCCTATTTTGTGTTTCGCGTTAGTTAGAAATTCACTTTGATTGATACTTATATGGATTGAGTCTTCTACTTTCACTTCAATGTTAGTGGTAGAAGGTGATGACAGCAGAGCTTCACTAGAAATAACACTCGCAAACGCATTTAACGGGTCTCCCAATACGACTGAGGGAAAGAGATGACTGGGTTCTTGTTCCCAGTATTTTTACCCTTCTAACCCTCTGTGATGCCTCTTAGCCTCTTTTGGACTACAATACGATACAATATTACTTTTTAATAAAATTGTTTAGTGATTTCTGTTTACATAGTAGTAGTTATAAATTTCATTTTTCCAAAAAATCTAAAAAATACGAAAAATTTCTACTTTTACACCCTACGTAACTCTGGAACCGTTCACTTTAGCAAGATTATGCACACGACCATTTTTATTCGCAATTTAATGTAGATTATTTTTGTATATGGCTCTTTTTGCGCTAAAACGCATAGCTTTTGAAATATCTAAGAAAAACTGATAAAAACTACTAATTTACCAACTTATGAAAAATAACGTTATTGCAAAAAGAAGGGTTTCAACTAAATCGTTAATTAAGATTGTTCTAAAATATTTAAGTGATTTCAAACTGCTCTAATAGATCCTTATAGAAAAATAATCACACACAGAAATGGCGCGTTGCGTTGATATAAAATTATACTAAAATCGTTTATTTACAAAAACAAAATTTTCATCACTTCCGAAACATTTTGCAAAATATAAAATTTTGGCAGCTATTCAACTACAGCTGGACACGGTTAGTTTAGTATTTTGCGATTCAGAGATTTTTTGGCGATCAGTTGGCGGATAATCATCGCGATTGCAGGTGATCGCAAAAACGTGGTTTACATTAAAAATTTATTAATCCTTGTGAATTGAATTTAATATAAATAAAAATAATAATTTCTGAGTGTAGGAAGTTATTGTGGATAAAACTGCGAAAAATATTAAAAAATACCGAAGTTGCGTAAGTACAAAAATTAATGCCATCTATTGAGTTTTCCAAAAAGTTATCGGCGGTGTTTCACAATTCGAGTGGAATGCAATAGAAATCGGAATTCAATTTCACTCGAATTCAAAATCGATGTTCCGAATTTCGAGTGAATTTCGTTTGTTCGAAATCACTTTCGAAAACAGAAATCTGGTTGACACTTCAAATATATGTTTATTTTTATGTTAGTTTGTGTCCGAGTTCAAAAAATTAAAAAAATTTGAGCCCAAAAAATGGATTTTGCGTTAAGAGCCGCAGTAATTGAAGAAAGAGAGCTTCAAAGGAAGGAAAATATTTAAAAAAGATATTTAAGGGATAAGCTCAATCCTTTGAATCTTCCTGATTCCTTGTAGATCATTACCGAGTTAATAAAGAAGGATTTATAATCATAATGCAATTTTTTGTATATCGTCTTGCTATTTCTGGATTATTTCTCGCGAATTCACACATAATGGTCTCCTGTCTGTTATTCCACTTTCAATTCACAAACGGCTACTCAATCGGATTTATTTCGAGTGACATTACGATTTAATCGAAATTTGGAACACCTAAGTTTCGAGTTGGAATTTTTATTTCATATACATGGAATTAATCAAAATGTGGGACACCTAATTTCGATTTCGACTATCGATTTCACAAAAATCAAATTGTGGAACACCGCCGAATATCCCTTTTTGATATAAAGCTATGGAAGAAAACGTTATGAAACAATATTTTTTTTTAATACAAATGTATTTTTTTAATTTGTATAAACGAAATAAATCCAAATAGTGATTTGACATTCTTATAAGCTCCAGCGGATTGTATCTTTCGAAAAGGAACGACACAAGAAGTTGACAACTCAGATCCCTACCTTTCATTTCCCATATCGATTGGCTGACCTGGCCGTAGTAAATGTGATTAAGTGTGGGGTGTGTCACCTGCAATTAAGGTACTGTTCACAGTCTACCCACGTAATACCCTTCTTCGTATTGCTCATCGGAATGTTACCGTTCGCTTTAGCTCTGCTCTGGCTAGTCTGAAGGGTGCTTTAAGTGTGCCAATTGATGTTGATTTCTTTGTGCTGTTAAAGTTGACAACGAAATGTTTGCGTCACTATTGAATATTCTGGTCTGGTTCTACGTATAGAAGTTCAAAGGTTATCTTACGTGATCAATTCAAAAGAAACCGTTGGCGGCCTTCTTTTTGAGCTTGTTGCCGAGAATACGTAATTTTGAGGTTCTTCTGCACATGAAATGAACGTACCAGGCCGCCATTAATGACGAATTACTTTGTCGGCTTTTTTCGATAAACGGAGATTTCGACAAGATATCCTGTGGCATTATAGTTATAGCAAGGGCTTTAAAAGACGAGGTCTAAGCGCTACTTTTTGTGACTGGCTTGACTCTATATCGAGAACTCGCAGATTAATGGTTATTCATTTGGAGAGGCCTCTGGAGGGCACCATAACGAAGGATGTCCGAAAAAGGGAGTTAATTTACATCTCCTCTGCTGTGGTGTACTGTTGTGGATGAACTTATTATTACTACTCGGATTACTACTTCGCTACTCAAGGTTATGTATTCGAAGTTGGTTTGCGGGTCAGCCCGTGAAACATATAGCCATCACATCACGCCGAAGCACATGCATCAACCATTTACCTTGCTTTCCAGCTGGTCCATTAGTGTAGGACTTGGTGAATTCAGTTGTTACACTGTGTTTGGCATTTTCAAGTTGTAATAGTATTTGGAATCCCAGTAGGAAAATTGGTCAGCCCTTCCATGGTAATTGACTACTTCTTGTCTGAAAAGCTTAAAATTGTAAGGCCTTACCTCAAGTAATGTTGAGTAATCGAAAGGGTAATAACGTGGATGCTCTCATTGTAGGTATTTCAATTTGATTTAAATTTTACATCGGTCTCATTACCCTTTCATTTACTGCTCATTAGTTAAGGTAAGGCCTCAAGTATTTTTTCAGCTCAACTTTTCTCAATAAGGCCAAGGCAGTAATTAGGTACATCCTCAGGACATTGTAATTGCTGTTTTCAGCGATTACTTTTCCTACATGAAGTAAGTTCTTACCTGTAAGGGAGACAGTAAGCTCTTACCAGCCTAGGACATGCCCATGTAAAAGTAATCGGTTCTGTAATAACGAAAGTAATCGATTGACCTTACTAGTAACATCTTACAGAATCGATCCGGTAACCACTACATTTCCTGCTGGGATGGTTCTTAATTATTAATACTGGTATAGTTTCTTATATCTATGTTTATTTAAACGGTCTCCTCGACTATGAAATCTCGCATCTACGCCACGGCAAGGTTTGGCAAAGACTGTCGAATCTACACCTCGACAAGGTTCAGGAAAAGTCAGCCTCCTAGAACCAGACAAGATAACTTCTCCAGAACAAGTCCGATAAGAGCTGTCCTCGGAATGATGGACGAGCTTCTTTTATAGTCGGGCGGAAAAGCTTTTTTTCGAGGAGCTTTCGTGGCTGGAAACTTTTAGCTTCAAAGAGAAAAAAGAAAACTTCTTTCAGGCCTGGGGCTTTAGTGTTTGCTGCATGAGTTTTTGGAAAGGGATTCCACTATTGGCGAAATGTGGTTCGTTACAAAGTGGATGGTTCTGCAATGTAGGCTCTACCATCGAATATTTTACTTTGTGGTATCGCGCCTGAAGTTTTGCCTGCCGAGGAACATAGGCGTTCGAAGAACTGCTCGAGCTGAGTCAGAGGGACTCATTCGGATCTATTTTTCTTCGGTTTTATATGAAAGAGTCTAAGCTTAGGTGTCACCCTTTAAGCCCGGGACACACATAGGCAGGGATAGAAAATAAACAAGTAAAATTTGACGCGGTGCGGACACCGAGGCGCGGAATGGCTGGGACTGACTCGTAAAATTTTACTTGTTTACTTTCTCTTCGTGTGTTGTCCGACGCACGGTCGCACAGTGGTCTGGATTTGAGCCGTAGTGGACTTAAGGTCAAAACAGAATTGCGACTGCGACGGCGGACGGCGAAGTCGCTCGTTTATCGCAAATGTAAAACAACGTTGTATAACGAAATTACAACTGCAGCGGCACTGCGCCCCAAAATCGAAGTCGGCGTACAAAACATAATTTTTTTCAAACACAATTTTTGGATATGCAAAACGTCACGTCTCAATAAAAGTTGCGGTTGCAATTTCGGTATACATTAGCTGCTCCGTCCAAATATGACATAAATCGCAGTTGCAGTCGGCCGTCGCAGTCGCAATTCTGTTTTGAGCTTTAGGGTCACATGAAAATGAAGTAGGTCTTTTCAAAAAAAGTAATGATGGGATTTAATTCTATTAATTGATACAATTAACAATTGTTATATGACTTTTGTCGTTTAAACAAATATTTTCTGAGTTTGGTTAGTTTTAAGAATTTTTTGCATGGAGAAATAGTGAAATAGATTTTCTCAAAACGCTTAAAATCGCTTAAAATTCCGCTTATAGTTTCATATAATGGGAGTGCCGAACTAGTTGCATGCCAAGGCTTTCGCTGCGATTTTGTGCGATTACGCGGCAATTTGAGTTTTTGAATTTGGATATGTCCACTATTCCGCATCACCTAAAAGGTAGAGAATTAGGCGCGTTTTTTTACTGTGGTGTCCCCATAGTCCACGCATAAGCACAGGAAAGATTCTAACAAACACCTACCTAGAGGCAAAATTTGGTGCTTTACCTAATACAGACACTATTGTTTAAATTTTATTAAAACTAAACTTCGCAACAAAACCATTCTAAGTCTTCTCGGACTCGGATTCAGCGTCATGCTCCATATTTTGTTGTAAGTCTACATTTGCAAATTCACAATTCTCTTTTTCAAAGTCATTGTCTAATGTATTGGGCAATATTAGTAAATCTTTTACTTCATCTGAAAGTGCTCTGTGTTTTCGAAGTAATTTGTGACTTTTGGAGTTAATGTATGAGTCTGAACTAATCAGCAAGTTATTTAGAATGTCTTCGTTTGTTGCATCCCTATTAAATTTTCGTGAATGGTCTTGACGGTATCTTCTGAAATCTTTATTCCTTGATTCAGCAGCTTCTTCAGATCACCTAATCAGTTCAATAGTCTATTCATTCACGAGTATTTTTCAATTTTTTTATTTTTCTACGACCAACAGAACTGGAGAAATTAAAAAAATAGTGTAGCAATGCCCTCAAAATGCATCAAAAATGGACATTTATGCAATTATCTCGTGCAGCACAGGACCGATTTTAAAGAAATTTTTTTTCCGCTTTATCTTAACATATGTAAAGAAAAAAAACAAAAAAATCCAACTTCCCAATTACATCACTATCAAATGACAATTTCCCTCTACTATGAAGAAATAGTTTTCAAAATTATTGAAAATCTTGTGTAGCAAATTGCGTTTTATACGGAGTGTAATCACATACTGGCTAAGAAAACGTAATTCACAAGCAACGGAAGTCTATCTATGACTCCTTTACCTTGTCTATTATTTACAACTTAACCTAATTAGGTGCCTGTTTTGTGTTAAAATGGGATGGTACTTCCGGTATTTTTCACCTCTGATTTTTAACTCTTTTATCAACATTATGAGCTTGCTGCCATCTTCAACCAATCTTTTTTCTAGAAAATGATGGGGAAGTCCACTTTTTATGTCTTTCAGGTGGTCAGGTGGCGAAAAAGAGCTCGTACTAGACCGGAGGGTGTACGAACTTAAGGCTAACACGAGGTTTCAAGAATAAAATAACAAGAACACCATACAAAAGTAAAACCCTAATAACTCAGAAACTATTTGTTATTTGAAAAATAGTTATTTTATATAAAAATATTGTATTTAATAGTAGAATTCAAAAATATAAATATCAATCCTTAAGTCCAAAATTTTCAAATCCAGCCCACTGTGGGCCATCATGCGGTGCCGACACGGTGCGGATATGTGTGCCCCGGGCTTTATACTACCTGTCCGTCATGTCGTTCACGTCATGGTGCAATGTTTAGTAGTAAGCTTAGCTCGAAAATAGAAAAAGGATAATTATGATAGGTTAAGGGTGTAGTCTGGAGGCTGCATTAGGAGGAGGCAGTGAACCTCGATTTGTTGTTACCTGTTTCGTTGTTATTTTTATTCCAATTCTAAATGAAACCCTTTTTGAGTTTCCTTAAATTGTTCTTCAATTTCCTTTTAACTTTTACATCGGTTATAATTTAATTAATTATTAACAAATTTACTATTTAACTTTTTTGAAGAACCCCGAGTTGAACTATTTAGTAATTTAATTTCCTAACTCCAAACTTGAACGCTACAATACCAGGACCGTCGACTAACATTTTTATCGCTTGGCAGTTAAATTATTTGTTCAGTACTAGAAGTACAGTGGAACGCTGTTCCTACAGAACTTTGGTACTCTATTATTAACCGGTTAAGCCGGCGGGATGCCTTATTAGGGCTCCCTGGTTATTAGCGTCGTGAGCAAAGAGTCGATGATACCCTTTTGTCATTTGGTTACTCGTCGACGAAGCGACTTTCTAATCGCTTATTATTTTTCAGTGACACCGTTGAGTCTCTGCTATAAGTGCAAGGAAGCTTGTACTTCTTTGTGTTAGTGTCAACTTGTATGTTCGTTTTTATTATATCGAAAAAATTCTATATGTACCTTGAATAGCTGTCATATCTGTACAGTGCTATTTTCCAAAACACACGTGCTTGTGTCTCAAAACATATTCTCTGTGATAAAGATATCTCGAAAAATAAAATTTTATTCTTTTTTCGGCATTCTCCAAAAAAACCTTTTTAGTAATCTACCCTGAATCATCAAAAATAAATATTTTCTTTAACTTTACAAATTTCTTGTTTTTATTTTTACCTAAAGAATCTTTCTTTAAAAAATATTTCTTTCGCACAACATCTGCATCTAAATAAGCAAAAAAAAATGCCGAAATGAAGTCATAATCGTTGATTGAAATATGAGAGTCATAAAATTTATTTTAAAAAAAATATTGAATTAAAACCAGCAACAAATTTTGCAAAAAAAAAATCCCAAGCTGATCTCCAGACGCATTTTAAGTAAATCGCATTACACCGTAAATCTAGAATTTTTAAGAAGTCTGCAAAAGTTTTATTTTTAAGATACATGACTCCACCATATGGAATCCGTTTTGCGGGAACAAGTTCAATTGGTCTTACTTTTAATTATTTTAATTGGCAATTATACATACGCATGGCTTCCCTGCATTGCAAGAGATTTCCTTAATTACACCAATGGACAACAATTATTGTTTTAGCTGAATGTGGCCGAGAGATGGCTATCATCATCATCCCGCAAAAAGTGAATAATGATTGTCTTGCAGAAGGCGCTCTAAATTTTATGATCATTTTAATAAAGATTTAATTGGTAAAATTTATAGTTTAATTAAGCATGAAAAATTATTGGTTGGCAACTAAATAATTAATTGTTTTAAAATATCAAAAAAAGTTGCCAGCCGAGGATGTATTTGTTTTTTGCTTATTATTGGAGTAGGTCATTGCAGAATGAAACAAGGCTGTTCTCTGATGGAAGATCAGCACGAAAAAAACTATTCTGTTACACAGTTTGCATGGCACTAGTCATATAAGTGAGATTCCAACTCAAACTAAAATTTTGTATTTCCACTTTCAACGCGGTGCTGGAAATGTAACTTGGAGTTGAAACAATTTTTATGTAACTGCTGCCCCGAGGGCAGGGTTCATAGGGAATACCACTTCTTCGGCCCTTATTCTCCCTCAAGTCTGCGGAAGACATTCATCGCCATATTTAACTTTTTACGTATCTTCCGACCTTAGCACTCCACTTCCAGCTTTCCCCTGTGCTGTGGATTATACGGGCCTTGCGCGTGAAATGCCTCCTGTAACTAGGGATGTTAGGAATGTTCGCATTCGCTTATGCCAATGATTCGCATCATTTTAAACATTCGCATCGATATTCGTATCAAGTAATGCGAATGTTTTGCGAATGCGAATGTGTGTAGGTCGTGTCATGTCTCGTAGAAAATAAAATTAAAATACGACAAATTGACAGATCTGGCTCGCAAATGTCTGAACGCTCCACCGGCCAGGGCCAGCATTCCGAATGAGCAATTGTTCAGTGCAGCCGGCCTTATATGTATATGAGCCCCTTAAAGGCTCGCGCAGACTAGGGCGGGCCGCACCGCAGCGCATCAGAAATACGCAGAAATACGCCTAGTAAGAGATCCGCCAGTACGAAAATTATGTGGAAAGATTTTTGTTATGCGATGCGGCCCGCCCTAGTCTGCGCGAGCCTTAAGACCCCCATTCACAACAGGCCGCCGGCAGACCGTAGCCTTTTATGCCAGGTCAGCAGGTACCGTCCGATGAAGGCCATATATTACTCAGTCTGACTGAGCGATGAGGACTTGAGGCATACGTCTGTCAGGCCGTGAATTGCAAGCGATCTCATGATTCCCTACATACACACAGGCGAAGACGACAGTCTAGCGTAGCAGGTTGTTAGTTCAAATACAAAAATGTTCATCGCCTCAACGAAAATTTCAGACTGAAGAGAAGTTCAGGTCTTCAGGCAGCGACTGACGATAAATACCCACACATAAAGCTTTTTGTCAGTACTGCAGGCCCCATCCAGTTGACGGTGTAGGTGAGTGAATGTGTGGTTGTAATTGGCCTCAAGGCGAGAAACCTTCAGGCCATGCTCTGCCGGCGGCCTGTATATGAATGGGGGCCTTTAGAAATCGTCTCATAGAAATATAATATTCCTCTCTTGAACTTTGACTATTAAATACGAGAAGAAAGAATACCATTACTGTATATAACACTGGTCTATTGTTCTAATATTTTTTCATATCTTATTGCAATAATTAAAAAAAATTAGCAATTAATTTAATTAAATTTTTTAATGCTATTCCTTAACATTCGCATTCGCAACATGTGAAAAATATGACATAACATCCCTAACATCCCTACCTGTAACCTCTGCGTTGACGAACATCGTAACTCACTGTCCTCGTTCCCTCAAGAATCTCATTTTCTCGTTCGATATAAGTCCGTGCATTCATCGTCACCTGCTCTTTCATTCAGCAATGGACTGCCTACAGGCTAACCGCCATTGCACGGGTTTTGATTCCTGGGTCGCATATCCTGGGCCAGTATGTCGATAGGCAATTAGCAATCACATTCTGCTTGATTGAAAGATGTTCGATTTGTGAAGTATATCTTCCTAAACTATGTGCCGCCATCACTTTTCTCCTATTAGCCATCCTGCATAGTGCAGTTTCCCACACTGGTTCTGTATATAACAGTACTCAGCTCATTACTCTATCCAATACACTCGTTTGAAGCTGCGAATTAATCTATGTATATTATGTTGGAGACATTGACCTGTAGGTCGATGAGCACCCTTGGAACTTGCCCAGTTTCGAGTTGAGCAGTCCTATAAGCAAAGCCGCTCGCCGCTATTCTAGCTTCCAAATTCCGCCCCGAATAACATCCAAACCGTGGGACTTGTGGCAAGAATTTGTTTGCCCCGGCGAAAATTTTCCCTTTGCTTAACCCAAAGATATCATCCTAGCCTACTTGTGCAGCATGGCAGATTTGGAACGCGTGCTTTCCTCCTTGTACGCCCTTAGGGCGCGCGCACACAGAAAGCGGAGCGGAGCTGAGCTTATCAGCTCTGCGTTAACTTTACATTAAAAACCCCGGTGCTGCGCACACTGTGAGCTAGCTCCGCTTAGCTCACAGTGTGCGCAGCACCGGGGATTTTAATGTAAAGTTAGCGCAGAGCTTATAAGCTCAGCTCCGCTCCGCTTTCTGTGTGCGCGCGCCCTTACCCATAGATCTGTGTCCGATTCTTGTGAGCAGCATTACTCATCGCGAGGTCCTTGTTTCATTTTTTCCTTACCTCTTTATATATACAGCCGGGATTTATCATTTAGAAGACGCGCATAAAACATATTACTACAAGGCACCAATTTAATAGAATTTCCATCATATAAGATTTAAAATACGAACTGTTTTGGATAGCTTTGTCCTTTTCTGAAATTCCACTCATATGTCCAATTTTAGGAGTCACCCTTTTTACTACCAGCCGGTCATGTTGTACACGTCATTGTGCGACGTCTAGGAGTAAGCTTGGTTCGAAGAAAGGAATAGATTACAAAATAGATTAATAAGAGTCTGGAGGGTGCTAAAGGAGTAAACGATGGACTCGGCTTTTAAAATCCTGGATATTGTAGGAGCTCACACCAAAGAAAAGTTATTTGCACGAAGTCCACTGTAACAAAAATCAAAACAAACAAATTTTATAACGGGGCTTAGATTTTGCAAGTCGATATCCTGGTGGAAGTGAATGTCTCCTGAAACGAAGTGAATTCCACTAATCATCCTACAAAAGCTGGGACGCCGGCAGTACCAGACTACCAGATGGACAAGGAGGACTACCGTCTGCTTTAGGTGAAGACACATTCCTAAGCGAAACCCTTTAAGCCGGCGAGATAGAGCCGAGTTTTGCAAGTGATCTGTAACCCTTCCAATGTTGTTTTTAATATGTGAAAGGGATGTGGGGGAGGCGTTTTAACAATGGCGGATAACCGTATTGGTGTAGGAGTTGGGGGTGGGTGGGTGAAAGGGAAAATCTGCTCGTGTCCTGTAACCTTTCCGCTTTTTTTAAAATGTAATATAGGTCGCCTAAGAAGTCAAAATCCAAGTGGGCGGATGACTAGGTCTTGCCAAAGGGATGGAAAACAGACTTTATCGATATATTATGTGGATTGCCCCACAGGGCCCACAAAGGGCATCTAACGCCTTGCCTCATAAGGAATGTGAGTATTTGAGTTATAACCGCGGCGGTGTCGAAACCTTATTTTTTTAAACGCGAGGGTCTTTTTACCAAGCGGTCCCCCAACTAATGACTCCCCAGGCGGCTTGATCTCCCTAATCGAATGAGACCGGTCTATTGAATATGCTAAATGATACAGTCACGGTCATCAACATAATTGCCTGAAATATGAAGCAAAGCAACAACAAAAACTAATGCTTGGTACGAGGAAACCTAAAGCTTAAGGTTAAAAAGTTTTCCAAATACGTGAAAATTAAACAACAATGTGCGCTTCGCTTCGATTGCTTGAACTTGGTGAGTTTTGAAGAGCTTTTCAGATTTTATATGTGAAAGCTGTGCCTTCTGCTTTGGCATTTGGTTTTGCCTCACAATAAAGTATTGGTTTATTTGATCT
The DNA here is from genome assembly GCA_963855945.1 of Thereva nobilitata. Lineage (NCBI taxonomy): Eukaryota > Metazoa > Arthropoda > Insecta > Diptera > Therevidae > Thereva > Thereva nobilitata. Next base: position 42,362,888 of record OY979694.1, on the reverse strand, counting down.
GTCAAAGCAAAGCACAAAGCGTACATTGTGGTTTCACCTTTAGGCAGATGTTGGGATTGCCCACTGAAATATAGATATGGACTGCTAAATAAGCAAAATCCCATAGAAAAAAGTGGCACCGAAAACTATTGTTGTCTCATTCCCCCGTTAAAATCCTATGAACTTTAATCGGTTTTAAAATAATAAAACAGTTCAGTGGATGTCAGCGATATCAACATAATTAGAAAAAAATAGACAGGTATAGAGTTTTTTCTTCTTTCTCTCACTTTCGTTATTTTTAAAAGCTCGTTAAACAAAGGGGAAGAACCCTCACATATTTAAAAAAAATACATTTATTTAATGAAAAAACTGCTACTAAATAAAAAATAATGATGGAAAATTATTTCTATCAATTATAACATACATCTTATTACTTATTTTCCTCTAAATTCGAAAAAAAAATTGTTGTTTACATAGAAAAGGTCTTCTTCTTCTGGAGAAAAATGGTGCCATTGAAAGTTGTCAATTAGCAGTCCATATCTATATGTCAATGGGATTGCCCCATTTCATTTAGGCGAACCTCTCTTCGGTATAGCTGATCTGTGTGGTGCTCATGAGGAATCTAAAAGAAAGCCCTCTTTCTGTATACCCATCATTTGCGCAAGGAGCCTCATAGTGAGCCTACGGAGGAATTCTCTTTCGGAATGCCCCTCATTTGCCACATGGAGTCGTCACCTACGGGGAATCCCTCTTTCGGAAAGCCCCTCATTTATCACATGCTGCATGGGACATGCTCCTTTAAATACTAGTCGAGTCCAACGACCACACCTGACTGATTTGGAGCCATTTGTGTATAGAAAGACACGTGGCGACGTCACAGCTCTTGTCAGACTGTAAGTTTTCTCATACCTCTCTTGTTGAAATCCAGTTTCGATGTCATCTAGATAGATGGCCCATATCTGCTGTGCCCATACTTCTTCCCCATCCAGCAGTATTGGATGGAAGTCAGTGGAGAGGAAAGCTGTGCACTGGAGTTTGCATTACTCCATTCCTATCTCAATGTCTATCTATCATTCCTTTTCGCCATTGGATTTTATGATGTAATCGTTGGCGATAAAAAGGAATTATTTCTCTGAGCTCTTCCATACAAAAAACGAGTTGTTGCACATTTGCAGTGGAATTCCAACTCCTTACTCTTTGTTCAAATTTTTTGTAACATTCTGTCCCCCCGGTCCCCAAATCAAAGTCTCAAACCTTCAAATGCTTCCTTGTTCTTAAGACTTAAACCTAGATCCACGTTTGGAGTCCGCAAAGTTTTAAACCAAAGCTGTGCAACCCGTCGTGCAGCGCTAACAACTGAATTCCCGAGAATCAATTTGCCATAATGTTAAATTGCGAAAAAGTTATGTCCATCTATTCAATTATCAAACAATCACTGCATAATAAATCTAAATTAGCTACGATTTCCGTGAATTCTAAATATAATCCAAATGAATATGTATGTCGAACTTGCTTGTCCAACGCCCACGTAATATATGAATGAATAGCAGACAAACTTGTACTAATTATATTTGTAACACTTTCGGTAATCATTTTTAGAAAGAATTCCCCTTGAAATTCTTTCTTCCAAAATAAACGCTATCTCTAAACATCGTCCGAGTCTCGAACTTCCGACTCTCGTTATTTTTAAATGGAAACTAATAAAATCTCGGTTCAACAACTCAATTCTTTCATCTCCTCGCAAAAGAAACGACGACGACAACAACATTTTTATATATATATATATATATATATAAATATCTCATAACAATCAAAATTCTAAGCCATTAAGATGGATTCGCTCAAATGAACTAAAATAAATCGCCCGGAAAATGAACTTCACAGAGAAAATGTATAGACGATGACCTCCGCTGTAAGTAAGGGTGCATGAACACTTAAATGTGTTGACGTACATTACATCGATATAGACAAGGTATAGATTGACAAACCCGGCGGATATTTATCGTGTAAGGACAAAAAAACACGAGAAGAGGTGAACAAACACGTTTCCCATAAATTGGTCCCAATTTAGATATGACCGAGGAGATAACGGATAAAGAATCAATATCGGCCGTCGGTCGACTCCGCCATCATCGTTCACTCTTCACTTTCCATCAATACATAAAATGCGGCTATTTTGGATCGATTTGGACGTGTCTAGTCGCCTGTACGATCTGATTAGTTAACATTTTGTATACACATGTCGGCTTCGTGTCCATACACATTTTACATTGGGAACCACACATTTTCGGCTTTGATTAGATTTGAATTTTCCGAGGCCAATCACTGCAATTAGGATAAAAGGCATTTAACATGATTTTCTGATTATCTTTGGTCTTGTCTGGACTTGCTTTTTTGCGGCATAACAGAAGGCTTTAATATCTTTAGCAGATGGCCATGAAATTTGTTACAAAATTATTTTTCCTATGCCGTTGGTATACCTGTCTTTGATATCTTCCTTAAATTGCCATGTCACGTTGAACATGTGACTTACAACTGAGACAGCAATCAAGTTCTGGAAATTTCTAAATATAACGTAATTTTAGCTTGAAAGATTGGTATAAGTCTGTGGATATAATTTAGCAGATATCTATGACAGCGTCAGTCCACCATAATTAAGAACATAATTAAGAATAGTGATATTTGTGGTATATCGTAGCTCGTAACTCTAGCTGGAATTGTAAAATGGTACCCACATATCAAAGCTCTTTTCACATCAAAATTCTCCGCGATAATTGTAGTCTGTATGAACAACCGTGCGTAGAGTACGATCCAAAAGAGATGAGGTTTCTCAAAAAACGCATTTTCCATGCGCAAAGAGAATAACAACAGAAAAGTGAGAATAAAAACAGATTTCGAAGGGGAAATGGGAAAATACATAAGCGCATGTCTTATCTCGACGTGCGCAATGTTTATTTGTGTGTAATTTTCATTTCCCCACATGCGCGAAGAAAACCTCAACTGATTTGGATCAGGCTATATGAGGCAATTACTTTTCAAATATTCTTGATCGAAAGCAGATTGAACAATGAGGCCGCAATGAGTTGAGCTGGGCTGAACGAAATTGCTGGGACACGTATAGGACGAAAATAAGCTTTGCTGAGAAAGTCCTAATTGGTGAAGCTTCTATTATGGTTCATTCAATAAAGGGCATTCGATATTAGTCGTGTGGTGGTAGATAAAATTTAAATACCTTTGGCATAGAATAATGTGGCAGTTCACTTATTAACATTAGCTATTTTGATTTGTCTTTGTTAATTTAATTCTTTTCTTTAAAATATTCTATATTATATATTTAAGAAAATGCATTTGTAAAGCAATGTGAACATAGCTTCGCTGTTGTCTCCAGGCACTAATCTATGTGACCTAAATGGTTTGACGATAAGCCTCACCATTTCAGTTAGCGTGGGCTTAATTTAAACTCAAGACATTTCTGCACCTTTCCTGTTATCTCGCCTAACTATCTTTCCCTCACTCTCTTTTCTAATAACGGGAGAAATGGCTCTATCGTTCAATCGCTAAAATGAAACAGCAACTGTCGCACTGAAAACGATAAGGGATGACCTGAAAAAATCAGGGTTTAAATTCCTGCAGCAATTTTAATACTGTTGCTGTTGACTTTGCTTTGCTGCTAAGAAGACCACACCAATTTACTTTGCTGTGCTTTACAGCAATCATATTTTCACACTTTTTGCTGCTTGCTCTGAAAACTTTTTGTTTCATATTGCTCTGAATGCTGTTGCTTACAAATGCTGCGGCATGCTGGTCCGGCTGCGAATGTTTTCACATACACATAAAAAAAGCTTTCGCCCCTCTACACAAAATACCATTTTACGATACAAAGTTGGATCATGAAAAAAACAAATACTGAAGGAAAGCAAAGTACTTCACAGCCGTGGTGAGCAAAGCTTTGAAAAACTGCAAGCAAACAGAAAGCATTTCACAGCAAAGTATTTTAAAGCTGAAGCATTTGCAGCCGGAGCAGTATGCTCCTGAAAGCTTTTAAGTAATTTGAAAGCAACAAGCATTCGTAGCAATATGAAACAAACAGCTTTCACAGTCTATAGCAAAGTAAGTTTAAAAATATGTGCTTTGCTTTAAGTTGACTTTGCTTTCAAACCCTGGAAAAAATCATGTAGCAGCGTTGGTCATATTACACGCTTTTTATAATTGCTGTCAAACTTTATGTTCCATTATATGACGTTAAAAGAACATGCCATGTGCTATTAGCCATGCTGCATATTGTTAATCCTTTCCATTTTGCGTTGGCCAAAGATAGAACGTGTAGGTAAATATGTCTTTTAACCGTCTTTATAGGGAGGTCCAACTCTACTGCTGAATATGCATCCATGTTCGAACTCTCCCTTACTAATTCATCAGCTCTCCCCTTGTTTATTCCTATGGCCTGTAACCCACAGAAGGGTGATGTTTACAATTCTGCTTCTGAGTTCGAGCTCATCTAAGCATTTCTTAACTAGTTTTGATGAAATCAGGGTGGAGTTGAGAACCAAGATAGCAGCATAGCCCTCTGTTATCACCGCCATATTCTTTCTTCTAAAGTTGTCGTCTCTCGCTAGTTGGCGCCTTCCAAATTGCCAGCATTTCTGAAGACACTGAATCCGTCGGAAGCCGGAATTTTTTTGGCTATAACTCCACCACCTACTCCGCAGTTCATCTGTGAACCATCTGTGTAGATTACCGCGTCCATATCTGCCAAAAACGTGTCCGCTTTTCCACTCCCGTCTTATTGGAATTTTGACTCTGAACTCCTTGCTCAGCTCGAACTTGGGGACGTGGTGGTTGGGATTAACCCTCTGTCAACCATACCAAAAAGGTTGCTATATCGGTATGGCTTTTCTTGCCAGTACCCATTTTCTTTGAGTCTGACCGCGTTACGGGGTTAGGTATTTGGAGGTCCATTGGAAGAAGACAGAGGATGGAGAGACATATTGCTGCTGTTTTGCACATGCATGCCATTCTCTATAACCTGCCTATATTCGTGCAGTTGTACTCTTTCCTTGCCACCTTGAGCTAAAATTATGCATTTGTATGAAAAATTAAATGAGCGAAACTATGCGGAATTCGAAAAAACAGTGAAGACAAAATTTGTAGGAAATTGTATGCTCTACAACTTTGCTCCTTAGATATTTTCACCAAAATGCATAGTTTTTCCTCAAAATAGAGAAAAAGGCGGAAAATGGCGAAAAAACGCCTATTAAATATAGCCTTGAACATATTTCGTTAGGCAACCCATCACCGTTACTTTTGTTAGCATATTATTTATCATGAAAAAAAATTTCATTCGGTTACTCGATCGGTGAAAGTCGTTGTTCTACAAATCCTGTACTCTACGGGGATACTCCAGTCGCGGATACTCGGCAACGGAGCAACCAGTTTCTAGGAGACGACATGCTAGTCTCCCAGTCGCTCAGTAGCTTCAGCTTGTTTTTTTTTGACTGAGAACGAAATGATAACTACTACTACTGTCACTGTTTTGCAAAGTGCACTGAATAAAAAGACGGAGGTAGGTTGATAGGAAACTTCAATTTCAGTCTCAGCAGTGTGAAGATGTCGAGCAACTACAATCTCGAGTCTCCAAGTCTCTGTATCACAGTCGCCGAGTATCCGAGATTTTAGTATCCCCGTGTGAGCAGTGCCTTAGTCTGTTGAACGTTGAGAGTTCTGGGTCGTCAAAAACTTCATACAACTCCTTCGCCATATTCCATCCTCTCGCGTTGGGCCTATAATGCACCTGAGAACTTTTCTCTCGACCCTGTTGACTCGTTCCTCTATGTTCTGGGCTGTGCGATACGATGGCTTTGTACATCCATAGTTTAAGTTCCAATTTCTTCACAAGGATTTTCTTGCATGAGTCTCAGTTCATTTTAGGACCGAATATAAAACCTAGGTACTTGACCGTCAAGGCTAGATGTGACTGAATTTCATCCAGTCTTGGGCAGTTGAAATTGGTTTCTTTGTTCTTGTAGTGAAAAGCATCAGTTCTGTCTTTGCAGGGTTCTCACACAGCCCACAGCTTTTAGCCCATCTGCTAACGCTGTTCAGAGCTTTCCCTAATCTCACTCAGGAATGGAATGTGTAGGAATTTACCAGGTCGTCAGCATATATGCGGCCGTTCTAGTCCCTTCTTCCTGTAGTTTCCTGAGAATTTTGTCCATAACCAGAAGCCATAGCAGCGGCGACAGCACTCCTCTCTGTAGTGTGCCTCTACTGATCGTTATGGTACTTTTACAGGTTTCAAGATCCCCGCGTCTCTGGTTTGCAGCATGATAGTTATCCATCGGTCAAGTATTGCCCCCACCCTTAACTCCGTCAGGATATACTATTGCCAGTTTATAAAAGCATTTTTATGTGGAAGTTTACATCTCAGAGGAAGAAACTTTTTGTACTGTAAACGATTCTATCGTGGAATACGATGTCGAACAACAAGCTTTAGTTGTAAAGAAATGAAGGAGCGCCAAGGCAACGAAGTTATACTACATCAGTTCCTATACAAAACTACAAAATGTTTGTCACTTTTAGTATTTAGAAGCTATGGCAGAAGAGAGAGCTACAAATAGTTATAAAGAGCGAAGTCAAGTAAGAAGGAATCTTATCTAGGTAGTAGAAATGGAAAGACAAAGAATCTTGCAGTTGCGAGGAATCAAAATCCAACATCTGCAATGGTAGTCCAACGCCTTAACTCTACTGAGACCAGCTTATCGCAATAACTCCCTCCGTCCGTCGCGATTCCACGCTAATCTTCTCTAGTTTGGCGCCTCTTTGGTTTCCATGGTCTATCACATTTTTAGAGAAGGTTTGGTCTACCTCGCGTTTGTATCTTGTAATTTCTTATTTTACAGTTAATCTCCTATCATTTTGTCCGGTTGTTATTTCGCCGATAAATTAATTGCTTTTTAAGGAAGCAAAAACTAGTTCGATGTTTATCTTCCGAAGATTCCGATAGCTATGTTATAAAAAGAACTGTAGTGAAACTAGCTTTAATAATTGGAATTGGACTCTTGGCGACAATTTTCCTTTTTATTTCAACTGAAATCTTAAACAATAATACGATTGCATTTTGGTATTACCAATTTGTGTTCGATGCTTTGCCCCTAGCCTTTTATCCGGATAAATGTCGTTAACCTTTGACTTCAAATTGCCAATCAACCAAATGTAATAACGACATTCAAAAAAACACAGAGTAGCATTAAAACACCTTCAAAATTTCCTCGACTGGATTTTAATTATGAAAAATTCTTTCTGCAAACGATCATCATTTTTAATTTAAACCAACATCCTGGTTCTCAAAAATAAATTGACTAACTCTGAACTTGGTCATCGTGAAGTAAAAAAAAAATTATGTTGATTGATATCACATAAAATTATTTATGACAAGGCCGGAATGACTAAAAAAAAGTGTTTATATATCTTACACCTGTCTTAAATTATTTTTTTTTGACTCACTGTCGTTGCAATTATTTATTACATCAAAATGACAGAAAACTCGATTTTTAATAGAGTCATAATTTAATAACTTGTCAGGGAGACAGACTGTTGCCACACTTGCCGCTAAGACCACCCATTGTCATAATCTCCTGCAACGTTGTCATACTGGGATATATAAGTGGATGAATATAAACATTTTCGCTTGGTTATTGTTAACTAGCACAGAAAAACGTGGGTATTTTCTCTTCTTTATGACAACATTAGATTGACACCTAAATAAAGAAAACAATGAGGAATTTTGATTTGCAGAAAAGATATGAGAGTTTTCTTGCGCGGCAAATTTATCGGAAGAAAGAAAGCGCAACGTTCTTCCCTCAATGTGTGCTGTGCTGTAATGTCGCCTGATATGTTGACGGTGAATGACTTAATTGAATGAATGAACATTCTCGACAGGGGCTCCTTTCCTGTCTTTCGAATGCACTTTGTGAAACAATGCACATTGATGTGACATAGTTATGCTTTGACTTTCCTTTTCATCTGCACGGAAATCATGACTTTTTTTCAAGTGGTGTAAGAATTATGCATGCTTGAATGGCTTTCAAGTCTTCTATAACAGACTTCTAGAGATGAAAGATGTGCTCAATTGGTCTCGTCATTTTCTGTATTTGGTTTTATATATTCTTTGCTTGAGGAGGTTTTTTTTGTTACTTGAGGACCTCATCAGGTGAGCATTGAACCAGAGGCGACTGCCACTTTACACCAGTGGACTTTTTGAACACTCAAATTTGTTTGTTAACTTCAACTTTCGCACTGATTTCAAGGCATGGAGCAAACATCGGAATGCCCTCAAATATAGCATTTGTTTTATTTTGTACATTTGACTTAATGATTTTAAAAAACGGTTTGAGATCCGCAATTATTTTAAATGGGATGGAACGTATGTCCTACGCAATAACACTTCTATTGCTTTGCTGATTTTATTTTTCGAAGGGAAATTTATCGCATAACATTTGTACCAAAATTTATTAACAGGAATTTAAAAAATGGTCCAAGATTACTTCGATTACTTTTTTGCTACAAATCCGAAGATCCAGATTCGGAACCAATCGGAATATGATCGCAATTCTGTGTCTTTCCGCTTTTTTCATCATATTCTTATCTATAATAATATTCTACTTGTGCCACTTTCAGCAGTTTTCCAAGAAAATTCCCTTCTTTTTCCCAGGGAGACGAGAGATCTCTCCACTGGAATTCTCTCTTCTACTTTCTTTCTCAATCATACCACAGTGAAAAAATTATCTCTTATTCGATAATCGAAGTTAAGCAAAATTTGCTACGGAACTACTTGGATGAAAAGCCGCTAACATAAAGCACTTGGCTGTGTTTCATGCTAAGCGTAGGTGAAATATCATCAGCGACAGATCCAACAGATCAATGTATAATTATGTGTTAAATCTACGGCCCCTGTGCTGAAAGTCGAGTCATGTTTCGTGACAAGTCATTTGAGCTGAAGAAAGTGACGTTTCAGTCGAATTATGACTTTCAGCACAGGGGCCTAGAGTGGAAGTGCTAAGTTGAGTTTAGACCTCTGTGCTAAAAGTCGTAATTCTACTGAAACGTCACTTTCTTTAGCTCAAACGACAACACACGTGACAACACACGACTCGACTTTCAGCACAGGCGCTTTTGCCTCACAAAACGTGCAATGGTTGATGGTCGGTTTCGCGGATGATTTTAGTGATCGATGAAAAATAAATGCGAACTAAGCGAGAAGGAAAAACCCTGACTGGAGAACGCTGGTCTATTGCTTGCTAATATACTGCACTGAGATTCTTGAGAGTGCTGATTGATTGTAGGTTTAGCTGAAAAACGCACTTGGAGGGTACAGTGGCCCCTGTGCTGAAAGTCGAGTCGTCACGACACGACAAGTCGTTTGAATTGAAGAAAGTGACGTTTCAGTCGAATTACGACTTTCAGCACGAGGGCCTAGAGCGGAAATGCTAAGTTGAGTTTATGCCCCTGTACTGACAGTCGTTATTCGACTGAAACGACACGTTTTTCAACTCAAACGACTTGTCGTGACGACTCGACTTCAGCACAGGAGCCAGCGAATAAAGAGTCCGCTATCGATGCCACACTCGCAGAAAGTCATCGCCTCCTTGTGGCGAGGGTGGCTAAGCACCTTCCGAGTATAGGACCTTGTCTGACAAAGCCGCATTCGTGTAAGGGGCCATCCATAAGTTACGTCACACGAATTTCATAATTTTAGGACCCCTCCCACCCCTTGTCAGACAATGTCACACTTCGTCGACCCCCCCCCTTAACTTGTGACATAATTTATGGATGGCCCATAAGCGGAAATAATTTGATTTCCATAGGCATCGTGTCGAATGTAGTCTTGTGACTTTATGACACAGAGTGTATAAGTGAGGAACTGTGCGGTGGAAGATCATAGTAGACTCCTACTACCAAAATGGAACAGTAGATCGGAAGGAATCGCAGACAGCTACGACTTCACCATCGTTGCAGATACCGGGCCCTTTTGTTTAGAGTACTCGGAATGTATCCTTCCTTTTCAAATGCCGTTGGTACACCGCACAAAGACTGCAACTGGAGGAGCTAGTCGAGTTGCGGCTGACAACCCACTATCTTCTTTCATCGAAGATACCGAGGTGGGCGGTAGTAATAGAGAAGGAGGCGGTTTTAATGAGCTGGAATCTCATATAACCATCGTGCAGAGGCCTGGGGGTAGCTAGGAAGTTTTCGACCTCCCAATGCCGAATAACGTCCACACAGATGTTTTTTTGTGGTATAAGAGGGTCTATATTGTAAACATGCTGAGGTTCTTTACGTATTAAAGGAAACTATTTGCCAAAGTCAATAAAAACCTGCCTTAGAAAAAGTGCTAAACGGTCGCATGGTATGTAAGCACGCCAGTGGATGTATTGAATCAGAAAGGATTCTCATCTTTCTTTAACCAGATATAAAGCCATAAAACCCATCTTTAGAAATATACATACACGATTCTCAGTGTTCCATCTTTTCGTTATAAAAAAACCATCGAATGAAAGTGACTTCTGTGTGTTACTCCCACAACATACTAATTAATCAAGCCACTGAACTATATAGTGACACAAAAAGAATAAGAACACCTTTAACATATCTTAATTAATGATCCTGATCTCCAAATTAATCCATTAATATTTTTTTTAACCACAATTTAAATAATTTCAGATTCATTATCATCATCGTTGTCAACAACAAGCGGTCTTGAATTAACAACAAATGATAAATTACTTATGTCCTTGGAAAAGCAATTAAATATCGAAATGAAAGTTAAAAATGGTGCAGAAAATATGATACAATCAATATCGAGTGGTCATCATGGACGTGATAAGAAGCTACTTGCCGAGGCACAACAAATGTTGGCCGATTCAAAAGCAAAAATAGAATTTTTAAGATTACGAATTCTTAAAGTTAAACAAAATAAGGATCATCAACATAAGGATGTTACGGATGAGAATGGTGATATAAGGCCACAAAGATTAGAAACACCACTTGAGGATAGAATTGAAGAATTGCGACATCGTTTACGAATAGAGGCAGCTGTTGTTGATGGAGCTAAAAATGTGATAAGAACTTTACAAAATAATAAAGTTCCTGATAAGAAAGCTCTTCAAGAGGTGAGTATTTATTTACTTGTGGATATTTGAAATTGAGAAACTATTTCCTTGTTAGTTGCAAACGTTATTCTATAAAATAGAAAAAAGTGTATGAAATTTTTTTTTAAAAAATTGTTCTATAATTTTTCAGCTGTTTATATTGTTTTATGTAGCACTTCGTAAAAAATCGAATGCTATTCATATTAAGTTGAAACTCGTTATAACTCATAATTTAATTCAATTTCACATTCGGATATCGAAACCTACCATGATGATATTTAAACTATCATAAAAGGTCATTTATTAAATTTTTTAGATACAGATCAAGCAAAATAATGGACTCTTTCCACAATTTCTTAAAATGCTACAAAATTTGTTTACAATGAAAATGATACGTTGAGCATTACTATCATCGTTTTTAAACTTACTGCCTTCTGCTTCGATTCGCACTTAACCGTCAACGTTACGTGAATTTTGCCGTTCAGTCTACAAAATTAGATAGAGTATTTTCGTATTCCGTATTGCTAATTTAAATTGTTATTTGGAATGCCAAAATTTAATAATAAAGTTAGCAATGATTCCATTAATTTTGGATGAGGAAGAAGAACATTTAAATTTAGCAACAAAAAAGAAAAAATGAATACAAAAGGTATTTACAAAAAGAAAACAAGAAGAAGAATACCACACGCTGTATAAGGAATTGGATGACGATGAAATAAATTTTTATAAATATTTGAGAATGTCGAAATATCAGTTTCATATCCTTCTAAAAAAAATTGAACATAAAATTCAAAAAAAAACACAACTTTTCGAGACGTTATTTCTCCAAAACCTGTCAAAATTTTTTAACCCATTACTTTAAAAGTTAATAAATATTGTAAAAAAAATTAATTTATGTATAAATTGTGTTTATATTGTTTAAACAATTGCGCACATTGAAATATTTCTGATTTCAGATAATATGTAAAAACAAACATTTAAAATAAAAATCATCAAAATTGGAGTTGCCCCTGACGACTAAGAAGTAAAAACCTTCATTGACTCGACTAAAATTAGTTTGAACAAAAGCAGATAAATACTTCAAAAATTCGTAATGCTGCCGTAACTACATTCACATTCAATAGAATAGATCAGTCACGTCAAGGCACGTCACGTCAAAATATAGTTTCAATCCTAACGTGCCGTAACGTTGACGGTCCGTGACGTTGCCTATATATGTGAACGCGAAGTGTAAAACTCATTGAAGAATATTTTGACGTGCCGTTGCCGTTCCTTGACGTGACGTTGACGTTCCGTATAGTGCGAATCGACCTTAATGTTTTTGTTAGTATTAAGCCGTGTCCACACATAACAAACATTTGACAAACATTTGATAAACATTTGACAAACATTTCACAAACATTTGACAAACATTTGAATAATGTTTGTTATGTGTAGACGCGAATCTTGGAGTTTTACGATTTTCAAAAATGTTTGGATTTAATCCAAATGAAATGGAAAACATCTGATGTTTGTTGAAAAATTTTCAGTACTTTTATGCACTTTTATGTAGATGGACATTCATCTCGAGTGAGAAGTAAGATAAAACCACCATAATTATAGTTCAACTCATTGAAATTTGTGGGATAAATCAATTAGCGACTATAAAAATGAAATAAAGCGTATTGATTCATTAAAATTAATTGCAAATGATCAAATGATCATTTCTTGATATCATTTCCGTGGAAGGGATCAATTGTTGTTACAAAGAGGCACACTGAAAATCTTCCAGAATGGCTGTGCAAGACATTAAAGCGGATTAAAAGAAAGAATATGAAGATGGCACTAGTGTTGGGTAGGACACGATTACATAATGAGTTTGTAAAAGGGACTTCATATTCTTTTGAGCTAGTACAATGTCATTCTTCAATTGAGGCGAGATGCCATTGTAATGCCAAAATGACAAAAATAAGCAAATTAAAGAAAGTATGAAAATAAATACCAATGAAGAGCTTTTTTCACGAGTTTGATTCTAATATGCATTTAACTGTCTCAAAGTAAGAGTAAAAGAATAAGAAACCTACGCCTCCACGATATGATGGGCATTTGCATAAACGCAGAACTGTGGTCATTCTGCAGTATTCAGCAATTGGAAGTCTGTAGCTGAATATTGCAGAATGACCGCAGGTTATGAAAATGCCCATATTTATATTTTACAATCGCACCTCGCCTCATTTCAAATTGGATATTTTTCTGCGCCAAAAGTAGTAAGAGAGAAGAAACCCTACACTACAGTCCCGCGCCCTTCATTTCAAATTGAATTTTAATACCCCAAAAAAGTAAGAAACAAGAAATCCATGTCTCACTTATTTACAATCATACCTCGTCTCGTTTTTCTCGATACACGCGCATATACCAGTAGGAGATTATTTTTGAACCGGAATATTTAAAAAAATAAGGCCTCAGTACAATTTACCAGCTTGTAAGGGACAAATCTACTGCCCCTGTAAGTCCAACTCAACTCTAGATAACACTGACAAAAATGTAAATGGGATATTCTATAACAGTGGCTTTGAAGTGAGAGATCAGGAAGAAAATCTTGTCGAAATTGTGGCAAATAAAGAATCTATTTTTCCTGCAGAACAGACACAGGAAATAACAAACATTTCGGAAAACATTTTTCTCGCAAAAATTTCACCAAATGTTTGACAAATGTTTGTCAAACATTTGTCAAACATTGTCAAACATTTGTCAACTCGCTAGACAAATGTTTTTTTGCAAATGTTTGTTATGTGTGGACCCGCCTTTACTGTAACCCCAACGTCAAAAAAGTTCAATAATAAGAATATACGCAAAATGACATAGACGCTTATAGTCCGGGAGCCAGCGTACATTTTTATTTTTTATTTTTTTTGTTGTATATTTTGCATGCCTTAGTTGAGCGTCATCTCAGCACTTGCTTGTGCTGAGTTGGTAAAACTTTCTTGGCCCAGCTGAGAAGTGCACCTTCTGAGTTAGAAGGGTTTATTCTATTACTGCATTTTTGATCTTAATTTTTCTTGTAATTGATATATTGGATAAGCTTTATAATCTAAACAAGAGTCAGCCTCCAGAATCGTGGGGGCGGTGGTGGGGAGAAAATGTACATTTTGTAACGACCAACACAATCAGGTGCGTTGGTAGACCTGACGCTTAGATCATCAACTTATTTACTACCCGAAAGGACTAATTTCCAAAAGGAATCACCCCGGATGAAGTGGCCAGGCCATTTGCAACCCTGCCTCCTGGACTATAACAGATACAGATACCATAATCAAATTTAGCATGTTTCAGTTAATATAAGGCATAGAAAGAAACTTTTAAGTTATCGACGAGCGAATGTGAACCCCGATCACTATCTGGTTGGTGAGAAGATGGGTGCGAAAAACTAGCGGCAAAACAGAAGAGACCCAACCCTACGCACATAAAGTGGCACGTAGAAAAATTAAAAAATTAAGAAACAAGAGAAAAACACTAACAAAAAAATTGATGCAGATAACAATGTTTCGTGAAATGGAAGCTTATTTGAATCTAGTATGGAACTCTATTAAAGAAAAAAATACAGAAAGAACAATGTATTAGTTAAACTAAACAAAACAATTAAAGAAGAAAGCAATTATTTGGTGAGAATAATGTGAGAAATATTGAAATAAAAAATCAGGCAACACCCTTGTATTTAACAAGAAGGACAAGAGGAAATCATGTGTAAAGTATGTACGTAAGAGCACGAAGATATACGAAAATTTTAGAAAGAAAGAAAAAACTTCAGAAATAGAATCAGTACAAAAACAAAAGCAAATATGAGGAAGAAAGAGTACAAACTTACCTACACCATCCAAGGAAGGAAGGTTGATGCTATAGCTAGTAATATTGATATCATACTTGAGATGTGGGAGAAGTACATATTTTAGAGTCTACTTCAAATTATAAATAACCCTAATATGAAAGAAAAATGTGCACTGATACAGAAGACAGATACTGCAATCATAAAATCCAGGTCATAATGATATGCCCACCTGGGTCCTAAGGAGATGCACTCTCACCTGTATTTTTTAATATTGCTTTGGAAACAAGAAACCAAAAAGATCCTGGCCTTCAAAGCAATGTCATCAGGACATCAGTGCTGGTTTAGATGTTAGAATGCCAGCTGAAAAATTGTCGGTAGCGGTTGCTTTGTTATTTTTAGTCTCATTATCGTTGATCCGATTCAGTTTCAGCTGTAATATTGTAACTTTAAATATTGAAAATATGATTTTTATTGCGGCTTCCAATTGGGCTGCTGAAAGGTGATTGCATTGGTTTATTCAGAAAATTTGTAAAATGTTGGGCCTAGCATTTAAATAGCAGTACCGTATCTTCATCTTATCTTTAATAAATTGAAGACATTGAAGTTTATAGTTTAGTTTGCTTGCCGTCTAGGTATCCAAAGCGTCTCTTTTGTATTGTAAACACTGGTATCTTCCTGAGCCTGCATATGGAAATATTGTCTTGATAACGTCTTGTATCACTTTCCTAATTACGCTTGACTTACCTGCGGTCAGCTAATATTGATGGCTAAACTCATTCAGCGCATATTCATTTTAGGGCATCACACAATCCACACATTTGCTCTTGCAATATTTAATATTTTGGTGAATTAATTCCTTGCTTCGTTACTGGGCTTATGTGTCCCATGTCGTAATGATTTTAAAGCCTATGCGAAATCTGCCCTTGCCAAATCTCAGTCTTGTATCCTGGGAAATTCTTCAACTTATTATATTGCAATTTGTTTAAATTTTGCAGAACTTTATTATTTTTTTTTAATTTTGTTGTGTCTATTTTCCTCGTAACTCTTATTGCTCGTTGTACATGATGCTTTATTTTAAATTCTAATTACTCCTACTAAGAGGTAATGATCTGTGAAAACATCTTAGAATTTAATAGAGACGTATTTAGTGTTCCGTTAAATTTTAAATGTAAACTAATAAACGTAAAACACTGCACTAAACCAATGATCATCTACAAATATATTCATCTTCTGTATAGAGACTAAACTGGACACTTTCCAAAACAAATCGAACATTTCTATTTTGGATATTGTTTTTATGCAAAATAAAAAAAAAGAAAATTTAAAAATTGCTTTTCTTAATTATCACTAATTTCTTTCACCTTGCGCAGAGAAAAATACCCCCCAGGAATTTTAAATGTAATAAATCTTAATCCGCAATGATTCTTTAAATCTTTCTTCTAAAATTTCATGCGCAAAATATATAATCCACAGCGCATCGGCACAGGTGTTCTCTAGGTATAATATTTTTTTTTCTAGTCTAATTAAATTGGCAAAAAGGCCTCTTCTATTCCACCTCAATTATTCTAAAATGAAATGTTTATCGGGTTGAAAATTCCCAACTAACAAATTTTGACCTAATTTTAAAAGCCAAAGAAACATGAGTTTTCCTTGTTGATGCCGGGAGTGTTTCCTGTCGATGCTCAAAATTATCATTTTATAAATAGGATCACAACGCGCAGAAAAAGAGAGTAGGCCGCGCATGTGCGTTGCTCAACTCTCCAGAAGAAATAAAACGATTTGTTTACAGTTGAAAAGTGTGCGGAGAGAGTGGGAGAATGGGAGATTTGTTAAAGTCTTTAAAGATAGTGTGTTAAAAAGAAATTTTTTAAAGGTATTTAGTAAGTGATATTTCCTCTCAAAAGTAATTTGTTACTAGAGGGGAAGTAGATCTATAGTAGATGGAGTGACCAGATGGGAATTCATCTTTTTTTTGTGTTGTTTTTGAAGAATAATAATATTCTTATATCGTTTCCTTTTCTTTTTTCCCGTATTAGATGAGGACAGAGAAGAGCATCTATCCAATGGTGGACATAATGGATGCTTTTCTCTATTTCATTCATGTGGGGAAGGAAAGGCAGAATATCTCCGAATGATCATGGACCGGGGAAAAAGCTTTTCTTTCTCGCTCCTAAGAAATTTTCGTTCATCATCAAAAAAGTCGCAACATCAGTTGTTTTCCTTTGGTTCGTTGCGGTGTCGATATTTATCTTTATTTTTCTCAGTATCTTAATATATATGGTCTCGTGGATATTTTAATTATTTTCGCAATAATATATCTAAATAAAATATATTCTATTATTCCTAAATTAATTCCTAAAATGTTGTGCTTAAAATTCTCGTATAAAAATTGTTAATGTTATTTATAAATATTATTTATTAAAATTGCGTAATTTTTTTTAATAAATGTTTTAAAGTGTGTAATGTGATTTTCAACGTATAAAACCAACGAAAAGTCCATATTCTTAACGTTTTGTTGATGATATTTTAGCCAAAGTCACAAAAAACGAAAGAAAGTTTTAAAGTTTATTTTCGTAGATCAATGTCCGATTAATTTTTATTTTGTTAATTTTATTTTCCATTAAAATGTGGATGAACCATACACGTATAGTACATAGTCGGTCCGGTAAAGATTTTATTTAATTTAGAAGGTTTATTTCTACCACAAAGTGTGTGATATACTACGAAAATAGACGGATGAAAATATTGTATCTTAACGAAAATAGACACTTGAAAAATCGTGTATATCTATCTACAACTAAAGTAGATTATATCTATAACTATAAAGTATATAAATACATGCTCTCATTTTTAGTACTGAATTTTCTTAAAAGAAAGTTTTTTTTTATTATTTATTTATTTTATTTTCACTACCGAGTTTATACGCTGCCGTCTTGCCATTTAGCAGGAGGATTATTTCATATCAGGTGTATCGCGCGATCGGTGTGTGGTGGAACAAGAAGTGTATTTGTGTGTTGGAGAGAAATATTATTACTTGTGAACAACAAATTAAAAAATAAAACACATTTATTAAAAAAAATGTAGTAGGAAATATTATTATGGCTACTTTAAATATACTTTCACTATCGAACAAGGTCAGAAGCTATTTTCATCATCGTCACGATATCGTAAGGAAATTTTATGAATATTTTTTTTTACAAATTCTGTGTTAAAAATCTTTTTTTACATCTATATATTTCTACATTGAGTGGGTGAAAATTGTGTGTAAATATATATATATACATAATAATTTCGAAACCGATTTAAAAACTATTTTGTACGATCAACTTCTGTGTGTGCGGCGGTTGTGTGTAGTAATAATTAAAAAAACGAAAATCAAAAAACGACGTTAAAAGGCAAAAAAAAGACATAGAACAAAAGAAAAAGATTAATTTCAGGTAACAAAAAAATATTTAAAAGAAAACAAAATTTCATTTTCGAAAGAGTGATGAGTAGTGAAAAGCAATACGAAGACCGAAATGAGCAAGAAGAGTATGAGGAGCAGCAGCAGCCCAACCAGCAGCAGCAGCAGCAACAACAACAAAGCTCTGATTATGGTGGCGGAAGAGCTGATAAGCCAGAATTAACTGCTGAATGGACTGTTCATGCCCAATTAACGATATCACGACCAAATAGTAATAAGACAACATCGACATCAACGAAATCAACCGATAATGATGATCAACAGCAACAAAAACGTAACGATAGTACACCTGTAACATTATTTTACAAATGGAGTACCGATGATGGTAAAACAACAACAGGTGAAGATAATAAAATACCAAAATCTGGATCATTTCGTCAGGAATATACTAGTGACAATACATCGAAGGTATACCAAACAAATAAATAATAATTCTATCAATAAATTTAATTTTTTTTATTTATTTCTTAGGCACAATATGAAACATTTCATAAACCGCCATCAGATTCTGGTTTTAGTAGCTCAAATACATCTCGTAAGCCAGCTCCACCTGGTGGAGCAAGATGTAGAAGCACTTGTAGTATTGTTCTATCGGCAATTGCTGATTTTTTACCAACAAATCCGGATATTCCAGAGGAACCAGATCCATTTTATTTTAATACTACTGCTAGCTATACTATATCACCAGAAAAGGTATATTTTTTTAATTAATATCGTTTAATGATGAATCAACCAATTTTGGTAACAACCACGTGGAAGGAATGTTCTAGTTGAATTTGTTTTTTTTTTGTGAAAAAACTTAAAATCTTAGTGTAATCTAATGACGAGCTAGACAAATCGGTGCCAAATACTGGCATTGAACCAAATTCATGCTAGTATGCAGTAATTATTTTTTTTTACTATTTTATTATTTTTTTCGAATATTATTTATTATTTTTAATGAAAGAGGAGAACCTCGTTTGCCATACTTAAGTGTAATGTTATGGACGAGGTATGTAGTTAGTTTGATTGTCTTTATAATTAGTATATTCTCAGATCAAATCACATTTTGAATATTATCTTATAAAATTCACCAAGTTATGAACCTTCAAAATATTTTTTTAGTCTTTGCGAACTTTTATAATCAAGACGAAAGAATATTTAATTGTAACATTAAGTAAACAATATATTAAAATCGATTCAATACTAGATTTACACAAATCAGTATTTTCGATCATGCAATACAGTTTCACACAGCACGAAATTTTCTAGAAACCAATTTAGCTTGTTATAGGACGGCTACTTAAATTTTATTTGAGGTCCGTTTTCAATATGCTCTCTTCCTACTTATCCAACTTATTTTTTTCGATTAAATGTCGACTGTCAATTTACCTTTTGATAGAAATAGTTAATCCTAATTAACTTAGTGCTAATTCAACCCATAGAAATGAAGATTTTTGGCGGATTCTGTGTCCCAAATTCAGCTTTGGTGGTAGATGGCGGATTTTTTAAATGTAGAAGACTAAAGCCTCGGCCACTATATGAGCGGCTAGCGGTGAGTGGCAGAACGAAGATTCTGAGTTTAATGTTTGTATTGTTTTATATGGAAAACCCTCAAAAGCTGACAGCAATACAAGCGGCGAGGGGTGAGCCGTAGAGCGGCAATACTAAAGTGCCGGTC
Organism: Thereva nobilitata; assembly: GCA_963855945.1. Taxonomy (NCBI): domain Eukaryota; kingdom Metazoa; phylum Arthropoda; class Insecta; order Diptera; family Therevidae; genus Thereva; species Thereva nobilitata. The sequence continues at coordinate 42,342,834 of OY979694.1, read as the reverse complement.
GCCGCTAATCCGAGGCATTTCATTTTTCTGGTGCCGCTCGCCGCTTATCGTGGCCGAGGCATAAAGCTCATAGCTTGAATCCTTTTGTATTGCCTACGATTCCATAATAGGTTACCAAAAACACGATTTCGCTCCATTCCGATCCAATATTTCCGCGACAGAATACTGACTTCGCCGATCGAACAGCTTATGGAGAGTGGATACGAATTTGCTGTAAAAAGGAAAACAAATAATGAATGTTATCTAGGTGGGGAAAGTTGTAAGATGAAGGATCCTCTGCGATTGTAGTTTGACTGGATTGGACCGCAAGTTTCAGTTACATGACTCTATACAGAGTGTCGAGGATTCAATACCGATTCTTGGTGAGACGATAGATAAATATTGACCTTCAAACAGTATAGGATTTCTGGACTTTTCTTCTCCGGGAGTTGGATAATCTGATATGGCCCTTCTTATGGAGTTTCGAATGGTTTTCGTAAACTTAATCGGTTTCCGCTAGGGCTATAGGCTGGGAACAATATTTAATCTCTATACATGAGAAGGAATACAAGCTAGCTCTATTGGATTTATACCAATTGGGATGAAAATCGAATTTCAGTCGCAGTCTTCACAAAGTCTTCACCCCTATGAATAGTGTTGTCCCGTGCCATTAAGGCGCTTTTAAGTTGCCAATAAATATATCCTATTTGTCTACGAATGGTAAACGGTTATTCTAATTCAGTGAGTACCGAAAAGTTTGGCGACAGAGTTGAACAATTTATATTCGAATTGCGTACCAATTGAAACCACTCATTGCAGTTTTTATTGATCGTGAGACAGTAGAATTTTTTGTGACTATCTTGACTGATACATCAGCAGTACAAGTTGTATCGTTTTTATTGATTTCCTCCGTAACTTTTTAATCAAGATCACTTTAAAGAAATGTTGCTGATTTGATAAAATTCAGGCTCTAACTAAACTGCTATTCCAGTTATAAAGAAACAGAAGAGATTATAGGGATATATTAACATTCTCCCCATACATAATGCTCATATCTAAATAGATTGTTCACAAGATTCACAAGAATTTTCGTTGTCTTCCACTAATGTTAATGTCACTGATCTGATCTATCACTACTAACTACACTTTCATCCAATTCTAAATAAAATTCGCTCCTTTTCCGATGACTATTTTCGAATATCAAGTTTTCTGCTCATTTTATTTGCAAAAAAAATTTCCTTACCGCCTTCTTCTTGTTAATTTAGTCTGAACTTGAAGGCGTTCTTAATTCTTATGTGTCTAGTGCAAATAAATCAATTACAAGAAGACTGATACGGATTAAAGAAGAATTATCACTTCAAGAATAATTAAACTCTGTAAAATATCAGAAAATTTCTTCTACGCAAAATTGTATGGCCGTTCTGGAGCGAGCGAATAGGCAACGAAAGAAAATAACTATTGTGAGTGGAGGTTGTCACAAATTTGGAATTTGGCTTCTGTCCAAAAGCATTGCACAAATTAAGCCGAGAGTGCATTGTTGAGCAACGAACTGCCAATTTTCTAGTTGTTTACGACGTATTGCACTACGGACAGCGGTCACAAAATTTGTAAATAAAAATCTTTAATTATTGGTTGAATGGAATAGATAATGTTGTTAATTGAAAAAAGTGCTTAGTCTCTTTATTGCCTCAGAACTGGATGATGCCATTTATAGAATTATAACAATTTAGTTATTAATTGTTAAATATAAATTAAATTTGCTAAATCTCTGCAATTATCCTATGAAACACAGGTTGCGTGCTGCAAATTATATCTTTACTCTTTATTGTAGCTTGTGTTACCTACTACGCAGTAAGATAATCATTTTTCATATTTTTTTCTCTACAAAATTGCTTATAATTTTTATAGAAATTCTTGAAATAATTGCATTTAAGATTGTCTGTTAGTAACTGGTCAATTCACAGGGGACACAACCACAATTCTGATTTATTCACATAAAAATAAAGATTAAAATATGATGATCATAATCTAAATACTTGATTGAATTTGATTTGAAAATCTTTTAAGTGCTAAATTTATCACGTATTATTCATCGTGCTAATCGATACATTTTATCGTATAAAATAGTTCAGATAACTTGATATGGAGGAAATGGAATTTTATATCAGCATTAAAAATGTATAGGTATTATTGCAATTTTTTTGTGGAAGTTTTATTTTATTACAAGTAAGATAGCTGGGATCTAATTACGATTGCTATTTTTATGGGTCTTATCTGGTCGTTTGATTCTATTACAGTTAGCGTTAAAGTTTAGTAAATGAAACTAGTTCTAGTTTAATAGCAATTAATTAACGTATCCGATCTACCGGGGGCATTCAAGAAAATTGATCACCCAAATTGACCAATTTTCTATTCCAACACGTTTTATTCCATTGTGTTTTATTTTATTAGGATTTATTTCCAAAGTTGTCTCTTACATTAGTGGATTTAACTAAGTTTTGAATAATGCTTTGTGCATGTAAAAGAATGTTATGAGGAAGCTCATCAGTTTTCCTCTTAGCTTCATTTCCAAATTTCAATAACTGAAAACAGATATTGTATTTAGCAAGGTTTCTTTATCCAAATCACTTTCTTCTAGTAGTAGTAAATTTATTGGTTGTTTTATGTTCCGCAGGGTATCACTTGTACCTAATGTACTTTTAGCAGGTACTATACCTCAGATTTGCAGGCTAGACAGCTACAAGAGGTTCAGCAGTCTGTCTACAACAGGTTCAGCTACACTTTCTGGCTAGCGCAGGTTCAGCAGTTTGTCGCTCTGCCTTGCTTGGTCAAAAAAAGTCCTTCCAAACATTTAGACCCTGGTTCTGGCTATTGCCAGACAGTGCATGAGAACCCAAGGACAGTTCGTTCTTCTTATGGGGTTGGGACGACCGCCTTTTGATCCCGCACACTCTGTTAAAAACTTTTTTTTACTGGAACGTTGTAACCATCGTGGGCTTTATGCGAATTTTTCTTCTGTGGTGCGCCGCCTGTTCAACTAAGCCAAACCGAAATTTCACCAGATGCTGACTTCGAATAATATCAAGGGTATGAATATGGTGGGTCCACTTCCATCATCTCTAGATCGGACGCCGTCACAATTCGAAGTATCAGCTGCTACAATAGCAAAACCTTTCGTCGCGGAAAATATCACAAGATTCCGCATACTACTTGAACTTACTGCAGATCGATACGCAATACGAATATAAATTGTTCTATGAAGTTGCCAAATACCTCAGTATTCGCCGAATAAAGACCGCCGTCTCTCATCCATAAGCGAACGGTTCCATTGAGAACTCAAATTTACTTTAATAGCATGAGACAACATTACTAATTAGGATGAATGGATGCCCTTCGTCCCACTAAACATGCGCATGGTATCGCACTGTGAGGTTCTGACAATACCCAAACCCAACCCAATTTCCATTGCGATACTCCGAATTTCCCGCTCATCTCCATTCGCATATGCAAAACTTAAATGAAGCGGGTCTGCGAGATCAAACTCAAAAGGATGTTTTCTTATCACAGGCCTAATTGACTCCTAGGAATAAACCGCGAACGAAAACCTCTAGAACCTACATACGAAGCCCCATACCATGTAATCTAATAACTACATAAACAGTTCGTCAATAGCTACCTTCTTCACTAAGTCAATGTCAATTCACAGGCTGAAGCAAACCTTTACTTATGACCGCAACGAAGAAACCGAACCAACACGATCGGTAATGGACAGCCCAAAGAAGTATATCCCTAAGACTTTACATCCACTCATCACGACGAACGATCAGTAGATCGCGATGAATAAGCCCACGTCAGCCTCTGCACTTATTCGGTCTTCAACTGCAGATTTCACGATGCTTGTTTAGCAATTTGGAATATGTGATTATTTCAGCGCATATCATTGGTTAATGCTATGCCTAGGTTATCAAGAGAAGGTTAGCCCGTTAGCTGCAGACCGGCCACTGCAGAGTTAGGCAATGATTCGGTTTTGATGCGTTCACTGTCAAAGTTGAGTCAAGAACGGTTCAATAATGAAGTTTTTTTTTGTTTTAATGTGAAAAAATCAGGCTTAGGAATCATCTTTCGTACTACCAGTCTTTCATGTCGTTCAAGTCATGGTCTAGTAGTAACTGTGTTTTGAAGAATAGATGAAAACAGTATAAATTAGAGGTCTGGGGTACTAGTGGAGTCTTTCGGTCTTCGATTCTCCATGGGTAATAATTTAAAACGCAGTTTCCGGTGACCAAGCCAAATAGTTCTCTGACATCCTTTCTACTGCGCCCCAGTAATTCTTGGCCCCATTGCAAGAAAACCCAAGAGGAAACTCTCTGAAATTCACTAAACCTCTAGTGTTTTCTTATCAAACTTGTTATCTACTTGAATATTGCTAAGTCATTGATTATTATTACCTGATAGCTAGTTTAATTTATACTTGATAAAGATGGAATATTTTGATACCATTAAGTATGCTTTTGCGAATTATGAAGAACAATCCCTACATGAAAACAAATATAATGGTCTACAACTATTCTTGTATTTTGAAGACCTAATAACAATATGTCTATTTCCTCGTCATAATAAGTTCAATTTTTAATGCGTTAAAATTTCTTATCCGCTTCAGTTTTATGAACAATAGTTAAAAATTTCATCACGATAAATCGTTAAATAAATAATCTAAAAATATATTAACTTCAAATAAACGAAGTTTTTTATAACCGGAATTTCTCTTCCCAAAAAGAAAACAACACAAAATTCAACATATGGTTGATTTGTCATAAAACATTCAAAATTAGGGCGCATAAATTTAGCTCATTAAACTTGCTCTCATGTGTAGGGATGTGACGAAACAAGTGCATCACAGAATTTTAATGTTGGAAAAATTCTTGCATTGCGAGATGCATTCTGTCAAACAAGTGACACAGAAACCCAGAGGAATTTGGATTCAATGACCTTCCTCAATCCGAATTATCAAGATGAACAGAAGCAACATGACCAGCAGCAGCAGACAGAACAACATGGAAATAAAATAAAACGAAAACCATACGACTACAAGCATATAACAGATCCTGTATTGGTATCGCCAGTTGTTGACGAGGGAAACTCTTATTGGGTTTGATTATTAATTCATATTTGTTCTATTTTTAAAATTTATTGAATAAATCTCTTTCTTCTTTTTTTTGTTTTAGCCCTCCTATCCAACGATCTCTCCAGCACGTAGTGCATACACATCGCCACCGTTTCCAACAATACCACCGCCGCCGCCACCACCACCGATGACAGCAGGATCAACGAAAAGTGATCAAAGAAAACCGCCACGAACTGTACATATTGACGTTTACTGTACGGGATCAGACGCCGAAGATGATGATGAAGATGATGGCGATGATGAGGAGGATGATTCATCTTCTTCCGAAAATCGAAATGAGATGGACTCCAACTCAACGCCACAGACAGTTTTAAATACGGAACAGATGTTGCTTAGACATCAACGTGCTGGTAAGGATGAACTGCCGAGACGATTTGCGGCAGCTGCCATTAAGCATCAGCAAACAACCCCAACGGAGTCAGTAGCCCAACAGCTATCGTCGGATATATTAGAGAATATAGGTCATGCCGTTACTAAATCAAATACCATCGATGAAGTAAATGAGTCAAAAAAGATATTATTTAAGAAACACCTTGGAGATCAGAGAAGTAAATTTAATTTAATAAGAAATCGAAATGTCCGAAAAGATCCAAGTGATGACTGCTTAAGCTCTGATTATCCAAATTCATCTAGATCAACAATGCGCGACTTTACATGCAGCAGTCTATCAAGCACAACAGTGCCATCGAATATATTTGAAGATGCTGAAACATCATGGAAGGAAACAGAGCTTGAGACAAATACGACAGCTACTAGCATAGCGAAATCTGATAGCTTCGAATATGATAATTCAATCGATCGTTTACGTATTAGGAAAATGGAACGATTTTGGTCTCACCCAGAACACGAACATTCTGAACTAGAAGAGTACAAAAATCAGCGTCAAGGTGATTCACCAACTAAGCTACAACAGCGACAGCAACGAATTCAAGACTTTTTACAAAGTTATCGTCTACCTACGACTGTGATGAAATATCACTTTGACGCACCTTTAGACTATGACAATTTATCTGAAACTGATCACAGTTTTTTATTTGATAATATAACAATTCCAGAAAGAGATGAACCAACATCAGATAATCCATTGACAACATGTTCCGAGGGCTTAACAACCCAACGAACTGAAATACCAAGATTTGGCAGTATACCGCGAACACCGCCTGAAAAACCACCAAAAGCCGCTTATCTAACACAAGATTATAGTAAAAGCGGAAGTGAAACGTCGACAATGCAGTCGAATCTTTCGGGATATACTTCTGAATATTTAGCAAAAGCACGAAAATTTGGTGCTGTAGTAACAGCATTAAGAAAGCCAGGACATCATGTTGGTCCTGCGAAGAATCCCGAATGCCAGTGTGAACACTGTCGCAGATGGATGGAACAGAGGACTGAACGTGGACGTGGTCGAGCCTTTTCTGTTGGTGATTTGACAACAACTAGGAATAGTTTTGTATTTAACAGAACGGGACTTTAATGAAATCGCATTTATAAATAGACATGTTTTTTTTCTTTTGTTATTTTCAGAATATTATGTTTTTTTATTGTTTCCCCGCTGTTTTGTTTTGTGTAAATTATTGTGTAATCTCAGAAGTTGTGTACGTTTTTATTCAATGACCAGTTTCATGCTTAACTTTATCTAGATTCATGCTTAGTATGATAGAAGGAATACTTTAGTTTTAAGTTAAGTTGTTGAGAAATGTATATTATAGCTAACAATAAAACATTTTTATAAATAATTACATATTTTTATTGTATTCTAAATAAAAGTGGTTTGTACTTTGATACAAATACAATTCAAGCTTGGCCCCCTCTAAGGATTTCCTCCAGCTTGTACGATTTCTAGCGGCTTGTTTCCAGTTACAGTTTCCTAAGAGCATACCTGCTGTTAGTGCGCCCTTCTATCTCTTTCTCGAGCTATCACCTACTGTATTGGTCTATCTAGCTCTTTCCAGCTCTTCGTATGATTGTTTTTGTTATATGGAAGAAGCTTAGGTGTCACCCTTTTTACTACCAGTCCGTCATGTCGTTCACGTCATGATGCAATGTCTAGTAGTAAGCCATTGTACTGCTTGCAACGATCATCCTACAGAGCCTACAATGGCAGCATATCCTAATAGGATTGGATTTTTCAGGGTCTGTTAAGATATTTGCTTTGGCGTCTTAACATAAAGTCAGTTTTTGGTTGAAATTTGCTACTGCTGAGTGAGTTCCAAAATGCATCACTGCGGTATCACTGCAGAATTCAGCAATTGCAAGTCTGTAGCTGAATTCTGCAGTGATACCACAGTGACGCATTTTGGAACTCACTCATTCTCTTATTCTTTGATTATGCATTTCTTATTCTTCCTTCTTGAAAATCATTTTGAACTTTGATAAGTTTCCTGCTTATGTAGTCTCTTTTCTTTTTTCTATAAATTTTATCAGCGACTTTCCTTTTCAGCTTAAAAAGCTCATACAGAAGCATATATTTTGCTCTCGTGGGTAGTTTCGATGGCACTGGTTTCTCTCTTCTATACTTTTTTTGCAGCTTTCATCCAACCATTCGTTTCTAGTATGTCTGGGTTCCTCACCCAGGATTTCTTCTGCTACATTCTTTAAACCATTCCTGAGCTTCTCCCATTTTTCATTCACGCTCATTGCAGTTCTTATAGTATTTATAAGCACCTGGTAGAAACTATCTTTATCTTCTTCTGTCTTATCCTACCATCCGTAGCGTCCTGACGTTCCATGATCCAATAACGAAGTCCATTTTTCGTCGTCGTAGAATCTGTTCGGTCCGAGGTTCCCCTTGAGGTAGACTTTCTTTTACAGTAGCAGGTTGTGAGTCCAACAGCTGCCCAACCAGTTGCTAGTCCGACAGAGTGCATGTCGAACAGCAAGCTGTTTACGGAAAGACAGTACATGCAAGAGCGAAAGAACTGCTAACGCCAACATGTTGTTTACATGATTACAACGCCATCACGGTAAGCTTAAGAATCAAAAAGCCTAACTCACTACAAGCCATCAATTGTTTAATGAATGTTTAGCTTACACTCAAATATATTTTTATATTAAAGAAAGCTATATTGTTACTGTAAGCCAGAGTATGAAAATGCAACTAACAAGGACATTAAAAATTGAATAATCATAATCTGACAATTTTACACTATAATTTACTAATAATTAATTTGTCTAATTCATAGGCCCAAGTCCGTCTATCAGAGTCATCCAGAAAGCTTGATTTATTACGATTATCATTAGAATTGCGACGTCAAGAACTTCCGCATGATTCACCTGCAGCTCAACAGCTTAAAACTGAACTTCAAAGTGTTCAAGCATCATCACCAATCCCAGTTACATACACTTCCTTATCCCAATTTCAAGGTAGCCTTGGCGGTAAGCCTTATCACACAGTATCATCACTAGGTAGATGTGCTACAGTCACAGGAAAATTAGAAGTTCGTCTGATGGGATGTCAAGATCTATTAGAAGAAGTTCCAGGACGATCAAGACGTGACAAGGATAACAATTCAAGTCCATCAGGCGATTTAAGAAGCTTTGTTAAGGGTGTAACAAGCAGAAGCTCTTCCAAAAGTTACAGTGTTAAAGATGAGACGTCTTCCGAAATAATGGCTGTTATTAAATTAGATAATACGACAGTTGCTCAAACCTCATGGAAACCTTGCTCACAACAGGCCTGGGATCAACGTTTTTCAATTGATCTAGACCGTTCTAGAGAATTAGAGATTGGTGTTTATTGGAGGGACTGGAGGTCATTATGTGCAGTTAAATTTCTACGCTTAGAAGAATTTATAGATGATGTTCGACACGGCATGGCCCTTCAGCTAGAGCCGCAAGGATTGCTGTTTGCTGAAATTAAATTTTTAAATCCAATGATATCCCAAAAGCCAAAACTTCAAAGGCAGCGAATGATTTTCAATAAGCAACAAGTTAAGAATATCCCGCGGGCGAAGCAAATGAATATAAATATAGCTACATGGGGACGTTTGCTCAAGCTTAATACACCATCAGTTTCAAATTCAAATGAACGTCCAATATCTAGAACACCATCAACAATTATAACCAATGATATGGCAGAGGATACATACATTTCTGGTCCACGACCTCTGCAGCTTGATTTTGATGCAGCAGCAGAGAATGATGCAAGTGAAACTCCAGGAGAAAATCCCGATATCAATGTAATTGGATTGAGCGGAGCACGACCATTAGGATTGCATGGCATTGAAGTGCTTCCACCAGAAATACCACCCACCCATCTCAATAAGCAAAATAACAATCAATCAATAGATAAAGTTCCTTTGACAGTTAGTCAGCCACAGGATAGATCCAGTGGGGTGAGACCACATAAGAAGGCACCAATGCCTTCGCCACCACCACCAATTCCTTCAGCTATGCCGTCTCAGCCGGGCAAAATTGATCAGGAGGTAAGTACTATTAAATATTCTTCAATGTTGCTCGTTTCTGTGTAAAAAAACCCATTTTTTGTTTATTGTGAATATTATCATCTTCAGGAAAAGGGATTCAGATATTTTTTAACGGTTGTGGGAAAATTAACGATACAAAATTTTTGATTAGGAAAAGAAATATTGAAATTTTTGCTAGAAATTATATTCCTTTACAGTTTTTGCTAATTAGAAACCCAGCATACATTTCACTCACAAAACTTATCGCTAGATAAGCATTGTTAATATTCTTTTTTTATTTATTTAAAAAAAAAATTAATTGTAATATAAAACACTATCACGCAATGCACACACGAGCACGCTTTTTTCTTTTCTTTTTGTTAATTGCCCGCAGTTACAGAACGCATTACGAGAATTTGATTTCCTAAATCAAATGGATCAACATAATCAACAGCAACAACAATATCATCATCAACAGCAGCAGCAACAACAACAACACCTTCCAATGCAACCATTATATGCATCAACACAAATTCCGCCACAAGTGCACTATCATCCAGGTCAGCAGCAGTCGAACCAGATGCCTGTTAGCCAAAATGAGAACCTTTACCATCGGCCACTACTTATAATGCCACCGGTTGTGTTAATGAGTGGAGCTGGATCGGTCCCACCTAGTCCAATTGTAGAAATGCCTCCATCGCCAGCTCCAAGTCACATGGCTATTGTAGAGTATCCAGATGATGACGATGATTATGATGATGATAGGGGTAGTTGCGTCGAGGTCAGATTTTGTTTTAATTTTTATTATTTTGTTTTTTTTTATTTTATTTTTATAGCATCTTTCCTTCGAGTAAAATCTTTTAATTATATTTTTCCTTAATTAAAAAAAAGCTTTATTTACGTAGCAATTCATTATCATTAAAAACGTAGGCTGCACTCGTGAGAAATTAGGTACTAATTGCATGCTTAACGTAATCTATTGTTATAACGTTTTTAGACAAGTATATGAAAAATGTAGGTAGTATAGAATGGGTAATTCGTAGTTAACCTATGTTAACTATGTACAATAAATATGTTGACTGTTGTACAGTATATCTACAAAATATAAATATAGGAAAAGCACAAGGTATATGCCATAATTTTGAACCAAGACTCTGAATGTGGTGATTTACTCTTAATAATTGTAATAAGTGTTCAAATTATGCATAAACATTTTGAATGATTAAATATTAGAAAACTTTAGCTTCTATAACTAGTAGATTTAAAGGACTAGTCTAATTGATTATCGAGCAACAAGCAAATCTCGACTTTGTGGAACTCTCTGGTGCATGGACTGAGTTTACTGGCTTAAATTCATGCTTTATTTGAAAGAATTTAATTTTATTATGTAATTTAATTGTATTGTTCTTTACAATTGTCCTTCAAAAATCTACAAGTTTGTCAATTTCATTTTTCAATGAAGAGTTTGGATTTCTCTCAAAAAGTTTATGAAATAGGTTACAAGTCTAGACATTTTTCTCGGAATTAATATTCTTGCTATTTAAATAATTCTGCTGATTACCGTAAGCCGGAAAGTGCAAATTCTAAAAATTATGGTGGGTGTTGGGTTGGTGCAAATTTGTCTTTATACTTTTCTAACCTTCGTCGCCTCGATTGAGCGACCCATTACAAGCATTATCATGATGAAAGACATCATTTAAAATTACATAAACTATAACGTTTTGTCTCGAATGGCTGAATTGACCCTTGAGTTGCTCAAGTACTTGTTTGCCATGATTGTTCCACCACGTTCAATTAATATCATGTGAAGAATTGCTCTCACCAAATACATAACAATGTCTTCATTGAATGCAACTAAGCTTTTTTGAAAAATTGTAACAACCAACACATTTTTTTTTATTTTCAAATAGTTTTTCGCTGTACGATGTTGTACATAATCCCTTCATCAGAAGCTCCACAGCCTATTGTTGGCCTTGGCTTCCTTCAGCGTTCGCATCCATGATTCTCGATCTCTGGCCCGTCTTTTCCAGTTTCTTACTCCTAAATGTCTTAAGTCTTCCACGACGTCGTCTATATATCGACCTGGTCTCCGTTTTCCTGACGGTACTTTCCCCAGCCCTATCTTTGCATTTATTAGCCAGTGCTATTAGTCTCCTGATTTCGGCCGTTGTATCATTACCTTTTGTTAAAATCGTGCCTAGGTATACATGTACATAATCATAGTACATAATCCCTTACTACCATTTAATCCAAAAAAGGCTCTTTTTCCTTACATGAAAAGAGAGTATTAATTACATACATTCAGTCCAGCTGCTTTCTTCCAACCAATTTTTAATTTCCTGTAAATGTATCAAACTTGATTATGAATTGAAACTTTTTAAAATTGCAAAATGCCCATTTTCAATATCTTAGAAACTTTTTCAATTATAAACGTTGGGTTTTTCCAATGCGTTCACAGGAAGAAAATCACTTTTTTATATATGAAGAACTGGAGCAATTAGAATGTTGCAGTAATTTAATAAAATTCTCCCATTAAGAAATCGACATCTAAACGAGGTTTGAGATAAAAGTTACAGATAACTTCGCCAACCGTCCTAGAGATCGTGGGTTCGATATTCATTTAAGAAACATGTTCCTTCGTCTTTGCCTATTTACTGCCCGTGCTCATCATTAAACTCGTCCGTACTCTTCACAAAAATTATCTAGCATGAAAAGTACGCAGATTTTGTTTCCATCAACGGAGTTAATTAGGCGGTGGAACAAATACTTATTCCAATTTCGTTAAAAGAGCGATAAAGAGATACAAATTTCGCTTACAAACATCGACTAGGTCTGTAATACACAAACCCTACATTCGGGCTTTCTTCGAACACAACTCTTTAATTTGGGGCGTGGATTTGAAAACCACCCTAGCGCGGGGTTAGATACAGTACAACAAAAGGGCCATCAAATTCATCCGCGATGTGAAGCCAATGAGATTGGCGAGCCACCTGACGATACTTTATCACTACTACCGTAGTGTTTTTTACACCAAAATGAATGCTCCGTTACCACGGACAGACAAGAAATTCATTCATAATAAGATCAATTCGTTGTCTAACAATCTTCCTTAGTAAGTTTTCCGAAATTCTTCAATAGGCCACGGAAGCCTAGGGATTAAGGCACCCAACTACTATCCTGGTTCGAATACACTCCGCAGCATGGTCATTCCATTTTTCCGACCTAGAAACTTTTCTTCTTTCTTGTCTTCCCTCTTTACAAAAAAAATCGACACTTTCTCCTGCCATCGCCTTAGGCATAATAAGCGAGAAAGCCAATCTATTATTTCGTTCTTCCACCGACGTAATGTTCTTGTCTCCTTACAGCAATTCTCTGCCTTCTCTCCTGCTATCCTCTGTGAGCGCGATAAGCAAAGAAACCACGTCGTGGTCAGTGTTGCCACTCTCTGAGCGCTTGGTCGTATCCATTACAACACAGAAAAAGTATCCAATTGTATCCATAACGTTTCTGTAGGTATCCATATGATACTAAATGGGCTGTCGTACACGGATCATAACGTCAACATTAAAAAAAACCGGGTTTTTATGATGCTCTCGGCGTACATGGGTATTCCCTTCAGCGAGAGTAACTTTATGATCCTTAAACAGATATGTCAACATCAGCCCAAAAAAAAGATGATAAGAAGATACATTTGTGCATGTGTTAGTTTTCACGCCAAAAATTTCTGTTCAAAAAGTTACAACAACCCTTGCTTTTGTCCATCTATCTTGAAAACCGGTTTTTATTGTTGACGTTATGATCCGGTATGCCAGTCCAATTGCATATTGGTTCAAATCGAGCGACTGTCTTCCGTTGCATTTCTTCTATGAAAACAGGAAATTACTTAAAGATGCCGTAACTCGTAATTATTAAAAAAATTACCTATCCATCGCACTAATTTCACAGCACCCCAATACGATACAATACGCAAACAACAAGTAACGTAACCGTTTTTTCACTTTTAAAACCCCATATGAACATGACAAGGCTAAAGACAAAATAATGAAAAGTAGGTCACAACTTTGAGCGAAAATGTAGCAAATGTTAGAAACTAATTGTTGTGATTAGACAAGAAACGTTAAGTAGATTTTGAAAAATGAAAATAAAATTACGATAAGCGCGAACGTATCCTTTTTCGGCAAAACGTATCATCGTATCCATATGATTTTTCTCGACTAAATAGTATCCAAAATGATACGAACGTATCCAAAGTGGCAACACTGGTCGTGGTCACCGATTAACGAAATCAGCCTTCTGTCACGGTAGTACTGAATGGGGAGCTGGTGGAATAACATCGAGTGTGGAAATTCTTTCACTCTTCTCTCTAATATCTTTCTGACTAGAATTTACTGTCTGACATTGCACTGACAGAACCGTCGACTACATCTGAGCGGTAGTCTTTCACATAAAAAAGCAGTAGTTAGTATTTCCGAACATCTCAGTCAGAGTCCAAAGGCAGGGTTCGTCGCCATATACCTCAACACCTTCCTGACTACTCATAACCTAAAACTTAAAACTGATTCTCTCATCCGAGTTAACTTGCTACTAGACATTACACTATGGCCAGACTTCCAACATGGCGGCGTAGTAGTACAAGGTGGTGAGCTTAAAACTGCCTCATAACAAGACTGATATTTGGCGTAGTAGTACTGAGTAGAACCCATTGTTAACATCACATCATGACGTTGGCTTTTTATTTATCTCTCTCTACTTTCGTCATTGTACAAAATTGATCTATCTATCTATGAGCTATTTGCAACATAACTAAGGGGCGTAACACTGGAGCTCCGCCGGACATTACCCCGTTTACGATACCAATGAGAATTTCTAAATTTGAAACGAAATTTTGTGACGACTAAGGTACATTTGGAAGAAAATGTAGGTTACTAGTTTACAAGAAAGGAATGGAGCGTTCTCGAAAGTAAATTTATAACTTCGAATCAGTCCAATGGTCCTAATATTGACATTTTAAAATCAAATTCCTATAACTGATAAAAGTTGGCTGAAACTAGGTTTAAAATTTAAAGAAGGAAATTGAGTTGGATGGTTGAATATTTCAAAGCTATTTGAAATCAAAAACTCTATTGAATACATCATATCAGTAATTAGGAAAGTTTTACTTCAATATTTTCTTAGTTAGTCATTGCGTCATTCTAATATTGTAAGCATACATTGAAACACTTTAGTTTGCTATGGTTAAGAAAAACTTTAAACATCTCATAATAAGATTTTCAGTCATTTCACTATCGGTATGGAAGTAACACGAAAAGTAACCGTTATTGCCTAACAGTAAAGCTCTACACAAAATCAGAATTACAATTCGATTTTTAAAAACGGGTCGTAAAACTAATGTAGTTTGAATTTACCTGAATATTTGCAGAACGCATTAAAGAAATATAAAATTACACAAAACTAATGATTCCTGGATTTGTGATAACCATAGCTTTTAGAGATTGCTTCATTTCCATGCATGTCATAATCATGCTTATTTCCTTCATATACAGAATTAGGGAGGATTTGTGCTTTGATGTGTGGTCGATACCGAGAATTATGTATTTTAGATTAAAATTGAACTTAGCACTGTTTGTAATGTAAATCGCATTACGTTATTTCTAATGAATAATTTACCTACGATGTGATTACAATCCATTTTACGATTTACAGTAATCAGCAGAAGCTAATGCCAACGCTAAGGATTGCTTAATCAACATCATAATAGATGTAGAGAATAGTAGGTTTAGAAAATGTTAATAATGCTTCACTTAATTCTATGTTTGTGATTAAAAATGGTGAAGATTTACAAATTATGTAAGCATGCATTAAGCAATTGTGATAAATCTAACATTCAGGAAAGAGTACGGTTGAATCAATAACCTTGTTGTAAAAACTTGACCTCTTCGTCAATCGCCTTTGTAGATTGTATCTATATACATAAGATTTTCCTGATATCAAGATGGGTGGAAGTGTCTGCTAATTTACTTGGTGCTCCAGCTTGAACACCTATTGGTTCTATAGATAGCAGTAATGTCTATAGATTCTTAAACTAGCTTCCTAGATATTAGGAATGAAAGTGCAAGTACAGTACAGATTACAGAGTTTTGTTGGTGACAGCTTTTTGGAATAAAAAGCTAGAGGCTGCTATCTGCGACCGTTAAATTGTTCCAATATGCATGATCAGAGGCATCAGTCATTATGCAGTATTTTGCAATCTTAATTGGATGGTTCAGAAAAGTTGCTTCTACCATCGAAGTTTTCACCTTGAAGAATGCTGCCTGGGGCCTTATTCTCTATTACAATACTCAAATGCTTTTTACTCGAAACTGACGAAACCGTATTCTGTATTACAATATTGGCATTAATTTTACTTGAAAATGTAACAATATTGTCAAATTTTTACTCGAAATCTGCTTCATTTTCGGATCGGATTTAACAGTATTGTAATAGAGAATAGGGCCCCTGACTTCTGCTTCCCAGTTAAACACTATTGGCACACGAGTGGTTGAGAGGGTTTCTCAAATGCTCGTTTATCGGCACTAACATTTCAGCCAAGTTGGGAATAAATCGGAGATTACTTCGGCATCTGTGAAGTTGAGTATCTTAACGTTTCTTGTGAAGATGATCGAGATTGCACCTCTTTGTTGCTGACCTGATTCTTAAGGAATGCATATTGAATTGTAACCTTGTATTCTCACGTGTTTTTTACACTCGTCCATCATCATTCTGCATAGTTCTATCAGCCTTTATGGATACCAATTTCTCTAATGCTGCTCCACACTTTTTCTTTATAGAGCAGGTCATAAGGCCTTCTTCTTATGAAGAGTATGTAAGGCATGACGTAGCCGTTAACAGATATTGATATAACTGCAATCTATGATCTCTCTACCAAAATCTGTGAAGTTTAAGACTGGAATTGTATTTAAAGATTTTTCCGGGCTCTTCTAAACAGAGTTTCTTCATGCATCATGTGTAGAGTCTGGAAACATGATGCAGTACAAACTTCTGTATAGGGTTCTAAGTTTCAATGTAACACGCTGTTAGAATTTGAACTGCTAGCTGATAATACGTTCTCTATATAGTATGTCACATAAATTTTCGTGTTAAACTCTGAAATTTTTAAGGTGAACTGAAAACCTACTTAACTCTTTGTCAAAAAATCTTTAACAGAACTATACAGAAAGTACCCACGGATGTTTATAATTAATAGAACTATACTTAACCCTGGAATATTATCGCTTTTTTAGCATACGTTGTTATTAGCCGTGTTTTTTTAATGAACTATATAGTTCTTCCCCATACAAATCTGAAAACCCAGGTTTTATCCAGGTTTTTATCCAGGTCTTGGGACATTTCAAAATTTCCCTTTCTTTTCGGAATGTAGCATACTTACCGGAGGTCGGAAAAACGTCATTTAAAATAAAAACAACTTAGAAGTGACGAGAGCAAATTTTAAGGCAGGAGGAAACAAATAATTTATTTTTTAGAAACTTATTTATTATTTTCTAGAGGGGAATTCGTGTAACAGTTGTTTACTGACACCCAACTTAGGATTAATTTAATATATTTAAAGCACTGAAGATGGCGCTTAGTGAAATTTCCCTTGTCGTTTTTTTAATGAACTGGATCGAAGACCTATATAGTTCATTAAAAAAACACGGCTATTATCGTGTGTAAAATTTACTATTGCGGAAATGTGACATTGCCAGAAAAAACGCAGTAATATAAAATGTTTTCTAATTATTTATTTATCAAAAAATGAACATTTTTTCAACAATATTTTAATCATAAGTCACGAATAATGTCAAAATTTTCCGCGTAAATTGAATTGGCCGTCGTAATTTTGACGAGCGATAGTATTCTAGGGTTAATACTTGTCATTCAATGTCATATAACGATATAAGGAGTTTTAGACCAACATAGACGGCAGTGATGACTTATACGTTTGCCTTGTATAGTCCTATACCAATAACGAATTTTCATTTTTTTTATTCTAATCTGTTTTATAAGCCGTGTTTTTTTAATGAACTATATAGTTCTTCCCCATACAAATCTGAAAATCCAGGTTTTATCGAGGTTTTTATCCAGGTCTTGGGACATTTCAAAATTTCCCTTCCTTTTCGGAATGTAGCATACTTACCGGCTGTCGGAAAAACGCCATTTAAAATAAAAACAACATAGAAGTGACGAGAGCAAATTTGAAGGCATGAGGAAACAAATAATTTATTTTTTAGAAACTTATTCATTATTTTCTAGAGGGGAATTCGTGTAACAGTTGTTTACTGACACGCAACTTCGGATTAATTTTAATATATTTAAAGCACTGAAGATGGCGCTTAGTGAAATTTCCCTTGTCGTTTTTTTAATGAACTGGATCGAAGATCTATATAGTTCATTAAAAAAACACGGCTAAAGTATACGACATTCCTCAAGACTCTCCATTTTAAGCAGGTACTTTACTTACAAGTCAATATAATATTGTATTTAGCTTCGGTTAGACCGAATTTGAAAAAGCTTGAGTAGTTTCATGGTTATTTTTTGCTACAGTTAATAAGAAATGCAGATAATATATTGAGAAATGTTGTAAATATTTATATCTTTTGTAAAACAAATCTTGCGGTCATTCATAATTTTCTAAAACTATTGAAGGTTATTGCAGTGGCAGTTACATCCTGAAGATATTGAGTTTGAAAAGGATATTTCGAAACCAATTTTAGAATATTCGTTTGTGGAACACATCTCTATTTTCTAATATGATGAATTCATTCATGGTCCTTACCTTTCAAATATCTGGTGTTTAGCATAATACTGGATAAAATAATTTAAACATTTAAACGTCCAACTGAAATTGTATTTATGTTGTTTATTTATGTTATAAACGTTTCTATGTACTTTTTTCAATTATTCGTTGAATTCTGTATTCCAAGTATCCTATTAATAATTCATCTCTAAACAATTTTACTAAAATGTTAAGCATGTTCACTCTAAAGAAAAACGTGGTTTTCTTAGCAATTGCATATTTATATTTTAGTATTAAACTTGTTATGAACACGTAGAAAAGTAATTTATCATAAAAATCTTAATTTAAAATTCCTCACAGATAATCGCCCAATTTGGAAATTTATCTGTCAACAACAATCAGCAGCAATACGTGCCACCATCGCCGATTATTCAAGAGCCTCCAACTCCACAATATCATCCCCAACCTCAGCAATATCCTCAGCCACCTCAGAGGCAACATCATACTCCGCAGTACCAGCAATTCCAACAGCAACAGCAACAACAACAACTGCCTCAGCAGCAATTACAACAACAGCAACCGGGCCAGCAGCAACCAATTTATCAAAATCAATTCGAGTTGGGAGGTGGAGCCAACAGGAGGCAGGTTGCCCGTGGCCTGCAGTACAGGGACTCTGCTTACGAGTCACGAAGACAATCGCAATCAACGGGAGTACTAAGTTTGGACAGCTTCAGATTGCTTAGTGTTTTGGGACGTGGACATTTCGGCAAAGTGATTCTGTCACAGCTCAAATCCAACAGCGAATACTATGCAATAAAAGCTCTCAAGAAGGGTGACATTATAGCCAGGGATGAGGTGGAATCGTTGCTTAGTGAAAAGAGGATTTTCGAAGTAGCCAACGCTATGCGACATCCATTCTTAGTCAATTTGTATGCATGCTTCCAAACAGAGGTGAGATATCTCCCTTATATAGAGTAACACTGAAAACACACCATCGTTATATTCTAATCTGATTTATTTTTACAGCAACATGTCTGCTTCGTTATGGAGTATGCTGCTGGTGGAGATCTCATGATGCACATCCATACCGATGTCTTCTCAGAGCCCAGAGCTGTATTTTATGCAGCATGTGTAGTTTTAGGTTTACAGTATTTGCATGAGAATAAGATAATTTATCGTGATTTAAAGTTAGATAATCTGTTGTTGGACACTGAAGGTAAGTCCTTTCATTTAATTATAACATTACGTGTCAGTTTAAGTTGATTTCTTGTCTTCTTTAAAGGTTATGTGAAAATTGCTGACTTTGGATTGTGTAAGGAGGGTATGGGTTTCGGAGATCGTACTGGAACATTTTGTGGTACACCAGAATTTTTAGCACCAGAAGTTTTAACAGAAACATCATATACTAGAGCTGTAGATTGGTGGGGACTTGGTGTTCTTATTTTTGAAATGCTTGTTGGTGAGGTAAGCAGAATTTAATTTAATTTTATCTTGTACTTATTGTAGGTTAATTATTTGATTATATTTGAAATTTCAAATCCCGAATGCGACTTTAAGAATTCCTTGGTATAACTATATTTTTGTTTTCATTAAGAGTATACCTCGTTAATAGTCATTACGATACTCCATTCTGTCATTTAGTTTTATATTATATATCTGTCGATAGCGGTACTGAATATGTAATACTGCGATTATACTAAAATTGTGCCATGCGAAATTGAATATTATTATTTTTGATTAGAATAATCTCGTGTGGATGTCAGCTTTGGTTAGAATTCGAATAAAGTAGCATGTACGTACGTGATGTGCGAAAACGTGAACTTAATTTGATTAATGCGATCACCAATTTTATACATATTGAATTGGTTGCCAGCTAGCTTACATATTGAATAATTTTATAATTATACATAATTTTATTCCTAAAATTAGACTGTGCAAGAATTTAAAATCAAAAAGTTTTGTCCGAAGGATACGTATCGAGAAAGGTACAGGCAGTAGCCCCGTCCAAGACAGAGGACGAGAATGCGATAGGCGCGAGAATGCGATAGGTATAGTGACTTTAGATTCAGCCTGTCATATTTAGGTTTCGGAATATAATATATTCAATATATCTCCCATTCCCATCTCGAAGCTGGTTTATATCTCTTAATTTAAGTTTGCCAAGCCCTGTAAAAAAAGTTACTAAATGGACGGTGATCATTCTAGCCAGAGCTGAACAACTGAAAAGAAAATGTTCAGTAATAGTGAGTCGAGTATGGAATTTGCTATATGGTTGCCGTCGCTTGTTCCCCAATGAGCCGGCGTCCTGTGATGATCGATTCTGATAATGGCATTCCGCGTGATCATCAGAAGGAAGCGGGATTTCTGCTTTCTGCATTCAGGACAAGTCTGGCTAGTCTAGGTGCATTATGTTAAACACCACCTGAGGGATTATCATGACTCCTGGGTTTGAAGATTGCCAGCCGTTCCGTTCCGGAAGACACTCGCAAATTTGTGTATAGCAGCCAGCAGCCCTCATCCTGTATCATCAGGGCCGGGCAGAATTGATAGTTTTTTATATGAAAGCTCAGAGATAAGCCTCTTCAGAGCTCAGAGATAAGCCTCTTTGAATCCCTCAACTGTTACATCTAGAATGCAAACTCAAGTCAAAAAGATAGTGAAAGGATAGACAAAAATGAAAAACTGTCAATGCCTGTTGTTGGGAATAATTTTCCTATTACTAGAATCATCATGTCGTCCGCATAAGCGACTGACTGCCTTTATCGTGTCGTTATCGAATGCTTTTGGAATCTTATCCATAGTCGGCAGTCTAGGGAATAAGGCGCCTGGCTATCATCCCAGAGGTGCCGGGTTCGAGTCCCGGCAGAGCCCCACGGTCCTTCGCCTTTCCCACCTTCTTTCTTCTTCCCTCTTTACACTCCTCCTGTCATAGCCTTCCGCTAGCACTGCCCAGCTCCACCAAGCGCATGTTATCGGTTGGTGAAGGGATTCAACTCGTTTCAGGAGGCATAACACTCCAGCGAGTTGTTTCTCGTTGCCCCGATGCCAGAGTCGCGATAGAAATGGTTGGGTGGGGTTAGGTGGTTGTGGCAGTTCCTTCCTACTTCTCTCTTCCCCTTCACTATCTATCGACTAGAGCTAGCTGTTCGACATTGCA
The DNA here is from genome assembly GCA_963855945.1 of Thereva nobilitata. NCBI lineage: Eukaryota > Metazoa > Arthropoda > Insecta > Diptera > Therevidae > Thereva > Thereva nobilitata. The sequence goes on along the minus strand of OY979694.1, from coordinate 42,321,337 downwards.
CGCTCTACGAAGAAAATAGATTGTCGACACTACAAAGGGCTTTCCCTGAGCTCTAGTATTCCACAAAAAAAATGCCATAGCAGCGGCGAGAGGGCTTCTCACCGGGGTGTACAAGACACGTCACGTCATTTTTATCATGTGGAGGATCCCCTGACTAATTTTTAAGAATACTTTAATGCAAGCTGGAGATACATTATAAAAGCTCAAGATTTACTTACGTCGTAATATCGCTGCTTCTTAGTCTCATTTCAGGGTGACTAATAAGCTTTGAACATCGTTAGTTTATGTCCAGTTTTTGCCAAATTTATAATATTTATTAATTATATTTACTAGTCATTGATTTTCCAAAAACGTTTAAATTTCTGATAAAATAAATTTAAATATTTTCTCTTTTAATTATTTCCTAGTCTCCATTCCCCGGTGATGACGAAGAAGAAGTTTTTGATTCAATTGTTAATGATGAGGTTCGTTATCCACGATTCTTGTCACTTGAAGCTATTGCTATTATGAGAAGGGTAAGTTACATTTTAATTATTTTATTTAATTTATTTCTTATATACTTTTTTTTTCTTATATAGCTTTTACGAAAGAATCCAGAAAGAAGATTAGGTTCATCTGAGCGTGATGCTGAAGATGTTAAGAAACAGGCGTTCTTTAGATCTATTGCATGGGATGAGCTATTGTTAAGAAATGTAAAACCTCCATTTGTGCCGACAATTGTAAGTATATTTTGATTTATAAGTTTGATAATATTATTGAAATTATTAAGGATGCTCATAAGATATAGTCTCAACTTAATAGCTCTGCAGTTTTCTGACAAGTCGTCAATGGAACATGTTGGTGACAACATGCTTGGGGAGTTTCTTTTTACCAGCTTTATTTAAATCATACATTGGTTGCAAAACATTTTCGAATTGAGCTTTTCTTGGCGTTCTAGATGCTCATAAAATTCAGGCATCTCTATCTTGATTGAAGGACCAATGTTAAATCGTATTCCAGGAAGTATTTATTTTCGCTTTCAATTATGAGCAGCCGCAGGTTTTGTGTCGGCAGCCAATATGAGTAAAAGTATCCTGTATGTCCTGCACGACGTCTGTGTAATTCAGTATTTGGGTTGGTTTGTGGAGATTTTTACTTCTTGCTATCACAACGAAATCTTAGATCACTTTCACCAGTGCCAAGTTGAAGAAGAGGCAGGCCAGACCATGCCTTTGTCAAACTCACTTTGGTCACATTGGTTATGCTCAACCTATATATACTCGTATCAGTTTTATTCTGGAAATACTGTCATAGGCCGCCTTAAAGCTTATAAAAAGGAGTTGGATTGAGCTTTCAAACTCGTACTTATTTCCATCGGCTGATACCCATGATGAAAATTTCTTTACTTGTCGATTTGCCTGGGATGAAGCCAAGCTGGTATTGGTCGTTTCTTTGGTAGATGTGGTAGTTTTACAGGTACTACGAGTGCATCATGTCGTTGATCATTTCATGATGCAATCTATAATAGAAAGCTTATTTCAAATAAGAAAATATGAGGTTATGAGAAGTGAGGAGAACGTTAAGGAGATATGGCGATCTGCTTAAGCTCTTGGTTGTTGTAGGAGTTGAGAAATATTGACTAAGCAAAATTGCTCCATAGTCAGTAGCTCCATTTATAAACGAGATTCCTGTCCGTACCGTGCACGAAGGTACGAGGGGAAAGCGTAGATTTCGGTAAAACAGACTCTATGAGAGTGCAGATAAAGTTTTGACAGGATCGCTACAGTTCTACGGTGACTTGAAGGGTTGTTATTATGCATAAAGAAGTCCGAAATTATGTATAAACATTGATGAAGGAATGATTACAGCTCGAAAATATGATTACAGTAACTGATCATGCAGAATATGTAGAAATATAGTACAATGTTACTCAGATGACGTAAACATACTTGTACCGTCAAATAAAGATTGAAGATAGAAACCAAAGCTGATTTTGTGGAGGAGATCTTCAGATGAACCGATCGAAATGTTCAATTAAACAACCGTTACATATGGATTGCAAGCGCAATTACCAATTGGAATACTTCAGCAATAAGCCGAACATACATCAATGGACTTTCCGTTTGCAGAAAAAGCTATAATTGAAGATATTTGCATGGATGATACAATCAGTGGATACTTCCTTAAGAAGCAATTAAAATAAGTTTTCTATTGATCAATTTTCTAAAATGTGGGGGATTTAATTTGAGAAAATGGAACAAAAAGTGATATAAGGATTATCATCGCCGCTGAAAAAGCAGCTTGGGCGGCCCAAACTTCGACCCTGAGCAGAAAAGTTCGATAAAGGCCCTTGGAATGTAATAGATCCCATCTACTGATATCATTAATTAAGGTTAAAATTAAGGCATCACCTCAATCTGCTAAAAATTTACCCGATAGGACTTCTTGCGCTAATTATCGTTAGGCTCCATTGAAATGAGTCGCTACCTGAAGAAGTAAGATTGAAAGGAATTAAGCTAGAATCCCTTCAATTAATGGCTTGGGTACTCACAAACTTTTCATAACTACGTACCTCACGGGCTTGCGGGTGCCTCGGACAATACAAATAATGCTGTAATTTATTTTAGGACGATGTGTAAAGAAAAAATAACCGCATCCTTGCTAACTGCAAAAACAAAAGTTCCTCCCTTGAATCATAAACCTCTAAAACGTAATGTGCGCGAAAAGGAAGGCTGAAGTGTGTGTGGGTGCGCCGAATTGGCTAGTCTTGTGTTGTGGGAAAAGGGTGGCCGTGGAGGCAACAGGTTCTTAATTTCAGTGGAACAGTCGCTATGCTAATAGCGATAAAATTTGGAGAGCGCTGCTCCATTCCTACGCAAAAGTTGCTAACACCAATATGTTTGATGTCGCGGTGTTGCACTTTGTCCAGACATGCCAAGGTGGTTTCTGGGGCGATACGAGTTGTATTCAAGGCGGGCCAGAATGTAGGATTTGTAGGTTGTAGCCAGGGCAGCTGGCTGGAGGAGGAACTTGCATCTCTTGAGGAATCCCAGGCAAGAAAATGCTTGTTTGGCGATTTGGAATATATGATCGCAGGTCTCCAGTTAAAGTTACACCTAGGATGTTAAAGAGATGGATCAGCCGTTAGTTTCTTTTCTCGATAGGTCCGTGCAGGTTTTATTAAAGATGTAAGCTGCTATTATCCTCTTGCAATGGCTATAGGATTGACATTATATAATTTTTAATGTGCTTAAGGATATTGACACTTATGAGTAGCTCAGTTTACTTATTAACAATTATTATTTATCACAATTTATTAATAAAAACAATTTTAAATTACAACCAATTCTTTTTTTCCTTAACAGCGTCATCTCGAAGATGTTTCAAACTTTGACGAAGAATTTACATCCGAGAAGCCACAATTGACGCCGCCAAAAGAGCCGAGACTTTTGTCTGATGAAGAGCAAATGTTCTTTTCGGATTTTACATACGTAGCAGATTGGTGTTAATTGTTATTTAATATTTACAAAGCAAAAAACAAAAAAGAAATTTACAACTTTTTTTATACATTTTATCGTTTTTTTCACACATTGTTTTTGTCTGATTATTATACATATATTGATAAAAAAAAAGAATATTTAAAAGAATTGACTATTTATAAAAACAATATATAAAGTTTTAATAATAATTAAAAAAAACAAATCCTTTAAGCATGCCTTATACTATTGAGTTAAAAAAAATATTGAAACTTGATTACAACAATTTTTAATTTAAATATTTTATTGTTAGCTTATTCAATTATTTTTTTTTCTATTATATTAATTATTATTATTTTCTTTTATGATTTTTTTTTTAAAAAAACTGAAACAAAAAAAGTTTATGGTTAATGAAATATTTTTATTATAAATTAATTATTGTTAAGAAATTTTACATGGAAACATTTATTAACTGCGATTAAGTTTTAAAATCTATTTAAATTTAGAAGAATGAAGAAAACAAAAAAAATATGATGAAAAACAAAACAAAAAATAAAAACTCTTTAAATTAATAATAAAAAAATAAAATAAAAAAAAAACTTTAGAAAATAATTAAATAAATAAAAGAAGGAGAATTATATAAAGAGCAACTAAATAAAGATTAAAAATTTTTATTTTACATCTTTTGTTTTTATTTTTTTAATATTTTTCTTATTTTTTAAATTAAATTATTTCTTTTCTAGATTTTTTTATATGATGCAAAATTCTATGGTTTCAGAGAATAAAATATCGTGCCTTAAAATAGAAAAAAAAGATGATTATTTTCTCCAAGAATAATAATAAATCATAAATAAAATGAAAACAAGCAAATAACACCAAAAATAAAATAACTGTTTATTATAAATGCATATCACATTATATTTTTACAACAAAAACCTATACTTTAATAATATTATTACTAATATTTTGGTGTTGTAATATATATAAATGTGCTATAGATTGCGTTTTTATATGAAAATAGATAATTTGTGTTTTATTTTTCGTTTTTTTTTTATAGAAACATTTTCGTTTGCTTTTCGTAAATATTATTTTGATAGCTTATTGTAAAATTATACAAACAAATCAAAAAGAAGTTGTCCCCAAAATGAGGTAAGAATAATTATATACTTTTATAGATAAGTTGAATTTAAGATATAACATTATCCAATCTATAACCAGATGCCAGTATTAAAAATGATCAATAACTTTATTCAATAACTTTTTCCATCTATTCTTCTTTTCGAGGTAACTTGTTATTGTGATCCAACTAGAAACTCTTGAAATGATCTTGATACCAACCAACACTTTTGCAGGAAACACTTTTTTTATAAATTATCCTTTATTAATTCTAAATTACTATCGGTAAACATATTGCAAATGATCGTCGGATTTTGTCTAATTGCTTCCTTCGACTCGCATTGTTTACTATCTATATAAATATAATTGGAGTGTCTGTCTGTGATTTCAAAATAATTGTCATTTTCTAAGTTCATATGGTTATTTACACGATATTAACACGAAATCAAGTATTTTTAAAATTTTTGTCTGTCTGTATGTCTGTATGTCTGTATGTCTGTCTGTCTGTTTGTCCGGGCTAATCTCGGAAACGGCTTATCCGATTGCGATGGGACTTTCACTGGAAGATTCAGTATTTTCTTGGGCATGTTTTAGGCTATTTTTTTACTAGGATCCGACTATCGGATCCGATTATCGGGCCCGATTACCGTGTTCGACTACCAGATTAGACCGAAAACTTGAACCTTGCAACTTGATTTTTACCCACTTCCATATAACCGATCAACTTCAAATTTTGCACATATGTATAGTTCGCGTGACAATGCAATTTAACCATTTTTAGGAAAAAATAAACATGGCGGTTCCAAGATGGCGGCCGAATTTTGCAATTGTGTTCCCGGACCCCCCGAAATGGATATCAAATGAAAGGGTAAGACAAGTAGATTACAATAAGCTATGTGGGGTCATTCAAAATTGAAAATGGTGGCCAGCACAAAATGGCGGATTATTCTTCGGTATGGGCATCAAATGAAAGCGAGTATAGTGCAGTAAGCGGTGTGCCGTCATTTTAAATATAATATGACGGTCACTACAAAATGGTGGAAGACATATAATAGACTAAAAAGTAGAAAATAAAAAATATAGTCTAAAAAAACTAAAAAATACGCTTTTATTTTAAAATAAACTAAAAAGTAAAAAATAATTTTGAATGTAAAGTTTTTATTGCTCCAGCCAGTATATAATAACAACCTAGCTACCTACGTACCAACAACGGCTAATCCGATTGCGATGGAATTTTCACGGGAAGATTCAGTATTTTCTTGGGCATGTTCTAGGCTTCACTCGGTTCCGACTATTGATTCAGGCGGAAAACTTGATGCGATAGTCGCAGAAAAGCCAGTGGAAACTTTTTTTATCATTCCAATTGTAAACCTCAAAGCTCGGAACGGTTAATCCGATTTTAGGACTTTCACGGGATGATTCAGAATCTTCTTAGGCGTTTAGCATACTTTTCACTATTATCCGACTGTCGGGTTAGACCGAAAACATGACTCGATAATCGAAGGAACGCGAATGAAATGCTGTCACGGCGAGATATTGTTCTTTCAATTTGCGGAAATACTGTGAAGATTATGGTTTGCCGTCTCCGCAAATGATCGATAGGTCTGATGAAAATTAAAACAGAGAATATATCGAACTCAATAAACAAATGGGAACAAAATGTTGAGGACGCTATTGGGCAAGTTCCGCACAGGGTGAGGCACGTGTTCTGAATGTGATTGTTGTGCATGTAGCACACAATTTTTCCGATAGGTGGCGCTCAACACCGCATTTTAAAAAAGTTCTAACACATTTTTTATAAGTAACTTTAAATTTTTTTATTTGTTTTATGTGGCAGTGCCAAGCTCAGGAATCACCTTTTGTACTACCAGTCCGTTATGTCGTTTGCACGTCATGGCGCAATGTCTGGCAGGGAGCTTAGTAAGGGGGGAATAGGTTAAGGGTTATGGGGGTTCGGGGGGTTGTTGAAGAAGGTGCGGATTAATCCTGCGTTTGAACTCTTGGATATTGAAGGAGGTCGGAAATACTGACTGTGAGAGATTATTCTATAGTCGAGTTGTGTGCCCTAAATTATGTTTTGTAAATTTGTTATTTTTTTTATTATACCTATTTCCTATCCCGGACTGTGCACACATTAGTTTTTTTATTAAAAGGCGTTGCAACGCACGCGGGTTTTTGCTAGTATTAAATAAATTTGCCAAATTGTTTACTTACTTATTTAGCTTTGGTGTCACACCATTTAACATAAAATAAAGAAAGTCGATACATTTACGTGTAATCATAGTAAATTAGCTAATTTCGAGCAGTCAAGCTTTCAAGCCCGGTTTACATGACAAGCACTCGAGCCGATCAGAAACATATTTTTGATTGGCTCCAGTCGAGCTGCTTGCGTTTACATTTGTACTTGAAGTACGCTTCAAGTAAGCTTCAAGCTGTCATGGAAACTTAATTGCCTATAATTTACTTTAGGATTCAAGTTGAACGCTCAACGTTGAAACAAGACTCAAACTCCTTGGACTAACTTTTATTAAAGACACGTTTTAATTTTCAAAGGAGGTTATCGTTATCTCGAGAAAACCAACTTTTAAATGACCATTGTTGGCTGTTGGTCTAGACTAACTAACTACTTGTGCGACAGACGAGATAGGACATTGTTGCGACATCGCTTCGCTGGAGCTGCCAGGTGTTTTCTACGTCATCTTTCGACGTAAGCTCTTTAGTCGGCTCTAGACGATGTGGTGAACGTTTCATCCGAATATTGGCTTCCAACGCAACGCTTGCATCAATAACGACATCAGCCCGAACGTGTCCAAATACGAACGTTGGAAGCTGGATATTGGACACTCGTAGATCGAGCATCTGCCCGAGCGTCTGAGGGTGTTCATAGCATCGCGTAGAGCCGGCTTTTTAATCACTAATAGAACGAGATGTTATCTTTGTATTCGCTGCTATGTTTTGTTAACACTTCCAGGATACACGGACTCGACAAACGCATCTGCCATTAAAGCCGTAATGCCTTGCTTCATAAATTATGACTACTTCTTTAGGATTTGTGCTAGATTGAAAGTACACAGGATGGTGGTGACTTCACCGAAGTTGATGCTAACATTCATTCAATCATTCCAGTGTTTCCAAAGCAGATTAACAATACGTTGAACTTGGGTCCCAAAAGTTTCTTATATTATCGTTGATGCTTGCAATGACTTCTACATTGAGAGGAGAAAACTCTGTCGTAGGTTACAAGATCTATGTGCTTGTGATTTTTGTTTTGGGATCTTTACTATCATCCGTTTGATAGGTTAAAGCTCCTGAATTAATGGCTGATTCAATTATAGCTGCCAAAGTTGATCGGTGAAAAAGATTGGTAGTCCGTAACGCAGTCGAATCAAACAAAAAGTACTGCCATTGGAACTGAGAGTTTTCTGTTAGATTGATGGATTGTTGGAAGGAAATTTACTGTCAATGTTTTTTTAAGAAAGTTGTCTGTGTTTAATAATAAAATAAACGCAACACATGCATTTGAGTATATAAAAGCAGTCGTAAACTGTCATCGTCTCGTTTCACTACAATCGAGAATCGAACTACCACTTTTTCGATTTGATATTCGTCACTGTTTGACGAGAATCGGACTAGGGGCCTATATCTCAAATTGTAACTCGCGCATGTGTGGAAATGACAATTGCTACAACTAAAAATTCCGTACATGCATAATTTGCGAACTTAGGAGGCGCATTGAAATTTCCCCTTCGAAATCTGTTGCGCTGCAACTACGGCCCCTGTGCTGAAAGTCGAGTCGTTTGAGTTGAAGAAAGTGACGTTTTAGCCGAATAACCAATTTCAGCAAAGGGGTCAGAGAATGGAAGTCCTAAGTTGTGCTGAAAGTCGTAATTCAACTGAAACGTCACTTTCTTCAACTCAAACGACTTGTCACATCACACGACACGACACGCTTCCTTTCATCATGTGCTGATCAGAGCCACAGCAAGCACCTCTGTAGGATCTCACATTGGGCCTTATTCTGGTTGTCACTTAGGTGACAAATGGCGAGGTGAGACAAAAATGCTATTATGGTTTTCTAAAAAATAACATTTCAGTGAGATAAGACGAATTACAGTTGTCACTGATATCAAGAAACGGCGAATTCAGTGAATTGTTCTCACTTGATGTTTGTAAGTGAGATCTTTCTCATTTGATATTTAAAGGTGACATTTCTCACTATCGTGAAGAGACAACCAGAATAAGGGCCATTTAATATACTTGTTGTTGATCTCTTTTCATTGAGTACATGATCGATTTGGTTGCTAGTTCTTCCACCCAGTGGCGTCTAGCTGTCTAATGGGTGTTATTTTATTTTGTGCGGGAAGAGCGTTGAGTTTACTGCTTTAAGTTGTTATTAGCGGGGTCGATAAGCCTGCCACCATTACCGTTGATGATTGCGTGAAGGCTATGTTTGCCTGTTGTTCCCATATAATGAACCTCCTTTCCCGATCTTAGCGTTGATGTGACCCAACATCATATTTATGTTATTCGAATATCCTTATAAGATTCTGATAAAATTCGTCCTTTTCTTCTTTCTCCCTTGGGGCTTGCTTGATTTTTTCATTGTCCTTACGTTTCATTTAGCCAAATCAAGGTCCATATTTTGTGGCTTGTTGTTAGCCTGGAGCTCAACCAGTAAGTTCAGTTTTTAAGCGCTGAACACTCGCGTTCGCGTTTCACCTCTACTACAATCAAATCACATTGAAATGGACGTGGTGAATCGGATTAGGCTGCCAGTGCTGTGGTGGTGTAAATGCTACTGAGTTTTGCAACCCCGGATCCCTGAAAGCTCCGAGATCGTGGGATCTTTATCAGTCTTCAACCCCTGTATTTTTCTGTTTGAAGGAATGAAAACAAATTGCGTAATATAAGAATATGATCTAGGTAATAAGTTTCTCCTCGTCCTTGTAGCTTCAGTCCATTGTAATCATTGACTCTGACTCCATCTCTGTGGTTCATTAGCTGTTGATCTTTAGTTTTTGACTCCTGATTATTTTGCAGTTCCTAACATCTCTGGACATTCTGAAATTGTTCTTACCCTGAAGGATCCATCTTGCCTCTTCACCGACGAAAGAATTTTTCTCAAGATTTTGTTTTCAAAAATTTAAAGTGCCATTTCATGTGTTTTTTTTCGACCTTCAAATTTCATATTTGTCCTCCACTAAACTAGTTTTATTGTTCTAGTAATTTTTGTGTGGCTTTGGTTTCTTACTAGATTCGAGTTTGAGGCCTTTCTAAGTTCGAAAAAATTATTCTAGTGTGTATGTTCTCACTGTTAGTTGTCAGCGTTAGCAATCGAGCCTAGGTATTTCAATGAAGATAGTATATGTAAGTATCTATTGGCATATTCTATCTGATTCTGTTTGCGCTATTACTTTTTCTTGTGTCCATCATCTTGGTGTTATTTTCGCATATTTTTAAGCTACATTGTGAAGCTTTGCTTTGCTTTTCCAATAATTGCTCTTTAACTTTCAGTTCAGATCTACCAATGAGGTCTTTATCATCAGTATGTACAAATTGCTTAGTAATTGATTTGTTCCATATTGTGGTAGATCAAGAAGTTAGTCTGGCGTAACTTTAAAACTTTGTAACCTCATAAAGTAATTGGTTCAAACGAGTTGATTGATTAAAGAAAACACATCAAAGAGGCGGAGTAAAATTGGTACTTTGAGTTCTAATCTTTTCAAGATTTTATCTAAGTATGTATAAGGTCCATGTAGATCTTACACTATTGCAAATAACTGAAGAAATATATTTGCATATAGTGGTAACTCGAGTAGTTTTGGGGAAGTTTTGTATATTCCCTGAATAAGCATACTTATCCATGTTCACAATTTTAATAGCACCAACTATGGCTTAAACTATTGCACGTTTCAAATATATATAGCGACATGTTGACAGCTACAGATGCTCATTAGCCAGACTGTAAGGTCTCCAGTTGGTTATACATATTATAATAAATAATTAAGATAAACTTTAAAAATTTACATCTTGTGCTTTAACAGTAAAAAATATAAACAAGGTATGTAAAAACATTTAACTGCCAGCTTTTCAAATACTACTTTTTAAACAAAATTATCTATGAAAGTTCTATCATTTAATACAGCTTAATTTTAATTCTATATTTATTTTGCTTAAATTAATTTTTAAAAAAAGATTATAATTTCTATTTATATATAATACTACTAGAAATATTTTAAAATCTATCTAGGATAAAACAAAACATTACAGTTTTATAGATGTTACTATTTCCAAATTTCTTTCCCTTGAAAACTAATTAAAAAAAATGATGTAACTATTAAGATAAAATGCTCATTATACTAAATATGTAAACTTAAATGCCAAAGCAAACTAAAAAAACAAAAACAAAAATAAAACTTTTTGCAAGATTTTCGGTAAATTTGTGCCTCTTTTTGAAATTTTTTATGTGTAAAACTTGGTTTGATACAAAAAGAAAATGAAAATGTTTGGAACTAGATAGGATAAATCTTTAACTAGATATGAAAGGATTATAAAATGAGTGAGTATAAGAGATATATAAAGGTTATAAAGTGTTGATATATTTTATTGCATGTAACGTAAAATTATTTTTACATGCAACAATTTTTTTTGTATCTTTTGATGATTAAGAGAAAATTATTGTGAATTAAAATATTATAAATTTTCATCTTAGATCATAAATAAAAAGTATACTCAATGAAAGTGTGTTAGTTGTTTTTATTAAATAATATATTCAAAAGAAGTTATAAAATATACAAAAACAGGGTTTAAAAAGGTATAATCAACATTTATTCTAAACAAATGCGAATTATTTAACTGTTTTCGAACCAAATTACTAGGTAAGTAACAAACAGACGGTATAAAATTAACACATTTAAAATTTCACAGTGAATACGATAACATTAAACCCTTTAATAATGATTGCTTAAATACCTGAATGCTCTTCGTACACTAGAATAAGAGATCCGAGGCAATCCTATCGTTTAAACCATACAAGTCTCCTAGAACAGACGGCATTCGTCCTATTCTGTTACTAAGGGCCTTCGATCGAATCACTCCTTTACTCTGCAGAATATTTAGGGTTTCTTCGACCATTCTTCCAAAACCACTTTGGCGTGGTTAGATAAAGTGCAAAAAAAGGCCCTTGAACTTGTCGGCGACGACATCGCTAGCTACATCATGGACCCTCTGCACCAACGTAGGAATGTAGCAGCCTTGACAAAAGTCTTTCGGTACTATCGTAACGATTGCTCTATCGAAATAAACGTTCTCCTGCCTCCACGACAATTAAATACACGCAACTCCAGATTAGCCCACTTGGCTCATTCTTATAGCCCTATTTGCGCTACAAACAAGGAGTTGGGAGTTGGCTTATAAGTAGAAGAACATAACCGTGGAACAATTTTACGCAGTCTGTATTTCCGAACTCCTACAACATTCAAGAGTTCAAACGAGGAGCTCATCGCCATATCCTTCAGGAACCTCCTGATTCCTCGTAATCTGAAATCTACTCTATCCCTTGAACCAAGCTTTCTACTAGACATTGCACCATAACTTTACCGAAGACTAGTCTTTACTATAACTTACGGGGCCTTAGTATGCTAGCTGTAAGGATCGATAGTTTCGAACTTTCATTGTATCACCAATTCGTTGGTTCGTCTAGGTCTTGCACTAACAGCCTACGTATTTCTTATGAGAAAGACTAGGCGCACTCAGAGGTAAAGCCCTTTTGTACTTTGGCGGTACAATGTGCTCTAGTCAGAAAGATAGTAGGCAGAAGTGAGCGAAATATCAATGCAACAGACGGGCTTTTTATTTCACCGGCTGGGAATCCAATACTGTCGGGGAAGAACGCTGACTTCGGGGATCGAACAGGAAATGGCTTTATCATAGGTCTGTTCCAATAGAGAATGCGGGATCCCGCGGGACCAAGAAATCACCCAATTCCTGTTCCAATAGAATCTCATGGAAAAGCGGGGAAATTTTTACTTCCCCTCGACCAAGAAACCGCAGGAGATTTTTAGGTGGAGTGAAATGGAGAATTGGGTGATTTCTTGGTCCCGCGGGATCCCGCATTCTCTATTGGAACAGACCTAACATGTCAAAACAGCTGTTACTTGTCATGTCAAACCAAAATGATTACGATGTGCTGAAAATAATTTCTTCGATTGGTGCCTTACTACAAGATTTTGAATAATTTCATAAATAATTTATTAATTTCAATAGTTTTATGTCATTATTTTGAAGACACAAGTGATTTTTAGGTTATGGTCTTCTTGATTTGCACGAAACATCCCAGAAAGCGTTCCTTCACTTTTCGGGATTTTGACTAAATTTTCCCCCACCAATCAAGTAACTTTTCGCAGGCTACGACAGGACAGGTTTTCTATTGGAACAGACTTCATGGTTGGTAATCCCAATTGTGCCTGCGTAAGTCCATTTCTATGGCGTCTCATCCGTACATGAATGCTGGTTTTATTACGGTTTTGTATAACTCAAATTTTATACTTCTGCTTGAATATTTCAACATACTGTAGTATGTTTTGTTCGTAAATACTACTCTTTTAATTTTCGGCGTTATGTTGTTGGTTTTGTTAATTTGAGTTCCTAAGTAGGTGAACCCGTTTGAGGATTTTATATTATATCCGATTTTATATTTGCCCTGTTTCTATTAGGATTAGGATCCACATATGTTTCGTCTTAGTTTCATTGATGATAAATCCAGGGGGGTTATCCTGGAATGCGATTCGAAAGTGAGAAGCAAACGGAAGCCAGTTGCGGTGCGATTTAGTTTTTGTATCGCTGAATGCGATCGCATCGTATTGAAATTATTGCCTGATAAATATTCGAAAAGAAATTATCTTCAGCCAACGAACTTCATTTATCAACTTAATTTGATATTTTGATGCGAACAATTGTTTCAAGAACATTTAAAAAGTTTTTAGGTTATTTTAAAACAAACAAATAAATTCAGCGCATACGTTAATGGCTTTACTAACGGACCGAAATCCGATGACAGACGGACAAATTTAATTCGAATTCACATTGGGGAATACCATTTTCTTATTTCCGAATTTCATGACTTTCGAATCGCATTCGAGGATAACCCCCCCCCCCCCCGCTTTCGATGTTGCTTTCTCTACCGTCACAAAAGCTTCCTTTGCTGCAGCTATTGTCCTGCCAATGATGACTATGTCATCTGCATATGCCATTAGCTGAACTGACTTGTTTTGAATTGTCGCTATAAGTCTCCTTATCTGAGGCCTCTGTTCGTTTCAAAGTGAAGGGATACGTTGTTCTAAATCCTTACTCTGGTTATCACTCGACTCAATGAAGTTTTAGTGAGTTGTATTAATTGGTCTGGAAAGGTCAGTTCCACCATTGCTTCGTAGACTTTGGATCGTAGCGAATCTTGTCGTAATGAAATTATGTGTTGGCTTTTGTTTCCCGAATCCGTACTTACTTAGTCCACTTTAATCCCACATGGAGTATAGGGCGGAAACAGTTACCCTCCAGCGGATTCTGTTTTGCGCGACAGCTCTCAGCTCCGTCCAGGATCTCCCAGTTGTTGCGGCCTTTGCTAATAGGGTTCTCCTCCACGTTCTTCCAGCTCGACGGGTTCCAGTAAAGCCTGTTTGGCTAGATTCTCGTTTTCGCGTGGTAACGTGTGGCCAATCCAATTCCACTTCCTTCGCTTGATTTCGTCGTCTTACACTATTACCGCACTTATAAAATTTCAAATATATGCATGAAGTTGGATCCCGGATGGATCCGATGATCGACAGTTCCATTCGTATTGTATTTACTTTCGCATCGCATTTCATGATAAAGTCCCTGTACTACTTTCTGTTGCTAAATTCGTACTGGTAATTCCCATTATTCTTTCATCTTAGTGCAGTAAAAGTGAGTACACAGGGTATACTGGAATATTTTATATGCTACGTTTAGTAGCGTAATACCTTTGTAGTTGGAACAGTCAAGTTGGTCCCCTTTTTTGTGTCGAGGACAAACAATTCCTTTTTCTATTCGACAGGGAGTTTTTTATGCGTACAAATGTGCTGTACCATCTTGTGTATACTTATATGATTCAGTATATTATATTTCTTAAATATTTCTGTCGGAATAGGGGCTGCATTCGAAAATTCAGTCATCTGCGCAGAATTGTATATATGTGTATATACCTGGCGACTTGTTATTTTTAAGTTTATTTATAGCCTCTTTTACTTCCTGCACGGTATGTTCAGGTACTGCTTCTACATTATTCCTGGTTCTCTCGTTATTATCAAATGTAGATGGCTTCCTCGGTTATTAAATATCCTTACAGGAAATGACAAGGAAAGGGCGTGACATTGTTATAAAGAGATAAGATAACAATCTATAAATTAAGCACAAGAAGCGTATAAGGTTTAAGAAAACTTCCAGTTTTGTATTTAAGATTATATATATGTATTACAATTAATCAAAACTTCCTTGCGATACAGTATAGTATAAAATTGTAGAGCTAGGGTCGCATATGCATAAAGTAACTCTAGAAATATTAAAATTGGTTTCAATAAAACTAAAAAAACTGTTAATGTTACTATAGTTACTTTTTATCCTCACTACTTAAAGCGTTTTGTATGTTTTCAAGTTGTTTAAGATCTAAATCACGGCAACTAGATACTGGTAAGAACACTTTTGCATTTTCATTCTGAATTCCGCGAAAATAAATAATATCCAGTTCGGTATTATAAAATTTATCAATATTAGTAACACCTACAACTTTATTTGGTGAAATTAATAATAGTTTTTATGACTAAATAATTCAAAATTACCATCTTTCATGTCAATAAACACTCTTGCTGCAATCGCACATGTTACTTCATTCTTACATCCTAATTCTTGAAATTCATGTACCTGAAATTAACTTTTATTAATTTTTAAAATTAATAACGAAAGATTAAGAAGTTTTATACCAAATTGACGATACTCATTTTTTTTGTTTTGGTCATAAGCTCTTTCCCTGTGAAATAAATTTCAAGATTTCATTGGATTCGACAATTTAGGTTATGGTCTACATGCCACTAATTATGAACTCGGTAAATGTGCGAATGATTTGTTAAAACATAACTTAATGGTAATAAAATATGAATTTTAATCATTAAAAAATGATAGCAGCAATTAAATTTCAGTTCTTAATAAAACTACACAATTATTAAATGTAGGAAGGAAGGAATAGGAGACACTCGCGAGAATGTAAACACTGAGAATGTAAACACGACCATCTGATTTTTGACAACCGCAACCGCAACAGCTCATGCTCATGCCGAAGTACAGTCTGTTAAGAAATGTAGATATGTGGACTTGTGTTTCCACATATGTATTATTTTTTCATTTTTGATTCCTTTAATTTCTAGGGTTCTAAATAAAAATTAATTCTTCTAAAAAAATCGTTTTCAACTTATGAAGATTACTTGGAACCTATTTTCAATTAATATTGGGGCCATGCTTGTTGAAGGGCTAAAAAACGAAGCATCACAAATTGGGTATTTTTTTCTTAAAGCAACTAGAGGAATTTTTCATTAATTTTATTTATTCACATATTAAGAAAATGTTGGGTTGTTCAGAATTAAGTGGCTTTTCTCCAACTCTGCATGGTAATAAGGGCCAGGGGCAGAAAATTAGTTCTTAATTGATACTAATAATCGGGTGAAATGCAGCGGATCATCCACGATGAAATAAGCAGATATTACAAACCACCCAATATACAGTGTGACCCGTGGCAGGTTTAGGATTTGTAAATAAAACAACAAATGCTGCCTATAAGATTGTCCGCTATCCTACAAAATAGGATGGCCCAATCCGCTAAAAACATCTTAGGCCAATACCAGTATGGATTCAGCCTTGGCAAATCAACAACTGATAAGATTTTCACCTTGAGGAAGACGATGAAAAAATGTTTCAAAACTTAATCCAGAATCAAGTTACAGCTCTACAAATCCAGAAGAGAATCAGCATCCCCAATAAACTGACAATACTATGCAGGTTGACCGTGACCAACGTGAAAAGCCAAGTAAAGGTATCCGGAACACTGTCCAAACCAATTAACATCTATAATGGACTCCGACAAAAGGACGATCCGGCTTGTCTGCTTTGCAACCTGGCATTAGAGGAAGTAATCCGAGATTTGGGGGTAACATCAAGAGGCACAATCCTCCAAAAGTCCACTGTCTAATGCAGACGACATTGACATCATTGGTAGAACATCAAGAGCGGTATATGAAGCTTTCATCCATATTGAGCGGGCGTGGCACGCAAGCTGGGACTACACATTAATGAAAGCAAAACAAAGAACATGGTGGCCTCGTCTGCAAGAACACCTAATGTTGGTCCCATAATCAAGGTAGAGGGCGGCGAATTAAAATATAGTCTGTCAAAGCTATCTAACCTTAACCTCCAAACTTCTACTATACTAAAGACGATGGTCGTTAAATACTCTAACCTGATAGCCGTGTTCGATAGGAAAGTCCTTCGGAGAATTGTTGGCCCTTTATGTAAGGAAGAACGATTCGAGAGACTATACAACGACGAGAAAGAAGAAATAACGGCCGTTAAAGAAGAAGAAATAAAACAAATTGATAGTGGAAAATTATTATAAATTTTTTACCAAATCAAACATTAAACATGAGGGTTTTATTTTTTTTAAAGATTATGCCGTCTAAGGCCGCGATTTTTTTATTTCCATATGTTGCTATGGCTGATTCCGCACGAGCGTACACACGACACGACAAGATTCGGCTGCAAAGGAGATTTATGGAGAAGAGGGTGAGAGAGGAGCCGGTTTTCATCGCCCTCACACACCCTCTTCTTAAAGCAGTCACAAGTCGCAACGCAATCACAAGTGTATGGTGGAGTCTCAAGTTGAGACAACTTGATATTTTATTTTTTCAGCCACAATTTTGACAACCCGCAGGCAGTTACAACGGCTATCAAATTTGTGAGTGTGTAAATAGCAGGTCACAAGAGTATACAGACCAGATTTCTAGCATATTTTTCATAATTTCTCACAGACTCGACACATAAGCCTTGTTCGTTTACTCGAGATTTGAGACGTTTTGACGTATTTGCATGAGAGGGAGTGAGAGAGAAATAGCAAAATTTGTGCCCGCGGGATCCCGTGTGGCGTAAACGAACAAAGCTATAGCCAGCTTGGATGAGAGGTGCTCGGATGTTCTGTTCACAAACAATCTACCTTACTCAATATTTTCTAGCGTACGTTGGCTAAGATGTTGCCCAGACTTTGATTTATCTCATTACATGAATACAAGTTTACCATTAGAGGTGAATTATTTAAGATCCTTCTTGTGACTGGGTATTGTTGGTAGTCTTAAACTCTCAATGACAAGCACAAGCCTAGGGAATTTGAATTAGTTGTACTAAATAAATTGTGTTTGGTACATTACATATCTCTTCCTTTTGTCCATGCATAACACGAAAATTCAATGGAACTGTACTCCTGCAAACATAAATTTTCATGTTAACAGCCAAGGCAGTCCTGAAAGCAAACAACCGTGTTTTTCAGTATAAGGGTACTCCTGGTCGATTTCCAACCAAAGCCATGCCTACAACAATGTGATCTTACATGCTGGTGGTGTATTATCAAAATTTAATTAAAACAAAAAACACCCTTGACTTTATCCCTGGTTATAAGATATTCTTGGAAAATTCTCAATGATGGTTAATAAATGAAAAATATGATGGTTGATGAATGAAAATTTAATTTATCTTTTTAGGTTTTACTGGAATTTCCTTAATGACTAAAAACAAATCTCTAACAACGTCCCACAAAAATATAATCATCCTTTGAAGAATTTTGTTGATGGTCTTTCATGGCAGACAAAAGAATCCAGTGGAAATAATCTAATCTTGACGTTAACAAAAGAGATTTCTTCATTGATTCGGATGTCAGGTTAATAACATAAAATTTATGGATTTATGTGATATTTAAGCGAAATTTATCACGGTCAAGAAAATGTAACGACAAAAATTAATGGGCGGAAAGTTCCTCCTTTTTTATTAATGATTTTTTGTTATCTTGTGTTCTTTAACATGATAAAAATCTGTTTTTGATTCAACTCGTCGCAGAGATATACTCATTTTCTTATTTTACATAGCTTATGTATGGGATACTGTTTTTTTTATCTAGATAACAAATGAACACTTGAGATTAAGAGTCTGATAATTTGAGTAATTATTGTTTCTTATCAAATTGTGCTACAGTCCTTGCCAGGGGCGGATCCAGGGGTATGTCTTAAGCCGTGTCCACACATGTTTGTTGAAATTTTTTCTGTACTGTCATGCGCTTTTATGCCGACGGACATTCATCATGAGTGAGAAGTGGGATAAAACCACCATAATTAAATTTCAAGAGTATTCTACCCATCGAAATTTATGGGATAAGTCAAGTAACGACTATAAAAATAAAATAAACCGTACTGATTCATTCAAATTAATTGCAAATGACTTATCGGTGTTCGTGAAGGAGGTCAACAAAGGTGGTGGTGACAAAGAGGCACACAGAAAATCTTCCGGAATGGCTGCGAAAGACAGTAGATTGAGAGAAAGAAGACGAAGATGAGACTAGTGTTGGGTAGGACGCGATTATAAAATGAGTTTGTAAGAGGGACCTCTATTTCCTTCTGAGCCAGTACAATGTCATACTTCAAATGAGTGCCATTGTAAAGCCAAAATCACAAAAATAAGCAAATAAAAGAAAGAAAGAAAATAAATACCAAAGAAGAGCTTTTGTCACGAGGTTGATTCTAATATGCATTAAACTGCTTCAGAGTAAGAGTACGAGAGTAAGAAACTCCACGATATATATTTTTATTTTACAATCACAGCTCGACTCATTTCAAATTGGATATTTTACTGCGCCAAAAGAAGTAAGAGAGAAGAAACCCACCAGTACGTATTTACAGTCCACAGCCCTTCATTTCAAGTTTAATTTTATTGCCGCAAAAGAAGTAAGAAAGAAGAAATCTCGAAGAAATTACACCTCGCCTCGTTTATCTCGATACAGCCTCATATACCATTATAACATTATTTTTGAACCGGGACATTTCAAAATATTGAGGCCTCAGTACAATTTACTATCGTGTAAGGGAAAAATGTACTGCATCGTATACATTCGGCTCAACTCTAGAAGATACTAACAAAAATCTAAACGAACGGGAATATTCAATAACAGTGGCTTCTGAAGTGGTAGATCAGGAAGAAAATCCTGTCGAAATTGTGGCACACGAAGAATCTATTTTTCCTACGGAACAGACCCAGGAAATAACAAACATTTCGGAAAACATTTTTCTCGCAAAAGCTTCACAAAATGTTTGACGAATGTTTGTCAAACATTTGTCAAACATTCGTCAAACATTTATCAAACATTTGTGAAATGTTTTTTTGCAAACGTTTGTTATGTGTGGACCCGCCTTTAGCGAGAGCGATTAACCAAAAAATAAATAGCTACTAAAAAACTCCATGATTTCCAACATAATACGGAATATTACTGCTTTATTTCGCGAGAAAAGGGCGGACAAGCTTGAAACCCTAGTCGAAATAACTCCTACATAACGATATCACGTGACGACATAAAATCTAGAGACCAAAACCCAAACCTCAAAACGGATACTTTCAATCTCATTTTAGACACGATATTAATGTGGATCGTAGCAGTGCTGGTTTTAGCAGTACCAGCAGGGCCGGCGCTAGGGTCCTCAACGCCCGCATGCAATTTTTATCTAGCGCTCCCTATTATTTTAAAACTTTTTAACAGTTTCTTATCATCAAAATTATATATAAAATTACATTAAATTTTTTAATTACTATTTAATAAATCTGGATTAAGTACACAAAAAATTGGATATAATGTTTTTAACATCTAATTCTGCCCATACATCATTTTCAATGCTATCTTGTGACATATTTGTTCTTAAGTAAGTTTTAATCAATTTCAATTTAGAAAAACTACGGTCGCCACTTGCTACACTAACAGGTAAAGTTAACAGTATTCTTAAGGCAATTGAAAAGTTAGGGAAATCTAAATTATTGGATACAATATAATTAAGAATATCAAAAGGTTTTCGAATATTAAAATCATTCTTCTGAAAAATATCCCGGAAAGCACACAACAATTTTTCCCTACAGTAGGGAATTTTGACGCTAAAATTCGCGTAGGGACTATTTTTGGAAATTTAATTATTTGTAGGGAATTTCAAGTATTATTTCTTTAAACAAAAAATATTCTGGTTCATAATTTGAATAGAGTCGCATGTTGTACAAAATATGTTTTTTATGTCTCCTCATAGTTAAGTTAGATTATTTATTGTAATTTATTAAGTATTCTATAGCTCCTATATTTTAAAAAAATTATAGTATATATCCGAATCTCGTGATGACGCCCCCTTCGATGAGACGCCCGCATGCTTCGCATGCGTTGCATGCCCGTTTCCGCCGGCCCTGAGTACCAGCGCCGGGCGAGATTTTCAAGACCCTATTTGCTATACAAAAAAAAGGAGGAAATAAAACAAGGGAAAGAATGAAATAATAACCATTTATTTACAAAAAACTAAGAGTTTTACTTTCCTTGCTTTTCTATCGGTAAACTCTCTTATTAATACACCGAAGTCTACATATGTTTTCGGCAATCTTAATTCCGATTAACAAAGTTGCCAAGATAGATTTTTATCAGTTTAAGCTTTGAAAAACTCCTTTTCCCACTAGCAACCGTCAGTGGCGTATGTAGCTTTTTGCGATGGGGGGGGGATATGACTTAGTATATTTTGATTGATCGGATTTTCACAACTTAATGCATCAGAACGGGGTCTTTTCGAGGTTGTTTCTGCAGATGATTCTGCATTTCTATGGTTTGCACCGTCTCAAGACTCCCCGGATGGTTTTATTGACAGTAAAAATTTCTTCATTCCGAGATAATAAACAAAACAATTTTAACGCACTTTCGCAATTATAAACTAGAATAAATTTGACAATTGAGTGTCTGTTCAAAAGGGCGTATTTCCATCATAAACCAACTTTACAGAAATCGAAAAACACTGCCTGTTCCTATAAATAAAATGCTAAAATATATTTAAATGCACATTCATGTGAAGGTTAAGACTACAATATGATATGGGTTTTTTATTTAAAAAAATACACATTAAAACTATATTTTTTTTAATTATTTGTTTATAAATAGGCCTTTTTGATGGGGATTGTGAGACATACGACCTTTTGAATAGTCACTTCAAGAAATAAGCCTTCTTGAATAGAATTTTTGGAAATACTTGCAGTGAAGTTTTTTGGGGTTCTGTCAAAAGCAAAAATCCTTTAGCAAGATTTTTATGTCCACCTATCCACTCCTAGTATAACTTTGAGCTAAAATTAAATTTTCTATTGTGTTAGGGCTCTAATACCAAAGTACCAAAGTGCCAAAGTACCAAACTACCAAATAAAGCCAACTTTAACATCAAAATTTGCTAATATGTATCTTCAAAAATAAAGGCCGTAACACAAAAATTGTTGGACACTATTTATAGGAAATTGCCCGTGCTTTCCAATTTTGGAAAAAAAAATATTGACTAACTACGTATTTTTGGGGAAAAAGGTAATTGAAGTTGATAGTTTTGTTTAAAAAAACAAAATTTTGACTATGATGACTCATTACTCTGGAAGGTAGTAGGGTAGAACCTTCACTTTTACATTTTTAGATAGGTGGGAGCAGGGCCGGCGGTTGGAGTTCAGCCCGAGTGGGTAGTTGGCTGGGAGGGGGATATATATAGTTGGCCGGGAGGGCTATGTATAAGAAAAAGGGGTATGATTTAAAATTAATAAAAAAAATTTATCTTCAAAATAAAAGCGTTGAAACTCTATAATTTAATGAGAACTATGTATCCCTTTATCAACAGAAGGTCAATACTTAGTATGGAAAACAAACTCATCATTTATAAAGTGATATTCCAAGCAGTGATGCTATATGGTGCTCCCCTCTGGGCAAAATGCGCTCAAACTCATATCAATAAATTACAAGTAGCTCAAAACAAAGTTCTTAAAATGATATTTAACTTACCGAGGCATTTCTCCACCTCCGAGTTGCATACTATGTCAAATATAGACACAATTCAAGAAAGACTAAGCTCCTTAGCCAGTAAATTTTATAATTCATGTGAATTATCAGAAAATCCTTTGATCCGACAACTAGTCGACAATTAGTGATAGTTAGGAAAAGTAGTTAGAATCAGTGGCGGTTTCAAGGGGGGGCCATGGGGGCCATGGCCCCCCCCGAGAATAGAAAAAATAATGAAGTTTTTCGAAGTTGATTAAATTATACGACTTGAATTAATTAACAATCCTTGTACCGTATTACAAAATCAAGCCATCGAAAATGCATCGCTTTATAAAGTGTGGAGATTAATGGTACCAGCTAATTTAATCAATCTCGATTGGGAGCACTGGCAATTTTAAGTTATCTTAGCGAATTCATTAGGCCCCCATCCACGGTCACACATGTGTGACGAACATCTTTTGAATAATAACAGTCATTTACACACCCATAGAAGTTTTGACATTTCTAAGCCAGCAACGAAAAAAATAAAATGATTTTTAATGAAATAAAAATTTCTCGTATAAAAGCTTGAAATTCATATAGACTTTTTGTTTAGGCTAATTTGAGCAACTGGGCATTTTCAATAATTTATCTAATATTTCAAGCTTTAACTAAAATTTTTATAATTTTCAATTAGTGGTACAACGAAAATTTAAGAATAGATAATCTACTTAAAATGCACAACTAAACAAATTACCGTTCAGGCGCGGATTCAAGGGGGGGTCACGGGGGTCATGACCCCCCCCAAAAGCGCTCGCTGTTTAAAAAACAAAATTGACCCAACTAAAAAACAAAAAGAAAAAATTACCAAACGACCAAACCGACTCAGCTTTTTTGCAAATTAAAAAAAACGACCTTAAAAAATGACCTTCAAGGTCAACAACAGATTGTTCTATAAGGCCCATTCAGAACCAGCAGCAGCAACAGCAGCGGCAGCATGTTTAGTTTTACTAGCAATCAATTAGTTTTACTAGCAATGTGACTGGTTGCCAGGTGTCCGGATTTCGCCGGACATATCCGGCCTTTTACGGTCGTGGCGGCCAAATATATGCATGTCCGGCTTATGACCGGATATTAAGCGATTGTCCCTCTGGTCATGTAAGGATACGTACAGTACGCAGCGTAGCATAGATAGATGATAGCTGAAAGCTTTTCTTTGTTTTGCAATCAAAGATTTAAGCACACCAGGTAACTTACAACGCTGCATCCCGGACTAATAAAAAGTAGTCCCGGAGTGAGCGTTGCAAGTGGCCTGGTCATTTCGTGCCAATTGATTGGTTTTGGAAATTATTCCTTTCGGGTAGTAAGTTGTTGATCTGTACATTTTCTCCCCACCACCCCCATCGCGATTCTGCTGGCTGACTCTTGCTACTGTTATAAGCCTTATCTAAACTATCAATTACAAAAAAATCAGGGGACCTGAAATTACCATCCAAAATGCAACTCTTCCTCCCGGACTATAATGAAATGACCAGTTTTCCATCCAAGGAGAATAGATGATTGTATATTTTGTTTAATGAAGAATATTTAGTTTATCTTGACATAAGATTTTATTAATAAACGATTGAAAATACCTAACCGACTCTATTTCTATTTAAAATGGGTAAGAAAAATGTCCAGCTAAATGTAACGCTGTGTCCGGCCTTTTTATTTTTGGACCTGGCAACCCTACCTACATGTGACCACCATTAGCCAATAGGAATTGTCTGCAGCCGCTGCTGGTTCTGAATGGGGCTATACCACTGACATATAGATATGGACTGCTAATTGACAACTTTCAATGGCACCATTTTTCTCCAGAAGAAGACCTTTTCTATGTAAACAACAATTTTTTTTTCGAATTTAGAGGAAAATAAGTAATAAGATGTATGTTATAATTGATAGAAATAATTATCCATCATTATTTTTTATTTAGTAGCAGTTTTTTCGTTAAATAAATGTATTTTTTTTAAATATGTGAGGGTTTTTTCCCTCTGTTTAACGAACTTTTAAAAATAAAGAAAATAGAGAAAGAAGAAAAAACTCTATAGCTGTCTAGTTTTTTCTAATTATGTTTATATCGCTGACATGCACTGAACTTTTTTTATTTTAAAACCGATTAAAGTTCATAGGATTTTGAAGGGGGAACGAGACAACGATAGTTTTTGGTGCCACTTTTTTGTATGGGATTTTGCTTATGTAGCAGTCCATATCTATATGTCAGTGGGCTATACTCTTTCTATATGTTTTGATTTGCAAACTCTGAAGTTAGCTGCACTCACAAGCAAGGGCGCGTCTTCATCAAAAACACAATAGGGCACGTTTTCGTAGGGCACGTTTGTTTTTAATCCACCAGAAATTTCGGTTAGTTCTGTTCGTTTTGTTAATTTTTTTGTAGGAGTAAAAAAATTTTTTCCGCCACTTTTAATTCCGTGACCACCCCTCAAAACAAAATTCTAGATCCGCGCCTGTTACCGTTACAAATTAAAACAAAATTCAATTATGAATTACCTAAAGCCTCAATCCACTTGCCCAGTTCAAACGATTTGAGATTGGAACTTTGATATAAGGGTTCCGAATTAAGATAATTTGTTACCGCCTCTTTTGTGACATTGTTTTCCGAAATCTTTTTGAATTGTTTCGATTAATACAAAGTTTTAATTTTTGTGATTGTATTGCTTCAGAAAATCTTTCGCTTTTTAATTTGAGTACTCTACGTGCATAAAACAGTCGCTGTGTTAAATCTTATACGTTATTAGTTTTATTTTTTAAAAATAACTTTTAAACGATATGTTATGAGATTAAAAATACCTTGAAAATAGCATAAAATCATTTTCTCTATGTTCTAAAGCAAGCTTTAATATCGATTACATCAGTAATTAATACCATTAAGGATTATCTCTGAGCTCTAGTCTACCAGATAAAAAAAAGTTGTGATTCTTAAGACCAAAAGTGTGATTAAAAGCACGATGGCCCCCCCCCGAAAATCAGTCCTGGAACCGCCCCTGGTTAGAATAGTATGTAGTTAGGGTAAGAACAATAGGTTAAGTTTTTAAATAAATTCAACGGGTTTTTGAAAATTTTGTCCCAATTTCTAATAGTATCTAAAATAAGTCATACTCGGCTAGGCCACCTAATAATATTATAGTTGTATGAAGATGCCTTCTAGCTCTAAAAAATGTAGTCTATGTAAATGTGTAATCAAATTATAAATTAAAAATAAATTGAATTGAATTGAAAAATCTATAATTTATTAATTAAAAATATGACAAAAAAACGCTTATTTGCGTAACGCAGATTGTACTGCGCTTTGTATGGGTCGAAATTCGAAATGAACTTATTTAATAGTCTTTCTAGATAAAGCTTATCAGTGATGACAGAATAAAGGTGTAATAGAGGTATCTAATTGAGCCTCTCTTAAATCGGCATAAAAACTTCTTTCATTAGAATATGAAGATCCTGGTATTGTAAGCTCACATTTTTTAGTATTGCCTATCCTAGATCAACTAATTTATTACTTCCATCGACGGCTCCAGCGCAGTAGCAGTAGACGCCTCTTCGTTATTCTGCTGCCTGATGGCATCATCCATACTCTCTTCTTTTTAATGGTTTTATTTAGCTTCACCTCGTATATTTGTTTGTTTGTTTGGTTCAAATCTTGCGACAGATTTTTCGTCTACTTCTACTGAACCGATTCTTATGAAATTTTGCCCACACATTGAGCTCCCGTGACAATGCAATCTGACAATTTTGTACAAAAATCAAGATGGCGGTTCCAAGATGGCGGACGAATTTTGCAATTGTGTTCCGATTCCATTGAAAATCGGTATCGGGGCGTTTGTAGGGCCACAAATGACGATTCTGTGGTCAAAATTTGAAAATTCAAAATGGCGGCGCCAATATGGCGGATGAATTTTGCCAATGTGTTCTGAATCCATTGAAAATCGGTATCGGGGGGTTTGTAGGGCCACAAATGACGATTCTGTGGTCAAAATTTGAAAATTCAAAATGGCGGCGCCAATATGGCGGATGAATTTTGCCAATGTGTTCTGAATCCATTGAAAATCGGTATCGGGGGGTTTGTAGGGCCACAAATGACGATTCTGTGGTCAAAATTTGAAAATTCAAAATGGCGGCGCCAATATGGCGGATGAATTTTGCCAATGTGTTCTGAATCCATTGAAAATCGGTATCGGGGGGTTTGTAGGGCCACAAATGACGATTCTGTGGTCAAAATTTGAAATTCAAAATGGCGGCGCCAATATGGCGGATGAATTTTGCCAATGTGTTCTGAATCCATTGAAAATCGGTATCGGGGCTTTTTAGGACCACAAACGACGATTCTGTGATCAAAATTTGAAAATACAAAATGGCGGGTGAATTTTGCAAATGCGTCCTAAATCCATTGAAAATCGGTATTGGGGAGTTTTTAAGGTTAAAAAAAAATGACGAACTTGTGGTCAAAATATTAAAAAAATCAAAATGGAAAATAATGAATCTGTTGTCAAAATTATAAAATTTAAAATTCACCAGAATTTTGTAAAAAGTAAAATCCAAAAATTACTGAATTAAGACTAAAAGGAATACAATAAGGTTATTTCATTGGAATAATTTTTGATGTTTTGAATGCACCCAAGTCGCTTAAGGGCTTTGAAAGGGCTATGTATTGAGGAGCTTGATTGTCAGAAATTAACAGGTAAGAAACCGTGCAATAAAGATGCAATGAAAGAGTTGGAAAGGATGAAGAGCTTGCATAATGATACGAGCCAAAATCAAACTAAAAACTAGAAAATAAAAAAAATAGGTAAAAAAACTTTTAAGTTAAATGGTTTTATTTGAAATCATAAGCTGTACCAAAAACTAGAAAATAATTAGAACACAAACATGGACCTTCTTGAGATTCCGACGTCTGGTAAGAAATCATGCAATAGTAGCCGTGCTGTTTTCTTATATCGTATGCCAAGGTACCCTTTGTGTCGCTGCGTCAACGGATTAAGTAATACTCTGGGACTTTTAACAGACTAAAATAAAAACATGGGGCGCATAAAAACCTGTATAACCACTGTATAATTAAATAAGAACGACTTGTCTAGAAGAATATGTTTCCAAGCCCACCAATATATTTCAAATGCGCCCCATTGTTTTTAATTTAGTCTGTTAAAAGTCCCAGAGTATTACTTAATCCGTTGACGCAGCGACACAAAGGGTACCTTGGCATACGATATAAGAAAACAGCACGGCTACTATTGCATGATTTCTTACCAGACGTCGGAATCTCAAGAAGGTCCATGTTTGTGTTCTAATTATTTTCTAGTTTTTGGTACAGCTTATGATTTCAAATAAAACCATTTAACTTAAAAGTTTTTTTACCTATTTTTTTTTTTTAACCTTATCACGAATCTATTCATATTTTTTCACCCCAGATATATTTATTCCGTTCTAAAACTGTCGCAACATTTAAGGAGAAACACCACTCTAGAATTTTGAAAAAATCGATTTTATTTTTGGCGTAACAATACTTTAAGGTCATAAAAATCAACGCGGATGGCCTCTAATGTATGATGCAGGCATCAAAGATTAGAGGTAAAAAAAATTTCAAGGATTTAACTTCTCGCAAAACTTTAAACGCGTTTTTCTTGAAACCACTTTTTTCAAACTGGGAGGATAGATTACTTAAACACCGTTGCATGGATCGATTTAAAATTTTGACAGTAGCTTCACAATTATATACTCTAACGAAATACGTTTTTCCATATAATGTAATTTTTTTTTATTAACAATTTATTGCTTATTTTTTGGCCAAAAATCAATTCATTTTTTTCAAAAGTCCACCATTACTTCAAAATTTGATTTAAAAAAAATCCTATGTACCTCCATAAACAATAGTATATAGAATATAAATTTATTTTTTTAAGTGTTCCAGATCTTACACTTTACGAGAAATCCGTCCTCCCGTGAAGGAGTTTTAAAAAAAGGCGATTTCAAAGATGGGCTCTGTCGCCGCCATTTTATATCAAAATTATAATAATTTTTTTTTATTCTTCAATAAGTGTTAAATAAACCCTGTGAAAAGAATACCTATTCCTTTTTCCATATTACCAAAATAAATTGTCAAAATTTGGCTTTTTTTCGCCCGCTAGAGTGGTGTTACCCCTTAAGGCAGAAACAGATTGGCGCGGCGGCAGGTGGCGGAGGCGGCGACGGTGACGGGAAAGACGTTTAAAATACACAGACCCCCATATGTGCTAACGCAAAGCCAGGCGGCGCGGAGAAATTAAATATATGGGGAATTCTCCCGTAGGCCGCCGTCGTCACCGTCGCCGCGCCTGAGCTATGAACTGCGAGCCCCGAGTTTGTGCTTTGAGAGGCCGATTGTTGGGCTCCAGGAATTCAAGGCTGAATTGAACTGAAAAAGCATGTATTTCAAACTCTCACAGCTCAAAAAAAAATCAGTGTACTTTCCAAGTTCGAGTGGGTATTTTACCCACTCGGAATTTTTCGAGTGGGTAGAACTACCCACTCAACCCACATCAACCGCCGGCCCTGGGTGGGAGTATTCTGCGTCCAGTGCAGTTTGTAGTTTTTTTAAGTAAAATATTTTAGTACGGTGAGAGTATTTTTTTCTAAAAAAACAAATGGACTTTTATGCCATATTTTTAAAATAATTTTAAAATAAAAAAAAAGTTGAAAACGGAAATACGCTCTTTTGAACAGATACTCCTCAATTATAAACTAGACTAGAGTAAATTAATGTTAACGCTCCAAGGAACGCATTCGAATTGTTAATTCGCCAGAGACAATGAGTGTACTGTGTATTGTGCTCGATAAAATTGTATCGAGTTAGAACAATTTATGAAGTGCAAAGCTTCCCCGAACTTTTAACTTAAAGTTTATCATAATTTTGCCCGTAGAATCTTTTCTTGAACCTTAATATTTTTACTAACTCGGCAATTTTTATAAACTTCAAAATATTAAGGCTGAATTAAATTGACAATCAAAGCCAAAAGTTAGTCCAATTTTTTAGGAAGCTCATATTTTGATACTCTACTACATTAAAAAATATTCGAAATATTAAATATTGAATAAAATATGCTCATAGCTACTAGTTATTTCACCCAAAATTGGAAAAACGATTAAATTTCTTGATTTATTATAACGTTAAAATTTTGAGTATTTAGGAACCGAGGTGCCACTATGGCTCATTGTATTTACTTTACATGTGCTCGATGTCTCCACAATTATAGTGAGCGTCCTTTTCGTGGCTCTTGATTGGTCGGCCTGCTCGAAGCGCGGAAATTATACAACACTTAAATGCACAGCCGTCACAAAAACGAAACTATAATTGCGCAAAAACAAAATTGCACATTACATAATGCCAAAAGAGGTGCTGGTGCTTAAGGAATTTCATGTACACTCATCCCTCGATTTACACGGTAGATACGTTCCTGGAAAAGTCGTGTAAAGCAAAACCGTATAAAACGAGACACAGAGCTCATACAAAATAGAAGGATATGTTCAATTAAACTTCAAACCGTGTAAATCGATGTACAGAAGATAAAGAAAAGTCGAGGATATGTACATTGTAACCGTGTAAATTGAGATAAACATTAACTCTAAAAAAGGGATTGTTAATTAATTGTTAAACACAATTAAATGCTTATATTATTGAAGTTTATTTGTGAAAATGAAAAACATAAACATAACATTAATTAACACCGAATACGGTACAAAAAAAAATAAAAACATAAACACAAATTAACAATGTTCCTTGCAAATAAACGTAACGTAAACAAATTAACAATATTCCGAACAAATAAAAAAATTCAAACGTAAATAACCTTCATAACAACTACAACTTAAAAAAAGGAATAAAAAACAGCCTTCACTCTTCTTCTGAGCTTTGTAAAGATACAAGTCTCCTTTTCTTTGGTAGCGCTGGTGTAACATCACTATCCGAGTCACTAACAGAACATTCATCAACATTTCCCAAAGGTACTGCTTCACTTATTGAGATGTCGGCTTCATTTTCCACTTCGTTAATAACAGTTGACTTACTTTTGGATGGTACGAAATCGGTGATCAACATTTGCTTAGTCTGGCGAGTATTCTTGTAAATTTCTACATATTTACTGAGCGCATTTTTTATTATTCTTTGAAATTTCAATGCTCTCTCAGTATCAGGATCTCTGTTAAAAAAATAAGTTTGCCGTTCTCTACCTAATCGAAGCCCTTCAGCAATTACTTTTCCAGAAAATTTTTCAACTGTATTACTGTCATCGTCGGAATTGCTATCTCCAGTATCTTCGGAAACTTGATGTAGTACTAAATCAACGAGATCCGTATCTGAAATTTCCTCATACTCAAATAACTCTTCAATATCTGGAATATCAAGGTCATTAAATCCCTCGCCTCCAATAGAATGAGCTATATCTATGATATTAGCATAAACATTTTCAGTTGAAGTCACGTTTCTTTCACAAATTACTTCAGGCCATATGATTTTCCAGCAAGAATTCAATGTTGACTTTCTTATTTCGGCGACGGCTGAAACAACATTTGTTACACAATTTAAGATTGTAAAATTTGTCCACACTTCAGGTAGAGTAAGTGACGGATTTTCATCCAATTCACTCAAAACATCTGCGAATGTTCGTCTAATATAATAACACTTAAACGCAGAAATTATCCCTTGATCTTGGGGTTGAATTAACGAAGTTGTGTTGGGAGGCAAGAACTCAATTTTTACATTCGTATGTTGCAAGTCTATTGGATGACTTGGTGAATTGTCTAGGAGCAATAGAACCTTGAACTCAAGGTTTTTTTTTTGTAAATAGCTTTTCACTTCCGGTATGAAACAATCATAGAACCAATTTTCAAAGATTGTGCAGGTCATCCAGGCTTTTTTGTTGGAACGCCATTGCACTGGTAGTTTGTCTAAATCCTTTCCTTTCATCGCACGCGGCCTTTGAGATCTATTAATTAGTAAAGGTTTCAAAACACGATCGCCTGACGCGTTACTACAAAGAAGTAAAGTCACCCTATCCTTGGATGCTTTAAATCCCCCTGCAGATCTCTCAGATTTAGCCACATAAGTTCTTCTAGGCATCTTTTTCCAGAATAAGCCGGTCTCATCGGCATTAAACACTTGGTCAGGAACGTAACAGACCTTTTTTTAAAGTTTTCAAACCACCCCTTGCTTGCACTGAATTCTGTAGAAGATGAAGTTGGTTGCTGTTCTTTTAAAGAGCTAAAAATATTAAGCGCTTTATGTCTTATGGAATTAGAATCCACCGGTATTTTTTTTGGTTATTGTCTTCTATCCAAATTACTAGTGCTTTTTCTACGGCTTCTATTAAAGCATCTCGGTTATATGTATGTAGAAAATTTTGCGCTTACAGTAGTGCCCCTAGATACACTTTTTCGAATAGAATCTTCCATTCGTTTTATTGTTCTAACAGTTGCCTCATTCATTCCATATTCCTTTGCTACGGATGTTGAACCTTGTCCAGATTTTAGTTTGTCTAAAATTTCAATTTTCTTTTCCAAAGTAATTGTTTGTCTTTGCTTGGTAATCTGCTTTTTTTTGTAGACATTATAAGATTAAAACTTGTATACAAAAATGCAAAGGTCTATATTATTAAACTGCCACTCTATATTTCACTTTTTAAATATTTTTGTCTCTACTTTCGCTAACTAATTCTTCGAACGGCACTTGCACGAATGACTATTTCAGACCATTTTACGCATTAATTCGCTACCCCTACCCCCAAGAATGCATTTTTATATTTTGTAACAAAGGAATACATAATAACCAAAATCAAACAAAGAAATTACCCAGGCAGGCTTTTACATAAATAGCTAAACTATTTACATTACTCAAAAAGAGCATAAAATTCCTCTGCGAACGAAATTCATATCTCTTAAGTCACCACATGCTTTCACCCTTTTCAAATCAAAGACTGAGGACAAAAAAAAGAACGATAAAAGAATTGCCATATATAAACTTTCATAAACATATATTTTTTGGTCAGCAGTTAACGTGTTAATATGATACTCTTTTAATTTATAAATGGCATATTGCAAAACAATCAAAATAAAACCAAAAAAAATTTTTTTTTGTGTAATTGCAAAACCGTGTAAAAGCGAAACCGTGTGAATTGAGTACCGTGCAAATCGAGGGATGAGTGTATACTTAAATACGTAGATACGAAGAGTTTTATTCAATTCTATTATAATTTTCGTAGGCTCGGGGGGGGGGGATTAACCCCTTGATCCCCTCCCTATCTACGCCACTGGCAACCGTTACAGGTATAGTTATTAAAATTCGCAATGCTATCCATACATTTGAATAAAGTTCTTGTATGTCGCGATCTTTAATGAAATAGGAGTTGCAATATTATATTGATCAGGCAAAAAAGATTTCAGGCTTATGAGTTCATCACACAATATTCAACCATCGATATCTGATTTCGAGCCTACAGTTAATTTTAATAGAAGATCTTCGCAGAGTTTGAGAAGGTCAGGTTTTTCTGGATTTTTTTATATTATACAGAAAAAACCAAGATTCGGAGTGTTCATTTAACTGTTCAAATCTTTCCTTGAGTGTAATTAACTCTTGAGTGTAATTAACTCTAAACTCTAAAAAAAAACTTCAAAACGCCCTATCTCGAAAACGGGCAGAGATAGCACCCCCTTTTTGTGTTTTTTGTCTATCATTTTTTGTCTACTATCTAACATTAACCGCTTGGCAAGCCAGTACGGGACACCCCGTATAGAACAACTTGACTTTAAAAAAATCTTCCCCAATCAGTATTTCTGAGTTGAGCTTCTACATCATTCAAAGTATTGAGATATGTAATTGAAACGCAAGAGATTCTTCGCCTGCTTCTTTTGCAGCCCCTTCCATTTCTCTAAAACTAACTTATTCTATACTCTCGAGTTAGTTTTCTACTAAGATATTGCATCAAAACGAGAGCAAAATGACGAACTGGTAGTACAAAAAGTCAATGTTATGTGCAATATCCTAGACACACAGAGGTTGAAATCTAGCAGATTTTATTTTAATTTCGAGTTGAAATTACAAAAGTGACACACAGCGATTTTGAAAATTTGGCTAATTTCACGTGTCAAAATGGATGTACATGCATGTGTTATTATCAAATCTTTTACAAAATAATTTAGTGGAACTATTAAGTTTTGAAGAAATATATATAACAGCCAAAAGCGTGCTTTGAATAAAAAAAGCAAAAACATTTAATGAGAGAAAAGCAAAAACATTTATTTTTCTTTGATTTTCAACAGAAAAATGAAATGTCAATGAACATTTTTTGCTTAACTTTTTTTAATAGATGTCTCTGTTCTACGTAAATAGCGAAAATTTAGTAGATTTCAACGATTATTACGTATTTCTTATGTAATTTCGCCAACTAGATTTCAGCCGAAATCGGTCGTTTTTTCCGGATTTCGAAGTTGAAATTAGCAAGATAATTAATTTCAACCTCTGTGTGTCTAGGGTATAAAACTACAACACCATCAACATCAACATAATTTTGGTCCGTCCATAAATAAATTTACGTTTTATTCGCCTTTGCCGAACTGAAAATTTGTCATATTTTATTAACTTCTAACCCTCCTACGGGCCTAGCTTTACTGTAGCAACGCAATAGAAGCATGGAATTGAATAGAGAAAATCACTTCGTACTACATAAATCTGTAAACATTTAAATTTTCATCAAAACCTTCACAAAATACTTGATGATAGAATTCACAACCTAAAATCTCCCCATTCACATAATTATTTCTTTCAAAGTTTATCTATTGAAGTCAACCCGCAAGGATAATATCTGCTCCCTAACATTCGTGGATGAATCAGGAAAAAAGGAGCTCTCCACTGGGAGTATCATCTTATAATGAAGCTGTTAATTATGGCGGAGCCTACTATAACAATTTGTCTTCATTAACTTTATTACAAGAACAGACAGACCTTCCGATTAGTAGTAAAGCGCGTTGCTGTATCAGATATTATTTCGAAGGAATATTCCGAGAGTCCTTATACAGATGCCAGCAGGCACCATTCATTGCAAATTCAATACAAATCCAAGCTTAATTACGAAATAATTAAGCGAAAAAGTGTAAGGATCCTGGTACACAGCCAGACCGAACTACTTGTAAGTCCCGATGGCGCCACCAGAGGGATACAACTATATTGATTGCAGTGATCATGTGATAATTAATATCGAGAGTTTCCTTCCTTCAAAAGAAGCTAATCAATCCGGTTTCTTTCTCTTTCACTTTAACGGAACTTTTCTTCACAATATCGAATAAGTAATAAGGCGCCCAGGAACGTGCAAGAATGGCAAAGCTCCACGGGCATTCCCACGTGGCCTCTTGTAGGAAGGTTCCTTGGTCGTGAAAGTCGTTTAACATCGATTCTGTAGCGTACCTGATGCCATAAACTGTTCCAATGGAGAAATTTCCGAAAACACTGCAAAATGGGGCCATAAAGCCACCAGCTGTGATCTAGCGAGCCGAATCGACAGGAGCCAAAGACATGCATCCTGTTTCTTGTGAATATCCTTAAGCTGGCAAGCAATAAAATATTCAAAGCTCGGCATATTAGAACCATTTTCGTGAACAATAAATCTCCCTATGCTGGGGAATATTTTTATATCGCCGAGGCACAGGCGGAGATGTTATTCTGTGGCTGCCGTGGCCATGTTTTAACGGGGACTCAATAATACGTGAGGTAGTTATATGGCATATCTGAAAGCTTTTCATCATAATCCAGGATTTTGCTTTTAGAAGACATAACACGAAGGACGATATCTATAGGGTGGAAAAAAATGGGATTCCGATATTATTATGATTGTATTAGAAACCGAAATTGATATTAACCACATTCAAGCATCTTCAAGTGAACTTATCTCTTCCTATGCGCTCCCATTCCATGTACATAACTAGAAATTTTCGCAAAGATTTGCCCTCATTACAAAATCCATTAGGAATTCGCAAGGCTTGTTCAATTTGAATCATTGAAGTTCCTGGGGAAAATTCATTGCACGACATCGCTTCTGCCATTCTGCCTTTGGTGACCTGAAGGGCTATAAATCTGGATCGTTCCCTACAGTGCAATTACAAAACTTCAATTAGAGTCGGTGGACTACTCCCCCCCAACAAGCCCCACCGGCAGGGACCCGGGGACTCGAGAGAATTTTATGTGTTTATTTTTTTTCCTTATTTTTTTTTTTTGGATAAGGAAAAAATGTGAAAAATCGGACAACACAGCATGAAATAAAGTGGTCAATGTATTTAGGTCACCTGGTTCGTAAAGGTGTGACATTAAATGGCTGTGTTTCATTTAGGTTCTTGAATCAATCAGTTCCTGTTTTCTTTTTATCCTCGTTATTTTATTTCATTTTTTTTTCTCTCGTCTCCTTTTCCTTTTTGTATTTATATATAGGTATACTCGTATATTTTTTTTGCTTTTGCTGTGCGTGTTTCTTTTAGGACTTCCCTATATAAACGACAAGAACGCCTAGGAACTATAGCTGCACGTAAATGGAATATAAATGGGATGGTAGTTAGCGTTAGCTTTTCCTAGTGATGAAAGTTGCGATGGATATTAAAATTCCACTCCTGTTTAATAAAAAAGAAGAAAAAAAATTAAAGCTCATAATCTGATTCGTGTATTGGAAATAAAATGGCATTTCTTTGATGTTTTTTCTTCTTTCTTTTCTTTTGTAAAACATAAAAGTTTAACAAGGCAATTTTTCTGAAGGTATGTGATTTTGCTTTAATAAGGCCAACTTCTGAGACTGTGTAAATACTTATTCTTCTGTGCACTACCGGGCTAAAGCAATATTTCATATGTACAAAGTGGCTTACTGCGAACTTACCTTTCATTAATGTTATGTTTATACCTATACTTTATAGTTATATCAGTATTGGTACTCATCTCTTCTTTATTGCCTCTTATATCCTGATCCTTTCGGTGCATTACTTGAGTTTTTCGCTCAATCAGTCTTTGCAATCGATAAGCAAGTCCCAGACATCAAGACGCTTTATGCGGCAACTTGAGTAGCAAGTGAGACATTATTTATTCGATCTTAATTCGAGGGAAAGTTTGATGATTGAATAAGTTAAGTCTGAAGAAAAGAGATGAAGGAACTTGTGTTTAAGCTCTTGGATGTTGGAGCAGGTCTAAAGGCCCAATTACAATGAACGGATCTACGCGGATTGAAATGTCAAAAGAACGCACCGCAGCGGATAGGAAACTGAACTGATTGCAATGGACGGATCTGTCGTGTTTAAACGTCAAAATGTTTTGTGTATGTTTATAACCACTTTTCGCCTTATTATGAAATAATTCGTATTCTTTTACTTCTCCTATTAATTTTGTTCGCCAGAAAATATATTTTAAATTATATAAAAAAAGAAAACAAAATTTAACTTGACTTGTTTACAAAAATTCTGACAGCCCAATCCGCCGATTTCTAAACAAACGAAAACGAATCCGTCCAGATCCGATCAAATGCCCTTGTATCCGTTCATTGTAATCGTTCAAATGGAAAACGCATGCTCGGAAAACCACTTTGACAGATCAATCCGATTCTGTTGCGCTCTCATCCGTTCATTGTAATTGGGCCTTAAGAATGGCTGTTCCTTAATTGTACTGTTCCTTTGATGAGCTCTAGTAAATGTGCGCGAAAAGGAGGGTGCAGGCTCTTAGAATGAGGTACTTGTTTTTTTTATGTGGAAAAACCAAGCTTAGGATTCACCTTTTTGGTACTGACATTGATGGTACTGGATATGATGGGCTCTAAACACGAATTCCTACTTTTAGGAGATTTTAATTTACCCAATGTACAGTGGGTATCTTGCGATGACCACGAAAACAAACTTAATGATAGGGAATCCGGCTTTCTGAATTCCTTATTCTCATGCGGTTTGAATCAAATGAGCTGTGTATTTTAGGAAGACGGTTAGATCTTGTATATTCTTTTCTGACTCAGAAAACATGATTGTTGAGCCTAGCTCAATAGTGTTGTTGCCTGTCGATAAATATCATCCTCCCCTCCTACTAAGCTATTGCTCTGTCTTCGACGATAAGCTAATCCCGGCGGAGTCAACATTAACCTTTGACTTTAAGAAGGCCAATCTTGAAGAACTGTCATCCATCGATCGATTTCAATAGGTTGCTTTCCTCAAATGAGTTGCATGACGATGTATCAAGATGGTACTCCGTCTTGTACGAAATCTTTGCATCTTGTATACCAATTGAGCCTCTAAAGTTGTCCAGATCATCCTCACCCTGGTACAACAATGAATTGAGGCATACTATACCTTTTCAAGTTCAAACTGGGACTAAACAATTTCTAATTGAGACTAAACAATTTCTAATTGAGACTAAACAATTTCAAAATGGAACTAAACAATTTCAAAATGAGAATAAAAACTTTCCGTGAAAATAAATAAATACTTTGATCTTTACTCGTTAATATTGAGATTTTTTACGATGCTTGACCAACACATTCTATTGTCTGTCATTATTTAAAATGTCTTCATTAAACTGTCATTATTAGTTTATCCCTAAAAATGTCTTACATAAAAAAATTGAAGCTGACAATATAAAGAAGCAAATCTGTGTTTTGCATAGTAATAACGAAGATTGGGAGGCTGGTGTCAAAAGTGATTCAAATATTCAGATGCTGGTGAAAACAGATTAAATTTGACACAAACCTAATTTCATCTACAACAAGTTAAATTTGAGAAAATATATCGAAAATTGATGTTCTTGATTGTATCCGACATGTCGCTCATATTCAAAAATGTATACCAGACCCCCACAAGTATGAGCCTATTGTCTGAGCCGCAGGTTGCCGAGCCCTGGGCTAGATAGTGACGAAAATTTAATTCAGTTGTTTATTTTCAGTTGAATTGTGATTCTTTTGTAAGTTCGTCGTAATCGTTTCATGAAATGAAGTAAGTTTGGTCATTTTATCTCAGGCACATCACACATTTTCAACATTTCAGGGGTATACTGCCGATAGAATTAATCTCGCATTTACAATTGAAGAGCGATATTCCAAAACGTGCTAAGTTCTTATGATGTAATTAGTGGGAAATAAAAAAAAACTGAATATCACTTAGTACGATTTGATTGTGCATCCGTGTCTTTGAAGTGAAACCCCGTCGGAATTAGTATGATTTGTGATAAATGTTTATGGTGAATGCATAACTACTACGTCATAGATTGGAACGCAATACAATATTAAAATTAAACAAAAATTGACTTAGTACGTTTTGGAAAATCACTCTTCAATTTCTCATTGGCGTACTTCCTCCTGAAATGGAATATCCATGGCCACAATCGTTAATAGTAGATACAATGATCACTCAGAAATATGTTTTTTCTCATTTTTAATTTGTTTACACATTTTCAATAGCTTTTCACAAATTCACAAAACTATTATAAAGAAATTTATTGAAATTTTGACATGACAAAGACTGTCGGATCAGATATCCTATATATAAAAACTCAACCTGTGTATGTTTGTTATCGCAAAACTCGAAAAGCCTTCAAATTTTGACACTAGGTTGCATTCGAATACGCGCATGTTTTTATACATAGTCGTGTTTTCGCGGGCCCATAGTACGCGTTTTATGACTTGAACAAGTAGAGAAAAGTTGTTGTTTTCTTTCACATTGATGTGCATGATCAAACGTTGGAAGTGATTTGATTACCTGGGGGGAAATGACTTGTTTATCTGTTTTCGGAAAACAAAATGTGAGTTACACATTCACATATCTTCTTCATCTGTTATATGCCTCACCACGTTCGAACATAGGCAGGAGTACCTATATCTAAAGTCATAACTTCTCAAAGGCGAACAGAAGAATCGGCAGATCAGCGAGAAGAAAGACTTGAAGTTTTAAGGCTGGAGCACAATGATTCCGTTTCGTACCGTTTCGTATAAATGTCAAAAGTCGGATTGTTAGAATTTTCATTGGAAGTGTTCGTGGAAATGGAAGGGTGACTACAATGGACGGTTCGGAACGGTGCGGAATGGAAAAGATGATAAAATTCCTTAGAATATAAAACTACAGGAAGGGCCCTCGGAGAATTTTAGCGTAGTAGAATTCAAACGGCACACTTCATTGCTCTTTTTTTCACTGAAAATTCACTCGTAACAACTTCAATTACACTAAAAACAAATTCTTTAAACTTTCTTTCTTCTTTTTAATTAGTTTTGCGAAAAACTGTAAATAAATTTTATAGAAAAGCTCGTTTTAAAGAAAGTGACGCGGGAAAATTTGACAGTTAACTAACAAGAAATTATACCAATTTGACAGTTGACTGATAGCGATTTCACTACGCTCCCATACACGGATTTTATACGCGAGGGCCTTTCCTGTAGTTCTATATTCTAAGGAAAATTCCATCTTTTTACGAAAAGGTCGGAAGACATAACCTCATTTGGTGTCATTTGGTGGTCGGTAATTTAAAACATTTAATATGGAAAACGAAAAATTAATTAAATTAGTAAAAACATATTCGGAAATTTTTGATAAAAAAAATTAATTCTATTTGGATACAACTAGAGTTTGTGAAGTCTCGAGGTTTTTAAAGTCTCGGGTCCCGAGACGTCTCGAGCTCAATATCCCGGGAAATTCGAGACATTCGAGTCATTTTAGATTTTCAAAGGGAATTTAACGAAAATCATAATTTGGAGCATAAATTTTGTAAATAAACAAAATTATTTAATAATAATTATAATTATTAAGCAAAAAAATTCAAGATTATAACTTGGTAAGGTTCGTAATCGAAATTGAAAAATAAAATAAAGTAGTCACTTTGTTATGTTCGGAACTGTTTAAATAATTAATAAGTGATATAAGATGTCTGTTTCGACGGTCTGCGATCTTAAGTTAAAGAGTGTTAAATAGTGTCTAACCCAAAGTGTCGTTCATACTTGGCAAATTTTTAGCAGTATGTTGACTATCGCCTCTCCTGTTAAAAAATTGGCATCCTGTCTGCTCAATGATTCCACCGCGAGTTTTGTGTTTCAAAAATTTTGCTGCAATGCTTTCCTCTTTCCACTTGCTGCATAATGCAATGAGCGCTTTTTTGATAGAATTTTTTAGCTTGAAAAAACGCTCGATCATGGTCAACATAGAGTTCCCTCTGGTCTTAACATCATAAAGTAGGGTCTCAGCTCTCGTATCATTTCCTTTTTTTTGGTTGAAAAATTTCAAAATTAAATTCATGACTGTGTTTTGGTCTCTAGGGTACTTGTACCCTTTTGCGGCTAAAGATTCCCGTATGAAATCACTGCTGGTAATGGCTCTTATAGTAAGTCCATCCTTGGCTGCAACCGTGGCAACAATTTTACCCAAGCA
The DNA here is from genome assembly GCA_963855945.1 of Thereva nobilitata. Taxonomy (NCBI): domain Eukaryota; kingdom Metazoa; phylum Arthropoda; class Insecta; order Diptera; family Therevidae; genus Thereva; species Thereva nobilitata. The sequence continues at coordinate 42,280,213 of OY979694.1, read as the reverse complement.
TTTTCACGGTTGGATTTCAAAATTTAATTTTTGTTGAGTGTCAACTTTGATTTTCTTGGCACCTCAGATGTTTCCGTTTCAGTTGGTGATAGTACTGCTACTGGTTCATCAAAATGTATCTTATGATTGCGCTGTAAATGTCTCAAAATCCCAGTGGTATATGTATTTGATCCTTTGCATTGCGCATCAGAGGAATCTTTTTTTTTGTAATATTTCCAGAGCTTTGAACTTGGTCCATCCATTTCGAATCAAGCCTCAAGCCACGATACTTTTCTTTTAAAATACATACAGGTATCGAAAACAAACGTCATACGCGGAGTCAGCAATAGGGTTACTACACGAGTGATATATTTTGTTTGATCAGGGAAGTTGACTACTTTGAAATCGTTTAGTTAACTACAATGAAATGTTGAGCGGGGTTGATTACATCGGGTTCTACTGTATCGAAGGACCTCTACGTACACATCGCGCGCGCGACATACATCATAGAGAAATGTGACTACCCGTCTCGATGTCTCGAACTATATTTCCCGAGATCGAGACAAGCTGAAGTCCCAAACAAGACACAAACTCTAGATACAACATTTTATTATTTCTGCACTCACTTCTTTTAAACCTGATAGTTGTCAAAAACGGAATGAATAGGCTATATTGTAGCCAGTTATCCAACTCCACGGTACGGTACGGATACGGTGCGGTTCGGAACGGAATCATTGTACTCCAGCCTTTACGAGGTAAATCGAGAAGGAGAAGAGTAGCACAACTTCCTGCAGTACCCCTCAGTATCATATCGATTTAGTCAACTTCACGTGTTTCTCTGTTATAAGAAAACGGTTCGCTTGTTTTTCATCATGATTTTCCCATCAATATGTGAGCATGTACAGCACAAACAATAATTCTTAATAGAAAGAATTTTTGACTATTGTCCTTTGCTGTTACTTTTAAAGTTAAGTATGCTACCGTTAAAATAAATCACTGAACAGCTCAGGGACCTTTAAATTTTAAGCTTGAAAACTCATATGCATCAATTTGCTTAAATCTGAAAAATTATTAACCGTGACATGAATCTTTTTCAACCTCCCCCTGGGAAGAAAATCTTAAAATTTAATTTTCCGCAACCACAACCCATAACAGCCGTGACAAAATATGTGAATATTTAAAAGGGTCCTGTCATAAAATTTATTATTATTTTTTTCTTCTCTGGTTTTCTTTTTGTTTCATTTTTATCGTTTAAACACCATAAACACGAGAGGACACATTCGTACAACACTGCAATATTTTGATTTTTAATTTCAACGAAAAACACTTCAAAAACACTGCAAACTTGTGCTTCTGCTGCTCGAGATTTTTCCGGTTGAAATACATAAAAAAAAAATACTGCCATATCCTGGGAAACTTTGGCTTACGCGTTCAATAATTCAACCTTTCCCTAGCAAAAGCATATCCCAATTTCTACGCCCTACCGTAAAAAAAAATAAATAAAATACATGTAGGTAGCGAAATTGATGCTGTGCTGTTTATCGATTCAATATTCTTTATGAGAGTCAGCAAATATCCTTTCTCCGGGGTACGTACGTGTGTACTTCGGGTTCGAGTTTGGATACGGCATTCTGGCGGATGATGCTTCTCAAAAAGAATATATATAATATGGTATATGCGTCGGCAATGGAGGCAGCACCAGCCAAGCGTAGAGTTTTTTTTTCATAACATTTACGGGAAACTTTACATTTCGTTACTATATTTGTCTGGAGCAGTTTAATCTCGCAAGGATACCAATCTTTACACCAAGGATCCTCGATTGAGAGGCAATTTGTATCTGTGCGAACAGAGCGTTATACACCATATGGATTCTGGGGGGTTATAAATCGAGCTAGTTACAGAATAAGGGGATCCGGTGAGAATAAATTTCCCATTTGGGCTTGTAAAAGAGATTAGAACGTAATCAGTTTTGAAAGGAAAAAATCTGCAATACTTCTTTTTTTATGGTCTAAATACATCTGTCTGCTCCGAGAAAAAAAAAATAACGAAAGCGGATATTGGTGTAGTGAGAGAGAAGGATTTTCCTTATGTCGTTTTTCTTATTCTTTTCTTTCTCTTCCCTGTGCTCTTTACGGGATTGGGTTCACTTAACAGTGAAAGGATTTTGAATAACTGTGAAAATGCTTTTATGCCGCATTTCTTCAGAGAGATAGAAATTTCTGACAAATTTATGAGGATTTATTTGAGCGGATTTGCTTCCTTTTTTTCTGAGGGGTGGAACTTCATTTCACTCACATGTCTCATTTAGATCTAGATAAGAACATACTTACTGTACAGTATTAGCTGAAAGCCGTCACAGCAAACGTTATTCTTATAAAATATCCATAAGTTGTAAGATACATATAATAATCATTAATATAGATGCTGTGTGACATTTGTAAAAAAGGACATCCAGCGTTTACTTCAATCTTGTAAGTACATCAAAAGTTCATATAATCGGCTTAATGTGTCAAAAAATTTCTTGCGGGCGTAAAAAATGAATTTACTTCTGATTATTTGTTGAAGAATGGGCCTAAATACATTGGTAAAAAGTTTAGACGACCTAGTAATAAATAATCTTATTACTAAATAAGTTACCTGAAAAAACAACACCAGCTCTGCAAATAAAGATTTCACCAAACATCAACACCATGGCCGTGGTTACGAAAAATGCATAGAAGATATGGGAAGGTCAACCGCAGATACCTGGCATGTAAACCATACGTAGATCCATAGCCGGCGGATAATGTGGGTATGGTGGGTAGCAGTACCCACGCGGAAAATTCCGGTTGGGTAAAATACCAACCCGAAATTTGAGAATAACCGAGCTTTTGACAAGATCTGTTATGTGGGACTCACACCCACTAAAAACAGCTCCTGTTTTTCACTCCTCCCGCGTGACTGGCTTTTTTAGCATAGCGCGGCGGCGATGGATCAGCTTTTACCTAGCTGCTAATACTCCTGGCGTTTCTTTGCCTTCTTTCTCTGTATGGTGGGTTTCAGGGTCGCTTCCCCTTTCCTCGGGCCAGCCTCATGTAATGTGCACCCTGGGTTGGTTGCCCGAAGAAGCCAACCTCAGATCCACATACAAAGAAACAAAAATTTGAACAAAAATCTTCAACAAAGAAAAATTCCAAAAAAACTGAATATCAAAGCGGTACCCCGGGCCTCCAAAGTAGGGCTGGCTCGGCGGGGGGTCGTGGAGGGTTGAGACACCAGAGGTACCACCCAGTGGCGTAGGTAGCTTTTTGCGATGGGAGGGGATATGACTTAGTATATTTTGATTGATCGGATTTTGAGAATTTAATGCATCAGAACGGGGTGTTTTCGCGGTTGTTTCTACAGATGATTCTGCATTTCTATGGTTTTCACCGTCTCAAGAACCGAATGGTTTTATTGGCAGTAAAAATTTCTCCATTCCGAGATAATAAACAAAACAATTTTAACACACTTTTGCAATTATAAACTAGAATAAATTTGACAATTGAGGAGTGTCTGTTCAAAGGGGCGTATTTCCATCATAAACAAATTTTATAGAAATCGATAAAAACTGCCTAAAATGCTACAATATATTTAAATGCACATTCATGTGAAGGTTAAGACTACAATATGATATGGGCTTTTTATTTAAAAAATACACATTAAAACTATATTTTTTTAATTATTTGTTTAGAAATAGGCCTTTTTGATCGGGATTGTGAGAAATACGACCTTTTGATTAGTCACTTCAAGAAATAAGCCTTTTTGAATAGAATTTTTGGAAATACTTGCAGTGAAGTTTTTTGGGGTTCTATCAAAAGCAAAAATCCTTTTAGCCAGATTTTTATGTCCACATATCCACTCCTAGTATAACTTTGAGCTAAAATTAAATTTTCTATTGTGTTAGGGCTCTAATACCAAAGTACCAAAGTGCCAAAGTACCAAACTACCAAATAAAGCCAACTTTAACATCAAAATTTGCTAATATGTATCTTCAAAAATAAAGGCCGTAACACAAAAATTGTTGGACACTATTTATAGGAAATTGCCCGTGCTTTCCAATTTTGGAAAAAAAAATATTGACTAACTACGTATTTTTGGGGAAAAAGGTAATTGAAGTTGATAGTTTTGTTTAAAAAAACAAAATTTTGACTATGATGACTCATTACTCTGGAAGGTAGTAGGGTAGAACCTTCACTTTTACATTTTTAGATAGGTGGGAGTATTATGCGTGCAGTGCAGTTTGTAGTTTTTTTAAATAAAATATTTTAGTACCGTGAGAGTATTTTTCTAACACACTTCCTTATAATTCATTAACTAAAGCTGATATAAAAAAAACTAATAATATATTTGAAATCAGCGTCAAAAATTAGTTTAGAATGATGTAAAAATATTCCATGCAACAGTCATGCTGTTGAGCAGGGCCTTCCTTTCTCTTACAGTCACAATTATATGAAACGAAAATTCAGATCGTATTTTGAATTGAACCTTCTTTTGCTGTGGGGGTTCCGGTTATCCGATCATACTGAAATTTTGCACACAGCTTCAGTTTCGATAACAATATAATATAATATACTCAATAGATCCAATATGACCACCAAAAAAATGGCGGATTACCGTTTCCTTCACAAGATGCAGGAATACGCCCTTTTGATTGGTATCCTAATTTTTTGGAAGTTTTTATATGGAAAGTACGTTCCATTTGAATAAGTTTTTAGGCTGAATCGATGGACTTTTATGCCATATTTTCAAAATAATTTTAAAATAAAAAAAAGTTGAAAACGGAAATACGCCCTTTTGAACAGACACTCCTCAATTATAAACTAGAGCAAATTAATGTTAACGCTCCAAGGAACGCCTTCGAATTCTTGATTCGCTAGAGACAATGAATGTACTGTGTATTGTGCTCGATAAAATTGTATCGAGTTAGAACAATCTATGAGTGCAAAGCTTCCCCGAACTTATAACTTAAAGTTTATCATAATTTTTCCCGTAGAATCTTTTCTTGAACTGCAATTTTTATAAACTTCAAAATATTAAAGAGGAATTAAATTGACAATCAAAGCCAAAAGTTAATCCTATTTTTTAGGAAGCTCATATTTTGATACTCTACTACATTAAAAAATATTCGAAATATTAAATATTGAATAAAATATGCTCATAGCTACTAGTTATTTCACCCAAAATTGGAAAAATGATTAAAGTTCTTGATTTATTATAACGTTAAAATGTTGAGTATTTAGGAACCGAGGTGCCACTATTGGCTCATTGTATTTACTTTACATGTGCTCGATGTGTCCACAATTATAGCGTCCTTTTCGTCAGTAGCGTACGCAGGATGAAACCATGGGGGGGGGTTTCACAAAACATATTTTGTACACATATTGGTTAAAAAAAATTTTTCTCATGTAATAGGACTATGTACTTATATTATATTTTATGTTATTTCACTATACAAATAATTACCTATAGGTATTTTTTTTATGTGGAAGACTAGAGCTCAGGGATAGCCCTTTGTACTGTCGACAATCTATTTTCTTCGTATAGAGTGCAATGTCGAACAGCAAGCTCTAGTCGATAGATAGTGAAGGGGAAGAGAGAAGTAGGAAGGAACTGCCACAACCACCTAACCCCAACCATTTCTATCGCGACTCTGGCATCGGGGCAATGAGAAACAACTCGCTGGAGTGTTATGCCAAAAAATTGGCCAAAAAAGCGTCCAATTGTTTTTTGCGTAATTTCATCTGAAAAGACGGAAAATTTCCTACAAAAATCTATATGGCCATCCCGAAACTCAGAGTTTGTCGAGAGCTATAAATAAATGAGAAATACGTGATTTTTAAAAAATCGCGTTTTTTTCAATAACAGTTGTAACTCGGAAACGGTGCACCCAATTGCGCTAAAAAACTTTTTGGTATATCACATCGAGTTCACGAACTCCCAAAGTTTGAGAGATATTTATTTTTTTGCTATCCCGTTTGAAAAGAATCCACCATCGGAATATTTTTTTAATTGTTTAATAAGTTGATATATTTATTAATTATAATTTTTCCTATTATTATTGGAATCATGGGGGGGGGGTTAACCCCCAGTAACCCCCCCCCCCCTGCGTACACGTCTGCTTTTCGTGGCTCTTGATTGGTCGGCCTGCTCGAAGCGCGGAAATTATACAACACTTAAATGCACAGCCGTCACAAAAACATATCTAGATGATTTTTATATAATTGCGCAAAAACAAAATTGCACATTACATAATGCCAAAAGAGGTGTTGGTGGCTGGTGCTTAAGAAATTTCATGTACTATACTTAAATACGTAGATACGAAGACTTTTATTCTCATGGGGGGGGATTGATCCCCTTGATCCCCCCCATCTACGCCACTGGTACCACCTATCTATGCGCATCACCACCACCTACCTGTCTGTGAGTGCCTCCATCAGGGACGCGGAGTACTTATCTGCGCTAGGGGGTGCCTGAAAAAGAGTGTTCGGAAAGAGATCCATCGCCGCCGCTATGCCATTTACCGCTTTTAGCCCATCATCCTGAAAAACTCAATCCGACAGAAACAAAACCAAACCAACTCTGAATTGCTAATCTAAATTACTAGTTTAATGAAACTGTTACTTATCACAAACAAACATGTGCTACAAAAATCGTACTATACAGCTAAAATACTGGGGGTGAAAATTGTATTTCCCCTTCATACATATTAAATGAAAAAAAACCGCCCTGGTACCAAGCCGACTTCTTTTTTTACAAGATTAACAATCCTTTTCATGCAAAACAAGGCTATAACTTAACCAAGCAATTTTAGATTACACAATGAAAAAAAACACGACGCCGAATTAAAAAATGAACTAAAAAGTCAAAAACAAGTTTTAAGTACTAATGTAAGACAGAAACAAGGTAGAAGATATTTTATTTATTTTGTTAAGTATCACACAACTATCGTATATGTATAATCTGTATTTTTTCAGTCGGGTACAGTTTTAATTGTACTTATTCTCGTAACATTTTGTACCCCGGCTGCAAAAATACAGATTATACATATACGATAGTTGTGTGATACTTAACAAAATAAATAAAATATCTTCTACCTTGTTTCTGTCTTACATTAGTACCTACTTAAAACTTGTTTTTGACTTTTTAGTTCATTTTTTAATTCGGCGTCGTGTTTTTTAATTTTTTAATTATTTTGTTTTTTATTTTATGATATTTTAGTGATTATAATTCGTAAACCAATGTAGTTTTTATTAAGTGATTTTATTTTACTTCTTATTATTATAGCACTTACAACACTATTGAGATACAGTTTTAATGCAAAAGTAAAGTTATCGAAGTTTGATTTATTCTATCTAAATTTAGACACGCTGATAGATTAGGCAGAAATCGTCTCAATGAGACCTTTCATTTGATACCCATATTGACCCGATCAGAAGAAGAAAAAAATAAATCGGGTGTGACGTAAATTGGGTCTGACGGCCGCCATACTGTTTTTTTTTTAAATTAAAGCCTATGTTACTCGGGCTCACTAAACGATTCTAACGGTACTCCAGCGATCTAAATCCGTTCAGGCGTTTAGAAGTTATGGTGGAACAAAGAAACATACCAACATACATACATGAATCCTGAAAACATTACCCTCCTTTTTGGGGCAGTCGTGTTACATAGCGTTTGTTTAGGGAATTTTAATTTCGCCTCAACAGCACACTAGGCTTAACTATTAAGTGTTCATTCATGGTGATGGGTTAATAAAAGACGTTTTGAGTAATTTAATTTTATTTAAGCTTAAAATTCGCGATCATTTAACACATATCTATTAAGTGTTATATATATTTGAAATCGTCTCAATTTTACCTTTCGTTTGATACCCATATTGACCCAATCAGAAAAAAAAAATAAATTGGGCGTTATGTAAATTGCGTCTGACGGCCGCCATATTGTTTTTTTAAAAATTAACCTAGCCTATGTTACTCAGACTCATTAAACGATTCTAACGGTACCCCAGTCATCTAAATCCGTTCAGGGGTTTAGAAGTTATGGTGGTAGAAAACAACGTACATACACACAACAAACCTAAACACATTACACTCCTTTTTTTGGGGCAGTCGTGTAAAAAATTGAAACATTTCAAAATTAAAACTTCGATTATAGAATAGTATATTCTGTAACAAGTTTGGAATGATGCATATTCCGCACAAGTGGAAGTTTGGCGGTCCACGAGTGCGGAATATGCCATTCAAAACGTGTTGCAGACTATACTTTTTCTACGCCTCTAATTAGTTTTTATTAATATTTTGTAAAAAAAAACGTACCTTATGTAAAGCCTTAAGCAAATGTCAAAAATATAATGTATAAGGCACAGCAAGATATTTTAAAGCTAAATACCATATTAGTAGGGAGTGTTCATTCATAATAATTTTGTAATTTAATAATTTGTTAAAAGATGGCCGCCGCAAAATTTATTAAAAAAATGCTATTATTTTCTGGAATAATTGAATAGTTTATTTAAAGCAAAAATTTTATAGCGGAACATCTTTGATTGTTTATTATTGAAACAATCCTTTTATTTATTTAATTAATAAATCTTTTTTTTCTTTAATTAATAAATCATATTCTTGGATTACGAGGAACAGATGTCGCCAATAGTAGTTATTCCATAACAAGTGATGGAATGAATATTCCACACGGGTGTGGAATGCTGCTAATTCCGTAACTAAAAGTAATATCAGAATGTCTGTTTTCTAACAGAGGCGTAGAAAAAGATTATTGGTAAATAGAACATTCTCCAATATAAACCTTATGCAAAACCTACAGTTAAATTGATATCAAACAATACTTAGTGAGTCAAAGAAAATTCTCAACAGGGAAATATTCAACAACTTAAAATCTAGAACCTACAATGTGTAAATATATGTATATATATACATATATATATATTTGGAAACTATAAAAGATAAAAAAATTTAATCAAATCGTCTTCAAAAAAAATCCTTATAAGTTCCTTTAGGGAGACATATCGCTACTTCTTTCTTAGTGAAACCAGTGGAATCTCAAATTGGCCCCTCTCCGAGTAATCTGAGTTTGTCATATATTGTAAAGATTACTCTTTAAAAAAGCTGCTGACAACTAGAACTGCATTTCCTTTACACACACAGAACTATATCGCAGCCTGATTGTAAGAACTAGGTAACTCCAAATTTTGTGATTTTGAGTTATCTATAGTTAGTCGAGGAAATAAAGCACTAAAAAGTAGGATTTTTTGAACAGTAAGATGGATCTTAATGCGGTTTTTTGTGTTCGATTCGTGAGAGCGTCTACAAACTTTGTGACCGGTAGTGATGAATTCATTTTGAAAAAATGCATTTCCTGCAATAAAAATATGCATTTTAGAAGTGCATCTCAAAGAGACATTCTATCACTCGGTAAATATTGATGGAAATGAGTCGAGTTTTGCTACTTGGGGGTTTTTGGGGTCGCTGAACACGAAAATAACGACGGCAACAGTCTTCGAGGTACCTGGTACCCAGGGGGGACTGAAACACCCCTTTCTAAGGGTTTTTCGCGATAAATTCAATAATAAAGAAAAATAATCCAATGAAATACACTTTTTTCAATATTTATTTGCGAAGGTGGTTGATTTATACCCTTAAGGGGTTAAAACTACCCCTACAATTTGAAAAATCAACTTTAAATAAAAGAAATTGCAAAAAAAATTTTTTTTACTATTTGCTTGAAATTTGGTTCAATAGGTATTATCATCCAAGAATATATTATTATCAACCCTTGAGGGGGTAAAACTACCCCTAGATTAAAGTTGTATTTGAAAAAAGATTGACATTTTTGTTGCATTTAAATTTTATTTCTATCTACGAAAACAAATTTTTCTTTAATGTATTTTTTATTCTGTTTCGATTTAGGGGTGGTTTGGAGGGGTTAGAATAAATTTCCCAATTTTTTTAATAATATTTCATCAAAAATAAAAATTATATGCAAAAAAATAAATTTAATCTTTTTTCAAATTTAACTTTAATCTAGGGGTAGTTTTACCCCCTCAAGGGTTGATAATAATATATTCTTGGCTGATAATAACTATTGAACCAAATTTCAAGCAAACAGTAAAAAAAAAATTTTTTTTGCTATTTTTTTTCAAATTGTAGGGGTAGTTTTAACCCCTTAAGAGTTAAAAATAAATTTATTTTTGCCTGAAAATACGCATACAATAGAATTTTAAGCATAGACTTGAAAAAAAAAATGTTTACACATTTTTTTATTTTCAGTCGATTTAGGGGTGTTTCAACCCTTAAAAATTATCCCTTATCATAAAATTTGGCTTGATTTAGTATAAATCAACCACCTTGGCAAATAAATATTGAAAAAAGTGTATTTCATTGGATTATTTTTCGTTATTATTGAATTTATCGCGAAAAACCCTTAAAAAGGGGTGTTTCAGTACCCCCTGGGTACCAGGTACCTCGGAGACGGTCCCCGTCATTATTTTCGTGCTCAGCGACCCCAAAAACCCCCGAGTAGCAAAAGTCGACTCATTTCCATCAATATTTACCGAGTGATAGAATGTCTCTTTGAGATGCACTTCTAAAATGCATATTTTTATTGCAGGAAATGCATTTTTTCAAAATGAATTCATCACTACCGGTCACAAAGTTTGTAGACGCTCTCACGAATCGAACACAAAAAACCGCATTAAGATCCATCTTACTGTTCAAAAAATCCTAGGTTCAGTGCTTTATTTCCTCGACTAAGTTTCATGTAGTGAATATCAAGAAGTATTTAATGCAAAATTCAGGCAACTTGTTAAACCAAACTAGCGAAATCTATTACACAATGTAAAAAGTGGACAAATGAAAATACCGCAGTTATTATCATGTTACATATAGGTTATCTATTTTTTTACAGAATTCTCGGAGTTCTATTTATGATGCTAAAAATAGGCAACTAAAGTTACCCGCTTATTGCACAAAAAATAAATTTTTATTTGTATGTTAGAAATGGTTAACTGAAACGGCTAGATTTGAAAAAGGCCAGCTGCGCAATTTAGCTTAAATGTAAATGATCTATAAGCAACTGAAGCTTTTATTATGGTAAAAAGCTTTCCAAACTCCTTTTTAATTTTCCTATAAACTTCGAAACCAATTTTTCTAAAGAGGTACTAAGAATTAGTTGCGAAATCAGTTGCGCATTCGGGCAAACGAATTCGTTAAGATATTGAAAAGTTTGGTTTACTGGATTAGTTCTGCTGTTTACATTCGTAGTTGCACTGCCAAATCAAGCTATTCTTACGTGGAAAATAATGTCACGTGAAGGTAAGCAAATAGAATTAATTTCCATTGACCAGGGGGAGGAGTCTTTAAAAACTCAAGAGTCAATAAAAAAGCAGTCATCAATGCCCGGACCGAGTCATGATGTGATTATGTCTGACAAATATATGGGAGGTTTAGGTAAGTTTTATGATTAGGAATTCATATTATTTTGATTTACACTAATGAAAATTTTTTTAGATACCAATGTCAGTCAGAAAGGAAATCATCTCAAAGAAGATTCCCAAAATTTCAGTGATGATGACTGCTTCATTGATTTTTCTCCTGATGAATCTGAGTACGTTCCTAGTCATAGCTCACCAGATTCAGACAAAGCAAGTACGAGTACTACTTCCTCAGAGTGTGAGGTATCAAATCAATTAACAGTATGGAGGAACACGCACAACGTACCAATAAGCCACGGAGAAAACCAAGGTGTCCAGACACATGGCCAAGGAATATCCGAAAAAAGAATAGGCTGGAGGGAAAAGAATACCTTTTAATAAAAGGGGTAATGAGACCAGCTGCCCAAATGAGGCCCCCTTGCAAGGATACCTGCCGATTAAAGTGTTTTACCATTTCTGAAAATGATAGACTTCACGTTTTTAACAGCTATTATGATCTAGGTGACTATGTGCGCCAACGAGATTTTATTCATAGTAATTCCGAAAAAAATGAAAAAAGAGTTAAAACAACACAACACGAGTCCAGAAGGAATTACTCCATGAATTATTTTCTTCCAATTGAAGGAAAAAGACAAAAAGTTTGCAAACCTATGTTCCTGAACACACTAGGAATTAAAAAAGGAGTTGTCGGCATTGCTCTGAGAAAGAGATCAAAAGAAAATGTTGGAGCATCTGATGGACGGGGAAAGAAAAAAAGTAACACTTTGCCCCCTGCTATAGTCCAAGAGATAATGTCACACATACAAAGTTTTCCATGTGTACCATCCCATTACTGTAGAACCGACACTACACGAAAATACTTGGACTCTTCATTGAATTTAGGCACAATGTACAGGATGTACATTCAATAGGGGCAAGAAAATGGAAAGACAACAGGAAAGTTATCCGCATATCGGAATATTTTTAAGGACTCCTTCAATCTAGGGTTTCACCGACCAAAAAAGGGCTAATGTCGGGTATGTGTAGCCTTTTCAATGGAACATAATGCAACAGCAGAAATGAAGACAAATTATAATACTCATTAAAAATTAAAAGATATTAGCAGAGAAGCTAAGCGTTTGGACAAAGATGATGCTGCTGCTTCCGGAGGTAAAATTGTCAACTGCTGTTTTGATTTGCAGCAAGTTTTGCTTTGCCCAAGTGACCCCACAAATAATGGACTGTTTTATAAGCGCAGATTAACCACCTATAACTTCACAATTTACAATGTTATTACAAAACAAGGCGACTGTTTTATGTGGCATGAAGGGGAAGGAGGTAGAGGCAGTTGTGAAATAGCTACTCTCCTATTTCGTTATTTCCAATCCCTTCCACATTCTGTAGAAGAAGTAAGATGTTTCAGTGATCGTTGTGGGGGGCAAAATCTGAATCAGTATGTTGTTGCAATGTGCCTTCACGCAGTACAAGTAATTGAAAATTTACAATCCATCCATATGAAATTTTTGGTTCCTGGTCACAGTGAGATGGAGTGTGATTCTATGCACTCGGCTATTGGCACAGAGTTTAAAGGAGTTGGCAAAGCACTTTGGCCAGGAGACTGGAAAACTATTGCAAGAGGTGCAAGAAAAAAAGGAGATAAGCCTTATATCGTGCATGATATTTATAGCAATGATTTCTTTGATTGGAAGGCATTTGCCACCACTCACCTAAACATGAGAAAAACGGATATTACCAACAAACCAGTTCCCTTTCAAAAGCTGTCTTGGTTCCAATTTAAGAAAGAGAATGTCTATGAATATGAGTGCAAGGAGTCTTTTGAAGCAAATACTTTTAGGCGAGTGGATTGTAAAAAAAAGACTCTAAGCAGACAATCGACTAGTTTACTGCCTTGTTATCCGCGAGGTCATCCAATAACTAAGGCCAAATACACCGATTTAATGTCTTGGTTTTCAACAAACCCACCAGCATTACGTTGGGACTATTTTGATTTTTACTTTAATCTACCACAAGGTACAATAGAAGATGAGGAAGATTAAATTTAATATAATTTCTTGTTTATTTTTCGTTTTGTTTCCGAAGCTGTAATCTTATTATGACAAAAATATAACTTGAATTCAGTTGATTTTTTAGTTACCTTATTTTTTTTGATGCAAGTTTCGAATAACATTGTTACTGCAAAAAGTACGTAACTTTTGTTTTTTGTAGAAAATATTGTTTATTTTCATTGTTTATTAACCGACTTTTTTAATTTTCTTTATTGGTGTAATTATGAAGTATAGATAAGGCACTACAAACCACCATGTTATTTTCTTTATATAAATGCTTTTCTAACACTTCTAAAATAAGATAAATTTTGTTTTCGTCTATTTCTCGAAACAGCAAAAACTGAGTTACCTAGTTCTTGCAATCAGGCGGCGATATAATATAAGCTGTCTTCAATGCTGCGTGATGAATTTGTAAGAAATTTTCTATGACTGATGATTAAAGACAGGTCGTCCCTCAATACTATTTTGATCTAAATGTTAAATGGAATCTTGTTTTTTTTGTTAATAAAGCTGTGAAATTCTTGAGCCTATGAAGATGCCACTGGCTTGAATTTATTAGGTCGGCTCAATAATAAGACGCATCAATAAAATTCTTCTTGATTCCAAACATACGCAACACAATCACCATACGTTAAATTAACGATGCCTGATATTAAGCCCATTATAGCATTCAGTTCTGAGTCCCCTAAATATCGCCAGGCGTTATTGAAGGTTTCTGCATCCCCCCCCCCTAAATCCAAGTCTTGAGGTATTTAATTTGCATCTTGATACTCGTGTATTCAAATTGCTTGCAGATCTTGCGAGAAACACAGAGACTGATACGATGGATTCACAGGTTTCCAGGTACTAAGTCAAAGATAAAACTGCGTCCTTATTTTTGATTTCCTTTTCTATTTTTGTTTTTTTTCGAAAAAAATTTCATAATAATCTATTTATTATTCACGACAATCAGTCTTTCATCGCAAAAAAATTGTTTTTCCTCCCAACTGTTTTTTTTCTCGCCTCCTTCCAACCCAAAAAATTAGTACTTTTTCCCTACCTGAAATTTTTTGAAATTAATTTAAAGGGATGGATTTCGACATCGCCATAGGCCCGCCGTTACACTCATTTCTCATCACAGGCCAGTCAAATTGTCGAAAAAATCTCGTTTTTTTGCCAGTAAAGTATAAGTAAAATAGGAAAAATCCCGATGAACTTGATTACTTCGGTTCTCTCCAAAATCATGGAGACAATAATCAATAGAAGGCTGATGAAGTATCTAGAATCTAACCATATTATCCACGATAGGCAGTACGGCTTTAGACCAAAACGGTCTACTGGCGATCTCCTTGTTTGTTTAACCGAGCATCTCAACCAAAGCATCCATCACTTTGGTGAATCCGGTCTGGTTGCTCTTTCTGGCCTTTCAATCAAAGTAGTTTTGGACGGCGTCGAATCCAACCCCCACGGCCGGTGTCTCCCAGGGGTCAATTCTATCACCCGCGTTTTTCTTAATCTTCATTGATGATCTGCTCTCAATCCCCTCCAACCAACTTCACTGTTTCGCTGATGACGGTACCTTGCGTTCCTCCTACTTCTTTGACAATATAAGACAAGCACATGCCAGACCTTGTCTTCACCACCATGAACTGATGTCCACCTCGATCAACCAGGATATCAATTCGATTCTTGATTGGGGCCGCATGAATCGTGTTGAGTTTAACGCCACCAAAACCAGCCGCCCTGGCTACAATCTACAAATCCCACATTCGGCCCAGCCTTGAATACCATTCGTATACATGGGCAGGCGCCCCAAAAACCACCTTGGCATGGCGTGATACCAAGGAATCAATGTGCTGCTCTCCACTTGCAAAAACCACTCCAGCGAACTTCTCCAATGAAGTGCATATGGCCCGGATATTCATTTTGTCTGAGTAGGAGGGAGCCATAAAGTTAATGAGTTTAGGTCAAAGGATACCGCAGATCGCCCTATTTACACCTGAACCCATCCTACCATCAGGCAACTTGATTTATAACAATCATAATTATTTTTTTTTAAAAATGTACCTGTTCTCTCTCCATATCTCCTTAAGTATTGATTCTAGCGAAAAAGTGTATAGCTTTTTGTAGAGAATTTTATGTAGCTTAATTTAACATCTTTTCATTTTTTCGCTAGAGGAAGTACTGCTCGAGTTATTAACGACTAAAGCCGGAATTACACTATTGTGTTGTGGCCTGCCGTGGCGCTCTGTGTCGTGTTAGCAAGTGTTTACATTTGTGTGGTGTATTCTGTCGCCTTCTGGCGCATTTGTAAATTAAGCTGGAATTACACTATTGTGTTGTGGTGTGTCGTGGCGCTCTGTGTCGTGTTGGCAAGTGAATGAACGAGATTTTGTTTCCCTCGCAGTTGTGCACATTTATGTGGTGTGTTGTGTCGCGCCATAACCCCATCCATCGCTCTGGCGCAATCAGAAACGCCAGATCGGGAACACAACAGAACGCGCCACACCACAACACACCATAATAATGTAATCAGCCCCATATAAAATATATGAATTAGATCACGACACAGAGCGCCACGGCACGCCACGACACACCACAACACAATAGTGTAATTCCGGCTTAACCCACTTCGTTCAATCCCACACCCTGCAGTCTCCCTTTTCACGTACATTACAGCCTGAAAGCTTGGCTTATAATTGTGGAACAATCTTCCGCAGGCTGTATTTCTGTACACATCCTGGAATACAGACGTAAGGTTCATTGTTAGCCTATTGTATTCTTTAAACTATGCTTACTACTTAGAAGTCGAAAGGGTGATTCCCAAGGTTAGTTTATCACATAGAACTTGGCCTATTGTACTACATCCAGATCTTGAAGAGATCCAGCAGTCTGCCTAATTGCTTGTCGCTTAGATGTGTGTTCGATGGCAGACTCCTCCACCCTTCCTATCCTAAATGGTAATTCGAGGCGCAGTGTCCGGTAATCAATCCAACAAGTGTCCTGACATCAAGTCAACAAGGGTCCTGGCGTTAAGCCAACAAGTATTCTGACATACTTTCTACTGCGCCCCAACAATTCCTTATCCGCGACAGGACACAGGAAGGAATCGCTTAGAGTTGACCTCCAGTGTTTGGTGTGTTTCATCCAGGTCCAATCGACAAGGACTATCTTTACAAAACTGGTTGGTAATAGCCGGTTTCGGACCGTGAATGAAATGTAATTGATTCGTAGAAGGCACATGAGTATGGTAGGAAAAGATAGGTCCACCCTGACAGACCATCCATATTAGAATACGGCATTCATACAACTGGATGCGCCTGGTGCCCAGAGAAGATCGTTAAACGACAGTGCAAAAACTACACACTGCCATGCAGCCCTTGACACGATTACTTTACGTCTTGGCTGGTAGGCTTTGTAGGGTGTGCTCCCTACTACCGTCTTTTTGGTTATCCAGGGGGCAGCACGAGGAGGTGGCGATTCAATTTTGGCCCCCCCCCCCTCGCTCTTACCCTCAATCTGGGATTTTATTCGAGATAATCTAAGTTGATGTTTATGATACAATAACGAACAAAGATTATCCTTGTTGATATTTACAAACCTCAAAGATATAAAGGGAATTATATATTTTAATGTACACCCATGCTTGTTGGCGGTCCTGTTATTTGATCTTTTTCTATAAAATATAGCGTCATTAAATTGATTTCATTCTAGAAACAGATTACAATGTATAATTTTTAAACTGTCGCTTAATAATTGCTCCTAAATAAATTAATTTCCCGATGTCGTTACACAGAAGATCCCTTTCCGGAAATTATGCTAATCATCGAAAGCGGCGGCACTAAATATCCCGACAAACATAATTTCTATTTTGTATCATTCAGCAAAGTTTCCCTCTGGTGTCAATTAATAGAAATCTCAATTGCCCAAGTCAAACAGCCGAACAACCTAAACTGAAAACCTTTTTGGCCAATTTTTCTCCACAATAATCGAGCAACTTAATTTCCTTTCACCAGTTCAATTAACCCCCAAAATGTAGTAGCCTGCCGTCGGCGTCGTCAATTGAAGCTGAGCTCGTTCGTTCGTTCGTTCGTACGCTATAGTTCGGCATGGACCGTTGTTATGTAGGTGGGCGAAGTACTCACGAAAATCGAGTTTAAAATTTACCACTTGACGGTTGATGAGCTTCTCCCCTTTCCCGAATACTGAAAACGGATGACATTATTGAAGTCTGCCGAACACAAATGAACAATTTCACCATTCCCTGACGGCTATCGGTGGATCTCGGCTGTAGAAGCAGGTAGGGTATATGTGGGAGAATGAAGTCGAAAAGCGCACAACGAACCAAATGGAGTTCGATTAACAATATCTCAACTTTTCGAAAATTGAGGTGCATTTGCATCGGATTTGGTTCGGCGAACGTAGTCAGAACTAATTCAAATTCTCGAAAGAGTGCCCAGAATGTGTAATGAGTCGTAACAATTCAGAAGGTTAAGCACTTCACAGAGTCGTTCCTTTTTTGGTCCTTCCGGGTATCCGAATTGTAGCAACTGCTTTTAACCAGCAGCAGATTTGCCACGTTCGCAGGGATCGTCGGGCTGCAATGAGGAGGCTGGGTATAAGCTAATCAAAGTTGGGCAAATGAAATTTAATTAAAGAACCAGAAACGGAAAAGGATGTCGTTACACGTGCACTACACAATGAATTCAGGAAGTTAAAAGTTGGCTTAAAGTATGAAGGAAAGAGAGAGAAAGAGAGAGAGTAGTGCTCGGTCCTCATTCCTCTCTGGGCATTGGGCAAGTTAGTCCGGAAGTGAAAAGTTTCTCTTTTTCGGGGGAAAACTTGTCATTAATAGCATTTTATCATGAAATCCTTTGTGGAGAAGCTGCAAGCCAGCTTCGACAACTCTCTTGATTATCCACTACCGGGGTGGAAGGCAGTCACTAGTCGAGAAGCTCAAACAGGATCCTAGTCCATTTGTCACTGATAAACTTCCTCGTTTTTATGGAAGTGAAGCTGGGAAATGGGATAGTGTGGTAGCGATAGAAAGAAAAATCGATGACAGCCTTCACTCCTCCGCAATAAACATTTATCTGATAGTTGGAGTGCCTTAACCGAGAAAAGGTTGGGTATATATAGTACACTCACATAGGATATACTTGGACAATGTTTGCCTTGACGAATTTCCTCGACCCACCCCCGTACCATATTCCCAGCACTTTGTCCCCATCCCCTTGCCAGCGCCAGCGCCATCCATCTATCGCCTGTTTAGCTTGTCTGCCTTCCAGAGAATTGCCCAAGGACGACAACAAAAATTTATTAGGGGCTGCTTTCAATGGACGAAGCAGTTTATTAGAGCAATTATGGTCAATGTGGGGAGGGCATATCATCATCCTTCGGTAAACATTGAGCATACGGAATTTTTTTCTTTTGCCTGGATTTGATTTCTTCCTGCCCATGATTTGTATCATATGTGGGGGTGGGGGTTAAGTGAGGAAATTGAATATTTACAAACATTTTAGCTTATTTGGCAATTGACATTTTGTCTCAGGTTTTATCGTTACGAAAGCTAAAACACCCTTGGACGTTATGATAAGTATCGTTTGTCCTGGAGCTTTTGGATTATTTGCTTGTTTTGGGTCATGGGTGGGGGGAGATGGTGTTTTTTCGGTGCCCTTTTCCATTAAGCTCACTTGAAGCGAAACATTATAATCAGATTATGGTTATAAAATTTTCGCAGGATGCTTAATTTTTTTAATTGCATTTAAGCATAAAATGGTGATGCATTAATTGAGGTACATTTTTGATACTAATACATACTGATTATGAAGAGTAATTAAATTACCAATGTGATAAATTTGAGTCATCTACATATTTTGTAACACCCAATAGTAATCGAGTCATCTGTTTCGCACACATGCATATATGCGAAATATCGTCCAATGAACAATCTTGAATAGAAATCTACTCAAACCACTTTTGAATATTTAACAATTTGTATACAAACATTACAAAAAAAAACATCACGAACTTTGATTACCTTAAACCTAAAGGTTAGCTACTTTGCTATAATAATGATGTATAATTTGTCCAATTTCCTAAAGAAAAGTTTGGTCCTAGTTAGCAAGTAGCCATCAACAGTCTCGAAACTTTTTAGCAAAACAAAAAAGAAAAGAAAAAACGGAAACATCACGACATGATAACACTGTCTCTAGGGGTTTCACCTGAATCAAACCAAACTGTCAAAGTGTCGAGTGTGAAATTAAACGTAAAAAAATATTGCTGTTTGAAGTTGTATAAAAATCTGATAAAATCTTCGTAATCTGTGGTTATTCCACGATTTGTCATATAATAACCCTTTCGCTGCCAATAAAATTTTGAAATGATTGTTGAAAAGGGTTTGTTGCATAACGAAATTCGAAGATCAAGACGCACCCTTCGTATTTTCCACCCGTAAGGTCGCTAGTTACGTCGTGGTGTAATGTCTACAAGTACGTGAATGAAGGTGGACCTCAACCTTGCGTTTGAATAGTTTGATACTATAGGAGCTCGGAAGATTTTTCTACATTCGAGTTCTTTTTTTGAACGAGTTCCACGAAAAGGGAGGGTCTGCTGATTTTGGGAGTGATCCAAGCGAGGTAGAGTATGGTGTTGGGGAAAAAAATGTCTGTGCTAGTTGGAGCAATGTGGTAGTAGCAATAAAATGTTGTTCCCAGCGGGAAAAGTGGAAGCAGCTTCCTCTGGAATCAAATTGGAAGTGATTCCTTGTCGCGCTTCAGAAGCATTTTGGAATATTTTCCTGTGCTACTAAAGTTATTTTCAACTTTGTTGGTAAATTTTCTTTTTTGAGCGAAACCTTTTTCTCTTCTCCCAAAGAAGCAAAAATGAAAGCTTTACTGCTTGTAAAGCTTAAATCTTCAAAATAGCTTCCCAGGAAGCTAATTATAAGAAAATCGAACAAACTGCTTCTTGCCAATGACATGCAATGGCAAAAACGATATGGATAGGAATACGGAAAGGAAGAACTTCTAAGATGCCCAAGGATAGCCTCTTCATGCATCAGTGAATGCTTCTATTTCCCGCTGGGTTATACCCCGGCTTCACCGGCCGAACTGCGCAAGTTCGAGCAAATTAGTCTACTGAGCTTCAATTTTTGCCTAATTTCCCATACATTTTCACATTCCGAAGTCAGGAAAAATAAAGTCTGATTTCGTCCAACAGAAAATGAAATCAAGCTTGAAAGTAAAAGCTCGCTCAAAAGAGAGTAATCAACTGGAATAGTGGAATGCCATTCCAGGGAGCTTTTGCATTTGTGACCGCTGGCGAAAAAGCAACAACAATTTCAGGCACTGAACTCGACTTTAGCCGGTGAAGCCACTTTTGCGGATTGAAGTGAACTTGATTAAACTGAGGCCGGTGAAGCCGGGGTATTAGAGTTGTTACATTCAGCCAAGAGAGAGATACCTGGAAGGGACTCGAGAGTCTCGTCTTGGTCTTGATTCGAGAAACAAGACGAGAGTAAAGTTCGGTCTCGACAAACATATTTTCGTCGAGACGAGATTATTCGCTCGAGATCTCGTCGGTGGCTCGAGATCTCGTCGGCAAAATAATAGCAAACAAGTCTAGTAAAAAAAAGTATCTGATGAAGCGCGCACGGCCTTATTTTCAAAGCTGGGATGTGGTACTCATGCCCATGCACATTGCCTCTTGTTTTCTATCTTCTTTAAAAATCTCGTCTTGTCTCGGTCTCGTGATGCTCTACTCCAAAGAACACTTCAGTCCGTCCTTTATAAAAAAGGCGAAGGGAGCTTGCCAGACTCAAAAACCGTATTCCTACTTTCCCGGTCGCAAGGACGAAAAAGAGGTCGAAATGAGGTGGACAGAGAAACTTCTGGGAAGAGATTTCCGCTATTATTACAAGGAAAAAGGTCCTTTGGGCAATTAATAGCTTCTCTTCCTTCAAAGCACTAGGCCCGGGCGGTATACTATAAGTCAGGATGCAGCAACTACCTGAGGCAGCGGTACCATGGCTGGTGGTCATGTTCAAGAGCGGTGTGTTGTTTAGTTACGTCCCCATGTGTTGGAGACGGGCAAGGGCGGTCTTTATCCGCAAGGCAGGGAGAAGAGGATGTACGTCCAATTCTCACTATGGTTCCGTAGTATGGTGGCAAGCGCTGAGCAGGACCTACAATGTCATAAAGTAGAGAACGGTCCCGAGGACGGCAACAATAGGGATAACAGGTGCTATGAGAAAAATGCCTCACGTACGTCCTTGATATCTCTTGCACCTACTTCACCCCCAAACCTCACATCAAAGTAATGATGCACTCCAAGGCCAAGCTAGTGAAGCTAGCTAGATAGGCTTCTTAGAAAGCGCAACGTGATTTTCATCTGGGTTCTCGGACATAGGAACATAGAGAGGAACGAGAAAGCCGGAAGCACGGAGACCGAGATCGTCGGCAGCACAATAGGGGGAGTTAAACTGAAATCTCTGAATACCACCTGCCGCTAGCCAGCTAAAAGTGGAGACCTGCAGTATCTCTATGGCCAATAGGCTCACCTACAACAAAGAAAAAACAATGTGCCTCCGAAACAGATTCCGACGAGATATTGACAGATGCACGGCAATCATCACGGAACATTGACCCATTGAGACCACTCTGCCAAAATGGCAGGTAGACGAACGAGAGGGAATCATTTGTTCACTTCCTCTGTAATTGCCCAGCTTTAGCTAAAGCCTGGCAGCGCACATTAGGCAGTTATGTTCTGGAAGGCTTAAAAGATATCTCCGGAATAGACATCAGACCACTGATAAGCATCCTAAATTCTATAGAATGACTTGAAACATCCGTCACACCCGACCACACTGAGCCTAGGTACACGAGTTGTAACAACAAAACGGCGCGCCAAAGCGCTAATTGGGCATCTGATCGAACTGGAGGCAGCCCGACACTTAACCTCAGCTAACCTGTTACATTTCCATGGTAACCATTTGGTCATCACTGATCAGTTAGAGGGCACAGTTTTGTATTCTATCCAGTGTTACAGATGTTTTCAAGATCCTCTTTTGAGAGGTTTGCATTTCGAATTGGCAGCACTTTTTCTAATTACAGTCAATTTGACAGATAACAGCTGATTTTCGCTCAGTTTTGGACTTTATGTCAACACACAGAATCCTATTGGACATTAGAAGAAGAATAATGAAATAATGCAACAGGGAAATTCCAATGGTTACTCTTCGGGTGACCATGCGAACCAGACTGTAAATGTCATTGGCGTATGGAGGAGAAGTGTCAAAGGACGACTCTTCAGCCAAGAACAGGATGTGAGGAACAGGAACTCTGAGATGCTGAAGGCACTGACCCAGATATTTTCACGATGGCATGGAAAGAATACGAGGAGAAGCCTGAATGGAAGGACATCGCAGATAAAAGCGAAATACTGAAGATCTATTGGGATCAATGGGATTCATTGTATGTATATCCAAGGCTTAATATTGGAAATCGAAACCCCCTTACGCTACTTCTCTTCGGATGCAGGTACAAGTCCTTCGCGATGGAATAAGAGATTTCCCCGAGGAGTGCTATAATAGCGCATCAGGAGGACATTTGGGAGTCAACAAAACTCTGATAAAAAAAAGAGAGGGGTTCTACTGGCTTCACATGATGCTACGAACTGGTGTCGTAAATGCACAGTTTGAGCCCGCGACAGGGGTCCTCGAGTAAGATCGAAAGCAGAAACGCAACGATACAATGTGGGAGCTCAAGTTTAAAGAATCGGTAGGAAGAATCTTAAGACAGCCAATGATAGAATGAAACCAAGGTACGACCTCCGGGCAAACATTAACGAATACAAGGAAGGGAACCTGGTTTGGTTGTGCAAGGGAGGGGCCCAATAAAATCCTAACACGGATCAACGATGTTGTCTATAGGAATCAACAACGAGCTAAAGCGAAGAAAAAGATCATGTACCTTTACATAGACAGGTCAGGACAGGTGCCGCCCATATCATCAGTCGGATCCAGGAAGGAAAACTGTTGAACAGTCCTAAGTGGAGCGCGTGTGATGATTTGTAGCCTCGACAGACGGCAATCAAAATATGATGAAAATTCGTCATTTATGACGAACGCTTTTAGGGGGTGCCACAAGTTGAAATACGTCATTATGTTTTGACAGTTGTAACAAGTGGTAATGTAGTGAAAAATGTCATTGACCGCAAAAATAAAAAAAAAATGATTTCCTTCGTACGTTTGGCCAGCTGCTGGTCTCTTCATCGGCTAATATGGAAAAAAGTAATATTTTTTATTAATTTTCAAGTAAAATTAAAATCAAAATCAACTGATACCTTTGGACACTGGAAAAACGCCGAAAAGCGGGCTTTTTACAATAATATATCAACTGACTGATGGTTTTAAGTTTTCGTAATCGATTAATAAACCAAAATTTGCCTAATCGGTTTTCCTAATTATTTAGGTTCATATTCGTAATAAATGATGAATTTTCGTCATAAATGCGTGCGTGTGTCGAGGCTTTGGTAAATGTATAGTATAACTGCCCCCGGCTGCGATTTTTTTGAAATTTTGAAATTTAGTCAGTTATACTATATATTCCCGAGTAAAAATAAAATATAGCCTTACTACGGGCGAAAACCGACCGTGATTCAAACTTAGTCCTCGGCCATATGGCGGTTATCAGAAGGCTCGTTGCAGGACAGTTCGGCCGTACACCACACACAGACGGGTATAGGTTTCTATATAATGCGATTAAAAAAATCCCCTATAATAAATCAGACGCATACACAAACGGACAATAATTGTAATCTCCTCATTTTCTTTATTAGTCCGGAGAAATTAGCATCACTCAAAAACTGGTTTTTTCGAAAAATTTTTTAGATCAGTCAATACGAAACGATATTGCCTACAAAAAGCCCTCCTGTCATTTTTTCGAAAACTTAACCCTTTCAAAGTTATTCAAGGTCATAGTTTCCAAAAATCACTTTTCGGCCAAAACATAACTCAAAAACTGTTTTTTCTTTCAAAAAAATAGCCCTCGCCCTTTTTCTACTTATACCTTATTGCCTATAAAATAGCCCTCGTTGTCATTTTTTCGAAAACTTTGACCTTTTCGAATTATTCAAGGTCAAAGTTTCCAACAATCATTTTTCGGTCAAAAAATGACTCGGATTTTTTTTGTTCGGAACAACTTAGGTGCTATAGAACTTTCCGATAGGAGTGGAGAAAATATGAGTTTTACCCAGGAAACGGCCTTTTCAGAGAATTTTTCAAATTTAGCGAGTAAGAAGCGTTTTTGTGTATTCCGTTAAAACCATGAACGTTAAAACATTTAAAATTAATTCAAATATGTAGTAGGACCCAGCACTCGAAATTCGAGGGCCATTATACTTTTTTTGATTTTATATCTAGAAGTCTTCAATAACAAAACTTTTCGAGAACAATTCAACAAAATTGAAAAATGAAACAAATTTTTTAGAGTTGGAAAAAGCAATGCCAAAAAACCAACTTTTATTATCTCTTAATGTTTTCAATATATTTGCAGCCTTTCCTGCAGTTGCAAAAAATTTGATTCAGTAGACTATCCGGCGCTGGTGATTGCAGTGTAGTCCTGGGTTCTAATGAATTTTTGGTGGAAATCCACCCATATTCAGTGGGCTCCAGATTATTTCCCAACCATACTTGAGTGATTTTTTGGCCGAAAAGTGATTTTTGGAAACTTTGACCTTGAATAACTTTGAAAGCGTTAAGTTTTCGAAAAAATGACAGGAGGGATTTTTTGTAGGCAATAACGTTTCGTATTGACTGATCAAAAAATTTTCGTAAAAACCAGTTTTTGAGTGATGCTTTTGGCAAAAAAGTGATTTTTAGAAACTTTGACCTTGAATAACTTCGAAAGCCCGCTATATTTCCGGCGCCCATGTTTTTTTTGTGATTCCGAAATTGTTTTCTTAAAAAGTCCCAAGGAAGCTGTGGACCAATTTTCAGCCATTTCCGAATTTTGTCTCCTTTCGTGCGTTTTTTTTGCTAATTTCCCCGGACTTTAGATAATACTATCATCATATCTAGTTGTATGAAATAACAAATTTTCTGCCATCCCAAATTACTTTTTAACCTTTAATTTGTACATCTTTATTATTTCGTCGACCAGACTCGTCTATAGAATTTCGTGCAATAGTCAAATTACACGACAGACCAACTTTACAACCAAATTGGCATATCCAAACTCATACAAGACCCAAGAGCTCAAGCACAAAATTTATTACATTCTTCTTTAGGTGCCCTGGAAACTCCCTGTACCCCTTTGATACCCCTTAAAACCAAGCTTAGTGCCAGACATTGCATTAATGACATGACCAATAACATGACTCGCTGCTGGCAATATAAAGGGTGCCCCCATGAGCTTTGTCTCGCACATAAAAAATGGGGAAAGCCATTGATGATACTGAATTGTATAAAAGTGCGCAACACGTAGAAAAAGTCCATCGAGAGAATGTATATGTCCTGCTAGGGAAATGTTAGGTGATTTGCAATTGTAAAGGTAAAAGGTCACCAGGTAAAAAGTTGATGTTGTTGATTGTTTCGGTTCGTCAGACGAGTGAGGGTTTACCATTGCGTTAATTGTGAAATATTTTGATAGAACTTATTTAATTGTTGAGGTGTAATTTATTTCTTGATTATGGCAATGAAGAAGAGCAAATATATGTTATTAGGTTTCGTGGCTAGTTATACTCTTCATTCACTTCACTGGTGATTATTCAAAGACACATAAAGTTTTTTAAAATATTCCAGTCTCAATCTTCGGAATCAGAAATCAAAATAACGCAGAGTTCTTGATATTGATTTCACGTACTGAAATCAATAAACCGAGATGAACTGCAAACAAATGCCACTTTATTATTAGGGCTTATGCTCGTATATATCAGAGAGACGTAGAAAAGATTTTTCTACACAAATATTTATTGAACGTGTGATAATTCAACCCTTTATGGTTTCCATTCAAGGATATCGCAAGTAGCACTTTAAAGAAAACTCCAAACAAAGTTGGTCTTCTCCCCTAGCGATGTTCGCCAGCCAAACAATGTCCTCCTTAGCGCAAAATACCAAAAACTCGAGAGTAATCCCTCTTTCTTAGGAAACTTCTCTGAGTATGCAATAAAATCGTCTCCGCTAGACTCCCTGGACGCCCTTCAGTGCCATGTATCGATAAGGATACCTGGAGGTGCTCAAATACCATCTAATTAAATGTATCTAATCTAAAATAATGGGCAACGGGAGATGAAAAATTAACGGGACCCACATGCCTCATTCGGCTCGTCTTGCTCCATTGGTCCTGAAATTCCCCCCCGAAAAAGTAAGGCGGCACTGCTTG
Organism: Thereva nobilitata; assembly: GCA_963855945.1. Taxonomy (NCBI): domain Eukaryota; kingdom Metazoa; phylum Arthropoda; class Insecta; order Diptera; family Therevidae; genus Thereva; species Thereva nobilitata. Next base: position 42,253,367 of record OY979694.1, on the reverse strand, counting down.
GGTGGTGGGGAGGATAGTAACCTTTAAGGGTTTTCGTAGCTGAAAGTGCTCTAGAGAATCCTGAATACTGTGGCTTGGCCTCCCTCAAAACGGGCGAATATCCTGAAATCTTAGCTTATGTGCGGTTTTACCACTGGAATCGATTTTGGATATTCTCAACGTTGAAGAGATGAAAGGATCAGGATTCTAATGACCTGATTGTTGGTGCGACTTTATAAATCATCTTAGAGATGCGTTTACGCGGGTATTGGCTTGATATATCCAAATTCTTGAATGTAAGTAAAGTCAGAGCAAATCGTGTGCCAATGGAATGGGGTTGGATTGTATTTTCAGATATCGATCGGCAATGTTGATACCGCACAAATCCCCCATGGAGTAATGAAAGAAGCTTTGCACAGAGATGGTGTATATTTTGTACATCTTAGCTGGATAAAAAGCCAATTTCTAGGGCGATTTCTTTGCTGATGGAGATATAAAAAATTATTTTTACCTCACATACACCGTATCTTCAATTTTTGTTGATTTTTTTTGGTTGTATTTTGATAACGCAAAAACATGAGAAAAACATACTTAAGCTCCAACATAAGATGTGATTTACGAGATTTCTTAAGGGATGGTGATTTATTAGGTTTCCCAGAGCATAAAAAGATTTTTTTTGCGCCTTCTTCATTCTTTTATACTATAGGTATTTTTGCTATGCTATCAGATATAATATTTTTTTTACGGGATATATCAGAATAATAATGCGTTTGGATACGATTAAAAATTCCTACAATTTATAGGGCAAATAGCATTATCATAAATATTTTAAATTATTGGATGCTTACTTTAGCCAAAGGCAGTCATTTCGGGCATAGGCGTATCATATTATTGTAGGTATCCTAACAATTTGTATTAGTTGAAATATTCCTGTTATGTAGTTGCTGCGAAACACAATGAGCAGTCTTTGTGTAAATGATTGAGTTTCAGCTTTCATTGCAACTGAAATGTTGTTGATTTAATTTTTAGTCAGCTATTTCTGGTTAATTTAATTGTAGCCTGGGGACGCTGTTGTATTTTGAGTAATTTTGTTAAAATAACTCAAATTAACGTTTACATAAAATGTTATTGAATTAAAATCGTGGAACCAAATCTCTCCTGGAAACCGACAAGGCAATTACATGACTATAATCTGTCGTTAATTTGTAGGCAAAACCTGCGGTCTCAATCCGAGGTTAATGTTTTGGCTATATATACACTCCACCTACCGCTGCTATTCTGCTTTAAGCCAGGAGACCTTGTGGCTCCCTTATCGATTCTGACGGAGCTAATTTCTATCATTGTCCGATACCATTATTGCCACTCTCGACTTCGACAAACCGTTTATCACGATTATCCGAAGGAGGTCAGAATGGAGGCACATGGCAGGCCCCTCTTTAGAGCAAGCAAGAACGACGGTTCCAAAACTCTTAATGGGGTAGGACTGGGCGTATATGGCCCAAGGAACGAACTATTCATAACTATGGGCACTACCGCCACTGTTTATCAAGCTGAGGTACTCGCCAACCAGGTGCGTGCCTAGACTTGTATTAATGGAGCGCCGTTCGCTCAATGCGAACCCGGAAGACTCCAGGTGCGGACGGCCCTCCAGGTGATCATCACCGCGAGAGACCTCGAAGCCGCGTAGTTGCGCGTCAACCAGGCAATGCTTAGCTTTTTGAACGGATGGCTGCGGGCTTGAGCTTGCAGGTCACAAACCGAGGATCGTGCTATTTACAAAGGAGCGTATCAAAACCTTGTGCAATTTCGAGGTGGGAGACAATTACGCCAACGAAGGCTGCGAGTACGATTTTATATCAAAACCACGGAAAGTTACAAGCTTACACTTTTACAAGCGCGAGACGTGACCGCAGCCTAAGGCTTCCATGCCTATGACACGAGACTCCGCTCAGGGTATCTACGCATCCACACGGTTGTGTCAGATTCCTACTGACTAAATTCACCCACCCTTTTTTGCATGACGTTCAAGTCCAGACCGGTACGATCCGTTAAGGCATTACTTCAGTCTGGCGTCATCAACATGACCCTGAAAAACAAAGGGTTCCCTCCAAGGTGCTCACCAGAGCCCGAACAGTCTAGCCATCTAGTTACCTAGATGCTACCTTTCCTTGCATTTCTTTGCCTTTCTCTGTTTCTTTGGGTTTCGTAATGCTTTAGATTCTGGTGGATGGCCTTCAGGGCCACTTCCATCCTTTTCCACACAACTTCCGACCTTATCATATGGTCCAAGATGTTTTCAGGAGTTAGCTGCACTTCAGCAACTGCTTCCAACGCATTCCTGTGCTCCGCAAACCTCGGGCATTTAAAGAAGACATGCTCCCCGTCCTCTTTATCGTTCGGGCAGCAAGGGCGGATCCACCGTTGTGGGCACGATGGGCATGCCCACAACCCTAATAGACTTTTGACGTCACACTTTCACGGTCTATTGAGATTGATAGGCTGATGATATTATATCCTATGCCTTAATAAAATAAAAAAATATGCTTCAGATCACACTTTAGAAGTACAACTTTTTTACCCAACAACTGCCACAATTATTAAAATATTAATCAGTTAGCAATATGCAATTGATATAGGAGGTCTGTCGGATATATAGTACGGTTTCAGAAAAGTAGGGCCAACGACAGATGCAGGAAGTATAGTGACGAGCCTACCGATTGACTTGATACAAGTACGATTTCAGAATATCAATATTTATGAATTCCTAATTAAATTAAAACCTAAAAACGAAGCAAAGGTTTTAGGATAACTGAAATATTTTCGATTGAAACTGGTCTAAAAATCGTGAGGTTCCTTATGTCGTGGTTCTTTTGTCAATATTGGGTCTGTTTAGACCCTTCGCTTCCAAGAACGTTCTTCATGAACTTATGAACTTTGTGGATGAAGGGAGAAGTGGGGTGGTACCTCTCATCATCCCCACTTTCCTCTTCATCTACAAAGTTCAAACCTAGTATCTGATGAAAAAATCATGGGGATTTATTTCGTTGAAGTTTTGACCTAGTAAAATTGAACCTTCAGAAGTGAAGATTGTCATGTATGAATTCCGGCAGAATGAAATCGGCAGAAGAGTACTATCGGAAATCAATTTACATACCTTTATTAGATTCCGTTATTAATGATTTAGGGCAGAGATTGTCTCCGGAAGTATAGATGTTTCCAAAAGAAGAAAATAGATTGTCGACAATACAAAGGGCTTTCCCTCTAATCTTCCACATAAAAAAAAACTCCGTGACACAAAAAATTTGAACAGTTCTGCGCACCTCGTTGCCAAGTTTTATAAATTTTGTTCTATCATTTCCCCTCTTTTCATTTAAAAAGACAACAAATGCAGCAAAAACTCAACAAAATAATTTGGGAAGGGATGTGCCATAACCTTCTATATTTACAAGCCATTAACAAGGAAAATATTGAGAGCGAATTTCCGCTCAATCGGACTACAGCTCGGTGCAGTCACGTTATGTTGTTAGTGTAATTTGGAGAATTTTGGGAGAATTTGGTAGCCCGATTCTCTCAATATCTATTCTTGTTTATGGCTTGTAATTATAGAAGGTTATGGATGCGCGCATGCCGAATGAATAAAGTTAAGTTATCTTTATATGTATTGAGCAGAGCTCAACCAAGTAAATCTATTCATTATAATAAGTATAATTTTACTATAATTATGCGAAATATTTCTGATCTCTAAATTTAAAATAATTTAAAAACAATCCTGAATAGTTTTTTTTGAATATACATGAGCGTTTTCATTCATAAGATGGTTCTCCGCAGCCGCAAGCAACACAATCTCCCTAGGCAGAAGCGCGCATGCGACTGACGAAAAACGTCACAATCCTAGTATCAAAGTATTAAAAACACAAATTTCGTATTTTCAAATTGAAATTGCTACAAATTATTTCTGTAGCAAATATGTAAAATACAAAGAAGAAAATTTATCTCAAGCTTTTAAAAATTTTTAAGAGCTTTTTACCCCAACATGCGCTAAATGTCACGGAGTTTGAAAAGATGGGCCAAGTCAATAATGCACGTTGCGCGAGCACATGACTTCTTCAGCAATTGGAAGTCTGTAGCTGAATAAGTCATTTGCTCGCGCAACGTGCATTATTAACTTGGCCCGATCTATACTCGACCTGTTTCAGTTTGGAGTTTTTCTACCTAAACCAAATGTTAGTGTCAGCGACTGGAATATCGATATCGAAACAGTTAAAAAAGTTTTCCAGATGTACCTACCGGCTATTCATTAACGATAATGAATCAACTGTTATAAATGAATACCGACTCTGGATGGCCAAATGGAAAAGAGAATGTGAAAACAATTTCGCTATACCAGAGGTGGTAGCTATCTCATTGAAGCGCCAAGATTTGTACCCTAACATAAAAATTTTCTTACAAATACTGGCAACTTTCCCGGTCAGCGTAGCTACCGCAGAGAGATCGTTTTCTACTCTGTGAAGCGTAAAATCTTGGTTTCGTGCCTCAATGGCACAGGAAAGATTGTCCGGGCTCTCCTAAATATACACAAAGATGTGTACCTGAATATCGATGAAATTACCAACGCTTCCGCGAAAAAGAAACATAAGCTTGAATTTGTAATTTAAGTAAGCACCTAAATAAAATTATTTAATGTAAAATGTTACTAGCGTAACTTGATATCCATTAAAGCTGTAAAAATTTCATCAAAATCGGTTCAGTAGTTTAGAGTCTAAATGTGACATTGTGATGTGTAAACAAACACTCATTTACTTTTGTAATTTTCGTGAGCGAGCAAACTAACATTTTACAGGGTAATTAATTTACCTACTAGTGTTTGCCCACGTGGAATTATACACTGTACAAAATCTTGGTCAGGGCGTCATATATTTTGTAAACATCTCCTTTGTAGGAATGAACTATATCGATCATGAGCGAGTTCATACTCCGACTCGCACTTGTCCGATTTTCGGGTGGCTGTCCCCACAACCTTTTTTGAGAGCTGGATCCGCCCCTGTCGGGCAGTCCGGGCAGAACGGTGAATCGTCCAACCTAAGGCGGTGAAGGTATGCCCTATAACCTCCATGTTCACTCAGGAACTGTGTGAGGTAATAACTCACTTCCCCATGTCCCCTTATAACCCACTTCTCCGCATTTGGTATGAGTCTATGGGTCCATCGGCCCTTAGTAGACTCGTCCCACGTCCTCTGCCAAATTGCGATGGAGTGGCTGCGCCCCAGAGTTTGCCCTGCTTCCTTGGACCCCCTCTCTTGCATTGTCCGGGTCGTACAACCTCTCGCTCTCCATTGCAAGAATATCAATGGGAATCATTCGAGCTGTCAAGCATGCTGCTTCGTCAGACGTAGTACGGTATGCCCAGCATGCCCGATAAGCAGAGTTTATTTTTCTCCTATTGCCCGTCTGTCCAATGCCGCTGCCCTCACTAGCGCTGCACACAATAGGACCCAACTAACCGCTCTTGTGAGGGGTGCTGCGCTGAGGGCGGAGCTTTTTTGCGCTATGCCCGCCAAGTGTACCTCGAAGTTAAGCCTTTGGTCAATCATCATTCCCAAATACCTATGTAAGTGCGGGCTGGGAGCGAATGACCTGGTCACCTACTTTCACCACTATGGTCTCCACCTTTTACCTCTTGCTGATTAGCACTACTTCCGTTTTGTGCTCAGCTAGCAGTGTTGCGCAAAATTAAATTGTTGGACAATTAAAAATTAACAATTAATTAATTATTAATCACGTCTATTGCAATTAACAATTAATTAATTGTAATTGTGAAAACTCGCAACTAACAATTAATTAATTGTTAGTCGTGAGTTTCCACAATTAACAATTAATCAATTGTCAATCAAAATTCAAAATGGCCGCCGAAATATGACCGAAATTCATAATGGCCACCTAAATATGAATTTGCCAATTGTGTTCCGATTGCCATGAAATTCGGTATCTGGGGTTTTTTAAGGTAGCAAATAACAAATTCAAATAAAAATCAGTATATGGGGGTTATAACTTATAAATTCAAAATGGCCGCGCCAATATGGTGGACGAATTTGGCCAATTGTGTTCCGGAACACCCTTATTTACCAAATTTGTTAACGTGTGGCCAAGGGCAATTTGTTGGTCTCGATATTATTAAACGGTGTTTCTCCCAACGTCAGCTGTATGTAGGTTGTTCAAGAGTTGGAAAATCTGAAAGTCATCACATCCCAGCTCCAAATGGAAGAACATTGAGCATAGTATCCTGAAGTTGTCTAAGCAATCGGGTCAGCATTTATCAACAAGGTTTTTGGGAAAGATTCTCCAATATCGGAAGGGGCTGGCATCTGGGTAAACAAATAAAACCTGAGTCAATGACATTGCAGAAGAGAACCATGGACAATATCCATCTGAAGTCACACTCCTTAATACGTGATTCCAAGAGTATAATGTCCATTACCGTCAAAAGCCCATTTTCAAATCTTTAATTTTTTTTTTATGTGGAAGACTAGAGCTCAGGGAAAGCCCTTTGTACTGTCGACAATCTATTTATTTCGTATAGAGTGCAATGTCGAACAGCAAGTTCTAGTCGATAGATAGTGAGGGGAAGGGGAGAAGTGAAGGAAGGAACTGCCACAACCACCTACTCTCAACCATTTCTATCGCGACTCTGGCATCGGGGCAAAGAGAAACAACTCGCTGGAGTGTTATGCCTCCTGAAATGAGTTGAATCCCACCAACCAACCGATGACATGCGCTGGTGGAGCGGGGCAGTATACTAGCGGAAGGCTATGACAGGAGGGAAGAAGAAAGAAGGTGGGAAAGGCGAAGGACTGTGGTTCTAACGGGATTCGAACCCGGGACCTCTGGGATTAGTATAATCCTTTTATTTTTTTTCTTTCAGAATGTAATATAGCCCATCAGTCACATTATACAAAAAAGGGTCAAACCTCTAAAAAAATCCAACTGGAGATTTTACAGCGGGGTTCTCTTTTTTTGGGCTCACAAACAATTTCCCAAAAGTCCATAAAGCCAACCGACCACTCAAGTTACGGAGGTTCAAAGGTCACGAAAATCTCAAATATCTCGTAAAACATCGCTTTTACGTAAATTTTGGCTAAGTAAAATTTGTTCGTGAGATAAATCTGCATAAAATTGTCCTGTACAAAATTTACGTAGAACCAATAGTTTGCGGATTTGACACAGAAATTGAGAAGTAAAACCGTCAGTTAGCGTTACAATTTTAAAAATCGACTTTAAATAAAAAAAATTGTAAACATTTTTTCTGCTTTTTGCTTGAAATTTGGTTGAATAGGTATTATCAGCCAAAAATAAATTATTTCCAACCCTTAAAGGGGGTAAAAAGGTGAATTTGGAAAAATATTGAAATTTTTTTTTATTTAAATTTTATTTGCATCTACGAAAAGAATTTTTTTATTTTAAATGTATTTTTTATTCTGTTTTGATTTAGGGGTTAGAATAAATTTCCCAATTTTTTAAATAATATTTAATAAAACAAAAAGAGCGTGCGGGTGACTGCTCCGACGGGTGCCTGAAGTTTAGTCCTGAAAAACGATTGTCTTAAAATATCCTATATTGTCATACCCTTTCATTTGATACCCATAGGGAGGGGGTTGTGAAGAAAAAGGTAATCCGCAATTTTGAATTTGGAATGACGCTACACCGGTTATTCTATTCTACCTGTCATGCCCTTTTATTTGATACCCATGTCGGGGATGGGGGAACACAAATACAAAAATCGGCCGTCATTTTGGAACCGCCATCTTGATTTTTTTTCAAAATTGTCAGATTGTTAAGCAAACTACGCGTATGTGGAAAATTTGAAGCTGATCGGTTATATTTTCTACTTTTTAGTCTATTATATGTCTTCCGCCATTTTGTATTTGGAATGACGCTAATTGTATTCTACCTGTCATGCCCTTTAATTTGATACCCATGTCGTGGGTCGGGAACACAAATGGAAAAATCGGCCGCCATCTTTGAACCGCCATCTTGATCTTTTACAAAATGGTCAGATTGCATTTCCACGCGCGCTATACATATGTGCAAATTTGAAGTTGATCGGTTATATTAAAGAGGGTCAACATCAAGTTGCAGTTTTTCTGTTGTTAACGGTTTTTTTTATTAACGGTTGACTTTACTATCCATTTATTTTGCATACCTAGCTCTATATATGAAACGATTCTTAATTCTTAATAAAATTTAAATGCAAAAAAAATTTGGCCATTAGACCATCGTTCTCGAGCCACGTTTTTATTTCCCATATTGTTTCGTTCGCTAATATCTCGATTTCGTCGAGTCGCTTTCCTACTGCAGCTATCCCGATGTCATTGACGAACCCAATAGCGACCGCGGTAGTGTCCTATCTACTAGGAATTCTATCACAATGCGCACTAGATACTTCGGTGTATCAAGTTTTATCAACGCCTCGACGATCTTGCTCCACTTCGCGGTGTTGACAGCATTTTTCACGTCAAGGGTTATCAATGCGCAACTCTTATTCACATCCTTGCTGCCCTTGCAAGGCTAGTCACCATATTGACAGCATCCTTGTCGATCTAGCCTTCCTGAACGCGACTTCCCTTTCCGACAAACCGCCTTTCCACGGCGCTTGGGAGTAGTCTGTTGTATGTCACCCTTTCGAAAAGCTTGCGCATAGTTTTAAGAAGACATGGGCTGACGTGGGCTGAGACTCTTCATGTTGCGTGCTCTTACCAGCGAGCAATAATAACAAGAGTGATTAGGTGGACCTCAAGGACAAGTAAAAGAGTTAAAGATATGAAAGAATAGATTAAAAATAACATTAAGCAAAAAGTCAAAAAAATATTAACAAATGTGCGATGGGTTTACATTTTATGCAAAAAACACAAGAGTATGAAAGAAACAGAAGATGTTCCTTGATTCCGCTATTGGCTATTGGAATGTTTACATTCAAATTGAAGAAACACTGGAACAGAGCACGTGTAAATGGCTCGCCGATGTTAGTATGTATGCGTGAAAATTCGTGTTGGTACACATTGCGGCCCTATGAATTCACTCGTATTGTTCTTTAAAAAAGGCGGGAAACTTGCAAGGCGAGGAAGTCACTTCCGCTCCATTTTTTATCTTTCTTTCACGAACATTGCATGTAGTGTGAAAATAATTCTGCCTCCTTTTATCATAGATATTACTTCTTTGATATTTTGACTTTTTCGCTCCCATTGAAATTTTTATCAGCTGATCTCAAGGGCATTGAAACATTTTTAAAAATTTGTTCTAGCTCATCACTCTTATTATTATTGGGCCTCCTCACACGGTGCCATATTCATGGCAAGTAAAACCGGTTTTATAGATGAGAGAGGGGAGGAGACGGAAGAAATTTACGAACAAACCCGGTTTTACTCAAGACACTTATGGCATCGTGTGAACTGGCCCATTGCTCGCTGCTCTTACCTCGCGGTCTCCGAGCCCGCAAGTGCTGGTGGTTGCAGGAATCATTTCGATGGACTACTACCTCAGGAGAGACAGTTCGTCCATAGAGAAAGGAGCAGACTGGGGAAACGGAAGATGGCGAGAGTTACCACGGCTAACACCATGGAGATCTGGCAAGGGCGTTGGCCCATCCTTACCACTGCGATTATTTCCCCATAAAAAATCTTTTAAATTATTTTTAATTCCTAAATATATTAAATTTATACTAAAAGTGTTTTTCTTGTTGATAAAATCTATAAAAAATATAGTGAAAGTTATGAGAATCAAAATTCTATAAAAAAGTGGATTTAAATCTATCGTGAGACGTTGTGTAACAAAAAAAATCATTCTCGTATAACAAAACTTATTCGCTCCAATAAATACCAAAAAGACCATCTAGGCGGAAGTAGTTGAAGTCAACAGAAACGTAGGTTCGCTCATAGAAATTGTATATGCCACAGCATCATAGATCTCTAGCATTTAATATTCGAAGGGAAGGATTCAATTTTGTTGAATCCCCGATATTGAAAAGTTTCTTTTTGTCGATAACGAAATTTCTGATGCAGAATTGGATTTGGTGAGTCTGTGACAGTGCTGCCATCGATGCCAATGATACTGTAGAAAAATTTGCCGCAAATATAATTAATGAAGGGTTTCTACTTGATAGGATACTGCAGATGAGATCCTGTATTGACGTCTACCGACACTGAAATGAAAATGCAGCTGAGTTCATTGAGTAGTGCCTATGACAAAACTGGATGTCCTCCTCGAACATGATATTTTGTTAGGTGCCTCGCATACTGATGTTTTTTTTTTGCTTTTGGAAGCTAATAGGGACTGCGGTGGTGGTTTTTAATATTGTGACAATCATACTAGGACGGATTAAAGTTTTCTTGCAATTCTTGTTTATTTATTTTTAAACTAAACAAGGCACGAAAATTACAGCTTAGGGATGCCAAACTGAATGACAGAAGGTAGGTCAGACCTTCGCCTGGTCGGAGTTCGTTAAATATGTTGATTGGTCTGGACAGTGTTTCGGATACCTTTACTTGGCTTGTCACATTGACTATGATATCATAGGCGACTTTAAAGTCTATGAAGAGGTGTTGGATTGAGTTTTCCTTATTTATTTATTTATTTGCCAAACAAGGCACTTAAATTTAATTACATATTAACTTAAATTAAATTATCACATTATTAAGTCATAATTGGTATAATTGGGCTAGGCTTGTAGCTATATGTATATGTTATACTTATTTTAACATGAAGCTAAAACAGATATGAAAGGAGCTTAGGGTTTCATCATTAGTATTAACTTTCTTTTATAGGCCGGTTTGTTAGTGGGATGGGTAAAGCATAGACTATGGTCATTGAAGACCATGCAACATCTATTAATAGGCTCGTTCCTTTCGTAGTCGGTGCGATAAGAGTATTCCTTAAGCAGTTTCGTATGCCTAGTACGCCGAACTACATCATTGAATATTATCCTATCCGACAAGAACTTGTAGTGGATGTAGTATGTGTACTATCAAAAATACTGTAGAAACCTACTATGAGAAACATTTTGACATAAATTAATTGTAATTGTGACAGTAACTTGATTTGACAATTATTATTAGCTACTGTGTTGCAAGTAGATTGTAAATAGAATAATTATGTAACGAATAGTTTTGTAAGCGCAGTAGGATAAATTAATAGTATAAATAGTCGTAAGATTGCTGTATTAAAGCAGTAGTTCCCTGACGCTCGCTCCGGGCGATACATGCATAACTTGCTTGCGGGATATGAAAATAAATAAATAAAAAATATATAATCTTTTTATTTAAACACAAATAAGGCAGTCACTAGACGCCACAAGCAAAGGCTGGTTCCACTAGCCTGGAGAACCCTATACCAAACATTACAAACTTCACCTTGAGATCGCCGTTTAGAATATCCAAGGTAAGGCATGAGATGAGCATTTTTTTTTTAGTAAAAGATCCAAGACTTTGAGCCTGTCCGTGTAGTGTGGAAGGCTTTGATAATCAGCGAGGTTGTATAGATTTCTTAGTGCGAACAGGAGAAATTGTTTTTGAATGGATTCAATCCTGTTACTACTGGCGTGAAATATGGGATCCCAGACAGCGCATGCATATTCCAGGATTGGGCGGACCAGTGAGCAGAAAAGTGTTTTTGTGACCCAGATGTTATCAAATTCCTTAGCCCTTCTTTTTACAAAACTAAGGTCTTTATTAGCTCTGGCCGTAATATTATCGTAGTGTAGGTTAAAGTTTAACTTCCCAGCGGGAAATGGAGGGCTCCAATAGCGCTGTTTGAGCACTCCTTAAAAAGCTTACAGCGCTCCCGTTACGCTCCAGTTCCATATACTTTTTAACATTGCATGTCATTGCAGGGGAGCATGCATACGGTTTTATGCATTATAAAAAAGCTTTTTAATAAAGAATTTTCATGGACGCCTGTGGATATGTGATGCCGGTATCGAAAAGCTTTTATTTTGTTTATCTTTTGCAATTGCCTTTTCCTGTTCAAGCGCGAGTGTGGTTTTATCAAAGCAGTCCCCCAACTAAATTCTAACCACTTTTACAGCTGCTTCTCCTTCGTACCGAACGAGAGCCGGTCCATTGACAATACTAATGCCATCCTTTATGGTCATCAAGATAAACGCTCATTTTCTTCATTCTATAAAATATGAATGCTCCGGTAGTGCTCCCTCGGGAGCATATTTAACAGCGCTCAAAATAAGCTCCCCTGAACAGCGCTCCCAATTTTTCCCACTGGGTTATTGTCAAGGACAATACCTAGGTCTACACTGTAAAAGGTGTAACACACTGAAGTGTGTTTTTTAACACACCAAATGTGTTGTTTAACGCACCAAAGTGTGTTATTCAACTCACCTAATTGTGTTGCCAAGAAAAAGCGTGTTGTTTTAACACACTTTATCTTGCAATTGACACGCTCTTCCGTGTTAAAATTATAACACACTTTTTGGTGTGTTAAAAATAGTTGGGAGTTGGATTTTTTCTTTGTTTTTTTTACATATCTTAAGATAAAGCGAAAAAAAATATTTCTGCAAAATCGGGCCTGTGCTGCAATAAAATAAAATAATTTTTAATTTTCAATTTTAAATTGAAATTTTTTATTTTTTTCAAATTCCTAAAATGGGCACTTTAAATAAAGTAACGAAGTATTGCGTATGCTCACATAAAAAAACCTACAATTTAAAAAAAAATTTACCCTACGATGATTTGGCATAAAATGGCGGCAATTTTAATGTTTTTCGAAAAGTGCCAATTGTTCCCGTAAAAAACTAATTTTTTTTGTAATTTCGACCACGTATTCATAGCATCAAAATACACATTTTCTCCAAATTTTTTGAAAATCCGACTATTTTCCCGTTATTTATTGCATTTTTAGTAAAAAAAATTCATACATTTTGGTTTTTTGAAGTTAGGATTCATTTTTAAAGTATTTATACTGGATGAGCTCGATAGTCTATTCATTCACGAGTATTTTTAAATTTTTTTTATTTTTCTACGACCAACAGAGCTGAAAAAGTAAAAAAATAGTGTAGCAACGCACTCAAAATGCATCAAAAATCCACATTTATGCAATTTTCTCGTGCAGCACGGGCCCGATTTTGCAGACATTTTTTTTTCGCTTTATCTTAACATATGTAAAGAAAAAAAAAGAAAAAATCCAACTTCCCAACTAACATCACTATCATAGTGTTAAAATCAAATCGCAAACATCAAATACAGACTTATTCTGATTGTGAGATTACAGATTTCTAACGCTGTAATTAAGAGAAAAATCGTAGGAATTATATGAATATGTTTTGGCTAATTTCGGTCGAACCTGGACAAAAAGGCTAGAAACTCACATACATTTTATGGAAATAGGGTTGTAGGCAACTCTTCGCGGATAAATAAGGCTTTTCAAAATAACTCTAGGACTATTTTGGTCCTTGTTCAAACCTTTTTTCTGGAACAACTGGTGTTAAATTTTTGCGATTTACGCTTAGATCTGTAGATAGGTCACAATTTAAGCCCTAGGACAAGTTTCTACGATAATTACAGTACCTGCTTCGGAAAAATTTCCATATTTCACGGTTTATAATTTTTTTTCTTCAAAAAAGTTGTTGACCGATTTCAATTGTCCAAAACTCATTTTTAACCGCTCTTACATACGATTTTATGTTTTGAAGATGAAGTGGAAATTGAAATAGAAAATCCGTGCGCAAAGCAAATGATTATGATATTTTTGCGTCCCATTTCGTATGGAACCGAATTTATCCGCCAGCATCTTCAACTATGCTTTAATATATGGAACATGAAATGTTAGGTCAAATAAATCAATAAAAAAATGCAAGCTTGGCAACATTTTTTCAGGCTCTGAAAAACTCAGAAAAATCAAATTACGAAAAAATTAAATTAGTTTTTAGTTATCTCAGTTTTAGTTAAATTTTATTTAGTTTTCTTACATTTTCTTAAAATCAAATTTTGAGCTTTAAGGAATTGTACACACTGCAAATCTCAGGTTTTTTAAGTGTGTTACTTTAACACGCTTTAGTGTGTTATTGTGACGTCACCCATTTGATTTTCATTGTAGTCACTTTTTACACGCTTTAAAGTAGGGTGACCATTTTTATCGTAACATAATGCGGGACAGATACTATGTATACATGGCAAGTGCAATGGTTGAATTGAGGTTGAGCTGATCCTTCGATTCGCCTATAATTGTACTTCGTTATAATCATTGCTTTTACTGTGTCTACATGCAGTTGTGATTTTTCCAAACTCGAAAAATTATTAATAATCGAAAAAACGCGCTCTTTAGCAGCGTTTATTCCGGGTAAACAAAGCGCAAATTCCACGATCATTTGTAATTCCTGGAAGGGAACGTGATTTTCAGCTAAATGATTAAAAATTGCATCCCATTTCAAATCAGTTAATAGCCCGGCTTACCCGGCCGAACTGCGCAAGTTCGAGCAAATTAGTGAAGTGAACTTTAAAACAACCTCAGTTCGCATACAATTTCTACATATTGAACTGAGGATAAAACAGACCTCAGTTCACCCAACTGGACTGGAATTGAAGTTAAATATAAAAGTTAGCTCAAAAGCGAGTAATCTAATGGAATAATGGAATTCTATTCCAGTGATCTTTTGCATTTCTAACTTCTGGCGAAAAAGAAACAACAATTTCAAACACGAACTGAACAGGAACTGAACTTTAGCCGGTGAAGCCATTTATGTGGATTGAGCTGAACATTACTGAACTGAGGTCGGTGAAGCCGTGGCATTTCATGGATTCATGGATAAAATATAATCGAATATTATAATATTCACATGATATGATGAATTATGTAATTCGGGACATTTTCCGGGACATATATAAATGCGGGACACGGGGCTTTAATCCGGGACTGTCCCGGAAAATTCGGGACGAATGGTCACCCTATTTATAGTGACTACAATGTTAATCAAATGGGTGACGTCACAGTAACACACTAAAGCGTGTTAAAATAATACACTTCCAAAAGCTGAGATTTGCAGTGAGAAAAACCAAAACTATAGGAATTATCCTAATGACCATAAATCGTGCCATTAGCATACTCAATAGGCCGGTTCTCGTTCGATTACGGAAGATAAGCAGCATTGGACGTGGTTAGTTCTTAGTCCGGGACCACTTGGAAAAACGACACTCGGGCTTGGAAAGACGAAAAGCTATTGCCAAAGGCGATCCAAAATAAAAGCATATCGAACCCTACAAATGTCACATGAATGGGATGTTGCATAGGCGCAGGCCGCCATGAATTCTATTTTAAATGCTTTTTCTACTGCGTTGTTTCAACACACTTAGGTGTGTTGTTTAACACACTTTAAGTAAGGAAACAACACACTTTGAAGTGGATTAAAAATGACTACAAGAAAACAACACCCTTAGGTGTGTTGTTTCAACACACTTTACATTTGCAGTGTACGATTTGATCAACATGGTTTAATAACTTGTTGTCAAGATAATATTGCTGCAGCTGCACGCTTTTTTTCCGGGAGAAGGTTATTACATGGCATTTTCTAGTATTCAGTTGCAACTTATTAGTGTTGCACCTAGTGTTGAGCCGGACTTACACGAGGCAGTACATTTGTCCCTTACATGATGTAAATTGTACTGAGGCGAGGCCCGGTTCAAAAATAATGTCCTACTGGTATATGAGCGTGTATCAAGATAAATGAAGCGAGGTGTGATTGTAAATTACTTAGTGGAAAGACATTCCTTACTTCTTTTGCTGCAGTAAAATATCCAATTTAAACTGCAGCGAGGTGAGATTGTCAACACGAACTGGAGAGACATTTTTCTCACTTCTTTTGCGGCAGTAAAATATCCACTTTAAACTGAGCCGTGGTGAGATTGTAAATACGAATTGGATGGAGAGACATTTCTTACATTTTTCGAGGGAGTGACGTTTTGTGCTGGAGAGGCATTTCTTACTTTTTTTGCGGTAGTAGAATTTCCAACTTGAAATTAGGCGAGGTGGGATTGCAAAATATATATATATGGCCACGGACAACTAATTAGAAACAGTTTCATGAAAATTGCATTTATACAGTTTTTATGTAGGAATCAAATTAAAGAATTCCCACCACCTTCTCTGATGATTGAAGGAAATCAATTACAATATCATAATGAATTCCTAACAGGATTGCTACATAAAAAATAAAAATGTATAAATGCAATTTTTATGAAACTGTTTCTAATTAGTTGTCCGTGGCTGTACATTGTGGAGGTATAGATTTCTTACTTACTTAAGGCAGTTTAATGAATATTAGAATTAAACTTGTAAAAATGCACTTCATTGGTATTTATTTTCTTTCTTTTTTTTAATCTGCTTGTTTTTGTCATTTTGGCATTACAATAGCACATCGTCTCATTTGAAGTATGACATTGTACTGGCTCAAAAGAAAAAAGAGGCACCTCTTACAAACTCATTTTATAATCGTGTCCTACACAACACGAGTTGCACCAGTCTTGCAATGCATTAAGTTTCATCTGAAGGAATGATACATCGGCGTCGGACCTTATAACGCTATATATTTTCAGGTCGTCTGCATAAAAGAGATGTGGTATATTTTTTAATTGGAGAGAGAGATCGGAGATGAAGATATTGAACAAGAGCGGACCAAGATGATTTCCCTAGGGGACACCGGAAGGAAGTTACCTCGATTTCTTTGGATAAAAATCCTTGAAATCTGACGACCTGAGTTCTACCGCTAAGATATGATTTTATCCATTCCAGGACAGGGCCGGTAATTGCAAATTTGAATAGCTTAGTAATCAAAATATGGTGGTCCACGCGATCAAACGCCTCGCTGAAGTCCGTGTAGACAGCATCAATTTGATGGCCGTTCTCCATACCACATAGGAGTTCAGAGATAAGAATCATAAGATTTGAAGTGGTCGAACGCCCTTTTCTAAAACCGTGTTGTTGTTCGTTGTTGTTAGGATCTATAAGAGGTGAAATCTTGTCATGTACGAACTTTTCGAAGAGTTTAGGAATCGTGGATAGGATGGCAATGCCCCTATAATTATCCACTAAATGCTTATCGCATGATTTATGGATCGGTGTTAGGTAGGATTTCTTCCAAAACTTAGGAAAATTTCCCAACGATAGTGATTTGTTAAATATAAGATGAAGGGGAGGTACTAATTCATTTGAGTAGCGTTGCCAGAAGCTACGAGGCAGGTTGTCGGCGCCGTGACCTTTATTAATATAAAGATTGTTTAACCCTGATCTTATTTCGTCACCTGACAGAGATAGATTATTAATGATGGTGTGTGTTGTGTTAGATTTGGGAGGGAAGACTTCACTAAATCTCCCTGCAAACACATTACATATACCTTGGGGGCACGCGGAGCTAACACTCCCATTCGTCATTGCTGCCGGATACCCTGAGGTCTTTCGCTTTGTATTAACGAAATCGAAGAAATTTTTAGGGTCCTTTAAGATATTTTCTCCGACTTTATATTTTATGTATGCAGTAATGGCCTAGAGTATTCAGATCTTAATTCCTCGTTAACATCCGTTTGTCTTCTTATCTTTGATTTCGCAATGATCTAGTATTTTTGTACAACCATGGCTCCGACAATTTATCCCTTTTTTTAATTTTGGGTACGTGTTTTTCGATGGATCTGAAAATAAAGTTGTAGAAACATGATACTATCTGGTCAAGATCACCTGATCATTCCTCCAATCAATTTGGGATAATTCAAAGCAAATACTATTATAGTTTGCATTTTTGAAATCATAAACAATTGCATTGTTGTGAAACGCACGATGCCTGGTGACGGTGGAGTCTAAGATCCACGCGGATCAGATCATTGGCGTAAAAATTATCAATAAGCTTCATATCAATAGCGTGTGTGACATTAATGGGGAGTAAATGGTTGTCGTCGTCGAGAGTAAAAGATAGATTAGGACGATTGAAATCTCCCAGTATTCGTATTAGCATTTCGCCATTTTGCTTGTGACATTCAAGTGATTGGGGGACTCCATTAAGTATATTCGTAAAATCATCATACTTTAACTCGTCAGAATTAGGGGGTATGTAGACAGCGCCCATAACTATTTTGAAACTCTAGAGATTTTTGCATCGGCCAACTCAGGATGAAAAGAAGAGATTTTTTTTGTTTCGCTCTCTTATCGCTGCAATTGTAATAGAAAAATCCTCAGGCAAAATGGGGGTTTGGTTGTGGAAAGATCCTTGCTTACTTGTTGGGAGTTAATTTGCGCTATGCTCTATGCACCTACTATACTCCAAACAAAATGATGAAAAATGAAACTTTCTGAGAATTTGTAGGATTTCAGCATAAAAAAAAACCCGAGCTTTTTCCCTAAAAAGACAGATCCTTCCTCACTTTTTGCATGCATGTCTGTCTAGCTCCTCTTTTTGTGCAATATGAAATCCATTCGAAAGTGGTGCATCTTCAAAAGTGAAATCTAATTACGTTGCTCTAGAAACCCCGATTGGCTGCCCTTTTCTTTCAACTTGAATTTAGCAAACAATCAAATATGATTTTCAAGGGATCACTTCCTCTACCTCCTTCGCCACAGCAGCTGGTGTAGCGGCAGAGGGCCGACGGGTTTTGTTGCATCAAAATGCACTTTTATCCAACGATTTGCAATTTGCAATTCTATCAACTTGATCGATATACGAGTATTTCCAGCACACCAGTCTAGTCTACAATGCATATTCCGTAGCCCATCGATGGCAGGGCACGAGATTCCCAAGTTTTTCAAGTATCCTGCACAAGCTTTCATCGACTTTTCGGGTGATTGATGAGTATTTTAAGGCTCAACGGAAAAGTTTCTCAACCCCTTTCGAGTATCTGTTGGACGTATATACATGGTTTGTAGTTTTGTGCACCACCTACTATTATTTTTTCATTCTCTATTTTTTTGTTCGCTGTAGATACTACTATCCATATTACGTTTGCTTTTGAAGTTGTGCTTTAGTTTACGAAAACAGAAAAGTTTTTTTCTAGCTTTTTCAATTCGATATTGCATTACTAAATGAACCTGAATAGACGGGATGGCACAGGCACACACGGTTTTTAAGATAATTTCCGTTTCTTAGATGGAAATGGAAGTTTTAAATGCACTTCAGGTGTTTTCTGAATGGAAACTTTGCAGAATTTTTCCGTGAGTGGTATCAAAAGTTTTCTTTTTCTGTGTATGGTATGGAAATCCTAATAACGTTCCGGGCAACTGTATAGTTAAAATTAAAGAAATCCTGAATAAAGGCACTGAAATTCTTCTTTTAGCCGAACCTTTTAGTAAAGCATGCGACGTTTGGGATTCTGAAGGTTATTAATTGGACTTTGTGGAACCAGAACCGTATTCAAAGCTGACAATCGGAAGATGTTTAATTATAGACCCCGTGTTCTTTTAATGAACTGGGTTTTGAGAGCTTTTGAGTTCCCATACAAAATCGAAAACCCAGGTTTTATCTGGTTCTTCTGGTTCTGCGATTTTGTATGGGAACTCAAAAGCTCCTCAAAAGCTCTCAAAACCCAGTTCATTAAAAGAACACGGGGAGAGTCGATTAAGAGAAGGAAGGAGAAGAACTCGCAAAATAATGTTTACGTGAAAGAATGTCCCAACAAATGAAGGCGATCGTAGTTGCAGTTGGTCGTAAATATACATACGAGAAACCCCCTTTGACTGTGTGGAAGTCAATGCTCTATTTGAAGACTTCCGAGATAAATTTGCAAGAAATTAGTCGTGATTATTACCACTGGAACTAAACAGGCTAAGCTGAGTTTCTCAAACAACCTCCAACTTCAATGGGCTGAGAGGTATTGCGCAAAGGAAGCCTTAGGGCAGTGGTTTCCAAACTTTATGATACTGCGGCCCCCTGTTACAAAAAAAAACCCTTGCGCCCCCCCCAATAAAATATGTCAATTTGCATACCATGGGTGCGTCATCTAGACCTTCGGTATTTCAACATTGAATAACTCTGACATTTTTTCGACGATTTTGACAAATGAGCAAGATTTATTTAGGATATTCTCTACCATTTATTTCAAATCAGTTTTTGAATACAATGTCGATTAAATGACCACCTCTATTCGTTAAGCAAAAAGCAGCTCTTTTTCGGGCATCCTGCATAACATTTACCAGCATTTCGGACGTTATAGCAGCTATTTTGGTTTGGCTCGTATGTTAGCTTTGAGTTTGTCAATGGTCTTGGGCTTGCTGGCATAAACTTTACTTTTTAAATAACCCCACAGAAAAAAGTTTGGTGCTGTTAAATCCGTGTCTCGGGAACTTGCGCTGCAAGAACTTCCTCGTAGTGGCAGCGGTATGGCAAGGTGCGCCCTCTTGTTGAAAATAGAAGTTCGTCAGACCTTTTACACGCATTTTCGGAAGCACAAAGTGCGCCAACATCCAACGATAGCGTGCGCCGTCGAGGGTTTATCGAACTTTAACCGATGATGGTTTTTGGGGACACTCCGGCCCAAACAGTGACTTTCTCGGCGTGCAGTGGTGTTTGGTAAATGACGTGTCGGTTCTCTTCGACAGTTTTGTTTATGGACTCCGCCAGAGAGCGTAAAATGAGCTTCGCCGGCATCAGAATTTTGTCCCAAAAATCTGGCTGGGCATCGATCATTCTTCCGACGGCATTTCCATATTGCAAGCGACGCGGCTTGTCCGTTGGCAACAATCTTTGAGTAAGTTGCGCTTTGTATATGAAGAGATGAAGATCTGGTTTCATAATCCTCCTTAGAGTCGTTCCACTCATGTTAAACTCTTGAGACCGGCGGCGTACGACACATTTAGATTTTCGGTAACACTCTCTCTTACCGCTTCAACAACTTCATTGGAGCGTTGCGGACACGATCGAATGGGACGCTGGCGAGTGGCTGCAGACTAGTGATGAGCAAAACTAGTCCTGCAGTTTTGCCTGGACTTGCACAATTAGCAAAACCAAAGCAAACCAAGAAAAGACAGGAGAAGACAAGACTGCAAGATAGCAAGACTTTTTGGTCATCACTAAAGGCCCAGTTACATAGCAGCGTTGCGTTGCGTTTTCAAAATTAAAACAATGTAATCAAACCAATTTTCACACATTTTACTGTTATGTTTTAGAAAAATAATGTAGACAAACAACTTTATCTGTCAAATAACGCAACGCTAAGCTGCTATGTGACTAGGTTACGAAAATTCTGCTATGTAACTGGGCCTTAAGTGCCAAAAGTCTGGCAGTGAGGAGCAAAAAGTGCTCAGCCTGCAAGAAATTTTGCAAGAACAAGACTGCAAGAGTTCTTGCAGACTTGTTGCTCATTACTACAAGACTTCTTGCAGACTTGTTGCTCATCACTGCAAGCTTTTGGCACTTAGTGATGACCAAAAAGTCTTGCTATCTTGATCTGGCAGTCTTGTCTTGTCCTGTTTTGTCTTGGTTTTGCTTTGGTCTTGCTAAATGTGCAAAAACAGGGGAGAATGCAAGACCACTGCAAGACGAGTCTTGCTCCTCACTACTGCAGACCCGCACTTAAATAAATTCTTCACTAAAGTAGGAATTGTGTTGTCTGAAGGCGCTGAATTTCTCCCATATTCTTTATGATAAGCACGCACAGTTTTCCCAATTGAACGATTCTTTTCAATGTAAAGCGGGGTTTCGGTGTAATTTGATTCATAGCTAAAATGGTACTGAATGACGTTTCAGAATTGTGAAAATTTGTCGATATCGGCTAAAAAATGTCCGAAGGTCTAGATGGCGTTGAGATGTATAATAAAAAAGACACAATAAAATTTAAGTAGAAATTAAAAAATTTAGTCAAAAAAGTCAAAAAGATAAAATCATCCGCGCTCCCACTAAGCAATAAGCGCCCCCCAGTTTGGAAACCGCTGGTTTAGGGTACTGTTTAATATATGGAATCCGATCCCGCGAACGCACCATTTTTTCGGGTCAGTAATGCGGGACTAGACATGCGGGATCCGCGGGATTTGAGCAGTAGAATGACTTGTTAAAAGAACCGGGACTTAGAGAAATACTAACAATATTGCAAAGTATTAACAATTTATGTGCGTGTATCTAAACGTGATCAATGTCAAGTTACACTACGACTACGAAAGGTATTCTCCACTTGCATATGAGCGTACGGGGATTACCTTTGCGGCTAATTGTATTGTTTCTCAAACAAACTACTGAGTCAGTCAAACAAAGTATTCAGGCCAATTCTGAACTACGCTGGAATTGATTAGGCTGGAATTTTCTTACATCGATAGCATAAATAAAAATTGGCATTTGGCAACACGATATCGACAACTTTATCGTGTCTATACGTGTGCATCAAATCGTTTGCCTTTATTAAGGCCCGAATTCATTGAGACTCTGGGGCCGTATTCGGTTTCTCGAATCGATGAATCAACTCGACAAAAAAAGCTTCTCGATTTTTTCTAAGTTTCATATTTGACATTATAAGCCCTGCCACACAAAACCGTCAAATTGTGTGATATTACTCCAAGTGCAGCAAAGCACGTATATTTAATTAAAATAGAAATTGTTAAAAGTTTATTGTATGCATAAATTTAGCCTTTTAATAAACGTAAAATGTCTTGATCGACACGTAAAGAGACGATAACGTTGTCGATATCGTGTTGCCAAATGCCAATTTTTATTTATCGATAGAAGTCGATATCGACTCGAGAAGACCAAATACGGCCCCTGGATATATTCTCGGTTATTTCTTATCCCGTATAATTCTACGGATATTTTTTGCTATTCACGGACAGCCAATTTAAAATGTTCACAGAATTACAAATTCATTCATATTGATTCAATATTTGATACTTTATTTCAATTTTTTAATTTTCACTCACAGTTTTGTTCAATTTTGAAATTTCGAAACTTGAGAGGTTAGAAATGGGCGGATAAACTTATTACCAGGTCGAATTGGTATTAACTTTATCCAAGCCCCGAGAATCGCGGTCGGTGAATACGAAATATCCACGATATTTATATGCGTGGATATATCCAGGCCGGTTAATACGGTCCTAAAATGCTCAATTTAGGCATACAAAAAACATTTAACACTTTCTATTTTAATTAAATATAAGTGGTTTGCTGAACTTGGGATATTATCACACAATTTGATGGTTTTGTATGGCCGCACTTATCTGTCGATTTGGTCATAATGCCAAATATAAAACTTAGAGAAAATCCACCAGAAAATCAAATACTGCCCCTGTACGGAGAGTAATTTCGAAATTATAATTTATGCTACTATGGGTGGTTCTACACGAGCGTACAACGAACACATTTTTGTGTTTTCGAAGCGTGAGTTTATGGGGAAGAGGGTGAGAGAGGAGGTGGAATTCCATCATCCCCTGTCACCCTCTTCTCCACAAACGACGTTTTGAAAACACAAAAATGTGTTCGTTGTACGCTCGTGTAGAACCACCCTATGTAAGAAAATTCCAGCGGAATCAATTTCAGCATAGTTCAGAATTGGCCTGAATACTTTGTTTGACTGACTAAAGTAGTTTGTCTGACATACAATACACTCCTATTTCATATGATACTTCATAAATTCATGGATATAACTACTTAAGCCTAGTATGTTGTTCGTGCGGAATTCCGCTCTGTAGAGAATCCATATAACTAGTCTGAATTCCGCTAAGCTGGGAGAGTTATGTAGACAATGTAGACCTGACTGATATAACAGTGACTGCTTGGACACATCACACTCCCGAAACAACTTTTTTCCGAATAAAAGTGATAAACGTCAAAATTTCCGGTCGAGAAAATAAAAATTTTATTTCTTGGCTTGCGGAAAATGAAACGAGAAGTCTCCACTCAGGAAAAACGCCATCCATTTTCTAGAGAAACAAAGTTCATTTACGGTCTGAATTCAGACTGAACTGCGTACTGATTTTATGGGTGGAGTTCAGACCGCCCTCCAACCTGAATTCCGCACACTTTTTTTTACATGAATTTTAAAGCGGAGTCTGAATTCCGCACGAACAGCATACTAGGCTTTAGAACAAAATCTATGATTTTTTTGCAGTCCCGAAAATGCCGCGGATTCGCGAATTGCGATTTTGATGCGGGATTAGATTCCCTAATGGCAACACTATATATATTTTATAAATTTTTTCTTTCTATCTTCTTCTCTCCTGTAATCTTGTGCCAATAAAAAATTATTAATAGAAGTGCTATTTAATCTCTTTTTTCCGCATCATCCCAGAACTTATCCTATCAGGTACTAAGTTTGACATATAATATCGCTTTCAAATTAAGATTTAAAATTATTGTTGCTACAAAACGAGCCACGTTCCAGTACGATAACTCCTAATATACATATTCAAGTTTTAGAACGTAGAAATTGACTATTTTAACTTTCATGATCATCATCATCGTCGAATAGTATGCCCGGGAAGATATCATATTTTAAAGGAGTCTAAACTGTCCGGCCAGCTTCTTACTCAGTTTAATAGCGCATCCACATAGCGTTGATATGTAGTTGCATCCACTTTCATTTTGCCATTATAAAACTACAATAACAACAAAAATATATCTTTGGTCATTTTAACTACTAACGTAAGGATTTATTTGGCAATTACGTGACTATTATTATTGATTGGAATAAAAGTTTGTCTCTTTCACAAATAGGCCCTAAAAATTCTTTGAGAACTTTCATAAAATTCATCTAATCCGTACCCGTTCCTGTCAGAATTGTTTGGGAATTCGAAGCCATTAAGATTGTTTGTATTTTCTTTTATTTATCAGTTTTTTTTATAAAAGGTCCATTAATATTACTTTCGTATTTTGTATTTATCGAAAATATCATTAGAATTTTTTCAATAAAATACCTTGCTTGCAAAAGTTGAACGTAGTGGGATGCTAATTTTTGTTTATGGAAAGTCCAAAGTTAAGAGTCACCCTTTGTATTACCAGTTCGATATGTAGTAATCGTCATGGTGCAATGTATAGTAGTAAGCTTAGTTCCAAGGAAGGAATAGAGGACAGAATAGGTTATTAAGTGCCTGGGGGTGCTGAAGAAGGACGCGATGAACCTTGCGTTTGAACTCCTGGATGTTGTAGGAAATCACACCAAAGCTCAGAAATTTGCACAAGGCCCACGGATGTAACAAAACTCAAAACAAAAATCTTTGGTAACGAGGCTTCGATTTCGCAAAGCCGATATCCTCAATAGCAGCCGGTAGATCCTTAGATGAAACCGTCGGTATTATCAGGAGAATCGTGTTTTTCGGTCTTAAATTTTTTAACTGTAATACTTGTCACAATAATTATAACTAGTCGGAAAGCCTGTTACCGAAATTCGGTCACCAAAAAAAAAATAAATAAATAAATAAAATTCACGATTTGTTCAAATTTAAATTCAATTTAAATTTTTTAATTCAAAAAAAAAAAATAATTATTCGCAATGGCGATTTTTTAATTACTTTGAAATATTTCCATTGTCATTCCAGAGCATAGAAATATAAGTTTATATTTCTATGTTCCAGAGCGTCTAAAATTTCCCACGTCTTCTCTTTCTCTCTTTCATCACTTCTTGCTTGTCGAAAAGTACCAAATAAGGCCAATTTTAACATCAAAATTGCTTGCAATTTCAAAAGTAAAGACCGTAGCATAAAAATTGTCTGTAAATTATTCATAGGAAATATTCCAAGCTTTCTAATTTTGGTTAACTACGTATTTTTTGGAGGAAAAGGTTGTTGAAGGTGAAATAATAAACAATAAAAACAAAAAATTACAGAATTAAATCAAAATTAAAATATTGAAAAAAAGCGGGTGTCTGTATCACGGATACGGACAAATGACGTGAATACGTCTACAATGTTCTGAAAGAAATCGTTTTATTTTGTTATTGCTATCAAAAAGGTAGGAAATAAAAAATAAAAAACAAATTGAAAAAACCTTGTTGATCAATTCTGAAGCGATTGCTTAGAGAGCTTCAGGATACACTATATTCAATGTTCTTCCATTTGGGGCTAGGATGTGAAGATTTTCAGATTTTCCAACTCTTGAACAACCTACATACAGCTACATGACACTTCGGATAAAAAAATGTTTCTAACAAAAGTTTGATATTTCTCTTCGGAGAATCAGAGTCAGTGAAAAAAATGATGGTTACCATTATTCACATCCACTCCTGCGAGGGTGTGAGGAGGTGGGGGTGAATAACGTCAAACCACATTTTTTCTCAAGGATTATGATTCTCCGAAGAGAACTATTAAATTTTTGTTAGAAACATTTTTGTATCCGAAGCTTCCCGGACCCCCAAATGAATGATTTTTGGGGATAATTTTGATGGTTTTTGGGGGTGCAAGGGGCTTCGGATAAAAAAAGTGTTCAGGCAAAAGTTTCATATTTCCCTGCGGAGAATCAGAATCTGTGAAAAAAATGGGGGTTGCCTTTTGAAATTTTAGTTTCACCCCCACCCCCTGCTAGAGGGTGAGTGAGTGGGGTGATATTTGTGTGCAAACGATTCCACCCCCCAATTGAGCAACTTTCCCTCGAAACTTTTTTTACGTTCACCCTCAGAAAATATCGAACCCTTGCCGGACTTTTGCCGCACTCTGTATTTCTTAAAAATCCGGACTATTTTTAAACCAATTCCTTAACCATTTCATTCTTTTAATTGCATATTATCGTTTCCATATACTTTTATATGCGGGCACCCAGGGCCGAAGTGCCTATGGTCGGTGGGCATTCCCCTTTAATCTTTTTGAAGTGAAACTTCCTTGCTCTCGTTCCGGGGATTTTGAAGTGATTCGAGCAAGTACGAGTGAATTCAGAAAACAGAAACGAAAACAAGGACAGTTGTACGAAACGGAAGTTGCCTTCTCACTCATTTACAACTGTCACAATTCAGAATCGGCAACAAAAACAAGGACTGCCGTATGAAACGGAGGTTGCCTTCTCATTCGTTTACAAAATAAAGCCCAAAACAGAATGAATGCAGAAACTTCGACTTTGACTTCACCGTTGCAGTAAAGTCGACTTTGCTGCACAGCGCTAACACATTCATTTCAGAACTTCAAAGTCGATAATTTGACAGATAGAATTTACAATTGCGATCACCATTTAATAATATAACAAAAATTATAAATTTTAAAAAATTGACCAATTTTTTTTTATTGTATGCGACTTTTACGTATATTACCTGCAATTATTAAATTTTGCATACAATAAACTCAATCAATTTATATTTTCTAATTTGGCTACAGTGGCAAAATTGCAATGTTGTGTTGGTAGTTCTGCAACTTTTGCAGCAACTTTTAAAATTTTCAAAGTCGAAATCGGCGCAAAGTTTACTGCAACGCTTACTGCATTGATTCTGTTAATTGAACGTGAGTACTATAGAAAATGTATGAAACTGCCAAAATGCAAAGTTGAAGTCGAAGTTTCTGCATTCATTCTGTTTTGGGCTTAACGAGAAAAAAATAAAAATCTTGAAACAAATTAAATATGTACAACAAAACACAAACACAATGAATGCACAAGTATACATACTAAATATTTAATTTCCACTGTATTTCGTTAAACATTTTGGATTTAAACAACCAAGCTGATGAATTTCGCGAATATCACCGCCAAAAGAGCAGCAAACAACAAAACACAAACAAATTTCACAATCCAATGAACGCACAACTAAACTAACAATTTAGTTTTCACTCTATCTCGTTTAACATTTTGGTTTTTAATAACTTAAACTGATGAATTTCGCGAAGATCACCAAGTAGGTGACAGCGACAGCCATGATAGCAATTAAGTGATGCCATATAAACAAATTCTACCAAACCAGCAGGAAAATATTTACAATTTATTTAAATTCGTACATAGATGGCGCAGGCATCGGTAAAGTTAAAAATGATAAAGTTTTTGTAAAAGCAGCGAAATGTTTTTGATTTTATACACTGCACTGCATTACTTTCAAAATATTCATTATACTATGATTTATCAATTGAGTTAAAATATTATGGGTCTTGCTTCCTATTCCCTGCTTCATTCATATTTTAGATTATAACACAAGCCACGAGCAAATGAAGAAAAAAATACAATAATAAGGGCCTGTTTCACCACTTGCTGATTAAGCTCCTGATAGCCTATTCAGAACTTATCTGCAAGATAAACTACAAATTTTGGTTTCACAGGTCTTGGACAGAAATATCTGGCAGATAAAGTTGCTGGTAACTTATCAGCCGATTCTAGTGGCTGTTAAAAGTTTTATCTGGAAGATAATAAAAAAATGTTGCAAATAGCGGGAATAGAGATAGTTTTAGAGGATTTTTTGGTATAATAATACTCCTCTTTAAGCATTTTTACGTTAACTGTCGTAGACTGCGGTCACAAAAGGGTTCTAGATGGATTTATTTGAATTCTTAGAAGACGAATTTGATGCCTATTACGAACATATTACGCGACCTCGTAGGAACCGAGTAATTTGCTCAAATTATTTTGAATCACTCGATTTTAGGATTTGATTCCGGCTTACCAATTTGCCGGGGTGTGTTTTCGAAATGGCAACTTCAGCTATGGTTAGCTTGGGGAGGGTGCAAATGTTCAAAAATTTCTGCCACTAGTATTTAACGGTTATTAGATTATTAGTAGAACCTATATACCCAGCGACCGAATTTTTTTCAACTTTAACCCCGTTTTTACCCCCCAACCCCTCTATCTACAAAAAGGTCCATTCTCCGGGCTAGCGAGTGTGCATACGTTCTTAACTGCGAATCACACTATGTATATACGAAATATCAGCTTTAAGAAAGTGATGTAGGTCTGGCGGGCCTGGGCTCTCGAACTATTACTGTACGACTATAGTGGAAATATTTGTTACTCCAACAATTTTTTCTGGTCATGAGAAGCATTTTTTTCAATAACAACTAATATATTTATTTGATGCCGTATTTAACTAAAAATTTTAGTAATATTTTGGTTGTGGTAACTAAAAATGTCTTTCAGTGATTTTATTTTCAGTAACTTTGCAATTCCACCTATGTAACGATTGCTTATAACTCTCCGATATTTTTTAACTGGGACTCCAAATTAAATCGTGGACATAGTTGCCAGATTGCCTTGATCATATCATAAACAAACTATTTTTAATGACTCCGTATTAAGCAAAGATTGAGTGACCCTGCTAAATTAAGTGGCAGATATATTTATCTGCCAGTTAGTTTATCAGGGAGTTCGATGGTGAAACTGAAAAAAACATAACTATCTGAGACTTTATCAGCAAGCGGTGAAACAGGCCCTAAAGATCATATAGACATAAATATGTACGCGAAGTTTCACTTCTGCTTTGTGTTCTTTAATACACAATTATTTTTTTTTTAAAATTTAACTTTAATCCCTCGTTTTACCCCTCAAAGGTTGATAATAATATATTCTTGGCTGATCAATCAAATTTCAAGCAAATAGTAAAAAAAAATTTTTTGCTTTTTTTTTCAAATTGTAGGGGTAGTTTTAACCCCTTAAAAGTTAAAAATAAATTTATTTTTGCCTGACAATACGCATACGATGGAATTTAAAGCATAAACTTACACATTTTTTTATTTTCAGTCGATTTAGGGGTGGTTTTAAGCCTTAAGGTTTGGCTTGATTTAATATAAATCAACCACCTTCTCAAATAAATATTGAAAAAAGTGTATTTCATTGGATTATTTTTCATTATTATTGAATTCATCGCGTAAAACCCTTAGAAAGGGGTGTTTCAGTCCCCCCCGGGTACCAGGTACCTCGAAGACTGTTGCCGTCGTTATTTTCGTGTTCAGCGACCCCAAAAACCCCCAAGTAGCAAAACTCGACTCATTTCCATCAATATTTACAGAGTGGTAGAATGTCTCTTTGAGATGCACTTCTAAAATGCATATTTTTATTGCAGGAAATGCATTTTTTCAAAATGAATTCATCACTACCGGTCACAAAGTTTGTAGGCGCTCTCACGAATCGAACACAAAAAACCGCATTAAGATCCATCTTATTGTTCAAAAAATCCTAGGTTCATTGCTTTATTTCCTCGACTACTTATTCGTGAATCGATTTCGTTCAAATTCCTTATTACACAACTATTTCATAAAAAAAAACATTTTCTGAAAATTTAAACGAAATTGTTTCACGAAGAAAAAAGCCTTAGCGTTTACAAACTTCGTGTTTGCGTGTTAATATATAAGATGATGAAATATTTGCAGGCAATCAATTGAATTGTGAAGATAATTTCAATTTAAAAGAATTTTCTATTGCACAAAAAACCGAGTTCATGCTAGACATCAACATTTAAATGATTCTCAAAAAAGTGACATACAAGAAAAGTTCGAAGAAAGTATCACGTAAACAATCCATCAAAGATTAAACCCTTCCTTAGGGGATTCAGGTGTACGCTTGTTTCTACGTAATCGATTCGTGAAATGTTAAAATTATTTATTGAGGATGAAGTGTTACACTTTGAAATTGTATATAATAAATATCACAACTAAAATACTGAAATGCGTAAAAGAAACATAAAATTAAAAAATAATAATAGTACGGCCAGTATATGCCAGACTAGTAATGTAGGACTTCCTGATAGTTAAGTACTACTGTTGCTAAAACCAACTTCTATACGAATCGTGTGACTGCATTATCGACATTACGTCTCCGGACTGGATCAGTTACAACTGTGGTTCATTCTGGAGTCGCTCTTGGATTCCTCGAGGTAGAAGCTCCTATGTATGACTTTTATCATATTTTCCACCTTAATTTGCATCTCCTTACCTGGTGATATCTGCACTTCAGCGTTAGCTTCTTGTTCGGTTTCTTTCATGGTGAGCTTGCACGCAAAT
Organism: Thereva nobilitata; assembly: GCA_963855945.1. Taxonomy (NCBI): domain Eukaryota; kingdom Metazoa; phylum Arthropoda; class Insecta; order Diptera; family Therevidae; genus Thereva; species Thereva nobilitata. The sequence goes on along the minus strand of OY979694.1, from coordinate 42,222,545 downwards.
CTATATGGGCCAGCCGCAGAGCTTGTATATCGACATCGGTCTATAACCGAAACAAATGTATCTACTTGATATACATCTAACACCATAAGAAGGCCTATGGTATCCCAGCGGGGAATTGAAGCGCTTGTGAACAGATTCTGAAGTGCTGAAAAGAAATGAAAATGCGCTTCTTATTCATATCCCAACTACCTTCCTTTTAACACAAGCATGTCATCAAAGCGAAACGCTTATATTTTGTTGTTCAAGAAGCGCAATTGAAGCTCTTGGGAAGCTCTAGAAGCTTTCGAGACCCATAGATATTATAGAAATAGTATTACACAACTGACGTGGTTTTACAAAAACTACAAATTTCCCAACTAAGGGGATTAAGAGAAAACTTGAGAAAACAAAGCAAAGAATGGGAGTATAGAGTACGTGCTTCCAAAGAGCTTCCATAACATATGAATTGGAAGCGGTACGTTCTTGCCACTTTTGGCAGCGCTTGATAAATTTCCCGCTGGGATCTTATGGGACTTTAGTGTAGTGGAAGAACGGGTTCATAAATAAATTAAGCAACATTCAAAGAATGGCCTACTTTTCTATAACCGGGACCATCCGCACTACGCCGTCGGCAGCACTGGAGACTCTCTTCAATTTGGTACTACTACACCTTGATAGGGCAGATAGGGCCCTTATGAGGTGACAGTCAATTTACCAAGCGGTCGTCCAAATGAGTACCAATGACGTCCAATGTTGCTTGACCTCCGAAATCGGATGAGAACCGGCCTATTGAGTATGCTAAATGACACCCTTTACATATACATTGGGGTTCAAAGAGAGGATTTTAAAACATTTAAGTCTTACATTTACGCTGCAGCCCAAAATTAGTCTTGTCTCCTCTAGGGCATTTCTCCAAATTTGACAGTCCCATGTTAGCATATCTCCAATTCCGAATTTTGAGCATTACGCAGACGTCAGCCGTCACAGAGTCCATCCATCTCCTTCTGGGCCTGCCTACTGGTCTATTTCCCGAAATTTCTGCTACCATAAGCCCTTTTTGGGATACGATTGTCCTACAACGTGATTACGTGGCCGGCTAGTCTCTTAAGCTGGTGACATATCCAAGCGTACATGCGTTGCATTCGTTGACAGATAATATAGAAGTGTGTGTATTCAAATGCGACCTGACGAAATATTCCGTGAATGTTCCGCATGCCACGCAAATGTCGGGCTACTTTCAACTTTTTCTGCATTGTGGCATTCGGCATAGGACACACAAGCATACACAACAAACACATGCGACTCGTTACTTAGATTTTTGGGCTATCTGTGAAAGCCGGGGCGGAACGCAACCACGCAATTATGTGTCAGTGGAAAAGCGCCGCATATTATGGAGCCGCTGAATGCGATGCCTGTACGCTTGTATCTATCATCAGCTTTAGTGTCATATGGATTCGAAAATTTTTGATTTAATGTTGGGTCTACCTATAGGCTAGTCGGTGAGGCATTTTTATTGCAATTTTGGCCTATAGGCGAGACTGTTGTTGGAATCGCTTCGTTTTAGGGTGTAGTTAAACACCCTAAGTTTGCCCACAATTTGGTTGACCGCTTAACTTTTTAATTAACTTATTGTGAATAAAACAGGCATTTTTTATATATTTCTTTCAATAGCTCCGTTCCTGCTAACTTTTAGTATAACATATGCATTTGGAAAGCTCTTCGTTATGAAATTCTCTAAAAAATAAGCCTTCGCTAGGTGCAAGGGTGATCTTGCAAATCGCTTCCAAAGTTGTCAAAACACGTTATTTTCACTATGTATTTATAGGATATCAACTGCACATAGAAGGCTGAAATGTTTGAAGATGGTGTTTCTGTAGTCCCGGCAATGTACAAAAAATTTCAACAAGATCGGTTTATTAATTTTTGTGTAATTAACGATCTAGTTTTTTTTTAATCTTATTTAACAATGCTGCCATTTTTTGTAAAATCAGTTTATAATTGGGAAATTCATTTAGAAAACTTAAGAAACAATTGAAAATGAAATCCCGTTGGAATTTTTGAAAAATCGCAATTTTGAACGATTTTATGATGTTTTTTAGGCACATTTCTTTTTATACGCGACATAAATAAACAAATATAAAAATGAATGTGCCTAAAAAACCTCATAAAATTGTTAAAATTGCGATTTTTCAAAAATTCTAATAATGCGATTTTTCTAAAATTTCTAATTTTTGAACTATAGCAGGATGCTGAATCTGTTCAAGTGGTCTGGCTTATAAATATGAGTTATAGGACTGCAGTACAAACGAAGAAGGAAGAAACTTAAATTAATTTTCACACGATAATTTACTAAGATAACATGAGCTTTTTCCCAGGCCAATGTTAGACTATTGCATATTTTATTTTTTCTACGCCTCTGTTAATACAGGCATTCTGATATTACTTTTAGTTACGGAATTAGCAGCATTCCACACCCGTGTGGAATACTCATTCTATCACTTGTTATGGAAAGACTACTAGTGGCGAAATCTGTTCCTTGTAATCCAAGAATATGATTTATTAATTAAAGAAAAAAAACATTTATTAATTAAAGAAAAAAGGATTGTTTTAATAAATAAACAATCAATGATGTTCTGCTCGAATATTTTTGCTTTAAATAAACTATTCAATTATTAAATTGCAGAAAATAGTACCATTTTTTTACTAAATTTTGTGGCGGCCATCTATTAACAAATTATTAAATTACAAAATTGTTATGAATGAACACTCCCTACTAATATGTTATTTAAGGCCCAATTATAATGAACGGATTTGAGCGCAACAAAACGGATTGAACTGTCAAATCGGTTTTCCCAGCATTCATTTTAGACCTAACCGATTATAATGAACGCATTCAAGCGGATTCGGTCGGATTTGAGCGCAATCGTTTTTAACAGATTAGAAATTGCCGCATTGAACTGTCAAAAATTTGATAAACATAACCTTAAAAGTATAAATGCAAAAATGTTGACCGGCGAACAACTCATCAACGAAGTTAAAAATTATTAATTAATAATATTAATTATAATTATTAATCACTCCGCCCATTATTCGCCCTTTAAATATACTTTAGCGTAAAATTTTTTCGCACTGTTGTTTACAATAAACTTTGACATTTTAATCCGAGCAGATGCGTTATTATAACCAGTCAATTTCCTATCCGATCCAATGCGTTTTTTTGACATTCCAATCCGCTCAAATCCGTCTATTATAATTATGTCCCTCAAGCTGGCAGAGCAAAGTCAGCAGTACACAAATGTAATAAAACCATAATTAGACGCTAATTAAATGCAAATTAAATGCACTAATGAAAAATTTAACGCTCCTTTTTTTTTAAAAAAAACCACATGTTCTGCCAGCTTTAGATAAAGTTAGCAGAGCATAATATGAAACATGCGTAAATAATGATGATATTTATATCAAAATGTTCGTATAATTAAATGCTAATTAAATGCACTAATTACAAATTTAACGCTTTTTTTTTAAAAAAAAACCATATGTTCTGCCAGCTTTAGATGAAGTTAGCAGAACATAATATGAAACATGTGTAAATAATCATGATATATATATATTAAAATGTTCGTATAATTAAATGCTAATTAAATGCACTAATTACAAATTTAACGCTCCTTAAACATGCACTTCCTTCCTAGTTTCAAGATCTTACAGGAAATTCTAATTAAATGCAGTAATTAAAAATTTTACGCTCTCTTTTTGTAATAGGAAATCACTTTTTTTGTCATATTTGCATGTACTCATTTGTACAGTATGTTCCATTAATGAAGTTTGGAAACGTATGTACAATCGTGATATAGATGTAATTTTTTTTAATAATTTAATGCAAACGGATGCAACCGTCAAAAATTAAAAACTTCTTTTTTTCAAAAACGAACACAAATTTTGCCAATTTCGAAAAAAATAGTCAATATAAGTTTAAAAGTGCATTATTTAATTATGAAATCCAAATTAAAATGTTCTTATAATCGAATGCTGAAAAAATGCACTTATAAAGAATTCGACTGTAAAACATTATTCCAGCTTTATTAGCTTTACAGAAAGTTATCAAAACGTGAACGAATGTTTAAATAACTAATGATGATATTTATGTTCTAATGTTCGTCTCACTAAATGCTGACAATTTTTTTTCATTTAATCAACTTTCTCTTTAAACTTATGGAGCCAGGGTAGAAAGGAATTGATTCTCTCAAAACAAGAGAGTAGTTTTCTACATCTACCAATTGAGAAACAGTGAATTAATGTCTATTCAATTTATTTATTGGACATTGTATGTACAGGAACAAAAAAGTTCGCACGAATTTCAAACAACAATTTTTTCGAAGATAAGTAAACTCGGACAGCATTCAAATGTCTTCTTTTTTGGAAAACTATTAGCTGGAATGTCGTCGAATTCGGTCCATTTGTTTCCGGGTCGAGGACATATAGCGGTGTAATGTCCAGTTGCATTTATTGTTGGCGGTGTGCGCGTTAACTTATGATAGGGTCGTTTATAATGGATTATACCCACAAGTTTATACTTGGTTTCTTTTCCTTTGACATCTATTGCAAAGATTGTGGAATGGTTTCGAGTTTGACATCTTTACGTAGGTCAGCGTCTTCGACCTCAATGAACATGAAGTTTCCTATAACAAAAAAAAATTACTGTCAAAAGCCATACCATATTACAGATACATATGTAACCAGTTCGTAGCATTTCGTTCATATGCTTCAGATTATATTACCTGTTGATTCCAATGTCGTTTCCACAAGTGATGTGCAAGATTGGCAAGGAAATCCTGGGAGACTCAAGCAATTTCTCATAACTTCCGTGAAATTTTCGCTGAATAGGCTTGAATGTGGAATGATGAGGTACGGCCTTTTCTTCGACAGTGTCGTACATCCTTCTGCACACTTGGTCATTTCTTCACAGCTCGGTTGGTTGCGAAATGCGTGGAGTATTGCATACGGTATCCCAATGTTACAGTTCAGGGTGGAACATGTATCTACAGTTTTTATCCTGTCTTTTTCTTTTTCCAAATATTCGTATAAGAGCTTTGTTCGAAGGCGATAAGCGTGCGGACCCTTCAGCCCGTGAGTTGTAATGTATTGGGCTAATTGAATAAACGAATTAGAACTATTACTTTTCTCAAACGATTCTCGCAAACAGCTGTTTTCCGCAAATGCGAGTACTAAAACTTGTAAAACTGAATCAAAAGCACAAGTGTTCACGACTCCAAAAGTTTTGGATTTTTTGGTCAACATACCACACGCAAAAGAGCCATTCTTCATCACGGGAATTTTCACGTTCTTCGGAAAATTAAAAGCGTCGAATAAATGAGTTTCATTGTTAAGATATTTGCTGGTTCGATCTCTCTGTTTTTTCGTTCTTCTACCCAATCCTCTCCAGTTTCCTTCGAATTTTGTAGCAACAATTCCTCTAGCACCTGAAGAATGGAAGCAGTCGTGGCACAGTCTTTTCTCTCCATAACCTTCGCTTGTATCGGCCAATGGAAACGAACATCCTTCTAAAATGTGGACTTCCGTGTTGCACGCTGCACAAGTGTGAGCCCCACTCGGTTCATCGCCATTAGCACAAGCAACACATGTTGTTTTAACAGCATTTTCTTCTTTTCTTCTGCTTGCATTTAAGTTTGGATTATTTTCTGTTTGTGCTGTTGAACTACTTCCGGAATCCTCGCCACGAAATTGTTCCGAAAGGTCTTCTGACTTGTCTTCGTTTTCCATGGATGGTTCTTTATTAACAACAGGTGGTTTCGCGAATTATTTTTCCCCGATAACATAAAGGCTATGAAGTTCTTTTTCCGCAACATCCGGTTTCTCGACTTGATCCGCCATTTTTGCACCTGCTAAAAGCATCTTGCCGTTCAAATTTGCAACGTGTTCTTGAAGGAAGCGATCTACACGTATCTTTCCCAATTCAATGTCGAAGTCGACATTTTTCAGCTTATTCATTTCTCCTTCTACCGGCGCACTTGATGCCGGGATTCGCCCGTACCCAAACGAATTGCGATAGATGCAGCTCCACATCGGCAAGTGAACGATATCAGCTAGAAGATGTTTCGAAAAAGTTTCGCAATAATGAGCGTTGGGGAAAAGCCCTTTGACGATTTTCGGTTCGACCTTCTTTACAATGCCAGCAGCCCAGGTGCTCCATTGACTGCATTGAGAATCTTCTTCTTTTGCTTTTTCTTGTCCGGTTGTAATTCGATGGTCTTCGTCCGGTTGTTCTTCTTCGAATTTCTCGATTAAATCTTGCAATTGTGATTGTCCAATTATAAGATCCATCAAATATTTTTTCGCGGTGTTACAAGGTGTTTCCTGCGTTACATCGCCCAATGCCCCTTCTGTTTCGTTCATTGAAACGACCAAAGCTTTCTCGATAATTTCTCTTGCTAAATCGAAATCTTCACACACAATTAATTTACCAATGACGCCCATATAAAATTTCCTCACCAAGCGAGTCGCACGGCAGACTTTCATCGCTGTGGAGTATATTTTCAAGAAGTGCGCCACATCTATACGTACATAGCAACTCGGCAGTTCATCCGTGAAGAAAAGGTCGCAGTACTCTTCTATCGTCGTATTACCACAAAAAGTCCGAACAATTGCAGTTTGCAGAGCTCTTGATGCATCAGCGACTGTCTCTTTGGGAAGAGGCGCTCCTGAACGTATCCACTGCACCAGCCAATTTTGCAACGTTCCGGTGTCTTGGGTTTCAGTCAACATTTGGGTGACTGAAAACTGTCCAGCGTAAGAATTGACTACAGCCAAGTATAAGAAAATGTGTTGGCTGAGAGTTCCATCAGCTCTTAGTATTTTCGAAACGAGTCCACCTGTAGCATCAATTTTCAAACTGGCAATTTCACGTTTCGTATACTTTTCATAAATAATGCTTTGATGATGACTCCAGTAATGTACGTAGAAAGGATCGTAACCAATATTTCGTATGGTTAATTTTTCTTCTGTTTGCCCAATCCGTTTCATTTTGGCAATTGCAACTATGGGATCTTTGTCGAGTAGAAATGATTGAAGATGCTCATATTTGGCGACGTTCATCACATGAGCTTTCGGCATCGTGGGTGGTTCAGGATCTCCCGGCGTCATTTTCAGGTTAGCTACCTCAATTTGGTGACGCTCGGCTGACTTGTGGATCAACGATGCAGCTAATTCGGATCGATAAGGCTGACGCAATGGACGTTTGCCGCAAACTCCTTTTCGTTCGATAATTGCGCAGTGCATGAGCATGCGTTCCGAAGTTCCTTCGAACTGGATGTCCAGGGTCGACTTGCATTGGCAAATTCCTACAAAAAGAAAGTTATAAAACAACTAGTAGAAACAATGCTTGCAACAATTCTACTCGAATTAGCATATTTATTGAGACATTTTTTCATAACAAATGAGATTTGAGTTTTTTAGCTCTGCAAGACTTTTGAATTTTTTTAGGTTTTACTCAGTATAACCATACTCAGTATACTCTTACTTCTGAGAGTATTATCTAATGACTCACTATGTCCTTAAAAGAAAATATTGAGATATTTTCCCGTAATAAATGAGATTTGCGTATTTAAGCTTGGCACGACTTTTCAATTTTTTAAGGTTATACTCAGTATAATAATTTTTCCAATAGGAAAATTGCATATTTCTTGACTTATGACTCATTTGAACGAAAAGATGACTCATAATCCGACTTACCTTTAGCAGAACCACTTAATAAATCTGCGCTCAAGTGGTGGTACTTGTAGTTGAATCCGCACTTCATCTTTGTTTCGTTCCAGATCCTTTCGGAAATTTCGTGCTCCCAAACACCGGGTTCCAATTTGAGCACCTCACGATTTTTATATTTTCTGCGAGTGATGAGTTTCTCGAATGCGCTCATTTTCATGGAGATCGTGATTTTTTTTGGTTCATCCATTCCATTGGTTTCACTGGCATCAGAATCTTTCGACGAAGGAGAGTCGTTTTTATTGGGTACATTCGGATTTTGGAATTTTCCTTGGCTTTTCTCTCTGTCGTTCAACAAATCTCTCACGAAATCTGTGTTGTTACACACGTAGGAGTGTAAAGATGAGAAAGATTTTTTGCCCCCCAGCTCTTTCGATATTTGTTTCCAAACATCGTCTCCTTTTGATAGAATTTTATCACCCGGAAGCACAATTTGATTTTTATATTTTAATAAAGTTTCAATTACTTTTTCTTTCTCGATTAACCGAGGCCTTCCAGGACGAGACATTGTAACGTTTTTCCACTTCAAGTCCAATTCAACGTACTAGAGGACCATTCGTTATAGAAACTCATTGAATACTGAATACTCACTGGAAACTGAACCAACGAAATTCCGTATATCGGTTCACTTGTACCATAGATAAATTATATATATGTAGATGGGAAAAGTACAACAAGTTCTATAAAATAAATCAGACGATTTAAATCTAAGTTAGCGATTGATTGTGTTAGTGCAAGAAATTCCAATTGCGAGGGGGATATAACAAATAGTTTTTGATATTTTAATATCTTTTTCTTCAAAAATTGGGTCACTTAGGGAGAAAAGCAAGAAAACCCCGAAAGGCTTCAGGCGGCAGACCAAATTTCATCGGAAAAGCAACAACAAAAACAATAACCTTGTGAAAGAAGACTCCGACCCGCGGACAAATTTCCTGGAAAAAGCAATAAAATATTGAAATCGAGTGGCCTTCGAACGTGTCGGCCAAATTGCGCGCAATTGTGTTAGCGCACAAAATATGATTGTAGTGGTAAGGTCAGGCGGCATTAGGCGCTAGTTCGTAAAAGCAAGTGGAAGCAGTTTTGAAGTTATTTTTCCCATCTACAGGGTGTTTCAAACCACCCGTGCCACCCAATTATCTGGGAAAATTTTAATTGAAAAAAAAATAAAAAAACACTTGTTCAATATTTCTTGAGAATCTATCTGACCATACAGAAATTAACACCCGGCCCACCCCCACTTTGGGAGGCAGGGGGTCACTTTAAAATTTCAAATGGCCACCCCCATTTTTTTGCACAGATTCCGATACTCCGAAGAGAAACATGAAACTTTTATCTGAAATTTTTTTTTCGGAAGCCTCTCTGCACCCCCAAAAATAATCAAAAATCAAAATTATCCCCAAAAATCATTCATTTGGGTACAGGGAAGCTTCGGATAAAAAAAAATTCCCAACAAAAGTTTGATATTTCTCTTCGCAGAATCATAATAATCCGTGAGAAAAAAAATGAGAGTGAAAATATGATGGGGGTGGACCAGGGGGTCAATTTCTGTATGGTAAGATAGATTCTCAAAAAATATTGAAGACGTATTTTTTATTTTTTTTTCAATTAAAACTTTCCCAGAAAATTGGGTGGCACGGGGGGTTTGAAACACCCTGTATATAATAACTTGTCCATGCATGTACTATATGAGATATCTATGCCTTCTAAAGAGTCCAAATTCTCATCCAATCATGATACGGGATCTAAGAGAAAGCGTAATACTTGCACATGCATTGGCTGAGAAATTGAAAACAGCAAGGAAGTGCATGTGGTTTTTTTAAGGAGCGTAAAATTTGTAATTAGTGCATTTAATTAGCATTTAATTATACGAACATTTTAATATATATATATTATGATTATTTACACATGTTTCATATTATGTTCTGCTAACTTCATCTAAAGCTGGCAGAACATATGGTCTTTTTTTTTTAAAAAAAGGGCGTTAAATTTGTAATTAGTGCATTTAATTAGCATTTAATTATACGAACATTTTGATATAAATATCATCATTATTTACGCATGTTTCATATTATGTTCTGCTAACTTTATCTAAAGCTGGCAGAACATGTGGTTTTTTTTTAAAAAAAGGAGCGTTAAATTTTTCATTAGTGCATTTAATTTGCATTTAATTAGCGTCTAATTATGGTTTTATTACATTTGTGTTCTGATGACTTTGCTCTGCCAGCTTGAGGGACATATTATAATTGGGCCTTTAGTGTTGCTGTGCCTTATACCTACATTATATTTTTGACAGTAGCTTTACATTAGGTATGTTTTTCTTTACAAAATATAAATAAAAACTAATTAGAGGCGTAGAAAAATTATAGTCTGCAACACGTTTTGAATGGCATATTCCGCACTCGTGGACCGCCACCCTCGCCTTCGGCTCGCGTGCCAAATTTCCACTTGTGCGGAATATGCATCATTCCAAACTTGTTACAGTTACTTGTTTTGCAAAAATGCAAAAATAAAAATGAAAAAATTATTTTAAAGAGGACACTCTAAGATTTCTAAGAAAGCCATTCGTTTTTAATTTTTTGTTTTTTTTCTCATAGAAAACTTGACCGGCAGTTATAATTTGTAAAATTCTCACTGATGTTTATAAAATTGAAGATATATACTAATAGAGGCGTACAAAAAAAATCCTTGTACATTCATCATCACTAGACATTCACTTTTGATGTAAAAAAAAATTAAAATGATAAACATTGTCCCTGTTTAATAAAATCTATGTTCAAAAATATTCATTTTTTCTTTCAGCATTCATTCGACGCCATTTTTATTTTCAAAAACAGCCGACACACAGAATATGATGAAGAAGAAAGACGCGCCCGGGCGGCCGCCATTCTTTCATTTCTATGGTCTTTTTTTTCATTTTTATTTTTGCGTACATTTTAGGCAAGGATACTTTAGTTTTTCCCCGAACGCCTCGCTAGAATATTTGAATTCAGCTTTTTGGCGCGCTTAGATTTTTCGAATTTGTTTCTTATTTTTAATAATTTTTTATAATAATAAAACAATTTTTTTTAAAATAAGTTATAATATAAATTTTAATAAAATTTTCCGCTCTTTCACGTGGCGCTATTAGTTTTTGGAATTTTTTTTTATTTTTCGGTATATAATGCAAAAACCAAATTTTCGATTTTTTTTTCGAAATTGTGAACTTAGCATACACTTTAGACCAGCAATGATTTTTTTATCGTTTTCTACATCCAAAAAAAAGTATACCTAAGTTCCAATTTTCAGCGAGATCACATTTGGTGCGAGGTCAAAGTCTCTGACAACTGGGCTATTGTATACAATTGTTTGCTTAATTGAATGCCATAGATTAATTATTATTCTGTAAATAAAAAAAATTCACAAGCTCGACAGTGTTTGAATAATTCTTTTTTTTCAGCAGGGTCTGTATATATATGTACGCCAGCCATTATCGGGGTCAAGGTTTCCATTAAGGTTTCCATAGATATCAACTCAATTGACTGATGGGTCAAACCTTTTTCATCCTCGCTACACTTGTAATTTACATCTAAACATCTGTCAGGCGAAGATGTTTACAGATTATCTATTTGCAAATAAAATCAAATAATCCTAAATTTCATTGACAACCAAAAAAATCCTTGTCAAAGTAAAAATGTCAAACCACCAGCAGCAGCGGGATGCCTGCAAAGTGGTTACACGTGTGAGTGACGTGGTTGTCCTTCTCCAAATGGGTAAATTGCTCTCGGATTTTTCTCCAGCAAAAATCAATCCTAATTAAAAATCGCTAAAGTATCAACTTTGGGGGCCCCCCCTGTTTCCTTTTTTTTGTGTTAAATTACATCAATGATTTAATTAAAAAGAAAGATTCTAATTCCCTTGATTCCCTAATAGACAATGCCCTAAGAAAATAATTCTCACACCGCAGGATTCGAAGATCAGTCCGATAATTACTCCCCAATGCCGACAATTTGCCTGGGATCCCCTCTCGTCCCGGAATCCGGTTGTGTCCTCGTAGAAAGGAGTCCAGAATTTTCGGGAATTATTCAAACAAAATTTCAAGAAAAGCGCTTTGACCTCTGGGCATATTCATGTCCGGATTGCCGGGAATGGCTTCAGGGATGACGCTGCCGAGCGGGAGGAGTGGAAGCGGAGAGGGCCTAGTGGCTTATCTTTAATTACAACTGGTCTCCAGAGACCGGGCACTTTCAAAGTTCCCAATTCTCAAAACATGTTTTTGTCATCGTCGAAATGCTCCCCCGGTCCCCATTTAATTTGTCAACCTTGCAAGCGATATCCCCTTAGTAGAGGAAGATTAATTATCCTTCCACCCCGGCTTCTTGTGATTTTCTTATTAAACTGTTTAAATTTACTTTGCTGCCTCGCCTCGTAGGGGCACAGCGTATCCCTAGCCGGGCTCCCGGGACTCCCGAGACCGGTAATTATCGTCGGAATTTAAGCAAAACCTCTTCATTTACTGTCGGAATAACTTTCGGGTGCGGTTAACGCCTCTGGTCCGAACTGGGGGCGTGATTGACACCGGGGCTTTGTCGGTGGCTCCGTTCGGTTAGGTTTGAGGTTACTTTAAGCGTTTGGTGACAAACTGACAATCCATCCCCTCTACCCAAAATGACTTAAATGACAGTTGGTCGTAATTAATGACACGCTTGATTTCTTGCTGGTATCATCGTTGCTGAATCATGATTGGTACTATTAACGACTCTCGTCATTTTTGTACTGCGCTTAGTCCTTGGTCCTTGGTCCTTGGTGTTGTTATTAAGCTTTTTTTCTTGTATGTGCGAATGTCTAGGATTAGCAATGATGAAATGTGAATTTTTTTTGACACAGACATTTGTTGTAATAATATGATTGAATTATTTATTTGCCTGTGGTGTGGTTTTTTGATGGTTTTCTTTCGTAGAGAAATGGATGAAGAAGAACTGAATAACAAATGAATGCGGATCCTTGTTTAAGTACATAGAAGAAAAAGGCTTTCAACACAGTCATATGGGGGTAAAAGGCAGCGAAAACCATTATATTTCTCATTTCAGAACTTGTGTATGCAGAAGAAAAAAAAATATAAGGAAAGCAAAAGGCTACCATACAGTAGGAGTATAGAGTGATATTGCAAGCTGTTGTGGATGTATACGTTGGATGAATTCTTCATAATCTTCAATTAAAGTAACTGCAAGAATTTTAACAGCATGTGGTCAGCTATCGTATAATATAAAGTACCCTCATTTTCAATAACTGCCCAAATAGGGCTCGTTTGATGAAAAATGTTGATTCAGCTATTTCAACCCATACTATGCTATTGTCACTGTTAAGGTATTTTCGTTTAATAAGTTTAATGAACTAGTTGGATTGTGGGTTTGACCCTCTCGGTCTACACCAGTGGTTCCCAACCTTTTTTTGACCAGGGACCACTTTGATTTCATTATTATTAGCAGGGACCACAAGGTTAAAAAATAAACTGCATCAATCTAAAAATAAAGTTTAATCGAAATGTTTAATTAACATAAGTTATAGTAAAATTCAAAAGCAACATTGATTAACAGTGTTATAATTGAAAACATACAATTTCTAGTAGATAATTAATTTTGCATCATGGAGATTTTTGAGCTTACATCTTCTGTACAAGTTCTTGAATTCTTGGCGCAATATCTTTGCTCAAAGCTACACGCATATCATCACTTACTTTCAATCGACTCCTGGACTTATTTTTAATTATTAGTAAAGCAGAAAATCCTTGTTCGCATAAATAAGTTGTGGAGAAAAGCATAAGATAGGCCAGTCAAATTAGATTTTTTCGTGCCAACCGAGTCATCCGAAAAGTAAAATATTGGTAAAATATGAAAAATTCCGTAGAATTTGATGAACTACTTTTGGCACTCGTAGGCCTTTGGGGAAGTTTCCAAAATGGCGTCAAAAGAGGGCCAAAAACAGATTTTCGCGTTTTAAAAAAAAACTACACATTGTACAAAAAAAAAGGTTTAAATAAAGTTTGTAGATCTTTTTCATCCGAAAATGCTGGGAATACAACATTGACGTGTATCAACTTTTCATCGATTTTAAACAAGCATACGACAGCATCGACAGGGAAAAAATGTATGCGACGATGTTGGACCTAAACATCCCCCTCAAAATAGTTAAGTTAACAAAAATGACAATGGAGAACACAAGGTGTGCAGTCAGAATACAAGGAGAATTGACGGAATCCTTCCCAGTCAAGCAAGGCCTAAAGCAGGGCGATGGGTTGGCACCCATGCTATTTAATCTCTGCCTAGAAGGAGTAATTCGCAAAGTACACATTAATGCGAACGCAACCCTGCTTAACAAATCAAAACAGCTGGCAGGATATGCCGATGACATAAACTGCCTTGCCAGATCACTGTCATACCTTAGAGAAATCTTCACAGAATTAGAAGATGAAGCTAAACATATAGGGCTGCAAATAAATGCAGACAAGAGCAAGATTCTAATTCAGTCGAGGGTGGAAAGAAGAAGAAGAAACCACAATACCACCTGGGGAGAATATAACTTCGAACGAGTAAACCAATTTAACTACCTGGGGTCCACAGTCAGCGAAGACAACTATGAGACGATAGACGTGCAAAGAAGAATAAACGCCGCAAATAGAACATACTTCTCACTACTGCCAGTAATGAAATCCAGAGACATCCACAGAAAAACGAAAATAAGAATCTATAAAACGATCATACGCACAGTAGCTACGTATGGGTGTGAAGCATGGAGTTTCTCCCAAAAGTCCGCACATAAGATGGATATATTTGAGAGGAAGGTTCTCCGAAGGATATACGGCCCAACCAATGAAGATAACGCATGGAGAATACGCTACAATCACGAATTGTACGATCTATACAAAGAGTGTAAACTTTCAACACATGCCAAGCTACTGCGCTTACGTTGGGCCGGCCATGTCCAAAGAATGGATGACTCAAGGATACCAAAGAAAGCCCTATATTTACTACCAGATGGCAAAAGACCAGTTGGCAAACCACGGTCAAGGTGGGAAGACAGTGTTAAGGCTGATGCAGCAAAACTCCTAAACATCAGAAACTGGAGGCAAGCTGCGCAACAGAGAGAGGTCTGGAGGAAGAAGCTGATGGAGGCCAAGGCTCGAATTGGGCTGTAGAGCCATCGAAGAAGAAGAAGATCTTTTTCATACTAATAAAATGACACCAGTTTGATGTCAATACATAAACAAATAAAGGAGTAATTGCAAAAAACCGCTAAAAATCACGTTTTTTTTAAATGCTCATATCTTTTACCAAAAAAACGATTTTGTAATGAAACTCGTGGAAAGTGTAGCCCTTGAGGAGTGCAATAAAAACGTTTTTGTAAATTTGCAAAATAATTAATGATTTTTGCAAAATACGGTTTTTTTTTGAAAAAAGACCTTTGTTGTCGAATTCGATTAGCTCATAGCCATCAACACCTACAGATTTTTTTTTTTGGGCTCAAACTGTTTTGGAAGAGTTGTGCAAATATTTGTATTTTGTGCGCACATTGCTACTTCATTGGAAACATACGAAAAGATGGCCGGAAAAACGAAAAAAACAATCTTGCCCACAAAATTCGATTTCCGTGCTGACGGATTCCTCTGTCGTTGCTAGATCGGAACGTGATCCTTACATCGCTGGAGCACCATCCGCACCGAAACCGGCTAGCCTTTCCCACATAATGTAATATTCTTGAAAATATTCAGTTAATATGTTCATGACGGCCATACCTTTTGATGTCGTTGCCGTTCCTGCGAAATCAATAGTTCTTCTTTGATTATGTTGTCGTCGCCTAAAAAGCAGACAAAAACGAGTAAAGGAGTATCCACACATATCAGGGCCGTGTCCGCGACGTGACAGGGCCGTGTTCTGTCATGTGTGAACGAGTAAACACATATTAGTGTTTCGTCAGGGGTTCAAAAAATATCGGTGCGTACATTTTATATGACCTCGTTCACACATGTCCGTGTCCGGGCCGGAGTAAAAATCTAACATCCCGGGGACGTTCCTGATGTGTGTGGATACTCCTTAACTGAGAACAATTAGAAATGCCAGTAAATTCATCACACTGCAAAGCGATTAAAGCGAAGAACGGTGATATTTTTATTTTTAAAAGTAGTTGCCTTTCGATATCCTTTGACAAGAGTTCAATTCCAGCTTTCACCGTGTTGTTCGATAAAGACAGTTTCTTCGACAGCTTTGATCAAACAAGGTTTCACAAGAGTTTCTTCTATTGTGTGAGGCTTTTGTGATTGCCCTATAAATTTCAATATCTCAAACGACGCTACTAATGCTTTTTCAGAAGACGAAAATCTGCGCCTTTATTCACCCACGCCTTCATTCAAAGTTTGAAATCTTTTAAAGACCATATTTAAGCTCTTGCAGACCACTGGTTGGGAACCACTGGTCTACACGATCAACTTCCGAGAAAATAGTAAAACGTTTAGCACTAGTAGAAAATTGACTAGTACCAGAACTGGTCCCAAAGTAATACTGAGAGAAGCTCGTTCAAATAACGATACTAGTGAGTAAATCCACAAGATTTTTCTAGAGAATTTATTATTCCTGAACGTTAACAAGCGAATATTTCCTTCGTACTTCGTTCGCTACACTAGAGTGCGTGATCGAATTCGTATTGAGTGTGTTGAAACGCCCGTGATAAAATAAGAAGCAAATGACTTCATTTGGAAATTCGAACGATTTCACGAGATATTAGCAAAACTAATCAATGTAAAGGACTTGTCAGACTTGACTGAAAAGGCCAAATGTTTCGTAACTACTATAAATTCCGGGATGGACTTTAATTTCCAGATACTGTAGAACGTGGAAGACGATTCCCCGTCAAACAAGTGCTGATCTAAGGTTTGAAAAATTTGTGATGTTTGTAAAGTGTAACGTAATATTTGCACAGGTTTTAAAGAGTGTATGGATTTTGACAAGTGATGTCATGTGGGGAAGCTATCAATTTGCTGAATCCAGAACAGATACTTTCATTTAGAACGGATTTAATTTCAACGAGTTTTTTAGTTACATTAGAAAAACTAATCAATTTAAGGTGTTTGTGACCCTTAGCCGAAGTCTTTCTTTTCATTTAATCAAAAATCGACCGATGTTTTTTGTTTTGATTCGCGCGATATCGTGCAGGTACAAAAATCACGAACGTCTTTTAAACAGAAATGTGTGGTCTGGAAGGGAGACGCCAAAGTCAGACGACTTTGTAGGGAAAACGAACAATTAAACTATATTCATTTATCCGTATAAAACATATATTTATTGGTTTTTATTGAAATCTTCACCAAAAACAAAAAATGAAATGATAGTTTTGAAAAAGTACGCGATTCAAGTTCATTAAAATATCTACAAAATACAGCGTCAATCGTTGTTCTACATCTTGTTGCTATTATTTTATCATTATTCAGCTTCAATTTGAATTTATTATCTAAGAAGTTATAATCTAAGAAGTGGTTGTGCTTCTGGCTTGCTGAAATTTACACTAAAACCATCGGTCAATATCATTGGCATTTCACTGCAATTTTAGTTTATTAAAATTGGACCTTCTGTTGTGTATGATAGTAGTATTTTGTGTAGGAAATCTATTATTTCACTGATTCTTTTATCTGGTTATAAATATACCCAAACCTCCCCCCACAACACCAGCTTTCTCCTAACTAAAATCTCAAAGTGAATTTGGCCACTAGACCACCTTTTGCCCACCAAAACTAAAACCCCAAAGACAAATTGTTCCTACAGAAGCAGCTTTGACCTTTACTAAAACCCCAATAGTGGATTTGGCAACAAAACTACCTGTTGCCCAGACTAAAACCCCCAAAGGCAAATTTTTCTTAGAGAACCAACTTACATCATCATCTGTAGCACTTCAGCCTATTACTATTGGCCTTGGCTTCCTCCAGCATTTCTCTCTATGCCGTTCGTTTTTTGGCTAATACCCTCCAATAACGTACGGCTAACTTAACCAAGTCTTCTTCAACGGAGTCCATGTATCGCTTCTTTGGTCGACCTGAATTTCTTTCTAGCGGGGATTCGATTTGTCACTATTTCAGCAGGATCGCTATCGTTAAGCCTTTGAATGTGTCACACCCATCTTAATCTACTTTTGACAATGTCGGGTCCCCTGTACAGTTGGTATAATTCGTGAATATATCTCCTTCTCCAATGACCGTTTTCACAAACACCGCCAAATATTGCACGCAGTACTTTTCTTTCAAAAGTACCTAGAAGAGTTGCATCAGCCACTTTCAAAGTCCATGCCTCTGACCCAAACTTTAGAACGGGCTTGATTGGCGTGGTATATAGTTTACACTTCATTACTCTAGATAAAATTCGAGAGGTAAGATGTCGAAGGCTAATGTAGTTTCTGTTAGCAACGTTTATTCTGCTTCTGATCTCCGTTGTCTCGACACTGTCTTCTGGCAATACCTCAGAACAAACTTTTGCCCTAACTAAACCCCCAAAAGAGGATTCTACAAGAAAACCATCTTTGCTCAAACTCAAACAGAACCAGCTCATAAGCAAATTTTTTCTTACAGACAAAACTTCTAAGTGGATTTGACGTACTTCCCCTCAGCCAGCCTACTCTGCCAATTCCCCTCAATTCCTTACATTTTTCGTGACGGTCCCATATCTCTTCACAGAAAGTTACTCTAACGCGACAAAAAAAGTTTCACTTCAAAAAACCGCTCGACCAAATATTATGAAAATCTATTTTGATTATAAATTCGGTAATACGCTACGATCGGCACCTTATCGAAGTCGGTATCATTGTTGGGTCGCGCGATATGAGGTAGGTACAAAAATCACATACGACGTTTAAAGAAAAAAAAAACGGCTCAACCGAATTTTATAAAATTCTTTTCAGATAATATTTCCTTTAATACGCTTCGAAAAAACCTCAACGAAAGCCCGGTATGCAAGGCTCAAGAAATTTCTTTGCCTATCTTAAACCTATGTAAAAAAAATGGTCAAGAAATGGTTCAGAAATATTTTCTGGAGCGATTTCTGTAACCGGTATGCTAGAGTCAAGAAATTCACACCAGAAAAATCGTGTTTTTTAATGACACGCAGATGTCGCTTTTGATCAAATTTTAGTTTTTCCTCCAGAAATAAGTGTCGATTCATTTATTTCCTTAAGAAATTTTAACGGTTCATGAGGTCTTGACGTCTCAGGTAGTTTTTGAAATTGAAAGTAATACTGCGTTCACATCGCCTCGAAAACGCGTGTTTTCGCCAAAAATTCGCGTTTTGGGCGAAAACACCATCGAAAACAAGTGTTTTCCCATACAAATCGAAAACTACTTGGGAGGCTGTTTTCGATGAAAACAACCACGAAAACAAGAAAAGTGTGGACAAGAACCCAATTCAGCATTCAGCATTTGTTTATAAGCGTGTCATTTTCGGTTAAACTGACATTTCTTATTTTTTGTTTGAAATAATTAATTAAGTTGTCTGTGAAATAATTTAAATTATGAAATGTCCTAAGAGGAAATATAAAAAAAGAAGGATTTGGGGTGAGCAGGAAGAAAATTTGCTGGTTTCGATATGGGAAAATCATATTGCGGGCCATCATTGAGGGGCCAGCGTAAAAACACCCATGTACTTTTGGACATGAAGGCGGAGCTGGAGAAAACGAACTTGATTATTTCAGTGGAAGAAATCAAATCGAAACTCCACAATTTGACAACTCGATATCGGTAATAAATAATTTTATTACAGTAATATTTTTTATCAATATAATTGTTTATAACATGTATGCTTTGCAGAAGTGAAAAGGCCAAAATAGGACCGTCAGGTGGCTCCCCATCAAATTGGCATTTATTTAATAAAATAAACCAATTTATGGGAAGTTTTAAATGCAATAATGTGGAGGAAATGCTAGAAGATAGCATAATTCAAGGTAAAGAAATTAGACACCAACATTCAAAATTACTTTTATTCTAATGAAAACGTTTTTACAGCTAGCACTTGTATTTCATTTGATGAAGAAGAGGTCGAAAATTATCCCCCGATAGATTGGGGTGACGTAGATGAATCGTCAGATAGCCCAAGCGCAACAGAGACTGCATCGGAGTACCAGTCTTCATCATTTGCGGGCGCTGCAGCTAAATCTTCACGCACCGCAACGGAGTCTGCATCGAAGGACCAGCCTTCAACATCTGGAGGCGCTACAACTAAAAGAATAAAAATGAGTAATTACCAGAATCAAATGTTGAAGGAGATTAGAATGAATAATAATGTAATCAAAAAACATTTAAAAAAATCAGAAGAGGTCGATATCGAAATTTTGGAATTAGAAAAAAGTATTTTAAAGACTGATCAAAAAAGGAACGAACTTTTGGACCAAATGATTAATGATAACAAAACTTTCCAAAATTCGTTTCTAAATTATTTGAATTCGAAATAAATGTTTACATACCTAAATCAGATATTGTTTGTCTTATTTTTTCAGCACTGGGGTTGTGGTTATTGACACTATTTTGTCTATCTTCAAGGATTTCATTCCTTTGTCTAGTATTCTTCTCGTTCCTTTGAACCCACATATCATTTATTTTGTCATTATAACAATTTAAAAAATTATGCAGTTCACAGCAACATTTTACTATTGCTGCTGCATTTTCTATACTGTTGTCAATGCCTTTTCCGATTCGACGAAAACGTGCTTTCAGGTGACCAAATGCATTTTCGACAACTCGGCGGCAGCTAGATAACGCAGTATTAAATTTCTTTTCACGTTCGTCTCTTGTTATACTGTATGGATATGGTTTCATAACATACGGCGACAAGCGAAAAGCTGAATCGCCTATTATCAAAACAGGAATTGTTATGCCATTGAACGTTTTTGAAAATTCCTGAATTGTGGGATTTTCTAACTGTCGTTTTAGTTGCGATTTTTCGAAAATTGTTGAATCGTTACATCTTCCAGGAGCACCCACATTTATATATAAGAACCCATATCTGAATTAATTTTTTTTAATATTATCTGCTATTTTTTTAAATTTCTTACCTATAATCCACTAAAGCCAAAAGGACAATTGAATGCCATACTTTATAATTATAATAATCGCAGGCTTCATCTTTCTTTGGCTTAATTTCTATATGGCATCCATCTAGGATAGAATTTATCAAGTATATGAATTATATAGATTAATAAATTATATGTATAATGTACTTACCAATGGCACCAAGGCATTGTGGGAATCCTAATTTTTCAAAGCCTATAATGCAATTCTTAATACTGTCTCTATCTGGTGGAAAAAAGTTTAAGAACTCTGCCCTTAGTGTATCCCACACTGCTGTGCAGAAATCCATCAATATCATTTGCACTGTTGATTTACCCACACCAAATAATTTGGCAATACATAGTCCTATACTAAGATGACGATGCCAATGCATATAGTGCTATCGCGATTCTCTTTTGGATATTTATACACTTTCTAATGGCTGTATCGACTTTTTCAAGTGTATATAGTTTCCTACATAATACATTGAAGGTGCTCCTCGTCATCCTAAAACTCTCTTTAAAATCTGCATCACTGAATTTGGGAACTTCAATTTCCCAAAAAGTACTGCAACGATCCTAAAACAACAAAGTTTTAATTAAGTATTTCAAATTTTTAACGTACAAATGTATTGAACATACCTTCATCCACAAATGCCTTCTTTTTTCAAATTTCATGTACATAATGTTATTTTTATTTCCTAAAAAAAGGATTTGTTTTGCCAATCTGCGCTTTTTCCTTATCAGTAATTTTAACAAACATCTTTGCGATGCTGCCTTGGCAATAAGTGTTTTTATTTCATTTATTATTTTGTTTTTTTCAAAAAACATTAACATTAATTCTTTAGATGACATTTTTTCCGTAACTTTTTAACTGTCACTCGAAAACAAGAAAGGCGATGTGAACGGCTCATTCGTTTTCCGAAAACACTTTCATGAAAACACGCGTTTTCGAGGCGATGTGAACGCAGTATAAGAAGTAAGCGAGGGATGGCGTAGACCAGGTCGGCAGAGTTTAGAGATGCCAAACTCGATGACACCGGCTTAGAATCGGGACCGGTGGAGAGAGCAGTTGCGATAGATAGACCGTACCGGATCCCGACTGTAGAGCTGAGATTTTGTTTTTAGGGTTTTTGGGTACGAGAAAGCGATTGGTGATGTCCCGTTCGCACAGTCAGCTGAAACAATACTACCTCATTTTCGCATAGTATTTTTAAAGAAGCTTTGATCAAAATTAAAGAAATATGACTATAGTCCGGGGAAATTAGCAAAAAAAAACGCACGAAAGGAGACAAAATTCCAAACTGGCTGAAAATTGCATCACAGCTTCGGAATCACAAAAAAAAAACATGGCCGCCGGAGATATCACTTTTTGTCAAAAAAATCACTCAAAAAAACTAGTTTTTTTCTAAATTTTTTTTGATCATTCAATACAAAACATTATTCCCTACAAAATACCCCTCTTGAAATTGTCCTTTCCGAATTATTCAAAGTATTTTTTGGCTGAAAAGTGATTTTTGGAAACTTTGACCTTGAATAACTTCGAAAGGGTTAGGTTTTCGAAAAAATGACAAGACAGCTTTTTGTAGGCAATAACGTTTCGTATTGACTGATCAAAATTTTTTTTCGAAAAACCAGTTTTCGAGTGATTTTTTTTTGCCAAAAACTGATATCTCCGGCGGCCATGTTTTTTTTTGATTCCGAAATTGTTTTCTTAAAAAGTCCCAGGAAGCTGTGGTCCAATTTTCAGCCATTTTGGAATTTTGTCTCCTTAAAATGCTAATTTCCCTGGACTATAAAGAATGTTGCAATATTTTAATAGGTTTCACTTTTTATGTTTTTATTTTTTAGATAAGTGCTTTATTGTGCATTACAAGCTTAAGCAGGATTCAAAAAATGGCCAGCTTTTCCATCACCTTGGTTATTCCCACATAGCCGATGGTAGGGTTACAGACCCTATTCAATTTGGTACCGCTCTACTTTGACGCAGAGAAATCCGCTGCAGACGTTGCAAAGAGGCTGAGATCCACACAAAAGTTTAAGCCTCCTTCCGTGAACATGCAAAAGAGTCTTGAGTTTTCGTTAGGATACTACAAGGTGGGCTCTCGTATGTTACACGAGTGGCAACGTTGGTGCCGGGACTTTGAGCGCAAGCACTAGGTTTCAGCAACGTTTTCAGCTTGGGCGCCCTAGCTATTGTCTTTCAAGCAGTAATTGTAAGCTATATTAGCAACTATGTTAACTTAAGGAGAGCCTATGTTGACAAGGAAATCTTAATTCTCACAGCAAACACCCAAACCTTGGCTAAACCCTTAAAGATCGAATTGATGAAATACACTGAACATTAGTGATCCATTCCTGGTCTGGATTAGTATCCATACGCTAAATATTAGTGATCCATACGTGGCTCCAAGCCGGATTGCAGCGCTGGTAGGGAATTATTGAGACGTAGCAAGAAAAATGTCTGAACATTAGTTGGCTTGGCTTCCGGACACTGCCATCGAAATTACCATAGGCAATGATATTTTTAATAAGATGACAAACACCAGAATGACGGCGTAACATCAAACCGAAATACATATAGTCATACATATATAGGAAATTGGGTGAAAACTGAAATATTCACTTACTCCTTTAGGATGACAATATTGTTTTCCTTGTTTGCATAACTGTGGTTCCACTTCTGTTACTGAGTTCTTTAATTATGTTTTTTACGAACACAACCATATGAAGTTTATTGGGATTTACTTTTTGATTTAAATTACCAAATACGCATCTAATTTTGATCCCAACAGTGGCAGATGACATAACCAGAAATTTTGTCATATATTCCATTCCATATGTTCCATAAAAAGTTTCCCTATCACGGGTTGCGATAACGAAGACCATTGACCACTACTGCAACCTCGGCATCATGTTCTCACAAAAACATGGCCTAATTACGCGACATGCCCAAAGGCTGCACTCAATAGCAGCCAAATCGAATGTTCGTCTATCATGCATTGATTTTCCAGGTCACAATTTTCGTTTTCCTTGTTGCGGAAAGAGTTCGTCCACAATTTCACCTCCGCTTTGTTATTGCAGCAAAATACCAAATCTTCGCAAGAATCTCATTGTGAATGGTGATTAGTTGACATCAATTGTGGAATTGAATGAATTTGTTACTTGCATAAATAAAGAACTTTGATCAAAATTCATTGGACAGTTTCACTAGAAAACTTGGGGTTTTGGCCACAGTGATGTACCTATAGATATGATGGGTTTTCACAGCAAGGTGTACATTGTCCTTAAATTGTATGAAGATGTACGGATCCCTTTACGTCCAGAACTTGTATATGCAGAAATTTGTTGGTTTTTTTAATGTGGAAAAACCAAGCTTAGGAATTTATCCTTTGTACTTCTTGTCTGTTATGTCGTTCGCGTAATTGTGCAATGTCTAGTAGCAAGCTTAGTTTGAAGGATAAATAAGAATAGTACAGGTTAGGAGGACTGCGATGTGCTCGTGTAGATGTTGAAGAACCTTATGTTTCATCTATAAGATGATGTACGAGTTCAGAAAAACCGACTGCAAAAGATTGTTCTGCAATCGAGTGGTCCATTTTTAAACGAACTTCTACACAGTAGTAAACCGAAGGCCAGTCTCGTATTGCTGGCAGTGGCTATGTTAATAGTGATCAATTTTAGACAAGACATCAAAATTCCTACGGTGACTCAATGAGTCTATTACAGCGGCATCACATTTTTTGGCACAGTTTTGTACCTTACTCTCTACGCTATGAGGCTATGACAGATTTTGAGACGCCAGCCTAGATAAATGAGTTGAGAGCGTTAATCTCCTGACTGAATGTGCTATGAGTAATTTGTCAATGATGTCAACCAAAATTTTCGAAACCTTTCTCAGAAATATTTTTACTACAGATTTTCGTAATCAATATGCATTTCTTTATCAAATAGAGAACCATAACTAAAGCATATGTAAAAGTGAAGTGTTGTATTAAAACTTAAAGAAATATTGAAAGGGCAAGCATTTATCTCCTAAAAGGGAATAACGATGCAGTCCTGAAGCGAGTTAAAGTTAAACTCGTTTCTTAAAATTGGTGGCAGCGGTGGGATACGTTGGCAGTATCCGCTTCCGAACGAAAGGCGAAAGGGGTAGACACCTCCAACTCATAATTCAGTCACTTACACCATGAAACTAGCCCAGGATCCGGAGTTAGGGTAGTATCTATCTTCTAATTCAACAAGAAAAAATCTACATGAGACAAAATCAACGAGGGATCTTCAACCTGGCTCGGCATCGATCTAACTTGCGAAGGCATTTTCGTACTGCGAGCGACGAGGCTTGTCCGTTCAGAAAGTTGCACTTTGTATGGGAAGAGATGAAGATCTTGCTTCATAATCCTATCCTTAGAGTTGTTTCACTCACGTTTAAATCCTGATATCGGCAGCGACACGACACATTTGGATTATCGGCAACATTCTCTCTTACAGGGTTGGCGGAGCATAATCAATGTGGATGGGAGCACGTGAACAGTTAAGGTTAAAATGTATAAAGTTAATCGGTCAATTTATTTACCAGCTGTCAATTGAGTTATGTGGTTTTAAATTCTTTTGTTATGGAGTTATGCCCAACCAGCATTTTGAGGTAAGGTGTACAGATAGGTCCCTATGAGGCTGGACCTACTGCCTCATGTGGACCCGGTGTGGATTACCCTATAAGGCCCACACAGAGTATCTAACGCCTTTCCTCATTCGCGCCTCGCCGTAAGAAATGCCCCATTTGGCCCCCTTGAGGAAAAATCATTGCTTCCCGATCCCGAGTGGATTTTGGGAATTTCGGCGTGCATATGTGAGTAATAACTGCGTCGGTGTCGAAAGCTTTATATTTTTAAACGCGAGTGTGATTTTATCAATACGTCCCCCAACTAAGTACTAATCACATCCTATGCTGCTTGACCTTTGTAATCGAACCAGAACGAGTTGAGTTGAGAATACTTTAGCATCCGTAACTGTCACCAACATAATTCCCTGAAAACCAATGCAGCAACAAAAAGTTAAGCTTTGTATGAATTAAACTAAAACTTAAGGATATTTCTTTAAAGCTTTTTAAAATGCTTGCCAAAAACGAAAGGCAGATGTTGGGATTGCGCCATTTGATTTGTAGAGGTTTGCCTCATAGGGCCCCTATGAGAAATTGATAAGGCATACCTCATCGCTCATTTCTTTTTGTGTGCTGGTTATGAGGAAATGCCTCTCATTGTGGTGCTGATGAGGAAATGCCCTTTGCCACATGGAGTCCTCATGAGAAACCTACGGGGAATGATTTTTTCGGCATGCCCGTGAGGCAATGCCATTTTTAAATGCTAGTCGGGTGGGGTTGAAAAAGCTTATGCTATGCAGTTATAAGTTCTTAATAGCTCTAATATAATATATTTAGTATTCACATAAAAAGCCTTGCTTGTGTGCGGCTTTGCGACCACGTTTCTTCGTCGCCAGCGTCCGAGACAGCCTTGCAGCGTTCTATAGATTTCCCCACCCAAACCGAAAGTGAGTGTGCACTTTTCCTTCCTATCCCACGCGCTCCGCCGCCCCTGCTCTCTTACCCCTTCAACAACTTCGGTCAAATGGAACCCGCCCACAGACCCGTACTCAAAGAAACTCTTCACCGAGCTACGAATTGTGTTATCTGAAGGCGACGAATCTCTCCCATATTTTTTACAATAAGCACGCACAGTTTCACAATTGAAAGATTGTTTTCAATGCAAAGCGCTATAATTTCAGCGCGTTCTTCCGGTGTGTATGGATTCATAGTTTTCAGGGGTGGCCAACAAGTCGATCGCAAAATCAATTTTTGTCGATCGCTCGCGATGTCTTTGATTTAACGTTTTACAATTGTAACTGCACGCAATGCGTGAACGTGACGCGCAAATGCAACAGTATATTCATGCAGTTAGGAGCAGAATCATAGAAAAACATGGCCAGTGATTTAACAAATTAAAAATACAGTTTTGAATATATATTTTACTTATCTATCCATGGTAACTTGTATTAAAACACAGCGTACAAACATCTTATGGTCATATGACATAGAGAAATCACGACCATCGACATCTTGAAATATTGAAATTTTTTATTTTTTTCAAAGTCCTAAAATGGGCATTTTAAATAAAATAACGAAGTATTGCGTATGATCACAAGAAAGTACATTTAAAATACAATTTAAAAAAAAAATATTTTACCGTACGATGATTTGGCATAAAATGCAATTTTAAAATTTTTCGAAAAGTGTCAATTGTTGCCGTAAAAAATTAAATTTTTTTTTAAATTTCAACCTCGTATTTATAGCATCCAAATACATCTTTTCTCCAATTTTTATCAAAATCCAACTATTTTCCCGTTATTTATTGCATTTTTAGTAAAATAAAATAAAATTTCATACATTTTGGTTTTTTGAGGTTAGGATTCATTTTTAAACTATTTATACGGAATCAGTTCGATGGTTTATTCATTCACGAGTATTTTTCAATTTTTGTTATTGTTCTACGACCAACAGAACTGGAGAAATTAAAAAAATAGTGCAGCAATGCACTTAAAATGCACAGGACCGATTTTGCAGAAATTTTTTTTTCGCTCTATCTTATGTATATGTAAAGAAAACAAACAAAAAATCAAACTTCCCAACTACATCATAACTTTGCTTTTTTATGTTTAATTTCCCTCTACTATACGAGAAAGATGAGACAGAACGCAAGCACGCAACTATCTCCCTCTACTATAGGGGAAAGATAAGACAGAACGCAAGCACGCAACTATCTGTCAACGAAAACGTGCCGTATTCTGCGGATCAGCTGCACGCACCGCACGCCAGCTTAGTTTCCAGCTTAGCAGTATTAATGGCTAGACTGCATACCAGTCTTTTGTTTGGTAGCACATGATTGCTGCCTGCCAGCCATGATAGCTTTCCAAGTTGTCGTGGTAATACTTTTTCCCGATTTTTGTTTAAAAGCGAATGTAAGATGTTTGTGAAATATTCTCGTCCTTCTAAAAGATGACTGAAGTGTTTCACTCCTTGATCCATTGCCAGAAGTTCTCTGTCATGCATGTTTTAATGCTTTTCAATGGTTGTGAGCTTCGAGAAAAAAAACCTAAACGTGTTACAAATTCATCAACAGCTTGATGTACTGTTGTGCGCCCATGGCGTTATTTGATGCGGCGACGTGAAAGTTTGCGAGTGCGCCTTTTGGATTCTTTGTCTTTTAAGCTCCATTTACACTGACGTTGGTTGTCGCCACCAGGCCTGCCACATCACCTTCGGGGGCCCGGGGCTAAAATATGTTTGGGGGCCCTTTAAGGATTTTGAAATTCCAAAAAATCTTTGACTAAAAAAAATTGTGGGAACTTAAGAATAAGCTCATTCAGGGCATTAAATATAGATACCGAACAGACGGCTTTTAAAGCGGGGTTTTCATTTAGCTGGCTACCAGCGCTGGTTGTATTTTCCGCTGGCTTCCCGAACATTTCCAGCTAGTGACTCAACTAGCTCGAGAATAATCAGAAATTTCCAAAATTTGGATGGCTGCCAGCTACAACACACCACCAGAACAACCAACGCTGGTAGGCAGCTAAGTGAAAACCCCGCTTTATTCGCGGGTGAACTTAAAGTTACATAGTTTAACCTAGAATGGAACAGGTTTATGTAGACAGGCCGTTGTGCTTAGCTCTGGGGCTCAGTACTAATCTTTCTTTTGGCAGAATCAATCCAGAAGCTATCCCAGAGGCAAAAATTCGAAGCACTACTAAGGGAAGCGAATTCGGAGCGCTGTTAATATGCTCCGATTGGATGCATAAGGAATTATATGGAACCAAAAAATGGCAAACAGAGACCGGTTCTCGTTCGATGCGTTGGTCAAGCAGCATATTAAATGCGGTTGGTACGTAGTTGGGGGACCACTTGGTAAAACCGCTGTCGGCACTCGCGTTTGGAAGGATGAAAAGGCAATTTTACAAAGTGAACAAAAATATAAAGCTTTTCGACACTGCAGTTGTTTCTCATATCCACAGGCGCTATAACATAAATTGGAGGGTTAGAAAATTTTTCCTACTTTTATAACTGCTCAAAAACGCTTCTAAAAAAAGCAGCAGTAAAAGGAGTGCTCTCCACTGCGATCATGCAATATTAAAAAAGATATAGAAATGGGATGGGAAAGGGAACGCCCCAAGCTTTTTAAGAGCGTTCTAGTTTCATTTCCCGCTGGGTAAGTTTTCTCTTTTTCTTCTCAATTCGAGCTTATACTACTTCAGTGGTAGTAAAGAGACGACTTAAGGGCAAGCCAAATCTCCTTAATCTGATCTTTGATAAAGGTCTTCAATCTGTTTTTCCTCAATTATGGATTTGTTTACGCCTTTTTATTGTGATACCTATTGATGTTGCAACTGGTGAACGCGGTTTCAGTAAATTAAAAATGATATAAAATTATCTAAGATAAATCATTGCAATAGAACGAGAGCTGGCAAAACATATAGAATATGACGATGTCATCGACGACTTTGCGGAAATTAAGGTAAGAAAAATAGTGTTTACTATTTAAATATGATGAGTACAAAAGAATCCATATCCATACCAACGTAAAATATATTTTAGAGTGCTGCATGCTTGGTTTCAGGCTCTAGATTAGTGCTTGCTTGACAATTAGAACGCAGAGATATGGGGTTCTAACTTTTTGGCTTTCAATCTATTCTCGGGACTCCCTCTGGCCTGGGGCCCGGGGCAATTCGTTCCAGTTGCCCCCCCACCCCCCCGATGTGGCGGCCCTGGTCGCCACACATGTATTTCACACCTCTTCCCCTAGTTAATATACGGGTATGACAACAAGTCGATCACGATACATTTTTGTGATAAAAAGTAGATCTCATGCATATAAAGTTGGCCACCCCAGGTTTAAATGATACTGAATGACGTTTCAGAATCGTGAACATTTGTCGAAATCGACTAAAAAATGTCAAAGTTATTAAATGTTGAAATACCGAAGGTCTAGATGGCGCACTTTCGGGCAGATCTGTGTGTTTAACCTAGAAATTCATACCAAGCTTACTCTATAACTTCCTTACACTTGGAATATGTTTTCAATATTGTTGTTAATCGAATTAAATTAAATTAAACGTGCTATGTTAAATTTTTGGTGTGCGTGTTAGTCTTTCTTGTTTAACATTAGATAGTCTCACTCTGATCCTGCATTTAACATTTGTGTGTGTATTGACATAAATATGCTCGAACTATTATGCCTACCGTCAATGAGAACATGATCGATCTGCTTACAAGTTCCATTATCTGGTGAAAGCCATGTCATCCTATGTGTTTTATTATGCTGGAAATAAGTACGAGGACTGTATGATAAGTACCCGTGTTTACCAACAGATGGCACCACTGACGCAAAATGTGTATGCCATCATGTAGCACCATCTTTACAACGATGACTGTCAAAATTTGAGACAGATTTATCAAGTAGTTTTGTTTTGACAGCTGTTGAAAGTCATCAAGTTCGTGTTTATTTGCAATCATGAAGGAAGAGCAATATCAGATCAGTGATTCGATTTCTGTTTTTGGATGGGAAGAGGCACAGTGGGGCCAAATCCAAAAAAGCCGGCCAAAAGTCGAAAAAAAAATGTTTTAGCTTGGCTTTTTTCTATATTTGGTTGGCAACAGTAATAGTGGAGTCGGACAAGCAAAACGTAAGGAATTGTTTCCAGTCTCAAATTTTTTTTTTTTAATATGTTAGTGACATCGAATACTATACGAAATGGAAATTTTCTGCCTCTCGCAACCGCCGCTACGTAAATTATGGGCCATTTTGTGAAAAAACTACCATTTTGCTCGTTCTTTCTAAATATAGATAAGAGTTTCTCGGAATGTGTAGGTCCAAAAACAACGAAAAAAATTGAGGCTATTTGTTATGATATTGGCTCTCAGCGGTTACAAAATTCAATTTTAATCTGCACACATAACCTCAAAAAAAATTAAAAACTGGAGAAACTGCTAAATTTTGGGTTTTTAGTAATAACTTCGGATGTTTTAAGTAAAATTTTATGAAATTTTCAGAAATTATACTTTATAATGTGAACAATAACTGGTAAACATTTTAGGTCAAAATATCTAACACAAGTCTCAAAAATTAACCTCAAATTTGAAAATTGATTGGCCAATAACTTTTGGGCATCGCATCGTATGAGATTCCTTTTTATTTCAAGTGTACGTTTTTTATGCACTTTATGATGGTGAACAAGAAAAAATTTTAAACTTGAAAAAAAGTGAAAAAAATCGAATCGAAAATCGTGAATTTTTGTATTTTTTCGTCAATTTTGCTAGAAAAATTCCACCAAACTAAATTTTTTTTGTCATATATCAAAGATGAATTACTAATACAAAAAAAAAGAGTCTTATCAAAAAAAAGTGGAATTTTTCTAGAAAATTGACGAAAAAATACAAAAATTCCCGATTTTCGATTCGATTTTTTTCACTTTTTTTCCAAGTGTAAAATTTTTTTTGTTCACCATCATAAACTGCTTAAAAAAACCTACATTTCAAATAAAAAGGAAACTCATTCGAAGTGATGCACAAAAGTTATTGGCCAATCAATTTTAAAATTTGAGGTTAATTTTTGAGTCTTGTATTAGATATTTTGACTTGAAATTTTAACCAGGCATTCTTCACGTTCTAAAGTATAAGTTCTAAAAATTTCATCAAATTTTACTTAAAACATCCGAAGTTAGAACTAAAAAACCAAAATTTAGCAGTTTCCCCAGTTTTTAATTTTTTTTGAGGTTATGTGTGCAGATTAAAATTGAATTTTGTAACCGTTGAGAGCCAATATCATAACAAATAGCCTCAATTTTTTTCGCTGTTTTTGGACCTACACATTCCGAGAAATTCTTATCTATATTTAGAAAGAACGACCAAAATGGTAGTTTTTTCAAAAAATGGCCCATAATTTACGTAGCGGCGGTTGCGAGAGGCAGAAAATTTCCATTTCGTATAGTATTCGATGTAACTAACATATTAAAAAAAAATTGAGACTGGAAACAATTCCTTTTTCACTCAATTTTGATGCTTGTCCGACTCCACTATAATACCCTAAGTGTCAGAAAATACATACAGAAGAATCGTAAACCTATTATCTGCTCTGAAATTTCAGTTGCAATACACCTCTGCTTAAGGTGCACTTCTTTGTTCGGTTAGTTGAAAAAAAAGTATATTGCCAAAAAAGGCGTAGAAGTCTGAAAACATCATCGATTGAGATCAGACAAAATGGAATCAACTCCTGGAGGTGAGTGCAATACAACCATGGTTATCAAAGATAAATTTCATGAATGAATTATTGTTAAAAAATTATGGATTGTTCCTGATTTTTAAAAATTAAATAACAAAAAAAAGAGGGTTTATAATAAAAATGTTATGGTGTTCTGTCGTGTTCGATGATTTAACGCATATCAGGTGTTAGGTAAACATGTAAGCTATAAAATGAATAAAAAAATAGCTGCCCATAGCTGCCCCTATCCCTTTTTTACTAATTTTTTTAAATAAAATTGGTTTGATCGTTATAAGAGACCAGAACCCAACGAAATAAAAACAAGGTATTTTGTCAACTCGTTTGCTTATATTGAACTGTGAAGGCACGTATACTTTAGCTACCCAGTGGGAAATGGAGGGCTCCAATAGCGCTGTTTGAGCACTCCTTAAAAAGCTTACAGCGCTCCCGTTACGCTCCAGTTCCATATACTTTTTAACATTGCATGTCATTGCAAGGGAGCAAACGTTTTTATGCTCCTTCAAAAGCGTTCTAGGAGCATTATAAAAAAGCTTTTTAATAAAGAATTTTCATGGCCGCCTGTGGATATGTGATCCGGGTACCGAAAAGCTTTTATTTTGTTTATCTTTTTAAATTGCCTTTTCCTTTCCAAGCGCGAGTGTGATTTTACCAAAGAAGCCCCCAACTAAATTCTAACAACTTTAAAGCTGCTTGTCTTTCGTATCGAACGAGAGCCGGTCCATTGAGTATGCTAATGCTACTCTTTATGGTCATCAAGATAATCGCTCATTTTCTGCGTTCTATAAAATTTATGAAAGCTCCGGTAATGCTCCCTCGGGAGCATATTTAACAGCGCTCAAAGTAAGCTCCCCTGAACAGCGCTCCAAATTTTTCCCACTGGGTAGCTCTATATACGCATACATTGAAGATCAATATATGTATGGATATGTGTGTATGTACTGACATATTTTGTATTAAAAAAATTTATATTTCTAGAAAGTCGAATCCTAACGACTGACTTTTTTTGTGAAAATTAAATTTGTTCGTATTTTATGTACATACATTATTTCGATGATTTTTATGCCGAATCCACACGTTTGTCAAGGCTTGGCAAGCATTCGCAAATTCAAACGTGTGGAGAAGGCGTTTGGCTTGGCTTGTGTAAGCTTGGCGACGCTTGTGGCCGATCCGGTCGAGTGTGGGTGCTCCCCAAACCAAAGCAAACGTTTTCAATTTGCGAATGCTTGCAAAGGAAGTTTGTGGCAAGCGTTTGTGATGCGTCCACACGTTTGTTTTAAGCAAGCGTTTTTAATTTGCGAACGCTTGCCAAGCCTTAACAAACGTGTGGATCCGGCATTAGAGGTTTAACGTATCTTATTCTTTCTTCAACTGGTTCATTTAAATTTGTATTATTCCCATGATAATTTTTTTGTATCTGTGGCCATTTTCTTCATTTAGCATCTTTACATTACTTTTTTAATTTACGTTTCAAATAATATTAATAACATTTTAGATACAAAACAATGACAACATTATAAGGAAAACATATTTTAGTCCTTTTTGAAGCCTTCCAAACTTCTCATGTAGCCATATTAACTCCGCAATTTTTAAAATTAAAATTCTGATAACCAATCGTAATCAGCGGCCAAGATTTTGACTTTTTGGGGAGGTAATGTCCACCATATTGAGTCCGTCATTTTGAAAATCTCAATTCTGATGTCGGATTCGTAATCAGCGACCCGTAATATCCCACATTAATATGTTTGGGTATTATTTACTAAAGTTTTCGACTTCTTGGGTAGGTTATATCCACCATATTGATTCCGCCATTTTGAAAATGTCAATTCTGATAACGGATTCGTAATCAGCCAGGCGCGGATTAAAGGGGGGGGTCACGGGGGTCATGACCCCCCCCCAAAAGCAGTGCCGCGGCCAGACAATTGAGAGGCCCCAGAGAGTCCAAAAAATTTGTTCGCTCGCAGATTGTCCGTACCCGTGACAGAACTATGGTCCATATGCTGATTTCTGTGGCTCGTACTCATTTGTGTGGTCCATTCGATGAAGTAAATATGCAAATAATGAATTCAAATGATTTTTATTGCCAAAACAATTTTTCGCTCGCGAGGCCCCAACACACGGGGCCCTGTGCAGTTGCACACATGCCAGCAGCGGCACTGCTCAAAAGCGCTCGCTGTTTAAAAAACAAAATTGACCTAACTCAAAAAACAAAAACAAAAAATAACCAAACGCACAAAACCGACCCAACTTTTTTGCAAATTAAAAAAACAACCTTCAAGGTCAACAGCAGATTTAGTCCAGGAGGGATAGAAAAAAAGTTGAAATAAATTTACCCTGCGATTTTTGGACGCTATAATTAAGAGAAAAATCGTAAGAATTTCGAGCGTTTCCATATATGCCTGACAGGAAAAAAATTTGATTTCTCGAAATCTACTGAATAGAAATCCACACCATATTTCACTCCCCCTTCGCTTAAAGGTGTTTTTACTGAAAATCAAGAAAAATGCCTGTTTTCAAACGCGTTTATGAGGTATTAAATCGAGCCTCTCCAACTTTTCATGAAAATGGGTTGGTAGAGTAACTCTTCGAGAATAAATAGGGCTTTTCAAAATAACTCTAGCACCACCGTGGGCCTTGTTCAAACTTTTTTCCTGAAACGGCTGTTTTTACATTTTTGAGATTTTCGCGAAAAGTTATAATTATTTTTGCATGAAATTTTTATTGTAGGTAGGCACTAACAGAAGCCACAATTTCAGCCCTGGAACAAGGCTCTACGATAATTATAGTCCCTGTAATTAAATGTCAAAAAATGGCCATCTTTCGTGGTTTTTTTTTTTGCAAAAACCTGTTGACCGATTTCCATTGTCTAAAACTCATAATTTTCGTCTTTTTAAGCGCTATTACGTACTATTTTTTGTTTACCAAAAACAAAATTTTTTCACATCTAAAACATTGAAAAACGTGTTCTCGCTACCATTATTAGCTTTTTTCCACCTGTTCTCCTGGACCAATTTTTTCCAAAACACATTCATTGAATTCCTACGATTTTTCTCTTAATTATAGAGTAGAAAAATCGTAGGGTAGATTTATTTCAACTTTTGAATACTTTTCCGCTATCTCTCCTGGACTAATTGATCTATACTATTTCTATATGTTTGATTTGCAAACTCTGAAGTTAGCTGGACTCACAAGAAAGGGCGCGTCTTCCTCAAAAACACATTAGGGCACGTTTTCGTAGGGCAAGTTTGTTTTTAATCCACCAGAAAATTCGGTTAGTTTTGTTCGTTTTGTTAATTTTGTTTTTGTTTTTTTAGGAGTAAAAATTTTTTTTCGCCACTTTTAATTCCGTGACCCCCCAAAACAAAATTCTAGATCCGCGCCTGTAATCAGCGACCCCGAAAACTCCCGATGCATATATTTGGGTATTATTTACTAAAGATTTTGACTTTTTGGGGAGGTTATGTCCACCATATTGAGTCCGCCATTTTGAAAATCTCAATTCTGATAACGGATTCGTAATCAGCGACCCCGAAAACCCGCGAGTAAACAATTTGAGATCATTTAGAACACTTTTCGACTTTTGGCCAGCTTTTTTGGGTTTGGCCCCACTGTGAGACGTGTGAGGAAATCAAAGTGAAGTTGCATGCCGTCTATAAGGACCATGCACCTTCGGTCATCAGATATTGGTTTATTGAATTCAAGCGTGGCCGAACATCCGTTTTTGATGAAGAGCGCCCAGGCCGTCCGATTGGGGTGACTACGGAGGATATGGTTAATAAAATCAATGATATCGTGTTAGCAGATCGTCGGGTGAAGGTCAGAGAGATTGCTAACATTGTACACATCTCAATTGAACGCATAAAAATATCCTACATGAAAAATTAGGCATGAGAAAGCTATCAGCGAGATGGGTGCCGCGTTTGCAGTGAAGCAAAAACGGAATCGCATGACAACTTCGGAGCACACTTTGTGCACGTTTGAGCGCAATCCGAAAGATTTTCTACGGCGTTTCGTGACTGTTGACGAAACATGGATCCATCACTACACGCCAGAAATGAAAGAGCAGTCAAAACAGTGGA
The DNA here is from genome assembly GCA_963855945.1 of Thereva nobilitata. Lineage (NCBI taxonomy): Eukaryota > Metazoa > Arthropoda > Insecta > Diptera > Therevidae > Thereva > Thereva nobilitata. The sequence goes on along the minus strand of OY979694.1, from coordinate 42,186,337 downwards.
TGTCAGGCCTATTTTGCGGAGTTCGACAAATCATATTTTTTGGATGGCTTGAAAAAGTTAGAAAATCGCTGGACAAAATGTATCGAGCTGAAAGGAGACTACAATATATTGAGAAATAAATAAAAAAAACATTTTTTTTAATGCGTTTTCTTGCCTAACACGGGTACTTATCATACAGCCCTCGTACTATAGTTTTTTTCACAAAGTCTGGCGTTTTCGACAATATAAATTCCATTTTAATTGCAACAAAAAATGATATTAATCGTTCTCTTGTTCAAGTCTCTATTAATTTCATACTAACTTAAGCTTTGTATGATTAAACGTAAGCCAGAAGTGGTGTTTATCGATTTTGTATTCAATCAGCAACAGCATTGGCTTGAGTACATACTTTTGAAATTTTGGAAAGCTATTTCTCAGAAAGGCATATTGCATCTCAAACAATAGTGATGAATATAGCCGACAGTAAAATCAGATGCCTCCTCTGCAGCTTTATCGTAATCCGCCTTTGTAGTAACAGGATGGCATACCGTCTGATCCGCATGAATGATTTGGTCTAGTCGATTCTGTTCTTATATGAAAGTATGTCTATATATATATATTTTTTGTTATTCATTCCGAAACTAATAAACGAGGTATATAACAAAAGTTGATGACTTAAGTGAGCCCTTAGGTGCTGTTAGAGTGAGCTAAACTGGCTTTTTCATTGCAACTCCCCCTCCCCCTCCTAAAAAGTTTTTTTTGTGTCGAGGTCAATGCCTTGCTTTAAAACCAGTTGCAATAAATAATTTATCTTTATTCAAGATTCAAAAATTCTCTTCCAGATCTCTTTTATATATTTTTTTTTGGTGGGAACTCATTACTGCTAAAACTTTAATTCTATTCCAAATATCCTTAAAGCTTCGAAAAGTTTTCCTTAAGCTTTTAATACGGCATTCACCAAAAAAAGTGTACAGGATCCCAGTTTCTGTGGAGGTTCCACTCGGGCTAAACGTTGTGCTCTGCTCTCAATTCGGAAGTTTTGAATCAGGACTCGTTTATATGCTTTCCATCGGGACAGAGTTCGGCTGCAAAGGATGCAGGACGTTCAAGCTTAGATCGAAATAGAAGCGCCAAAAATTTAAAGGATTTACTTTAAAGGACACGCAAAAAGCATGCAGGCTATCCGATAGTTAAAGACATAAGCTTCTTCATGGACGGTGGTGCCGTGCAGGACTCAGTTGGTGCGAGGAGCTTTAGACGTTGATGATGAGCTTGTAGGCAAGCGCACGGCTGGTCCATTACCGAACATAGCGGAGCGCCTCGAGTCCTTATAAAATAGGCTTTCGCATATCAAGGAATCTCAGTCGTTACCGGCGATTCGAACTTGTAACATCCTTGAGAAATAGGAGCCGCGATATATATTTCAAAACAACCAAAAAGGATTCCTGATTCGGTTTTAAGTCCTTAAAAGAATTTTTTGTTGTTGTTCTGTTTGTGTTGATATTGTTGTTGTTTTTATTGTTGATGTTGAAGTTTCCTTTTTGCTATTCGCCTTGATATTTGTCCGACGGGTGTGGGGTGTGGAGTGAGTGTGTGTATATATTTTTTTTTTGGAGAACTTTTTGAAAGTTTATCCCTTTGCCCCCCCCGCCCGATAGCCGGCCTACTGCATAACCATAGCCGCACGTCAGTTAACTGTGTGTTTTTTAGTAGTAGCCCTCGATGGGGCCGTTTGACTGATGCCACAATCGATATCCTTAAAGTGGGTGCGAGACTGGTTCATCTTCGTTTAGTGTTTGTGTGTTGCCGGCACGGAAGAAGCTTTTCTTTTTAAAGTGTTACTTCTTCTGGAAATTATTGCAGACGACTTCCATTAAGGATCCTTGTCCCTTATTATATGCCGTTTGGTTGTGCGTTACCGACATAAAAGTTTATAAAAATTTTTTGTTAAAGCCAAAAAATGTGACTAGTGGACGCGGTGACGCAGCTCGTACTGTTGTAATACATTTTTTTAAAACGGGCCATAAAGGATATAACTCGTTGTCCTGTCCTTGGTTTTTTTGTTGAAGTATAGTTTAGTTTCGTATCTAATTTGATTTTATCTTAAATCAACAATAATAAAAATTTTTAAAAATGAAGAAATTACTTAAAACGTATTTAATTTTAACAACTGTGGTTGGATTTTTGGATATTTACGTGTGTGATTCGGCTGATGACTTGTCTACAATAGAACCAGGTAATTTTTTGTGTAATTAAGTGTAAATTTGTTTTTTTTTTGTTGGTGTTGTTATTATGTGAATTAAGAGTTTGAAACGTAATTATAAGTTCAAGCAAAGTCTTAATTGTTTAGTAATTTTATTGTATATAAGAAAATTACAAGAATTTCGTGCTTCTATTTTATTTCACATCGACTTGAAGGTATAGAGTCGGTGTGTAATAACCCTCTCTGGGGCAAGAGCAACAAAACAGGAAGTTCACGCGATGTATCTGATTCTGCAATTTCTGTATTAAATTTCAGGTGTATTCTAATTATAACTTTAATTACTTTCTTGCAACCCCGTGATCAAGCAACTATTATACTTTGAAGAACTTTCCTTCAATTAAGTGTTGAGGTTCAATTTGGTACTTCCTGGGGGATTTGTGAGTTGTTGCTCCTTCATCCATCCATCCATTCATCGTCTCATTCATTCTTCTTCTCTGGTATCATTAAAGTCTCGTGCAATGTGTTTGGTAGAGAAAGTCAATTTATAGAGTGTTTGTTGCCGGAAGTCTATAAGGAGTACTTAAGGTAGAACGATGATGTAGAAAATGAGCAACAACAAGACGAAGACGAAGACGCCGACCGAAGACGATGACGACGACGATGATGATGAACACAGAAATACTTTAGAAAAGTTGTTGCTCCTTTTAATATTAAATATTGATGGAACGAAACAATATCGTCTGCATCTATTCTTGTGGTGTGTTTTGAGTTGTTGTTGTTTCCTTTTTTTTGTTGTTCTTACTGTTGCTGTGGGCTTTTGCTGCTTTGTATTAATGTAAACTCCTTTAAACTATTTTGTATTTAATGAAAATTTCAATATAAATGGATTTCAATCATCATTATCATTCATTGTTAGCATTTCTAAAAATAAATTTTCATAAAAGTGAAAGTCATGGTATAGTTTTCATCATGAAAATTGTTTTATTGAATATTGAACTGAAGTAGAAGTTTGTTGTAATTTTAATACGATTAGCGTGCTGGTTGTAATTGTTGATAACAATCATTGTTTGTATATTTTTTGATGATATTGAAATAGAACAAGGCTATATAAAATATTCATAATTTGTTAATACCTGTATAATACATCATATATGCGATACGTAATAATTTGTTTCTTATTGAAACTATACGAATGCTCGTAATAAATTTGTCAAGTTACGACAATTATAACAAATTATCGAAATTAATTGTCTGCATTAAATCCATAAAAGTACGTAACTTTTTCCCTTGATTGCATAAAATTTCGTAATGTGTTTTGTTTAGTAATTTCGAAAATTGTCTTTTAGGTTTTATTAATTTCTTAGTATTCATTTACAAAGAGTTTAGGGAACATTAATAGTTATGACAATAGATATATGTGTACTTAAAAAAAATACAGATATAGGGCTCTGTAATATGGTGTAATAGTCTGCCATTACTTAAACCCTGAGTGTGGAGGAAAATGTTATACAGATTATATATTTGGGTATGGCATACCTTTGAAATTTGCATTTAAATATTACTGCTAAAAAAAGTATTTTTATTACAAAATAGTATGAAATGGTTTAGTTCAAACGAAACACATGCCACATTTTCTTCCACTTTAATGGCGATACAGCCATTGTAGGACTTGGGCCTCTTGAAATCTCTTCTTTCGGTCGTCACTACGTCTTGTTTGTTCTCTCCAGTTTTTTCGTATTTCGAAACTTTCCAGAAGTTTTCGTAGTTCGTCTGGCACGTCATCAATCCATATATTTTTCTTGGTCCTCCTACGCTTCTCTTTACTGTTGGTCTATCATTGAAAATCCTGGTTAGCATTCTTTTTTCTGAGGTTTCGTACATCGTGTCCGAAATACTGGAGGCGTAACTACATTACTTCGTCATACAGTTCTGCAAGCTGTTCAAGTTTGTTTGCCATTCGTTTTGGTTCCCTTACACGATCGAATATTCTTCTTAGGGTTTCAGTTGATATTCTGTATGATGGGTCATTGGTTAATGTCGAAGCGTAGAACTGGGCAGATTAATATTTTATATATTATAACTTTGCATTGTCTTGAGATTTCTTGACTCTTTAGAATCGGCACTAGTGCGAAATATGTTGTACAGGAGCCATATTTGGGCTTTTATGTTGGGTGAAGAAAGTTTTCGCTTTCTCAGCAGAATGTTGTAGATTGGTGTATAAGTAGAAATTTTGTCTTGAAACACAAAGCAACCAGCGAATCGTTCGGAGTATTTGCTTAACACTAAATTTCACTAAAAAGAAGCAAACCCGAATAGAAAATTTAAGACTTGTCGACTTGGAAAAAATTTCAGTCAAACCTAACTCGTTATCCGTGCCGCGGCACCCATATGTGCAGACTGTGCATTTGCACTGGGCGGCACTTGGGAAGGGCGGCATTTCCGCGCGAGCGAAGCGAGCGAAAAATGTTTACAATATATTTTAAAAACAACGACAGCCGCCGAAAGACAAGGCATTTTTGGCGATGAGAGCAAAAATTAAAATGAGCGGCGGTGATAAACAAAAAGAAGACAAACATCAAGCTTAGATTACCATTAATTAATTAGCACACGCAGCATGTACACAATAAACAAACGATGAACGAAAGGCGACACAAAAACAACCTAGTAGGGAATAGAAACCTTCTAGAGTCGTATCAAATAGAATTAAAAACACACCTTAATGATTCTACTCGCAATTTATTGGAATCTAAAAAAAATATTTTATATTCTCAATAATAAAAACCCGAATGCATTTCGATTTGATTTACAAATCATCATCAGCAATCACGACTGAAGTAACTAAAAGTTGCGTTGATCCATAGTAGGCATTGTCCGAATGTTGCCATTGTCCAAATTAACGGTGTTATTGGTTTTGTGGATATAGGCACTTTCATAGGCATCGAGTCTTCTCTCGTCACGCACACTTCTCATCAACTTAACATTGTCAATAGAAATATTCAAATGCATCTTCTCTATGGCGTGAGCTGCAAATGCCCATTTTGTTACTTGCCTCTGTGTTATACACTTCTCATGTTCGCTGAATCTTTTCCTAATTGAACGTCTCGTTTGACCAATGTAGACAGAATCACATTCGTTACAATCAATCCGGTAAATGCCCGATTTTTCAAGTGCGCCTTTTTATATTTTGTGCTACCAAGCAAATCACCTAGTTTATTGTCACCTTTGAAAACTAATGTCATATTTTGTTCGTTGAAAGCAGATTTCAACTTATTGGTAATTTTTGGAACATAAGAAATCGACACTTTCATTTTTACTGGTCTATCCAAACATGATATTAGAGTTGTCAAATTCTTCCTTTTGCACTCATGGAGTGTTTTTTAATGATTTGATCTATCATATCTGTTGGATATCCATTAACTTTGGCAACTGACTTGATGTAATCGTATTCATTTTTGTAATGCTCGATCGAGAGTGGAAGCGTACACAAGCGATGAGCCATTGAGTGAAAAGCTGTTTTTTTGTATTGAAATGGGCAATAAGAATCACTGGTTATAACCCGCATTGTACTTGTTGGCTTATGATAAATTGCGAATTCGAGTGAATGGTCTTGTTTTTTAATCACTTGGATATCTAAGAACGCCAATTTATTGTTAGATTCAGTTTCACAAGTGAATTTTATTGTTGGGAATTGTGATATTATATCGATTCTACGTAGTTCGGTGTTTAAAAAATGTCTTCTAGAGTCGATTCCTTACATTACCCTTCGAATGCGTAATGTATACTTTCGAGACATCTCTTCGATTAATTGCGAGGTCGTAGGGTCGAAGGCATAACGAAAACCTTTGGCATTACAATTCATTCCAATAAAAATATATAAGCACAGATAAGTTAAATGCAGATGCCTAGTCGAATAGGAGAAACGTGATCCATGTTGCCGAAAGCGATCCAAGCAAAATATTTAAATGTTGCAGCCATGTAGCTAGCTAGAGGAAGGCAACTTTTGGTCGAGCTCCAGCGACAGACAGCAGCGTAAAATTCTACGGTGTGCGAAGTAAAATGAAATGAATGTTGAGAGTGGCGTCTGCCTTGCAACATTGAAACGCAATCCCTCTCGATTCTGAAGTAAGAGAGGAACTATACCTACTAATAAATGACTTGGTTGACTTTGCCAAATAGAAAGAAAATTTATTTAATTAACAATTTCTTATATACTAATTCCTATAAAAAACAGCACCACAAGAAAACTTTACAATTAGAGATTTTAAAATTTTAAATTTAAATTAAATTTACTATTCAAGTTCAATTTTAAATTATACATTAAAAAGAAATTAGATACTTAAATTAACTTACTTTGCAACTTTCACAATTTCCTTTAGTAAGGCATCGAGGACCTTCCAAAATTTTTTCAGTAGGGAACGCAATTGCAACTGTCCTTGTAAGGCTCATAAGGGTTGGGATCATGGTTCCTCGTTGTTGGCAGAAGAGTTAAAGAGCGTGTTCCAACAGTATTGAGGAAGAATGTTGATTACTTTGATTCAATCTCCGATTCCAAGAAAAGATTCCTCCAAGCGTTGGAAATTGCTTATTATTTCAGGACAACACCGTTGTGGTAACGGGATACTCATTCCATATCCGTATCCCACCGCTGCCACCAACATTTTATTTCGCACCTTTTTTGTAGTTGCTAAAAGAGATAACCACGTACTTTCCGTATGGAGAAGGATGGTTACCATTCACGTTAAACGTTTAATTTCAATAATAGCTCCATACCTGTTCTATTAAATAGACGCTTTATTGTTTAAGGTTAAATTAGATTTTACACATCAAAAATTTCACAAAAATAGGATTTATATCTCAACAGTTACCGTTAATAACTAAATTAGCAAACTTTCTACTTTATTAATTTATTTTAACAATTGAGGGTATCTTACCGCTTCGTTATATTGCTGTCGTTTTTTAATAATTAATTCTCACTGCCCATATGACTTCCTCAGATCATATATTTAAAGGCGTTAGGTATGAGGTTCCATACCAGCGGATTTGTTCTTAAGAGGGGGTAATGATAAAATACGATCGGAGAGGTAGTTTAAAATATTATTTTAATAAAAAGGGAGAGGGGGAGCGTTGGAGCTTTCCGAAGCTCGTCATATGGGGGACCTCGGTAGACAAGGGAGTAAGGCGCCTGGCTACCATCTCAGAGGTCCCGGGTTCGAATCCCGGCAGCTCCACGGCCCTCTGCCTTTCCCACTTTCCCCACCTACATAACTTTCCTTCTTTGTTCTTCCCTCTTTACTTCCCTGATTCCTCCTGTCGTAGCCTTCCGATAATCCTCGACCGCTCCACCAACACATGTCATCGGTTGGTTGATGGGATTCAACTCGTTTCAGGAAGCATAACACTTCAGCGAGTTGTTTCTCGTTGCCCCGATGCCAGAGTCGCGATAGTAATGGTTGGGAGTAGACGGTTATGGCAGTTCCTTCCTTCACTTCGGTGGTTGTGGCAGTTCCTTGCTTCAATATCTTCCGACTAGAGCTTGCTGTTCGACATTACATTACACTCTATACCAAAAATAGATTGTCGATAGTACAAAGGGCTCTCCCTGAGCTCTAGTCTTTCACAAAAAAAAAAGAAAAAATACAAATACCGAAGAGTAAAGAGGGGAATTGTTCTCTCAAAAAGTTGGATACACGTGTTTTCTGGTTAAACCCCGACATGTCGCAAACCTGCATGTCGCAAGAAAATAGGAATGTGCCAGCGAACACTAAATTCACCGATTTCAGGCCGCTGGGGGTATTTGAGTGCAATGGCAATTGGCAATTCGGGTTGCAAAGGTTGTCAAAGAGTTCCATTGCTTAAGCAGGGCTTGTTTCTTGAAGCAATTACTATAGCCAGACCCAACATCCAGAGCAGAAATTCTTGGCAGAGGAAGAGATAAGTTACCAATGATTCTTAGCGGAGACTTCAACGTCAATTTTCCGAGAAGATTCTGGTCCAATTATTACTTTCTCCAAGAGCATGTAAATCTAACTATGAATAATAATTGGTATCACCAACACCACATGGCACCACCATTAATGCTGTATTTATACGCCGTTAGTACTATATAACCCGTTCATAGCTGATATGGCAATTTAGTCACCACTAGAAGAAGCTATGGAAGTCACATTTATTTCAATAGTAGCAAAGGAGGTAGGACCAATGGTGAATGGACCCACAAGCTCATACCAAATGTGGAGAGATGGGTGACGAGAGTACGTGGAGCGATGAGTTACGGACCTCACACAGTTCTTGAGTGGACATGGACGCTACAGGGCATACCTCCATTGATTCGGACACGGCGACGGCTGAAGCTCGGCTAAGAGTGTAGAACGTCATAGACTATATGGTAGGATCGGATAATCTATAAAAGAAAGTAGAAGAGACGCTAAATATTCTCATTCAGCAGCTAAGGCAGGAAGAAGCCTAAAGGAAGAGCGTAAGGCTTAAGAGAGTACCTAATAGCCTTATGACACTGGCTTTTTCGTAGGCTGAAAATGCTGCCTTGGCTAGGCTGAAAATGACGAAATCTGTTATACTGTGTGTACCGGCACAATGGAGCTCCTTGCTGGGGACAGCAAGGCTACTACCATCGTGCTTGGGTAAACATAAAGAAATTTTGAAAGACAACCATCCTCCCTAGTTCCGAAATATTTCTAGGGGATGCTAAGCCGGTCACACGGTATACGCTAGCTCGCCGGAAGGGGTCGTGGGGTGTGTGACCGGGGCACTACATATATGATTCACCACTTACCTATTAGTCAAAAGGGAGATTTCTTCATACCGTTCTTGTCCTAGGTTAGCCAAAGGTATTCATCGCTGGAAGTTCCCAACGACCTGGTGGACCTGTAAATGCTCAACGCGAATTCGAGAGAACCCTGGAGAAAACACAACCCAACCATCCTGGATAAATTACCCCCTTAGGCTGTCATGCCTAGTAATATTCGTGGAGTTAAAGAAATTGACAACAAGTATATTATATAATAATTACAACCCAATACAATATAATTGATTAACAACAAAATGAAGGTAAGTTTGAATTAACTGTTAGATAATTGTAAATCAAAAAAAAAAGTACCCTTACAATATAGGTAATGTGGATGCAACCAACTATTACCACAAAATAACAACTTCCATACAATAACGGAAAGGAAAAAAACAAATCGTCGTTCTGGTACCAGTCGAGGATTCCTGTTCTTCTTACAACAAACAAATGCATAAAATAATACTTAAATGATATAAAGCAATTTACGGCAATATTATTATTACCATTAGTGTGTAATATATAATATACGAAAAAATGTAAAGAAAGGTAAGTAGTTACAGTATAAATGAATAATTTAATAGTTTTTTTTTCTTTGTTTTGTTAAATAATTAATGTGTAAGTAAATAATTGGAGGGAATATTAATACAATAAAAATGTGAAATATAAATTATGTGGATACCCAAAACTATGGTATCATACCAAACCAACAAAAAAACGAAATTACTTAACTTTTCCCCAACGGATAAACTGTATAAAGCTTACAACAACTTCAGGGGTCCGTCAAGTTTACTGTTAGTTTTCGTTCTTCTAGTTCTGCTATTAAGTTCGCCCTCGTCTTCACATTAGATTCAGTTCGAATATTTCCTGCACCAGATTTTATAACCTCAAAGGAGCGTACCCAAATAGGTTCCGTTCACCGCATACGTTTTTTGCGAGCTGCTGGAGTAGACGTATTAGCTGGATAACACGAGCTATTATGGTGACCCTTTATTGGTAAAAAGGTTTGCCTTTAAAAGTAAGTAACACTACATATTAGCACAATAGCATCAAGTAGCACTACATATTAGCACAATATGTTAATATCAAGTTGTTCTTGATTTCCTCCAAATTATACAGCTAGCATGTAAAAGTCAATCTCGGTAGCCTCGGTTATAATAGATGCTAAGAAATGTTCCCTTTTATTTTGCGATTTTCTGTAAAATCACTGATTAGCCCTGCAAATTCCTGTTGAAAGCTTCCAATGCTGCAGGAAAATTTTCACAAAAAAATAGAAATTGAAGATACTACCCTATTTAATGGATTGCTTGTAATAGTAGCCTTATCGAACGGAAGCTCTTCTAATAACAATGGTAAGGCTTCGGATAATGCAGTGCTAACTTCCTTCCTATATGGTGGCTGCTGGAGGAGTTTCGCAATCTGAGTCCTAACTGGATGTTTCAAGGGTCCTGCCTAATTTGACCTCCCATCATGGACATTGGCGATATTTTCTTATTTCCCAGTTTTTCTTTACTAGGTGCTCCTGTGTTAACTGCGGATACTCGTAAAACTTGCCGACTTCAGCTTTCTAGTTTTTCAGCTTATTTCGTTTTTAATTGTAAATGGGAAAAACTACACATGTTCCCACAACCGCAACATTCGTTAACTCTCTCCCCAAAAAAAACCTTAATTTTTTTTTCCAGAACCAAAACTATTTTTCTTCGACTACTTGAATTTAAAAAAAGTTTTCCCCAAATTTTTTGTGAAGTAATTTTATTCATGAAGCCTGAAATTTCCGATAGATGGGGGGGACCATCAAAAGGGGGAAACTTTCGGTAAATAACCGACCGTTACATACCCTCGGGTCCACAAGGCCGACTTGCGAGGCAGTGAGGAGCCGAAAAAAACGGAAGGTTTTTCAGCCGTAAGACTTAGTGTTTGGCGCCAATGTGTGGCTCGTATCACACCCTGATATTCAGAGTCTCATGCCACAGCTGTAGAGCTAGCCGGGTATTTAGTATATAAGGCTTTGCCAAAAAAAATCGGTGAGAATTTAGTCGTGCTGTCAAAATTAAAATTTTGAGAGATGGACAGTCTGACGAGTCTCCTGGAGGGTATGTCTGGAGTTTTAGGGATCCGGCGGAAGGCAATACCACATTGTCCCCCTCCGAGTCTCTACCATCATCCAGGTCACCACGTCGAAAAAGTCTCCTTTCGATCCATCGGATCAGTCTCCAGCAATACCACATTGCCGTTGACATTCCCCGGTGGATCGCCAGGACAACCATTCGCCGAGAGTAATTCTCCAGACTGACCGAAAGCAAGGAGGTGTACCATCCGCTAGGGAAGCTACCTAAGCGGATTAAGGCACCCTATTAATAACCGGTGAAGCCGGCGAGATGCCTTCTTAGGGCTACTCCGAGGAGCGCTTGCTTCGAAGACAATCAGGGTCGTAGGTCTTTGGCTTGATAAACGCCTATGCTTTTACCAGCCAAATCCTCCAGCTCGTACAAGCTAGTTCCAATTTTTGTCCGTATCCGGGCTTTCACAAACCTCGGTGCCAATTTAGCACTGAAGCGACCAGCTCGGTTACTCGCCCAGAAGGTTCTTCGGTATACCTCATCCCCAGGTCGAAAACTGCTCACTCGACAACGTAAGTTGTATCGAGTAGTATGCCTGGTATGCGCAGCGGCTAAATTTAGCGCTACTCGTTCACGCAGTATCTGCAATTTGTCCGTCAAGGGCAAGAAAGCGATGTCACCTTCCTGGAAAACGTTCAGTTTCTTCAGGACTGGATAAGCTGATCCGTGTAGGATCATATGGCTACCAAAAAGGGCCTGATACGGTGACATGCCTATTGCCTCGTGGTGGGCGCTACGAAGAGCACATTCGATGGACGAGAGATGTCTATCCCACTCACGATGATCCTCCTTTAAATACGCTCTGATGGCGGCTAATACCGATCGATTCACCCGCTCGGAAGCGTTAGGGTGAGGCGAATATACGGCTGTGCGCACATGTCGCACGCCATAATCGGTTAACAATTTAGCAAACTCTTTGGAGGTGAATTGCCGACCGTTGTCGGAGAAGATGGTTTCAGGAACTCCAAAGGTGTGAAAAATAGTTTGCTCGAGGAACTTGACGGCCACCGCCGTAGTCTCAGTGGACACGGGGTGCAGGAAGGCAAACTTGGTGAAGGCATCCAATACGACGAACACTGCCGTGTGGCCTTTCTTCGACCGGGTGTAAGGACCTAAGAAGTCTACGTACAAAAATTGGAACGGTTTCGACGCATCCATGGGGTTGCCCATAGGTGGTCGAAGTACAGAACTGGGGGCTTTGGTGGTCTTGCAGACCTCACAGTGGGCGATGAATTCCCGCACCTGTTTGGACATACCCGGCCAAAAGTATTTAACTCTCAGACGGGTTAGAGTCTTCCCTACTCCACCATGCGATGCTTGGGGAGGCAAGTGAGCCGACTCGATGAGAGGCGTGGTCAGTTCCGTTGGGACCCACAACTTCCATGTTAGGTCGTCAGCAACGGAGTCTCCAGTACGTGGGGAGGTACGCTGGAATACGTACCCATCTTCAACTCGCAGGTCTGGTAACTGCGGTGAGGCTTGCCTGATTCGTTCAACCAGACGAAGATAATCAGGGGATTTGAAGGACGTGGCATTTAAGTCCACGTCGAAGCACAGGGACAGATCGTCAACGCAATCCATGCGTGACAAGGCATCGGGAACCACATTGTGTGTGCCTTTACGGTGTTCGATCGTAAAATCGAACCCCTGAAGCTTAAGACTCCACCGGGCTAAACGTCCGTTGAGCTCCTTCTGGCCCATGAGCCACTTCAGACTTGCATGGTCGGTAATGACTGTGAAAGCCTGTCCCTCCACATAAGCTCTAAACTTTTTTATACTCAGAACGGCTGCGTAGCACTCGAGCTCAGTAATGGTGTAGTTTCGCTGTGCTCCGTTCAATTTCTTGGACATATAAGCAATCGGATGTTCTCCTCCATCCATGTCCTTTTGAAAGAGCACACTACCTACACCAGTCCTGCTGGCATCGCACTGAATATAAAAAGGTTTAGAAAAATCTGGAGTGACTAGAAGAGGAGCTTCCGTCATCAGCTTTTTCAAAGTCTCGAACGCCTGCTGGGCCTCATCATTCCAACTAAAAGTTTTTGTCTTCAAACAATCCGTGATTGAAGAAGCCACGCTAGCATAATTGGGGATGAAACGCTGATACCATCCGGTCATACCCAAGAACCTCCTAGTCTGCTTATGAGACTTCGGAGTCGGGAATTCCGTAATGGCCGTCACCTTGGTAGGATCCGTTTTCAGTGTCCCATCACCAATTATGAAGCCGAGATACTTGACTTCAGTCACGCAAAATTTGCTCTTAGCCAGATTGAGTGTTAACCCCGCACGACGGAGACAGCTGGCGACTTCGTCCAACAGCTTTAAGTGGGAGTCAAAGTCAGGGGAAACTATGAGCAGGTCGTCCAGATAAACAAAGACGTTCTCACGTAAATGTCCAGGAATGCTTTTGTCCATCAAGCGACACATGCGCTGTGGGGCATTACACAAGCCGAAAGGCATAACTGTAAACTGGTACAGGGGACGACCGGGGACAGTGAAAGCTGTCCGCTCTCGCGACTTCACCTCTAAGGGAATTTGCCAGAAAGCATCCTTAAGGTCCAAACTCGTGATGAACTTGGTGTCTTGAAGACGACCAAGAAGACCATCGATGTGTGGAAGGGGATAGGCGTCTTTGACCGTGACACTGTTGACCTTGCGAGAGTCAAGACACAGGCGGACCTTACCTGGTTTGCGAACTAACACCACTGGAGAATTCCAGGGACTGTTCGATGGCTCAATCACCCCCAGAGCCAACATTCTGTCCAACTCGCCATACATCAAATGTTGAATAGCGGGTGAGACAGGATAATGCCTCTGCTTAATGGGAACTGAGTCACCAGTGTCGATCGTGTGTTCTTCCAGGTGGGTCTTTCCCAGTCCTAAGACATCGAAAGAGGGAAACCTGGCCTTGACCCGCTCCAACTGCTCGCTTTGCAAGGACGTTAAGTCGTGCATGTTAGCAGATGCAGTGGGAGCGTTTAACTCGCAGACTAAATGGGGAGCGATGCTGAATAGTTTCCAGAAATCGATCCCTAGATACAGTCTCTGGCTGAGACTGGGCACCACATAGATGGTCATATCAAGGGTCCGTCCTCCACAGGAGACCGGAACCCGGATGTAACCGCAAATTCTTTGTGAAGCCCCGTCAGCAGTTTGCAACGCAGTGTGCAAAGTGTAGACTGTCACTTCGGGATGTTTGGCTAGAAAGGATTCAGCATCTCTTCCCAGACAGCTGATACTAGCGCCACTGTCCAATAAACCATTCACCTCCTCATTAAGTAAGGTGACCTTAGTAAAAGGACGAGGATCTGACAAGTCAGAGATGAAAGCAGAAACAAGTTTCTGCGAAAGATGTCGCTTCTCCTTAGCTCGTACCCTAATTTGTGGAGGGGTATGCTGGGAATGCAGGGAGTCCACCAAAGGGGGCTCCGAAAAGATGCGGGCACGAGTGGATATATATCTCTTCCAACGGGATATAAATGAAAGTTTGACCTCCTCGGAGGGAAAAGACGGAAGAGCATCAGTTGACGTGAAGTCGCTGATGGTAGACGTAGTAAGGGGGTTTGAAATGGTCGGGGAAATGACGGGCGAGCTTAGCTCGGGCGCGGACTCCCGTACGGTCTCGCACCCCGGCTCCGGTTTCCCTGGCAGGTGGGACATACAGGTGTCACGACTCCTGGCTTGCCACACTTGTAGCAAAACAGGCCACGAGTCTCAGATGGGCAGTCCATAAAAGGATGACCCTGTTGCTGGCAATTCCAACAACGGAAAGGTCGTGGGTTCGTCGGGAACTGACGCGGCGCGGTCATCTCCTCTACTCCTTGCGAGGATACGTCCGGTGTGACAAGGTTAGGCTGGTACATCGTTGAATATTCAACTTCGTGAACTTGTCGTTCGGGCCTACGTTCTAAGCGTTTTTGCTTCTGCCAGCGTTCAACTCGGATACAAGTCTCA
The DNA here is from genome assembly GCA_963855945.1 of Thereva nobilitata. Taxonomy (NCBI): domain Eukaryota; kingdom Metazoa; phylum Arthropoda; class Insecta; order Diptera; family Therevidae; genus Thereva; species Thereva nobilitata. Next base: position 42,171,282 of record OY979694.1, on the reverse strand, counting down.
CGCAGTTGTGGCATGCTGGTAAAGCTGTGCCCTATCACGGCCGAACCTAAGGGTACATTCAGGTTGCGCACCACCATCCCTATCAACTGGGTTTCCGACATGGGAACAGCCATCCGGTTGTGCAGGGATAAAAGTTGAGCGGTAAAGTCATCAAAAGAGAGGTGCTGCTGTTTACACTCCATCATTTGTTGGATAATTTCTTCATCCGACTCCCGGCTTCGGAAATATCGGATGAACTGAGCTTTGACGGTTTCCCAATCTGGGTCCGGGAACTGTCGTCTAAATTGGGACCAGTACCAATCCGCAGCACGGCCAGACAACAATGCCGAGAGGTTACGGCAGACTTCCGATCGCCTGATCCCCTCATCGTGAGCCCTCAGCTCCAACCGGAACAAAAATTCCTCCGCCGACAGCATATTGTCATCGCCGGAGAATTTAATGTTCCAGGACGTAACCGCGGACTTGCGATGATAGGTGCCGGACGACAAGTCTATCCTACCTTCGTTACGCACTGGTTCGACTGGGGAGAAGTAATGATCCGTAGCTGTTGCCACCGGACACTCAGCAGCTCGTTGTTGGGCCCGGAGCGCCTCGAGTTCCTGTCGAAGTTGTTGTAATTGCTCCACGAGCTCCGGGGTAGTTGCCTCGGGAGGGGAAATTTCTTCCGAGATGGTTTGAGAACGGCCCGGAATATCGCTTCCATCAGAAGCGGGGGCGGTATTCTTTCCGCTTCGAAGTTCCATTTAGCCAACGTGTTACCCAGAAATCCAAAAATAACTATTAAGGGGGATGTCTTCGGGTTACTATCCGTTATAAAAACAATACCCGTGCCAGATATGTGCACGACACTAGCGCAAAAAAATTACAACAACAACTGATACCCTAAGCAGTATTTCGCCACAATATACACAATAAGTAAAGAGAGAAACAAGTTAATTGGTCCTTACTAGCCGAGATATAACTAATGCCCGTTAACAGTATACGCCCCAAGATCGGGACTAAACAGCAAAAGAAACACCTTAATAAAACTGATGATAAAGTCGGTACTACTACGGTAACTGTAGATATCCTAATCAAAAACTTCCGTGAGCCGACTAACAATAGTTGTGATAATCGCAATAATCAAAACCGTACAATAGCTGAAAAAAATCAAGGTGCCAAATAGTTTTGGTTGTGTTAAAATGTTTTTTAAATGTGTGTTAATTTTCCCGGATGGTTGGAAAAAAAATCTCTCTCCCCAGTATTCTCGGTGGCCGATGTCATCGGTGTCAGTCGGTGGTAGCTATGAGACACAGTCAACACCGAGTGTCATCGACGACGCCGGAAGCACCACACGTCTTCATCTACTTGAACGACATGAAGGGTCTACCTCAACATAAAAAGAAGGAAATCTTCTTCGAAAATAAAAAGAATTTGGATTTAGTCCGCTGTCCAACCACAACTGAGCTACACTACGGAAAATCAATCAGCAGTGGGGACAGACTGGAGAGAAAAAAAATTAAAAGCACAAGGAAGGAGCCGGATGTCCCTCAACAAAAGTCCACAGGGCGCAGGTGATTAGCCAGACGGTTAAGCCTGTGCGGCCTCATAGAGGTTCACCTGAAGTGACCCCATCCCTTACCATATTTCGACCACAGGTCTAAAGTGAAAGAAAAGAAAAAAGAATTTGAGAGGACTGACTGGATTAAAGGTGTCCACGGGGCGCAGTGGGCAGGCGATAGCACGCCTGTTACCTCAGACGGTTAAGCCCGAGTTACAACTCAAACGTCCATCAGCAAAAAGTAACAAGGATCCTGTCTACTGAACGAAGCACTGGCAGGCGGTATGACGCCTGATACTCAGGACGACGAGCAAAAAAACAGGACAAAAGAACTCCAGACTCAGCCTTCACCCATGGCCAAGCGGTCATACGCTTGTTAGCCAGCGGTGCCGGTAAGCCTAGTTCAAAGATGTCTAAAGCGAAGAAGATAACATGATGCGGGATAATCTAAAAGTGAAAGCAACTCAAAATTCACACTGAATTTAGACAACTGAGATGAATCTGTAACAACGAGGCATTGGTGGTGAACCATATACAAAGATAATTTTAATAAGTTACAGAAGTTGGGGCGCCATTTATGAAATAAATGGGCGCCGTAATTTAATATCGAAACTTGTTTGCCAAAAGCGTTGGCATGTAAGCATGCGTTGGGCGCCATTTATGAAATAAATGGGCGCCGTAATTTAATATCGAAACTTGTTTGCCCAAATCGTTGGGCGCCATTAATGTACCGGCACAATGGAGCTCCTTGCTGGGGACAGCAAGGCTACTACCATCGTGCTTGGGTAAACATAAAGAAATTTTGAAAGACAACCATCCTCCCTAGTTCCGAAATATTTCTAGGGGATGCTAAGCCGGTCACACGGTATACGCTAGCTCGCCGGAAGGGGTCGTGGGGTGTGTGACCGGGGCACTACATATATGATTCACCACTTACCTATTAGTCAAAAGGGAGATTTCTTCATACCGTTCTTGTCCTAGGTTAGCCAAAGGTATTCATCGCTGGAAGTTCCCAACGACCTGGTGGACCTGTAAATGCTCAACGCGAATTCGAGAGAACCCTGGAGAAAACACAACCCAACCATCCTGGATAAATTACCCCCTTAGGCTGTCATGCCTAGTAATATTCGTGGAGTTAAAGAAATTGACAACAAGTATATTATATAATAATTACAACCCAATACAATATAATTGATTAACAACAAAATGAAGGTAAGTTTGAATTAACTGTTAGATAATTGTAAATCAAAAAAAAAAGTACCCTTACAATATAGGTAATGTGGATGCAACCAACTATTACCACAAAATAACAACTTCCATACAATAACGGAAAGGAAAAAAACAAATCGTCGTTCTGGTACCAGTCGAGGATTCCTGTTCTTCTTACAACAAACAAATGCATAAAATAATACTTAAATGATATAAAGCAATTTACGGCAATATTATTATTACCATTAGTGTGTAATATATAATATACGAAAAAATGTAAAGAAAGGTAAGTAGTTACAGTATAAATGAATAATTTAATAGTTTTTTTTTCTTTGTTTTGTTAAATAATTAATGTGTAAGTAAATAATTGGAGGGAATATTAATACAATAAAAATGTGAAATATAAATTATGTGGATACCCAAAACTATGGTATCATACCAAACCAACAAAAAAACGAAATTACTTAACTTTTCCCCAACGGATAAACTGTATAAAGCTTACAACAACTTCAGGGGTCCGTCAAGTTTACTGTTAGTTTTCGTTCTTCTAGTTCTGCTATTAAGTTCGCCCTCGTCTTCACATTAGATTCAGTTCGAATATTTCCTGCACCAGATTTTATAACCTCAAAGGAGCGTACCCAAATAGGTTCCGTTCACCGCATACGTTTTTTGCGAGCTGCTGGAGTAGACGTATTAGCTGGATAACACGAGCTATTATGGTGACCCTTTATTGGTAAAAAGGTTTGCCTTTAAAAGTAAGTAACACTACATATTAGCACAATAGCATCAAGTAGCACTACATATTAGCACAATATGTTAATATCAAGTTGTTCTTGATTTCCTCCAAATTATACAGCTAGCATGTAAAAGTCAATCTCGGTAGCCTCGGTTATAATAGATGCTAAGAAATGTTCCCTTTTATTTTGCGATTTTCTGTAAAATCACTGATTAGCCCTGCAAATTCCTGTTGAAAGCTTCCAATGCTGCAGGAAAATTTTCACAAAAAAATAGAAATTGAAGATACTACCCTATTTAATGGATTGCTTGTAATAGTAGCCTTATCGAACGGAAGCTCTTCTAATAACAATGGTAAGGCTTCGGATAATGCAGTGCTAACTTCCTTCCTATATGGTGGCTGCTGGAGGAGTTTCGCAATCTGAGTCCTAACTGGATGTTTCAAGGGTCCTGCCTAATTTGACCTCCCATCATGGACATTGGCGATATTTTCTTATTTCCCAGTTTTTCTTTACTAGGTGCTCCTGTGTTAACTGCGGATACTCGTAAAACTTGCCGACTTCAGCTTTCTAGTTTTTCAGCTTATTTCGTTTTTAATTGTAAATGGGAAAAACTACACATGTTCCCACAACCGCAACATTCGTTAACTCTCTCCCCAAAAAAAACCTTAATTTTTTTTTCCAGAACCAAAACTATTTTTCTTCGACTACTTGAATTTAAAAAAAGTTTTCCCCAAATTTTTTGTGAAGTAATTTTATTCATGAAGCCTGAAATTTCCGATAGATGGGGGGGACCATCAAAAGGGGGAAACTTTCGGTAAATAACCGACCGTTACATGTGTGACAGAGATAGCATGTGAGAGTAAGAACGATTGTCTGATTATTATAACAGATAGTTGTGAGTGAATACAGAAGGAATCCCCCAATTCGCAACCCCCTCACGTTTTAATAAGAAAAATATGTCTTCTCCGCCTTGAAATTACTATTGCGACATTCAAAAATTACCGTAAACACCTCAAAATTTTTTTGGAGCGATTTAATCCGGAGCCCCAAATCTAAACATTTACCACTTCACTTCAAATATATCTATTGTCACTTCAATTATATTTATTTCCACTCCTTATATATTTATAATTACTTAAATTATATTTATAATCACTTCAATTTATTGTTATTCACTCACTGTTATAAAAAGTCGAGAGATGCAGCAAACTGTTATAAAAAGCATAGAAAAAAGAACATGAATCTCATTCTTTTCCTATGCTTTTTATAACAGTTTTCTAGACTTTTTATAACACTTAAAATCCAGCCAAGAAAAGTTTGAGTATACTCCTCTCACTCTTACACATGGGAAAATCTCCTTTGAATTTTTTCTTTCACGTTTCAGCCTAGCCAAGGCAGCATTTTCAGCCTACGATAAAGCCAGTGTCATAAGGCTATAAGGTAGATAAAAGCTGATCTAGCCCGCGGCGAATGTAACGACTTGAAAGAATGAATGTAACACGCAGAAAAGATGTAGGGTTTACATGCCACACTATCTAATACTACCAATTGCACGACCAGAAAGGAATCAATCTCAATCCAGTTTTTTTTTACAAATGAGTCAACACCAATAGCTTAGACTTTAGTCAACAGAGCAAGATGCCATCAAAAGCTTGGAGATATGTAGAGCAATCAGATCAGATCCACCAAACCTCGACTGTCAGGCGTAAGAAGGACGCCAATAAATCGGTTTGTCTAAAGCTGTACTGTTTTCCATGAAGAATTTGGTTGGATTCCAGTAATTTAATTACCCCGTTTATGACTAGGTTCAACCCTGGTACAAACCAGGTTCAACCCAGTAATAAACAGGGGTCGAGTTGAAACTGGGTCCACTCAACCCAACTCAAGTTGATATTTCGCCTCATAAACGCGTGTTGAGTTGAAATTGGCGCTGAAAGTAATTTTCGATCTGTTGCTACGTCATCTATACATGAGGCATCAGGCATCTTGCACTGTGCTCTCTACTACTTGGAATGGCCAGACTACAAGACATCGAAACTTTCAACCGAGGTTTCGATGTTCAGGCTTCCTCGTCAACTTTTATGTAGTTCTGTACACAGATGAATTTAAATAAATTAGGGTCGGGTGTAGGCGCTGAAGTTCCCTTTTGTTCGTTAAACCTTCAATAATACCAGAACCGGATTAACCCCAAGGCAATGAGGCATTGCCTCGGGGCCCCCACCAAATGGAGGCCCCCACAAAATTTTTTTTAGAAATATGAAATGACAAAAAAATCATATTTGCGACTCAAGTCAGAGAACAAAATTCCGAAAAAAATTATATTTCGAAATTTCTAATTGCAAATCAAATTCCCGGGCCTCGGGCGATCCCTACTACATCGACCATGGCCAGTTTCGCACGGGCCGACGACCAACCAACAAAAATCTGCTGAAAGCGTCATTTGTGGAGTAGAGGGTGAGATATGACGATGAAAAATCTGCCCATCCCCATATTAAAAACACAGTCCGTTGTCCAAAATGATGGCAATAGCTGCGTTCGTTTTCTGCTTATTTTTGCTCGTGAGTATTTGCAGCTACTCCTGCTCTAAAATATCAGCAAAAGCACAAACAGTTACGCAACTAACATCAGCCAGAGGAAAAGTCAATTTTTTTAGTCTATTGTGAATTATTTTGCTTTTGATTGTTTTGAACTTTTTTCATATAAAAACGTCTAAAAATAAAAATAATAAATTTATAAATAAAATAAATAAAAATATAAATAATAAATTTACCGCATTAATTTAAATTATGTTGTAAATTATTCTAACCTTTTATTTGCATACAAATAAAATAACATCAAAAATTTGAGGTTAGGTTTTACTCATAAGCACAAATTTCGTGTTCCTGTTCTGCTTTACTCACGAGTACTCAAAAGCAGAAATGAAACAATAGGATCCCCTCATAACGGCGTATATCTGGGTATATTGGAAGTGCTCGCTCAATATGATGAATTTGTGAAAAATCATATTGAAAAATATGCAAATCAGGGGAAAAGAAATGTTTCTTATCTCTCGACTATGTGAGCAGATCGCGGAAATACTTGATAGGAAGTTATCAGAGAAAATTTTAGATAACATATTATGCGATTTCGGTGGACTCGAAAATAGACATTACTCATGACGATTAACTGTGCTTGTGCATCCAGTATATTGAAAATGATCACCCGGTTGAGCGGTTCATTATTTTCATGGATAATCAAGGTCACAAAGCTGAAGATTTATACTGAACAATTCCGAATTTTTTGGCGGATAAAAATATACAAATCGCTGACTGCCGTGGACAATGATCGGCCAGCCGACAGTTCAAAGAGTTGCAAGCCCTGGCGAAACAAGCGAATCATTTAGTTTTGTGGATTCCATGTTTAGCGCACTCTCTGAACTTGGTGGGCGTCAACGCAATGGATGCTTGTTCAGAATCCACCAAGTTCTTCAATACCGTCCAGAATCTATACCTTTTTATCCTAACCATCGGTTAGGTATAATAATTTAATGAAAAGATTGGAACGAGATCTGGATAGCCGCAGATAGCAGAAAATAATGAAGCTCTCGGGTTATATAAAACATTGGCAAAGATAGAAACAGGAGTCTATGCAAAGGGTTGTGGGGGAAATTCTAGAGCCATCAATGGAACCAGTTTGAAATTACAAAGTCCTGAAACAGATCTGAATACGTCCATTGCACTGCCACAATCTTTGAGTGCTTTATTTTCTGCAAAAAGAGATCACTTTATCCTTTATCAGAGCAAGGCTAAAGTATTGACCGGTTGTGAAAGATATCGGGACGAAACAAGCCGAGTTCGGACGCGTAATCCTCGATTCGAATATGACGGGGAAGAAAAATTTATTTATTGCCCCAGAAAAATTTCGTGTAGAGGTTTTCTACATGTTATCGATAGGTTGCTCGCTCCTTTAGGAACGCGTATATTTGCTTATGAAGAAGCTAATGAACGTTTCGGGTTTATAAATAAATTAGCAACTCTTTCAGATGATGACATGATGATATAAAAAATGAACACAGGTACGATTACAGAAAAAATCATTGATAAATATAAATGTGTTCCGTTATAATAAAAGATCTTGATTGTTTGCACCCCAGGTTAAAAAGAAAAGTATAAAGGTTGAACGTCGATTTTTCGAAAATCACCGGCCATGAGCAGGCCCCCAACACAATTATGCCTACAGGCCGCCATTCATGTTCATCCGGCCCTGAATAATACTATCGCATATTTATTTCTGCCAGTGCCTTCCAGGCAAAATTGTTGGCAATCTTGATAGTCTAGCCCAGTACTAGAGGCTACTCCAAGGTCAGAAGCGAGGGTCATACTGTTATCGGATAGACAAACGACTATCGAGGCACTAAGCGCCGTCTACATAAGTTCAACCTTGGTCGAAATCTGTTCATCCTTGGTTAGGAGGAGGTACAGGACCGAAGATACTTTTCAGTGAGTCCCGGGTCAGAGAAACGTCGAGGGCAATGTGAAAGCAGATAAGCTGGCCAGACTAGGTCCAGTGCACCAATGTATAGGGCCGCTGTGGGTGGTGAAGGGAGATATCATCATGAATTTCCTTCAATGGCAGACTCCAAAGGGAGGAGTTAACATCATGCGCTAAGACTAGAAAGGCTTGGCGTGACTGAAACAACCAAAGGGAGGACTTAACATAACAGGACATTGTTTATAACAGGGCATTGTTCGATTGAGGAACATGTGGCTAGATTTAGAATCCCATATAACACCCATTGCGGTAGCTGTGTGAGATAACCTTTGTAGCTGTACGGCCCTGGCTACCTTTACCTTAATATGACAGCTTGGATCTATGGAATGATAATAATTTGATGACATCACAACATTACGTAATTCCTATACAGAATCCAATCCCGTGCTTGATTTAAACAAAATTAAACACAATTTCCACAGATCCACACCTATTACCAAACTTTACTCGTCTTAACATTATCCAATAATTGCCTAAATTCTGTATTCCATTTCAATTTCAATGCGATTAATTCAGTTCATTCAGACTATGTCACGTGAATAATCAGATCTTAATTACCCTTCCACGTTGATGAATTGTGCTAAATAGCAACGAATCAACTTCGCTCCAACAAAATGATCCTAAATACTATCGCTGTGTGTGTTTGTGTGTGAAAATGAATGCGGTAGTATACGTACTTTTGAACTGAATTAGAAGTAGGTAAATTCAAGGTTGCAAAGACTCATTCCTTCTACCTACCTGTGAATTTTACCAGAATATTCAAGGTAACGTCTCAAGGACTCTCACTATATATTGTATACAAGTGTCAGAGTAAGAAATGTAATTTTCAAATTGATACAGAAATTTTATTTTGCTAATAGAAACCTTCTTGTGATGTTTTTACCTGATTACATTTAGTAAAATTTTGTTCGACATATTAACATTAAAGTTGAGCACATGTGAATGCTTGTGGACGGGGAGTTTGAATATGGCAAGTTTCAGGGCTTGTAGGAGTTTTTGCTTTACCCCACTCTATCCTGGATTCAAAGTCCTTGATGAATGAGTTAAAAGGTTAAAACAATTTTAATTTTAAAGCAACATCGATCCTGCACTACTTTGAAAACTACTTTCAATGACGGTTGCTGTCGTCAGGAAAAGAATGGATCGATATAGATAATTGATTTATGCAATGTGCTACTAAGTAATTTGGGTAAACTGAAAATAGAGTGGAAGATAGCACGTACACGTACTTCATCTAAGTAGGTACTCTTAAAATTATTTCGAATGGATCTACAGGTATAAATTGATAAAATTTTTTATTACAATTAATTTCTAAACCATCACTGAATATTTCTTAACAGGGCTTTTCCTTTTATACTATACTAGCTGACCCCACAGACACTCTTGTCCTGTCCGAGTTTCAATAAATTTGTTTGTGGTCGTTTTGGGATATTGTGAATAGCTAAATGAGAAAAAACGAATTTCTTAGTTATCATTAGAAAACACTTTCGATGTACATTTTTTCTTCCACGTGTGTTAATTTATTGTTTTTTCTTCAAATATAAGTTGGAATAACATCATTGGTATTTGATTTTACTGATTGAACCATTACTGATGATTTAGAGATATCAGTACCAAACTACACACAACAAACCAAATTAGTGTTTATCCATAAAGCCAAGTGTCCTCTATAGAGATTTTTTCGGTAGAGTGTAGAGCGTAGAGCTCTACCACTCTACCGTAGAGCGGCTCTAGAGAAATTTTGAGTAGAGCTCTACCACGCGCTCTTCGGACTGTGTACCCTGCAGATGCGTTTTTCTCTATTGTAAAGTCGTATGGTAGAGCCCGCAACTACGGCCATCAGCTTTTGCATGCCTTTTCATTTCTCAGTTATTCAGAGGTGCGTGCGTACACATATTGTGTAAAATATTTAATGGAAATTATTAAAAAAAAAATATAAAAACAATTATTTCTCGCCAAAAACAAGATGCTGCCGTTTTATTTTTGCTCTAAATAAATTCTAACTAATATCGAAATAGTACTGCATGACTGACCACCATTCGAAAGGAACTTCAAAGCGTTGAAAAATTTTTAATTTCAACTTCCTCAATTCGCCATTGTATTGCAGCATTCCATAAATCGCTAAATTTTTCGTACAATTCAATTAATTGTAACGTTTCTTCTCTTGTCCATTAAACCGCTATCGGATTTCCGACCCCATTTTCCGCTAATTTTTCGGGTTTATTTATTACTAGCAAAACCCGCGTGCGTGGCAACGCCTTTTAATAAAAAAAACTTATGTGTGCACAGTCCGAGATAGCAAAAACGTATAATGAAAAAAATAACAAATCTTCAAAACATAATTTTAGGCACATAACTCGACTGTAGAATAATCGCTCGCAGTCAGTATCTCCGAACTCCTACAACATCCAAGAGTTCAAACGCAGAGTTCATCGTCATCTTCTTCAAAAGTCCTCGAACCCCCATAACCCTTAACCTGTTCCCCCCTTACTAAGCTCACTGCTAGACATTGCACCATTACTTGACAAACGACATATCGGACTGGTAGTACAAAGGATGATTCCTGAGCTTAGCACTGCCACATAAAAAAAATAAACAATTAAGAGTTACTCATAAAAAATGTGTTAAGCCTCGGCCACGATACGAGCGGCGAGCGGCGTGCGGCTAGTGGTGAGCGGTAGAGCGGCGATTCTGAGTTTTATTTTGTATTGTTTTATATGGAAAACACTTGAATCCGGTCACGATACGCGCGGTGAGCGTTGAGAGGTAGAGCGGCAATACTAAAGTGCCGCTCTACTGCCGCTCGCCGCTAATTCGAGACATTAAATTTTTCTGGTGCCGCTCGCCGCTCACTTTTCGTCGCTTGCCTCTCGTATCGTGGCCGAGGCTTTACAATTTTTTTAAAATTCGATGTTGAGCGCCACCTATTGAAAAATTTTGTGCTACATTGCCAACAATCACATTTAAAACACGTCTCTCACCCTGTGCAGAGCTTGCCCCATGGCGTCCTTAACATTTTGTTCCCCCTTGTTCATTGTGTTCGATATACATATTCTGTGTTTAAGGGGTCTTTCTGGTTACAAATTTACAAAAAATTGAAAATTTTTTTTTTACGCATTTTGCTAATAAATATATTCAAAAACATGATACAAAAGGTTTTAGAGCGATATCGTAATTCTAAAATTATGTTTGAACGTTTACGGTGAGACGCTGTGAGAAAGAATTTTCGACGCTCGGCTGTGTTTCGATAATCTCGACTCCCCCCCTTTTTAACATCTGCTTCGATCTGATTCACTCTATACTATGAAGTATTATATTATACCCTGCAAACGTTTCGATTTATGCTGCAAGAGAAGTATGAGCAGGAGGAAGGACTTATTTACGGCCCGGGCATGGCAGATTAAAAAGGTATATAGTTTTTCTTTAAAATTTTTTTTAACAAAACTTCAAACGCGATTATCTAGAAACTATGTTTTTTAAGGTGGCGGGCACGATTTAAGAAAAACTACTTGACCAATTGTTCTGATTTTTGAATATGTTATTGTACACATTTATGGCTATCGCATGAACCAGAATCGTTTTAATTGGTAATAAATTGTCCGATTTTCAGCCGATTTTCCACCCTAAAAAATTGGTTTTTTCGAAAAATGGCCGCCATTTTTTTATTTTTTGACAAAAACAAATTATTCTGGTTCATGCCATAGCCACTTCAACAAGGAATAATTTGCCTTTTTTTTGTTTTTTTCAGATCATCCATTCGCCCAAAATCATGCCCGCCGTCATTTTTTGATGTTTTTTTAAAAAAATCCGTATGTCAACAAAAAAAATTTTTAAAATCAAAAAAAATCTTTTTTGTAATACTGTTTTGTCAATAAACATACCTACAAATTTTCAAAGCGATATCTCTCTTCTTTCTATGAAAAAAAAAATGTTTAAAAAAATTTTTTTTTTGAAAATGTAACCAGAAAGACCCCTTAAACTATCACAGTTTAGGGACTCTCTTCCTATATTTATTAACACCGGAAATTTTCGCTAGCGGCCCATGCTTTTTTACATTTCGAAAGGTAGGTTGTTTCCATGTTCTGACTGGAGCAATAAAAACTTTACATTCAAAATTATTTTTTACTTTTTAGTTCATTTTAAAATCAAAGTGTATTTTTTAGTTTTTTTAAACTATATATTTTTTTTCTATTTTTTAGTCTATTATATGTGTTCCGCCATTTTGTAGAGACCGCCATATTGGATTTAAAATGACGTCACACAGTTTACTGTACTATACTCGTCGTACGCTTTGATTTGATACCTATACCGAGGGCGTTGTAAAGGAAAAGGTAAAGCGCCATTTTGTGTTGACCGCCATTTTGAATTTGGAATTACGCCACACAGTATATAGTATTCTAATTGTCACACCCTTTCATTTGATACCCATACCGAGGGTGTTGTAAAGAAAAAGGTAGTCCGCCATTTTGTGTTGGCCGCCATTTTGAATTTTGAATGACGCTACAGAGCTAATAGTATTCTGCTTGTCATTTCCTTTCATTTGATACCCGTATCGGGTGGGTTGTAAAGAAAAAGGTGGTCAGGTGTAGAGTTCTACCAAACACCAAAAAATTGCGTATACACTATAGAGTTTTTTAGTAGAGAAAACTTTCGTGTAGAGTGGGTGTAGAGCGCATGGGTAGAGCTCTAGAGGGTGTATGCACTTCTCTACGCGTCTCTACGCGAGATTTTTCTCTAGCTCTACGCAAAAAACTCTATAGTGGACACTAGGCTTAAGAGGAATTCACACGGAAAATTATTTACATTATTTTTTCATGTTTTATTTTTTAAGTCTAATAAATGTAATGAAAATTCTTTATTGATAACCGATAATATTTAAATGTTACAAATGAAGTAGTCGAACCTGGATAAGCGAGAGGTCAAGGGACCGCAATCTCTTTTTCGCTTATGGAGGTTTTTCACTAATCCAAGTTTTTCGCTTATACAGGTACAGGAGTGGGTTTTCTCATTTATACAGGTTTTAAAAGGTTTGATACTTATCAACTGTAGTAAGTTCGACAAATATGTAGGTCGGTACATAGGCCAATTTGGCCCTTCCAATAGAATACGCTCCAAAAACAATGTGTACTTTTACGAAAAGAACACAAATCCAGAGGTGGCGACACAGAAGTCTTTTCAACTCATTTGTTACGAGTTTTAAATGCAAAAATCCAATGGAAAACTCGAAACAGGTGACTTGAAACGACTTCTGTGCTGCCACCACAGCCATTGTACTTCCTCGATTTTAAGAATGAGTCATAAATAGCAGATAATAGCACGTACATAAATACGTTCAACTGTCACTTATAGAGATACAAACAAGTAAATCTCAGTTATAGAGGTCCACGAGAGAAAAATGACTTTCTCTTATAGAGGTTTCTGTTTCTCACTTATAGAGGTTTTAGAGGGTTAAAATGACGGGACCTGGCAATTACTCTCACTTGTAGAGTTTTCTCGCTTACCCAGTTCTCACTCACCCAGGTTTGACTGTAAATAAATACTGATTCTTAAGTCTAAGCAATATTGTTATTTTAAATTATACTAATCTAGTGCTAATTGGTGAACAATATTTTTGGTCAATCCTTCTTTTGCCAATATGAACGGTTTGGATGGTTTACCCACTCGTGAGCATGCAACGTACAATTGGCCATGGGAGAAACATTGATTTTCTAAGTCCAGGCCATAAATGGACATTGTCTGCCCTTGCGATTTATTTGTTATCATTGCAAATGCCACACGAATAGGGAATTGAAACCGTTTGAATGGGATTGTACTCTCCGACGGTATCATTGGGATATGTGGCAACAGAACTATTTCTCCCTTAAACTTTCCGTTGTGACAATGTTGGCATTCTATGTCCATTGCACCAATGGCAATTTTATAATGTGCTGAATAATCTATGTCTGGCGCATATTGGAACGCAAGACGAACAAACGATGCACGTGTTAATGCGCGGCTTGTTTAATGGCTTTGTCGTTCTTGTGCTGTTAATGAGTCTATATTGTGTTGACGGGCCGCTCTTACTTTTAAAACATATTGCCGCAAAATTTCGTTGCGATGTGCATTCGATTATTCTTTGATCATCATTTATTTGCTCAGTTTGTGCGTGCGTTCTATTGCCTCTTTTATTCCTTTGGCGTCGTGCTTCTTTGCTTCGAGCAATTTTTAGATTGGACCTAGCATTGGACAGCACAATTTAAATAAAAAGAAAATAAAAAAAAAGATAAACAAATGATAAGTAAAATAAACCTAAACTCACACTTTGTTGATTTTCTTGTATTCTTTCATTTTACAGAGTAATTTTACTCTTTGGTATCTGTCCAACCTTTGAATCAGCCTGAAAATGAATAAGCGTAATAATTTAAAACTCACGATTTCTATATTTTGTTATATATTTTTGCTCTTTATAAAATGGTATCTGTCAAACCGTCATATCGGTCTCTAAATGAAACAATTTATTTTACACCTCAAAAATAGGAGTCTTAAGCCAAATAAAGAAAAACTCACCCTTTCCATATTTTCCTAAATTATTTCGCACGTGATATAATGGCACCAATAAAAATTAAAAAAATTTCTGAAAATTTAACGTTTTTTTTATACATTACAATTATAATTAAATATTTTTTCGCCCAGCCAACTTTGACACAAAACAGAGCAAAATGAAAAAAACTGTTAAAAATCACGCTTTTTTAATTTGTTAATAATTTTTGTTTAACGCAACTTAAATATTTGTTATTTGGTAGAAGTTGTATTGCTTCTTGCTAGCTGAAAAAAACGGTTTTATTTTTGTTTTGTTGCGAAATATTGAACACTTTCCTTGAAATTTCACTTTTGTAAAAAAAGCGTTCTTCTAAAAACTCTCCTCTTGGTCTGCGCATTCTTCTAGAGTACCGTTCTAGAGCTTAAAATTTACCTCAAAAGTTGTATTATCACGTACAAGTAACAAAAAGTCTATTTAAAAGTTCGCCAAGGCTCAAAATGTCACCCAAAAATAGCGCTTTTCCGCTGTGTTTTTTTCAATTTTTTATTTACAGAAAAAAGACTAAGGGCAGTCGATAGCCGGTATTGTTTTGCGAGTTCAAAAAAAGAGATCTGGAGCTGAGATTTTGTTTTTCTAAATATTCCTGAGGTCTTGTTTGCAGACGTTCGAAGTTTATACATGTGAAATTTTCTGACCCAGAAAAATAACAAACTTACACTGATAAAAAATTGTCTTGTTTCCAGCAATTCGATAGTCTTCGTTTCGCTGTCTTGTGTAGAAAAATTGTACAGTCTTAACATGAGAATGCTGTCTCAGAGTAAGACACTGGAAATTCTTGAGAAAACCAAAAGTATTTCTTCGCACAATACTTATATTTTTCGACCAAGATATTTCTTTCTCGAACTAAGATTGTTTAATTTTTTTCTCACGAAACTAAATTCTTAATTCATCGGACTTTTTTCGTTTACCGGACTTTCACGCTCTAAAAATGTATCACAACTATTAAGACCGATTTTAGAACTAGAATTTTTTTCAATTATAATATCATCGGTTTCGTAATTTTTTTTAACTTCAAGACAACTTTTGTCTTCATCCAAGACAATAAAACCAAGACTATGAGTATTGCTTATCCAATTTTCACAATTTTGTTTTCCTTAAGGTGCGTTTCCACTGCGGTCTGCAGACAGTGCGCGCACATAAAAATCCACACAAATTGAGCAAAAAACGAAAAATCTCAAACAGTGCGGAGACGAGGGCTTGTTCGTGGTGGCCGCCATATTGGATTTAAAATGACTTCACATAGCTTACTGTATTCTCCTCGTCAGACTCTTTCATTTGATGCCCATGGCGGGTGTAGGTAAAGAAAAAGGTAATCCGCCATTTGTGGCCGCCATATTGGATGTACCATATAATTGAATATACTATATTGCATTGTCTTCAGAACCAAAGGTTTGTGCCAAATTTGAGCATCACTGGATTACGGGAAGTGGCCGAAAAATCAATCGCAAGATTCCACCCCCAGAAATATCCGCCATTTAATGGTGGACGCCATATTGGATGTACCATAAAATTGAATATACTATATTGTATTGTTTCCAAAACCAAAATTGTGTGCCAAATTTGAGCATCACCGGACATCGGGAAGTACTTGAAAAACCGATCGTAAGATTTGTCCCAAACAAAGAAAAAAGCTTGTAAAAAAAACTTTAATCGAGGGTGCCACAGGGTTGCGGGTGGTTTAAGCCTGGCACCCTAGTGTAATCTTAATGTACCCATTCCAACCTTCATTTGATGTAAATTTTATTAGGATATTTTATGACGTCACCAACACCAAAAATCGTAACCGGAAGTGACGTCAAAATTCCATGACGCGGGCGAAATTAGGTTATATAAAAGGTGGGTCCCTTCAGGTCTGTGGCAGTACTACTCCCTCACAAAAAATTGTTAGGATATTTTATACCTTCATTATTATACTGCGGGCTCTTGGACTATACCTTTGCCGTTTGGTATATAAGCTTTCAAGTAATTTCAACCAATATTTATAATATGACATTTTTGCGGGAAGTGGACCCATTTCGCGTTAGGGGGTTTGGGGGTAAAAAAGGGGTTAAATTTGAAAAAAATTTCTGCCGTTGCGTATGTAGGTTCTATTAGGGCTAAGTAACTGTTAAATATTAGTGGCATAAATTTTTTACCATTTGCTGGGGTGTGGGGGGTGAAATGGCAACTTCAGCTACGCGTGGCTTGGGGAGGTTGTGATTGGTGAAAAATTGCTATTTTTATTTTTATACTACTTTATTCGGCATCCCACCATAAATTATTTTTTATTTGTCCATTCCATCGTAAGAAAAATCTATCTCTTCAAAATAATACCCTTTTTTGTCCTAAGATATTTTGTGTTTCCCATATTCACTGGAAAACAAAAGATAGGCCTCAACAAGCAACTTCAAGACTTTTCGAAGTCTTTTTTCAAGTATCCACTGAATTTACTTATCCGCGCACAGTCCCCGCAGAAGTTTTCCGCACCGACACAGAACATTTTTTAATGGATACGTTTTGTATCCACTGAAATATCGGTGTGCGTGTGTAGTCTCCGCACTTCTTATCTCCGCACATTTCTTATCTCTGCGCAGTGATTTTGGTGGAGACACTTCGGCGGATAATGTATGGAGATAGTGCGGAGACAAAACCCTTGGTGGATACACACTTTTATATCCAAAACATGAGTTGCTTGGTGTAAGAAAAAGTGCTTTAAGCCAAGAATTTTTTTTTATCATTGTAGAATTATGGATCTTGACAAGAACTAATTATTAAACAGATAAAGAAAAGAAAATGGATGTGGATAGGGCATACCCTACCAAAAGAAAATAATAAGAACAGTAAAGGAAGAAATAAAAAATTTGGACAAAACCTGGATTGAAACCAAGAGGATAGCTCAAAACAGAGCCCAATGGAGGGCTTTGTGAAAGCCCTATGCTCCCAAGAGCGGTAAAGCAGGATAATAATAATAATTGATAAAATTAAAGTGAACTTAACTTTCTTCGTTTTTTCTACTTTTTCCTCTCTTCTCTTCGTCAACATCAAGTATATCTTCGTTTTCTTCTTCGTCGTTTGTTTTACTCGGTTCTAAGACAGATTGTAAAAAATAGCTCCAATCTCTACCTAAAGTCATGGGTTCTTCCGTTTCTAAATTACTGCGCACTGCGTCGCGCCGCAATTAAGAGATACATTACTGCATTTCAAACTGTTTTTTACAGCTGCAATGTTTCGTTTTGCAACAGTTATACATCACATTGCAAAAAACACTCTTACTATTAAGGAATAGAAATTACAATACCCTTCGTATATTTTGTGGCATAGCGGCTATCGATTGCCATTAGTCTCGTTTCTGTAAATAAAAAATCTTGATTTTCAGAAAAAACATCTTTCGGCTAAGGGGAAGTGTAATATGGTGTGGATTTTTATTCAGTAGATTTCGAGATATCAAAATTTTTTCCTGTATGAAAACGTCCGAAAATTTCCATCGCAGGAAGCTCGGCCGGCAGAAAGCTTTCTCACACCAAATTTCACTTCCCCTTCACCGAAAGGTGTTTTTTCTGAAAAGTGCCAGTTTCAAACGCGTTTATGAGGTAGTAAATCGAACCTCACCAACTTTTCATGAAAATAGGTTGGTAGAGCAACTCTTCGAGCATAAATAAGTGGTTTCAAAATAACTCTAGCACCACTGTGGGCCTTGTTCAAACTTTTTCCTGAAACGGCTGTTTTTACATTTTTGAGATTTACGCGAAAAGTTATAATTATTTTTGCATGAAATGGTATTTGTAGGTAGGCACTAACAGAAGCCACAATTTAAGCCCTGAAACAAGGTTCTACGATAATTACAGTCCCTGTAATTAAATGTCACAAAATGGCCATATTTCGCGGATTTTTTTTTTTGAAAAAGCTGTTGACCGATTTCAATTGTCCAAAACTCATATTTTTCGTATTTTTAAGCGCTATTACGTACTATTTTTTGTTTTCCAAAAACAAAAAAATTTCGCACCTAAAACGTTGAAAAACGTGTTTTCACCACAATTATTAACTTTTTTCCAACTGTTCTCCTAGACCGATTTTATCCAAAACACATTCATTGAATTCCTACGATTTTTCTCTTAATTATAGCGTGCAAAAATCGCATGGTAGATTTATTTCAATTTTTGAATACTTTTCCGCTATCTCACCTGGACTATTTCATAAACATTAAACAATAAGCCAAATGCCAAACATAAACTCAATCATGATACAATAATATTATTGCAACAGGAACTCAATTAATAAATGATAAAATGCTGCGTGCTGTGCGATTCGCAGTAGCATTCGTATTGTGTGCATCATCATTCTCGTTCTCTCAATTACAAACAGAATTTTTCGTGTGGCCCGTATGTTGATTTGCGTGGTCTATTCAATGAAGTAAAAACCGACTTCAGAAAAATAAACAATCCCGTGATGCACAAAAAAGGATGAAATAATTGTTGGTAGTTCTTTACAATACTAATCCAATCAGAATGGATCTAGAAAGAAGCATCACTTTTAAAGACGGTGCCAGGTTGACTTTTATTGCACTAACTGTTGCTTCGAAAATTGTTTTCATTTCTTTGTTAGCCTTATGCACTTAGGCCCTTCGCAGACTTGTCCATAATTTCAAACCGGTTTTAATATGAGTTCAATAGTACACTCGGAACTCACTTTTCTCCATCATTTTCGTGTAACGATTGTAATGCCTATGGAGTAGTGTGGGGTGCAAGCACAGCGAAGCAGCTTTGCCGAGAACGAAAACATGCTTGGGTTAGTGTAATGGACGGTGAAATCAGAAAATGTTTGGGTGAACAAATGATGGAAAGTTATGGAAGAAAAACTGTCTTCCCTGCGACCCCTTGCCTATAAAACCGGTTTTTGTTTTGATGTTATGGACAAGTGTGCGGAAGGCCTTCACCCCGAAAACAGAAGTTAGGACCGTCTTTAAAAGTGATTTTTCTTTCTAGATCCATTCTGATTGGATTAGTATTGTAAAGAACTACCAACAATTATTTCATCCTTTTTTGTGCATCACGGGATTGTTTTTTTTCTGAAGTCGGTTTTTAAAAATTTATTTTATTTCGTACTTTTTAGTCCGTTCATTTTTTTCGGGGGCAATTTAAAAAAAATTATTTATTACGATAAGAATGAAACGCCGCCGTCGATAAGAATCGAGGCAGTAGCTAAATAGTATTTGCAGTAATGTATTTGCGTATTTTCGGAGTAATTTAAAAAAAAATTATTTAATATGAAACAAAGTTCCCCGAAGGAAATTAAAAAACAATATTTATTGGGAGAATATAAAACCGATTGAAAAAAAAATGCAACAGCCCGAAGAATCGAACTCGAAACCCCCGGACGAGAGGTAGGTATAGATGTTTTCAAATGCCGTGACATTTGACGCATGTTGGGGTAAAAAGCTCTTAAAAATGTTTAAAAGCTGGAGATAATTTATCTTCCTCTCTATTGAGAAATTAAGCTCCAAAATAGGAAGCCAAAGGCGCACGCAAAAGAAATGTCAGCAATTCCCATATACTTTCTGACAACTTGTTGCAAATATTACGACGACTCTGTCTTTTTATTAGAGCTTCTGTATATACCACAGTGGCTTAAAAAATCTCAAACGAAAAACGAAATTTATATTTTCCTATTTGAAAAATTGATAGAAATTTGAAGATCGAAGATAAATATTTCTTTACCGTAAGTAAAATAAAAATGCGAAGAAACTATTTTAAACATAATTTATTCAAAAGGAAACACTTTTCTAATTAAAATTGATTTTTTATTTTTCTTATAATTTTGTGAACCATTGTATATTGTAAAAAGTGAGCTAGAATTGACTCCTCCTCCTCCTTATCAAATCACTTGGTGTCATTTAATCAATCGCGACTGCGTATTGCTAATTTTACAAATTATGAATGAAAAGCGTCCTTTTTTATATATTTTTTAATTTTCAGGTTTTTGTATGTTACATATTTGCTACAGAAATAATTTGTAGCAATTTCTATTAAAAAATACGCAATTTGGGTTTTTAATACTTTGATACTAGGATTGTTGACGTTTTCTGCCAGTCGCATGCGCGCTCCTGCCAGGGGAGGTTACGTTGCTTGCGGCTGCGGAGAGTTCACAATTTATGAATGAAAATGCTCATGAATTTAAAAAAGGATTTTTCAGCATTTTTTTTTAATTATTATAAATTTAGGGATGAGAAATATTTCTCATAATTATAATAAAATTATGCTTATTATGATGGATAGATTTACTTGGTTGAGCAGGGTTTTTACATGTATTTAAAAGCTCTGCTCAATACATATAAAGATAACTTAACTTTATTCATTCGGCATGCGCGCATCCATTCCCAAATAATTTTGTTGAGTTTTTTCTGCGTTTGTTGCCTTTTTAAATGAAAAGAGGGGAAATGATAGAACAAAATTTATAAAATTTGGCAACGAGGTGCGCAGAACTGTTCGAATTTTTTGTGTCACGGAGTTTGAAAACATCTATACTTAACTCGCTGCGCTACGAGAGAGTGTTGCTATCCGCTGGCTAAATTATGTAAATAAGTCTTTTCAGAAATTCAGTTAAATAGTTTCCAATTCAAAGATAATACTCTTACAGTCTGCTTGAGTTGAGTATGCATGAAATTTTTCACCGAAGAATTTGTAATAATTCTTTACAACATTAATTCAATCAGAATGAATTTAGAAGAAGAGAAAAAAAGAAAACAGGACCAAAAAAAAATACCTAAGCGTCGAATTGATAATCTCCTCTTTTTTTGAAGTCGGTTAAAAATGCAATAATAATGAATTCAAATTATTTTTATTGCCAAAACAAATTGCACACTTTGCGCATATGTCAACCGCGGCACTGTCAGTGAAACATTCAAATTGTCAATATCTCGAGAGCAGCTTCACTTATCTGGATCAAAACCATCCTATCTTTCAATCTGGTACCAACCCTACACATTCCCTGTTTTTCATTTAAATCTGTTGGGCGGTTTCGGAGTTTAGCGCGTACAGCCTCTTGATCGTCAACTTATGTCCAGTTCCATCAAAAAGGACGGTTTGGGACTAGTGAACTCATCTAGTAATACCTTGGGCATAACATTTACCGAGGACCTGTGATCATATTTCACATTTGCAAGCAAGCCTATCAGTACTTGGGTTTTTTAAAGAGCTGCATGCATATATCTACTGTAAGCAGGGCCCGGCTGCATTCTATCGGTGTTCATTCGTTCCAGCCTTGAATACAACGCGGGGCTCCAAAAACTGTGTCTTCCGTGGCTGAAAAATGTGCAAAACCACTCTATTTAACTCATTGGTGACATCTCCATTTGCTATCTCGTCATACACGTTACTGTTCGTAGGAATGTCGCACCCATTTCGAAGTTGTATCGAAATTATCATAGCGACTGTTTCACAGAAATGCATGCTCTTCTGCCTCCACAGCAACGTTTTTCCCGCAACAAAAGACTAGCCCAATTCATTCGTATATAGAATGCGGATATCTTGAACTGATTTCTTAAAAACGTATAATTTAGTTATTTAGCACACTAAAAACTTCAAACCAGTTGAACTTTGAACTCAAACGTACGAACAACAATATCTCTCTAACCTATAGCTCACCACACAAGGGTTTTATGCCTCTTATTGACTCAACCGAACACTTCTTTTCATCCTCTCACATTTTCAGTCTCTTGACACATCAAAGGAAAAAAAATGTCATAAGGAAAACGAAAATACTCCTCCTCTTATATAGAGCAGAATTCCTCCAGCAATTTATTTCTAGCTTTCATTTCATCTTCATTATAATTGACTGCTAATCCACTTTAAATCCTTTCAGAATCCTTTATAAATCCTCAACACTTACTCATTCAGAATCAGTAGCTCACTTCGCTTTGTTCCGAAGAAAATTAAATTAAAAACTCATGACGATTGACTAAGTCGAAAGCTTGCGCTGGCGAATCCCCTCAGCAGCGTCCTCTAGGGATCAAAAAAAAATAAACGGAAAAATTGCAAGGGCTTGCATATCAAATGCACATCACGTCCGCACACACAAGTTTGAGGAGCAGATTGACAAGAGGCAAAAAGCATAACGAAACGTGAATTTTTCCCTTTTGCCGTGAGTGTGTATGGTAAGCTCATCAGCGCGGAAAAAAACTCGACTTTCAGGATTGAGGATTCAGGATTCAGGACTAAGGACTCAGGACTCGGGCCTTTGGGAGCGTGTATGCGTTTCCTATGCTCTCTATATAGGAAGGACACTTAGTCAGTTGTTGAGGTAAGAAGGGTATGGGAAGAGGATAGGTAACGGGCGGAACATGCAGCAGGATACTGGCAGGCTATATTTAGAAGCCTATTTTATATTCCATTTTTGGTATCCTGTGAAACTTCTGTTACATTCAGGATTTCTTCTTTTTCCACATACCGCCGCATGTCGAATCAGAAAAGTCAACATATGTTCGGTTAAGAAGGATACGTCCGGAGCAAGTTTCAAGGGTTCGCTCCAGTTTTTTTTTTGCTTCTCTCTGTTATGTTCCCGGACTATAAAGCAAACTTTTCCTGATCCTTTATTTCATTAAACGGTATTTTTGCTCCTTGTGCGGAAATGTTTAACATTTTGTTTTGCCAGTCATAAAAACTAAGGTTCCACCATATTGCATCCATCCGCAGCTGATGGTGTCGGCCTTGGCTATGTTCCAGTAGAGGATGTTAGTAAATTGTTCAACACAGCACAGCAGACTCAGGTCCACTCGTTTCTAGTTTCGGTTTTTTTCCTTTTTTCTTGTGTGTAACTTGGACAAATTGTTTCCCCCCTTTTTCCTTCCCAAGGCATCCTTTGTCATGTCGCCCAGCTGCCAAGGAGCAAAGTAGTGACTTTTAAGACTCCTTTTGATGAAAGGTGGGTGGATGGGTTGTGCTTTTGCTTTTGTGCTTTAGTTCTTCGCTTATTTCACAATCGAGTGCTCCTTTATGATATTAGAAGATTACAACAAAATGCTCATCGTTCAGGTCAACAAACAGTTATTTACCTGGCTGAAAGGCACATGTCCTTGTAGAACACAACTAAAGGGAATCACTTATAAAATGGAACATCAGAAGTTGTTAGGAAGAACTTTTGTTTTTGTCCCTCACCACAAGGAATTCCTCTTCAGAGAATTTACGATCAATTTTTATCGCGTTTGTTTTTACTCTTTTAAAAGGACGTTTCCTACTAAAAAGGTCTTTATTTGGAATTTTTTTTCATACTTTGTGTGTTTTTTTATTGCCTTTCAGTCTGAATGGTTTGGATTAGAAAATTCCTTTTCGAATTAAGTTTGTTTCAAAACAAAAGCAGTGAAATATTAACTTTGGCCTTTTAGTAAGGCCTTTTACTTTTAATGGATTTTAAGGTTTGCGTTTGCGGTTTTTTTCTGTGTAAATGGCTACTATAAAAAAAGTTATTTTTGGGAGACGTTTATGGGAAAGATAATTTGAAGATTTTTGGAATATTTGTATTTTTTGATGTTGCCAAAAAAAACGGAAATAGGTTCTTTTACACAAAACAATATTTATCTATAAAACTCAAACAAATCTTAGACGGCTCGGTTTTGGTAGCCTAGGAGGCACTAAGGCGACCGACTACCATTTCAGAGGGCCGTGATTCGAATCCAGTTAATCACGAAGCCTAACTAGGTTTCTCATAGCAAACCAAATAGCTGAGTTGGCATTAGATTCCAAACTCCATTACAACCAGCGCATGGCAATCTGATTAACAAAATACGAAGATTCCTACGGGCATGTCGCAGAGGTGCCTGTTTTGGCAGCATAGAACCACGCTTAAAAGCTTTGCCTTTTTATCGCCGGAATCAATCGCAGAAAACCGACTACAACGCTGCACTGGGACTGAGAAGGAACTAAAGGTGCCGGTCCAATGAACGCCGAGCTCGCCTTGACAGATCGAATGAACTGTGTGCTTCCATATGGTAGTGCGCCAAATAAGAAAGGCGAGCGCAGCGAATCGCGGAGAGCGTAGCTTCGATTTGGGAAATGTTCATATCGAACGGCGCACAGTGGTTGGAATTCCAAAAAAGCTGGACAAAAGTATAAATTTCAAAGACGTCGGAATAAGTTGATACTACCTTCAGGGGGAGTCACTGCGTAGTTTTAGAAAGGGGCAAAGCGCTGGCTCACATGTATCGACTACACCTGCAGTCGAAAGTATGCCATGTCACAATAGCTTATGCCATCTGCCACAGACCGCTAAAAGAACACTGTATTAAAAGTGTGTGCAAATTTTTACAAAAGTACAAATCGTTGTGTGCAATATGGAGGTCCTGGAGGTATGTTGAATATAATTACTCATCAACCAATTTATTTTTCAATAGTTGCAGGTTTTTAACGTGGAAACAAAAAATCCCTGTAATTTTTTATTGATTTCTAATCACATCAATCGTACATTATGAAAATAGTTGTGATCCCAAGAGATCCCGTCCTGTGTGAAATTGCAAAATTAGTGTAGTAGTGTGAAGTTTCAATATCAAAAAAGAACACCGTCGGATTTTTTCAGTCGTAGGCTCTGAGTCATTTCTTCTGCCTTATAATAAGTAATTTTATTTTTCAGGAACTCTGAAGGCAGACATCTTTTTACAAAGACAAAAATATTTTCTTTCTCGTGAAAAACAAGTTCAAAGATAAATTTAGTATTATTGAGGATCAGCGCCCTCGAAAACCCCCATATAACGAATTTCATGAAATTTGGCTGATTATTAAGCAAAACCGTCCGCCATTTTGTTTTTTGAAAAATTGATAACGGATTCTTAATCATCGCCCTCGAAAGCCCCCCCATAATGAGTTTCATGAAATTTGGCTGATTATTAAGTAGAAAACTCCGCCATTTTGTATCCGCTTTTTTGTTTTTTGGAAAATTGATAGCGGATCCTTAATCAGCGCCCTTAAAAATCCCCAAGTACGAAATTTCATATAAAAAAAACTAATTTTAGATGCTAAAAAGACTTTTTTCCAGCTTTTTTGGAATTCTGACCACTCTGCGGCGCCACGGTACGCCCTGACAGTTGTCAATTCACAGCTGTTTTATATTTACAGTCTCGGTTACGGAAAACTATTTAAAGTAAGCGAGTAAGTGCTAAAATTTAACGATTGGAGGAATTTATTTAATTTAAATTTATTTTTTCAGTTTAAAATAATGTTCGAAATTGAAAAAAAATTAGTTGTAAAAGCTTTCATTGGGCCCGGGTTTGCTGAGTTCGCCGCGCCTGTTGCGATATGCCAAGGCGAGCTCGGTGAGCGTAGTAGGCGCAGCGTTCATTGGGCCCGCACCTTAACCGCCATCTGGGCAACATTTTTCATCGGGGACATTCTAAGGAGATCTCAAAACTTAAGCCTCATTCAGTGAATATCTATAAGTGTAACGGTCGGTTAATTACCGGAAAATTCTCCCTTTTGTTGGTTCTCCCATCTATCGGTAATTTCAGGATTCAATAACAAAAATTACTGGTCACAAAAAAATTAGTACAGAATTTAAAAACTTCAAGGAGGCTAAAGAAAAAAATAGTTTTTGTTCTGGATGGAAAAAAGGGATTATTATGACAGTTGGAGCTAGACCGGTAGTTTGGAGACTGCGACACACCAACTGTTGAAGGAATTCTCGAAAAATAAAGAGAACCAACAATATATTACTAAATCAGTTGCAGAACCAGTTTTTTTCTTGTCGTGTGTGACGATCTGGATTTTTAGCAAATCAGTTGGACTGAGATAAAGGGCTAAATAGGAGGTCCTCCAGATACCCGAGATGAATGAGGGAAGTTTCTTTTAGAGATCCAAGTACCGGGATTCACAATATTTAGCAGGCCTCATCAAGGGCTTGGAACGAGGATACCATAAAAGGCCAATTCTTGAATGATATTATAATTTTGTTAACGAATTTAGATATTTGCCCACGACGGGTGTGACTTTTAAGTATTAAATTAGGTTGGCTGAGGTCATCAAGGTGTGAAGACAGACATTAACCACAGCAGTCGTCTTCATTCGGTGTCACAGGATTTGTCGGTCTGCTGTATTTCAGGCATTGTGTTTCAGGACTTGTACACAATATTGAATACACCACTGAAGTATTTCGATCTGGCAGAGGAATTATAGCAACGGGAATCCAGTTTGGGCGTGAAACGTTGGTTATTCCAGGCGATACCAACGCAAAAAAAATAACGGACGGAGGATTACTTCTCATAAGAAAAAATAGGAGTGATTGAAACCGGGCTCAGTGGAACTGATTCTTGGGCTAATGGCTCATGACTAAAGAAATTATCTTTCGCAGTAAGCTCGTTTTGGTTTGTTCTCCAAATTTTTTTGTCTAATAAATAATTAATACTTATAATATTTAACACATTCAACATTTAATTATAATATCATTATATTCAAATTTTTATCATATGGTTACATTTTCACGTTATTACACTCTTAATTATAATAAGACTGCCTTAATTTACTTTGTTATCCCTAAAATAATATCGGGTGTTGTGTGTTGTAAGAAACAAAGGAATCCTCGACTGGTACCAGCGCGACGATTGTTTTTTTTCCCCTTCCGTTGTTGTATTGAAGTTCTTATTAGGTGGTAATAGATGGTTGCATCCACATTACCTATATTGTACGGTTAATTTTTGTTTGATTTACATGTATTTAATATTTGATGCAAACTTACCTTCATTTTGTTGTTGATTAATTATATTGTTTTGGGCTGTACTTATTATAAAATATATTTGTTGTAAATTTCTTTAACTCCTCTAGTATTAATAGGCATGACCACCTAAGGGGATAAATTGTCCAGGATGGTTGGGTTGTGCTTTCTCTCCAGGGTCCTCTCAAAGTCGCGTTGAACATTTACAGGTCCACCAGGTCGATGGAAACGTCCAGCGATGAATCGCTTTGGCTAACCTAGGAAAATAATGATGTGAAGAGATATCCCTTTTAAACAATAGGTAAGTGGTGAATCATAGGTGTAGTGTCCCGGTCACACAACCCCACGCCCCCACCGGCGAGCTAGCGTAAACCGTGTGGCCGGTTTAGCATCCCCTAAAAACATTTAGGAAACTAGGGAGGATGTAGTCTTCTAAATTTTTTATGTTTACCCAAGCACGATGGCAGTAGCCTTGCTGTCACCAGCAAGGAGCTCCATTGTGCCGGTACATAAGGCTAGGCGAACGCTGGTCCCAGTACAGCACAACACAGCACAGCGGAGAAAACTGTGTTTCATTATATTTAAGCTACCATCGCATATTTGTGACAGCACAGCTTTGATACATATAATGAAACACAGTTTTCTCTCCTGTGCTGTGCTGTGTTGTGCTGTGCTGGGACCAGCGTTCGCCTAGCCTAAGCCCGGGCGCCCACTAAAGTGGTATGGCAGTGGCGTGGTTTTGGCCTGTCATGGGGAAACAAAGTGGTGCGTCAGTTGAATGGTGGCGGAGTGGTATTAAAATTATTAAGGGCGCATCGAAATGGCAAGCAGCGTATCGCGTAAGGCCGGCCGCCCACTAAAGTGGTGTGGCAGTGACGTGGCAGTGGCTTGGCGGCCTAATGGCAACTGGAAAAATGTATTCCCGTAAAATCAAATGAAGTAGCGCACATTGAAGTGGAGTGGCGATGAATTGGCATCTGGCAAGTGACGTGGCATCACTTGATTGCCACTAGTATCCGACAAGTATAATTTTTGAGTGGTAGGTGGCAGTGGATGCCACTTCTCGTTAGTAATAAGATGATGTTGATCACTTTTGCGATACGCTGCTTGCCATTTAGATGCGCGCTTAATAATTTTAATACCCTCCGCCACCATTAAACTGCCGCACGACTTTGTTTCCACATGCCAGGACAAAACCACGCCACTGCCACCCTACTTTAGTGGGCGCCCGGCCTAAGTGATTCAACATCATTTATTACAAACGAGAGGTGGCATCCGCTGCTCAAAAATTAAACTTGTCGTATGCTAGTGGCAATCAAGTGATGCCACGCCACTTTCCAGATGCCACATCATCGCCACTCCACTTCAATGTGCGTCACTTCATTTTTGATTTTACGGGAATACATTTTTCCACTTGCCATTAGACCGCCACGTCACTGCCGGCCTTAAGATACCTCAGAGTAGATTCGTGTGGTACATGGAAGGCTTTAAGACAAAGTGAGATGTGTACGTCGCGATTTGTAAAGAAATTATTATGGTTTTTTGTTATGTGAAAATCTTAGCTCAGGTGTCACTGTTTATACTATCAGCCCATCATGTCGATCAAACTTGCCTTGAAAAGAAAAAAGATACGATAGGTTAAGGGGAGTCTGGGGATGCATAAGGACGAGGCGATGAGCCCCGCGTTTAAACTGGTGCATGAGTTCATTTTTTTAATCAGCCCGTGGAACCAGAGATGCGACCGTCGCGTCGAAGTTACCTGGAGACAGCCTCATCGGACTGTTATGCCTCCTGAAACCAGTGAATCCCGGTAACCAGCAGGCAAAGGCAAAATCTGGCTAGCCTTTCATACTGACAAGCACTTATGCCAGGGATACACGAGGCTAGTTTTTCAAAGCTAGGATAGCAAGACAGTTATCCTATTCTGTCCCGGATCCTTTCCCGACTTGCTGTCCTGGCTTGGCGGAAGCTAGAGTTGTTTACATAATACTAGTAAATTTGAAGCTAGTATCTTTGCAGTGATTAAGGTTACAACACTTCCAATCTGAAAAATGATCGTCATTTGTATACCGATTGTCAGTGGCGGATTTACATATGGGGCGCCTGTGGGCACTTCACTCCATGCCGCCCATTTTTCTATTCTCGAATTTTCAATAAAGTAAAGAAAATAAAGTTTCAATAATTTATAAATACATAGCAATATATATATGAATACTCCAATTCCAAAACTGCTTCCTTCCATTTTTAAAAATCAGTAAAGCAATGGCGGTTTCAACCTCTAAACAAACTTTTTTAACCAATCTGGTAAACTTTTTTCAGTTGTACAGCTTGGTGCACATACACTTAGTGGAGAAGAATACGTCAGTTCCATAATAAATAAAGCACTAAGCGCATATGCATGCCTCTTACGTATATGGAGATCAACGGAGATCTCAATTAACGTCAAATTGCGGCTGTTCAACCCCAAATTTAAGGCAGTTCTTTTGTATGGTTGCGAAACATGGAAAGTCATGCAATTCATCACAGGGCGCCTACAAGTTTTCATCAACAGATGCCTACGTCGTATCCTAAAAATCCGCTGGCAAGATAGAATTTCAAATGAAGAACTATGGCGCCGTGCCGGCCAAGAAAGGATAGACGACCAGATCAGGCGAAGGAAATGGAATTGGATTGGCCTCACCTTGCGACGCGAAGACGATAATCTAGCCAAACAGGCCCTTGACTGGAATCCGCAAGGAACCCGTCGAGTCGGAAGACCTAGAGCAACTTGGAGGAGAACCCTATTAACAGAGGCCGCCACAACTGGGAGATCCTGCTCAGAGCTGAAAGCTGTCGCACAAAACAGAGTCCACTGGAGGGCAAGTGTTTCCGCCCTATGTCCCATGAGGGATTAAAGGAGCGTTATATATTGGTTATGTTTCTCACCCGAGTTATCAGGGCTACGGAACGGAGGCATTGAGAACTAAATGCCCTGACTAGACAGTGCCATTCTGTACTCAAGGTTCCAGAACCGACTTTTAGAGCTACTAACTAATTTTGTGAAACCGGTTTTACAACACGCAAAGAATACTCGTGGAGATGGGTTGTACCCCATTGCTTGTCTTTCTTTTCACAGAAATTTCCGATTTATCTCTTGTGACACCTCCTGGTACCATACCGAGGAAGTCGTCTTCTATTCGATAAATCGCAGTCGGCGGTCTTTCACAGTAGTATTAGGTGGTAACCTGGAATGATGGCCGTGTCATTCTCCTCTCTAGTTTCTTTCCAATTAGAGCTTGCTGTTTTGATAGTCCCCTTTGTAAAAGAATGATAGACAGTTGCCATAGAAAAGGAGCTTACCTCTGAGCTCTAGTATCTCACTTAAAAAACTGCTTGTGGTCAATCACAGTTTTGACATTATTCTCGACTGAAGTGTCTGAATTTTACAAAAAGTTTCCTCAATTTCACGTCGTTCTAAATGTTTTTCACTGCTGAAAACGCTTTTTTGTAATATAGAAAAACTTTTTCCGCCATAAAACATTTTTTAATTGAAAATTTCGTGGTAACTTACGTCACTGCCCACGTTCTAAAACTCGCTTTCATTGTCTGAAATTTTTTTTTACAGTCTCTCCTATAATCCGTGACACTTTTGGAAACCTAATTTTTTCATGAATATACGAACTTTGCGCAGCACAAACCATTTTCTAACTAAAAAAAATTTGGGTAGGTTAAAAACTGAAAAGTTGCTGTCCGTTTCGCTTCTAGAAAAAATTTTGTTTGATTTTCGTTGAAAAAAAGGGAAAAACCTTTTCGCTTGTTTGCAATGAATCACAAAACACGTTCCGACCCTGGTTACCTTTAAAGTTATGAAACCTCAAAGTTAATAACGTTAATTATGTTAATTCGGCGGTTTCAACAACTAGCGACAGTTACGTGTGTATAGTATGTACGTAATATCGACTTGGGTCCTGCCACGTTTTAGCAACACAAATCGGTCTCCCTTAGTGATTAGTCTGGCAAATGACAAACCGCTTTGTGAGCAATTGAATGGAGATGGGTAAACTCCATTTCAAATCGATACAGGAGGATCCAGGCATATGCAATTTTAGTGCACTTAAATGTACAAACCCTTGTTGAATTTTATTTATTAAAGGATCAGACTGCTCCAACCGAATACCCAGACATGCACCACCACCTTTCAAATTGGACATGTTTCTTCCTTTTCTTTATAAGGATTAGTGAGCTGTGTTATTGGTAAAAGGAAGAACATGTCACGTTTCAGCATTGATGAGTGAAGAGGACCCTCAAGGAGCCCTTACCCTTACACAGCAACAGGTTGGCGCCATGAGTGCCAGAAGGTTTGAACTCAAGAGCATTGAGATATATAACAGCAGGTTCAAAACCATAAGTTTCACTCTACTGCAGGACTCCCCTATGTTTCATGAAAAGCCTTTCGGCTATACAGACATAATTTGCTCCGGGGTGAACTGGCATTGTAGGGATTGTCACGCACACCTGGAGGTCGTCGCGATTCACCTTCAGGAAGGGGTATTCTTGTCATGATAAGTCTATAATTTTCGAGTTGTCTTATTAATGGCTTCGTTGTAAATTTTTAATGTCTGAGTTAATAATACAGGAGAACAGTTTTATCAGTATCAATTTTTTATGTAAAAAGGTATGCTTAGCAATTACCCTTTGTGCTAGCAATTCGGTATGTTGTTCGGGTCATGGTGCAATCCTTAGTTATAAGCTTAGTTTGAATGATAGGATTGGTTCGAGGTCTGGGGTATGCTCAAAGAGATGTCGATGAATCTTACCTTTTTCTCACTATGAAAGATTGTTTCATAGTTGAGTTGTACGGGAAAAATATAACCATAAACCAGGAGTGCGTTAATTTTACTGATTCTATGAAGGAGCACAGTGTACCATTATCGATAGGTTTGTGGCTAGGTTTTGGACCACGACAAAGCGGCTTTCAAGGCTGTAATTCTGATAAACGAGTTGTCTTCAGAAAGATAGAGATAGATTGAAGCCCGGGCTGCTGGCTGAAGGAGGAACTTGCAACTTGTAACAAATCTCAAATACTAGGATACTTGTGTACAATTTAGGATATGTGAAAGATACGATACTAGCGACTGCAGTAAGAAAGAGTTCGCTGTCGCTGAAAGATAGGTTTGGACTAGGGTAGGGATGGTCAATATTCATCGATGTTATCGAAACATCGATGTTGAGCGTGAAAACATCGATATTTTAACATCGATATTAAGTCCTCTAAAACATCGATCCATCGATGATGCGGACAAGAACATCGAAAATCGATGTTTCCGCATTTGTTTGTTGTAAAAATTAAATGGAGCTTATGCAAGCCTTCATTAAAGTAAAATTTCCAAACAACTTTTAAAATATTAACCTATCAATGCACACTTCGAACTTGGCGAAGTAGTTCTTAATTTTTATGCTAGATGTCACTAATATATATTTTTGATTCCAGGGTTGTAAAGAAAACAAACTTACTACCGTTCTGTTTATCTGTAGTCTATGGTTTCATACGTTTTTTTATTCATACTTACCCCGTTTATGACTAGGTTCAACCCAGGTTCAACCCAGTCATAAACGGGGGTCGAGTTGAAACTGGGTCCACTCCATAAAGAATTTTAAAAATGTTTGATTTTAGCACCAAAACATCGATGTTTTCAAACATCGATGTTTTAATATTGATGTTTATCGGACATCGATGTTTACTTACCGATGTTTTTAAAATAATAATATCGATGTTTTTAAAATATCGCCCATCCCTAGACTAGGGTTTCTCAAAACCCGGTCTTTTTTGGATTCGCCGAATCCGAATCCTTAAAACTGAAAACCGCCGATTCCGATTCCAAGTAAAAACTCACAATGTTAATATACAAAAAATATATATTGTATTAATAGTCCCATAAATAGGTCGAAAAAAAGGCCTTCGTGCAAAATACCGCACGCGATTTTTTTTACCAAATGATTTTATATATTTTTATGAGCTTAAATTCAAAATGCTAAACGTATAGTGAAGGGAAACACGTTTAATTCTATATCTCAGAAACTATGCATTTTACAACACAAATTGATAGAATCTTTTTTGTAGATAAATAAGTGATTTAACTTTCTTGTTTAGAATTTTTTTTGTAAAGTCTGTATGTACGGAGATATAGTGCTTCAAATTTCATATATCACTCTTTTTGCACTATATTTCGTTAATGGTTAATTCTACATGAAAAAATCCTGCGTAATACTTATAGAACACGCGATTCTCTATAATTTTTGTTATTATCATTTTTTACGTAGCGCTAATATTTCACGAATTACAGCGCTTTAAGTGTCGAAAAACGTAAATTCAAAAGTAGTATTTTGCCGACATCTTTTTAATTACACGTTTTATTGCAAAACTGATTATAACGCTTTTCATGCGCAACTTCATTGCTCACATTTTTTGGTCCGGGTGGGCTGTAGAAAAGAGTTTGTGCTTATAACTTCAAAAGTAAAGGCCGTAGCATAAAAATTGTCCAGACCTTTTTCATAGGGAATTGTCCAAGCTTTCCAATTTTGGGGGAAAAAAATTAGTTAACTACGTATTTTTTGGAAAAAAAGGTGTTTCTTTCTATCGAAACTTTCCGAGATAATTGGGTGGCACAGGTGATTTGGAACATCCTGTATAATCCTACTTTTGCCAATAAAAATACAAAAAAAAAACATAACAAAAATGTATCGACTAATTACTTTTGCTTGTTTTGATTTGCTAGTTGCTGGTTCCACGGTAAAATAGTTCCAAAACTTTAGATTTTTTAGTTGCCATAGCTAAGGTTATTATTAATTTTAGAGTTTGTACTTTAATTTAAAAGGTATTATTATTTATAGGTACTTGTATGCCATTTTTTTTAAACCAATTTTTGAATTTTAAAAATTTAACTGAAACTAAAACAATCGAGAATCCTAAAATGTCAATACAATTTTCTTCACCATGACATAAAATCCAAACACCCAGAACTTACCAAAATTTATTTTTTTTCAAATTTTGAAATTTTGAGTCAAGTTGTTACTTTTAATTACCAAAGTTTCTAACAGATGGAACAACTAATTTTATTTTTTGTTATAATCAAGAATATTTATTTTAATAGTGAATTTCATATCGGGCAATCGGGGAATCGGGATTCGGCGAATTTCAGAAACGGATCCCGATTCCGAATCCCAGGGGAAAGATTCGGCGAATCCGATTCCGAGTTATTCGGTATGAGAAACGCTAGTTTGGACATAAGCCCACGGTCAAGCAGCCAGGTCTGGTACGGGCTTACCATATGTTGTCAAAGCCATAAGAATAAGGCCTAATCATCAGCGAAGATGTGAACTAAGTTTGATGTAATTGAGAGTGGATTATTCAAAAAGATTAAGGAAAGAACGGGTGATAGAATTAACACCTGGAGAACTCTTGTAGAAATGGTCTGGAAGTAATATTTGACGTCATCCAATTAAGCGGCGGCAAAAGAAACGCTTAATCCAATATTTTCGGACTTAATCAACACCAATAGCTTAGAGTTTAGCCAAAAAAGTGGAGGCGATACTTTGCCAAAGTCGATATCAATCAGACCAACCTAGCGGCAAAACAATGCATTTTTGATTCAGGTGCTCTAGTTTGGAAGTAATTTCTATTGGGCGGTACTTACAAGGATTGCTCGATTCACCTTTTTTCGGTATGGACTAAACATGAATCAGTTTCCAAGAGTCCAGAGAAATTACGAAGAAGTTTGTCAAGGCTCATTTGTTGAGGAACATAAAGGGTATATTGTTAGGGCCAGTGGAATTATTGCCTACAAGCTCTTGAAAACAACTTATACTTCACGAATCCTGAAGAAAACTCCATCTTCTGAGGGGTTAAGGAGGTGTCTTAGCAGTGACATGTAGAGAAGAATTTAAGGCGAGCAGAGATTGTCTTACTTTTTATCTTGTCATCGAAAGATCATTTAACTTTTCTGATGGTGGACTTACATCAATTTCTCAACTTCCCGAGTAAAAATAATTTAGTTGGTTAATTTTCTTAAAATCATGCACGCGCTTGCACCTAGCACGCATAGTGAACAAATACACGGGTATGTACGCTCCCGCCACAGGCACGAAAATCTAAAAAGTTGTCTTCCAGAGGTATGCCCGCTCCTGCTACAGGCATGAACAATTATAAACGCATCCGCATCGGCATAAACCATTCAAAATGCGAGTGTTGTTTTACCAAGCCGTCCCCCAGCTAAGCACTAACCACGTCCAATGCTGCTTGACTTACGCAATCGAACGAGAACCGGCCTACTGAGTATGCTATTGGCACCCTTTATAGTCACCAAACTCGTTTTCTTCGTCCTACACAATTTTTTAAAGCCGCTCTCTTTAGTTTAAAAAAGTGTGAGCGTACCGTGCCTTGTTTGGGTGCCATACAGGCGATTTGACGCTGTGCGTACGTGCCTGTTGCAGGCTAAGAGCAGGCGAGTGTTATTTTTAGTGAGGGGTGCCATTTCTGTTTCATGCTAAGTGCGGGCGAGTCTTATTTTTACTCAGGCGTACCGTACAGGCGTTTTGCTAGGTGCGTTATTCGGGTAAATACTCTTACGACACAGTGACTCATACGGGTAACATCTCAATGATCTACATAGATGGATTCTTTGGCTTTAGTTCATATACTCCCAATTAAACAATCTATTCGGCGGAGGCATCTAAAACAATTGTATCTGCTTTTACACTCCGAGTGAGCATGTCGGCAATTCAGACATCGGCCGGTGGATGTAATCACTTTTCGTCTCGCTTCGGGAGACGTTCCAGAATACACATTTTCTTATATGAGGATATGTACGAAAATTCAGCCCTTAGACTGCTTTAAAATTTCAAAATTTAAATATAGGTGCACGCACTTGAAATTTTTTTTGTTCCTTGTTGTTTTTGTTGTTTCTTTCGTTCATGTAAAAAGTGAGAAAAAAATATGGCAAAAAAAAATGTTTGGCACATACTTTTTTTAAGGAAATAATAATCTTTTTTGAGCTAAATTTGATGTTTTTTTTAAAAGCCCTGAAATTGTCAATAAATATTTTTTATAAATTCTACAGATTATTACCTTTCTATAATGAACAAAATCATAAAAATCAGTTTACAAATAATAAAACTATGAAATAAAATAGCGATAGATATTATACATTTTCCCGTACGAATTGCCAAATGAGATATCGCCGTTTTAAAGATTTGAAATACTCATTTGCGACTTCAGACGTTCAATAGATCGTTTGTTGGACTACGTGGCTAATATTTGCAGGGGTGATTCCTGGATGTATTTGGAGAAAAAAATGTTCTAGAGAGGGGCTACCCCCCCCCCCCCCCCCTATCCACTAAAATACAGGGTGTTTAAGAAAAAAAACATCAAATTTAGCTCAAAAAAGATTATTATTTCCTTAAAAAAAGTATGTGCCAAACATTTTTTTTGGACCATATTTTTTTCTCACTTTTTACATGATAAAGTACAAAAAAAAAATTTTCGTGCGTGTACCTATATTTAAATTTTGAAAATTTGAAACCGTCTAAGGGCTGAATTTTCGTACATATCCTCATATTAGTCCAGTAAATCTGTCGAAAATATCGGGTTTTTTTTGCAAAAACTATTAACAGGCTACAAAGGTATGTAAAAAATTGGAAATTTTCCGTAGAATTCAATGAACTATTTTTAAAACAAATGACGCGCTTGCGTCCTTTTCAAAATGGCGCCCAAAGTTGGCGAAAAACAGTTTTTTTTACGTTTAAAAAAGAAACTTGGTGTTGCACAAAAAAGAGTTAAATGGCAAATTTGTGTTATTCTTTAATACGGATCGAGCTGCCCTGGTCCGGTCTCAACAAATTGCAAACTCAATTAGTAATTGCAAAAAAACCGCAAAAAATCGCAAATTTTTCAAATACTTGTAGCTCCTTGAAAAGACGATTTTTTTAACGAACCAGGGTGAAAGCGTAGTCCAAGATAAGTCGAATAAGAGCGTTTTTACAGATTTGCAAAATATTGCAAGATTTTTGCAAAAATCGATTTTTTCGAAAAAAACGTGTTTTTGTCAATGTCCAATAGCTCATATAGGCCATCATATTTTTATACCCGACCAGTACCCAAATTTTCTTTAACAGTTGCGCTTACATCTGCAATTAATGCGCATATCACAAAACGATCAGTCAGTCAAAAGTTCGATTTTTTTTAAACCCCAAAAAACCATGAATATATTTGTGATTTTTAATTTCATTGGAATCCCATCATTGCCAATGGATAGTTCCCATTTTTCTACAAATTAAAAAATTTTTGCTCTCCGACCTTCTGGAGCCGAGATAATTTTTTTTTTTTTAAAAAAATCGTGTGGCGCCATCTTTTAAGATAAGTCGCTGAAATTTGCAGGGGTTGTTGTTCACCTATATTTACCTATATTTTCAATAAATATATATACCTATATTTTCAATAAAAAATTCCCGCAACTTTATCGGCCGTTGCTGAGCATTGTAAAATCAATTAAATTCGCAGCTCGATGCTGCGGCGCGTATTAGCAGTCCAGTCAAAATAGACGAAAAAAGCTCAAACTGGTTGATAATTCTGAAGTTGCTGAAAATTGAGGCCTTACAAATATCATTATAAATAAAATGTCGAATCCCCCTCGATCGGTCGGTGCCAAATATTTTTATTCAAGGTCAAAAGGTCAAAATATCAGTTTTTTGCAAATATCTCCTAAACGGTAAGTTTTATCATAAAAAAGTTCTTACGAAGTTTGTAGATTATGGGATTATCTACAAAAAAAGATATACTACCTTTTCCTGTACGAATTGTCATTCATGAGATATCGCCGTTTTAAAGATTTAAAATACTCATATGCACTCATTCGCGACTTGTATGTCATCAGACGTCTATATAATGGACTATATAATGTCAAGAGTCCTTTTTGACGCTTCATGCAAGACGAACACAGGAAAATCACTAAACGATTACCTGCTGAAGACACCCAGATTACAGCCAAAACTGTTTGCAACTATACTTAAGTCTAACCAAAGCCTATCAACAGCCGGCCGCTTTGTAAACTTAACAAATACACCCGGTATACACGTCGAGACAATGTGTCCTCTCTAGCCAGATCTGGTTTTCTCCCAAATTGTTTCTGCAAAGTTAAAAAACTTGTGAGCGCCTGTGGGTGAGATTTACCCAATTTAGGAGCTTCGTCGTCTACGAATAGCAGCCTTGTTTGATACGGTCCATTGACATAATCTTACCGCTCGGTTTGAAGATTGTTTGACATCGTGCCTCTTTCGCCATGAGAAATACTGCTTCTTTGTTACTTTGGTCATGGCACAAGTACGTTGGTGGTTGGTTGTAGCGTTGAGCCGGATTTACACGAGGCAGTACATTTGTCCCTTACACGATGTAAATTGTACTGAGGCCTCAGTTTTTTTAAATGTCCCGGTATAATAATGTCCTACTGGTATATGAGCGTGTATCGAGATAAATGAAGCGAGGTGTGATTGTAAATTACTTAGTGGAGAGACATTTCTTCCTTCTTTTGCCGCAGTACCTAAAATATCCAATTTGAACTGCGGCGAGGTGAGATTGTAAACACGAACTGGAGAGACATTTCTCACTTCTTTTGCGGCTGTAAAATATGCAATTAAACTGAGCCGTGGTGGTGAGATTGTAAATACGAACTGAATGGAGAGACATTTCTTACATTTTTCGAGGGAGTGAGGTTTTGTCCTGAAGAGACGATTCTTACATTGTTTGAGGGAGTGAAATTTTGTGCTGGAGACACATTTCTTACTTCTCTAGCAGAATTTCCAACTTGAAATTGGGCGAGGTGTAATTTTTATGAAACTGTTGATAATTAGTTGTCCGTGGCTGTACATTGTGGAGGCATAGATTTCTTACTTACTCTAAGGCAGTTTAATGAATATTAGAATTAAACTTGTGAAAATGCACTTCATTGGTATTTATTTTCTTTCTTTTTTTTAATCTACTTGTTTTTGTCATTTTGGCATTGCAATAGCACCTCGCCTCATTTGAAGTATGACATTGTACTGGCTCAAAAGAAAAAAAGAGGCACCTCTTACAAACTCATTTTATAATCGTGTCCTACCCAACACTAGTTGGTTGGTCCCAACGATGCAAGTTACACTTTCCATCATTTCGTTTTTTAGGCAAGGGGTCGCAGGGAAGTATATGTCATGCATGTAATTTGCACCCATTGCCGCGACCCCTTGCCTAAAAAATCGGTTTGTGTATGGGGGTAATAAACGAAATGTTGGATAGTGTAACTTGCATCAACAATATCCAACCGAATATCGTTTTGATGGTCACTTTGTTTGTTTTAAAACTGGCTCTATGGCGAGGGCTCTACCATGTTTTTTAATTGGTATTGACATATGCTATTAATGAGTGACAAGGATTTAAGTTTACCATAAAATTAAAGTTTTACCCAAAATATATTTATTCAAACATTTTATCTTTCATTAAAACAAAAACTGTACATCCTTTCAAACACAATAAATTTTAATAAAAACATTTATCTTTATCCCTAAGCTCTCCCAAAAATACTGTATATCAAATTTTTTTGGACACATCCTCCATCCCTAAGAATGGCTCCTTTTAAATCTCTATATACATATACCTAACCTAATCCCCAAGCTCAATAAACTAATTCATTCCGCTCACTTTTATGGAGTTTTCTAGGTCCAAAAGTGGGGCAATGTCCTTCAATTTCAATTTAAATCCGATTAAATTTGAAATTTTCGTATTTTCTGCCACGTAAAAAAAAGAATTGTTGCGACGCGGACAGGGCAAAAGGGACAAACAGATAAATCGAAAGAGAGAGAGAGAGGAAGAATGTTTTTCCTGGAATAATTTACTTCTTCAATTCAAAGGTGGAGCGGAGCTGTCTGGGCTATGGTTAGATTTCGGGGGAAGAAGCTGCACCCATTTCAAAAAGTTTAATTGAAAACAAAGCTGTCGAAAGTTGTGACAAAGCCGGCAAGGACGACGACGGTTACTGGTTGCCAGTATAGAATTTACGAGAAATACCAGAACGAACAGGGGCTATCCCTGAAAAAAGCTCCCTGTACGCCCAAGGGTGAGAGATGGGAATGGGAATTTATTTGATGTTGAATGCGGTGTGGGGATTGGGAAGGGCAGATTCCACTTTCTACGGAAAAAGAACACGTCCCTTTTATAAGTTCTTGAAAGTAGCTTTTATCACAGACAAGACAGAATAAAATTTAATATCCTTTAAGCCTTTCACGGGTATCAATAAGGAGCTTCTTAGAAATTTCAATCTGAGGGAAGGAGCTGAGAATAAAGGAGGATTTAATTGTAAAAATGTGTCCTTTGTATTACCTATCAGGAATCGAAGGTTTTCGTTTGATCCAGATCGTATCCTTTTAGTAAAGGATGTTGTATTGTTGTTCGGGCATTTACTTATGTAATAACTCTTGTTCTAGTCCCGGGGAGGGGGGGGGGGCTGCCTTGTAAACGGTGAGGTAGCAAAGATTTTTAAATATGTTGCTCGATTAGTGACCCTGAT
The DNA here is from genome assembly GCA_963855945.1 of Thereva nobilitata. Classification (NCBI taxonomy): domain Eukaryota; kingdom Metazoa; phylum Arthropoda; class Insecta; order Diptera; family Therevidae; genus Thereva; species Thereva nobilitata. Next base: position 42,130,452 of record OY979694.1, on the reverse strand, counting down.
GAAAAATACAACTTTACGACCTGGAAAGGGGGAGGGTGGTGAGTGGGATGTAGACATAAGAACCTTTGTTATGAAGTTCTAGGGTCCTTAAGACAAAATAAGACAAGCTCATTGGGCTGTAATCTTTTGCCGCTTCGTGCCCGCGTCTGCTGACCTTCGAGATGAAGATCACTTTGACCCTCCTCTAGTAGCGGGGCACGTGACAGTGGTATAGACCTTTTCAGGGTGTCACCTTGTCAAGTTTCCTCTCTACTGTTGCTTCCGCTAGTACCTCAGGGCCCCTGTTCGGGTTTTTAGGAGAAGTTGCAGGGCTTGCCTGAGAACTCTGACCATGTGCCGTCTCCAAGTTTGATAGAAGATGATTGTCAGGGTTACTTAGAGGGAAATTTGACAAGCCCGTCCGATTCTCTTAGATCAGGGGGGCCAACCTTTTTGGAAGCAAGGGCGCAATTAAAAATTTTCATGAACGTTGCGGGCGCAACAACATGTAAAGACATCATATATTTATTGTTAAAGTTTTTTTTCCTTGTTTTTGGTAAATGTTTAGAAATGAGTGATTTTTGATTGCTTCAATAGTAATTTTGATCCGAAGGAAACATATTTTTCTATCACAAATTGCGGGCCCTCCTCCGCCTGACCTGGGCGAAACAACATTCAATTTGTCAGCACTCAAAGATCACTCTGAATACCTAAAAATCGTCCACAATAGTTGCGGTCAATTAATTCAAAAGCTTTATGTTAAAAACTAGAATCATCCACAGGAGCTTAGGCTACAGCAGAGTGGTAAAGACGACGGTCCATAGCACGGAGGACTCCTCTCACCGCTGCTATTTTCACCTAGAGAAAAAAAATCCCTGATTTAAGTCTACCTATAATTATGGGCGTGTACCGAGCCTATTCTAATCAGCTAAGAACTTTGGCTTTATTTTGTACTCAAAGCAGTATTAAAATCGAAGAAAGGGCAAAGAACGCCGGTAAAGCTTTCTATGCCAGTAAGTAGAACTTCAGCCAGAGATCAGACTTGAAGCCACACATGGGTTTATTTAGCAGTGATTAAACCAGTGCTGACATACAACTCTTGTGTTCCGTCCTTCCAAGAGAATATAATAAATCTCAGACTAGTCAAGGAGTTATATATCAGGTAGAAGGCAGCCTGCAATGGCCTGAGGCAACGAGAAACGGGCTGCAGGGTGGAGGAGAGGTATGGACAAAGCAATATGATGTGAATGGTAGAAGGGCCTTCTGATTAAATGACATTGAAAATTTATTTCAACTTAGGTTTCAATGTCCAGATCTCCACCAGAAAGGGATGGGAAATCTTCCAGCCTAACAAGGGGTATGACGTGGTTGGTGGTTCTGTACATAGATGGCTCCAAATCAGAAGCTGTTGTTTTCTCGCCTTTGATGAACCTTTGGTGAACATTCTCTTTGCACTTTTTTAAATTTCTTTCAATATCTCCGTTCCTGTTAACTTTTAGTATAACATTTGCATTGGGAGAGCTCTTCGCTATGAAATTCTCTAAAAAATAAGCCCTTTTAGAGGTCGCTAGGTGCAAGGGTGATCTTGCAAATAGATTCCAAAGTTTTCAAATCACGGTATTTTCATTATTTGTTTACTTGAAAACAACTGCCTGAAGGCTAAAAATTCTTGAAGATGGTGTTTCAACAATTAAATTTCAACAAGATCGGTTTATTACTTTTTGAGTAATTAACGATCGATTTTTTTTAATCTTAATGAATAATGCTGCCATTCTTTGTAAGATCAGTTTATAATTCGGAAACGTATTTAGAAAACTTAAGAAACAATTGAAAATGAAATCCTTGTATGTACTTGTTTTCGTTAATGTTTCGTTAAACGTAATATAACGCCGTCTTATGGGATTTGGATCCCAGTTGACGGCATTGTAATGTCAAAATCGCATATTTGTTGTATTCAGACTCAAATTCAAAAAATGGCTACTGCGATTATTATAGTCAATTGTACTTCAAGGTTTAAGCCCCAGCTACATAGCAGCGTTACGTTGCGTTGCGTAGCTTAGCTGAGCATTGACTTTTCGCAACCTACTCACATAGCAACTTAGAGTTCCATTATTTGACAGATAATGTAAAATGTTTGAAAACAAGTGTTTTACAAATTAAAACCATAATTATTTACCTTATTGAAATTTTTTATTAACTTTTAATCAACTGCACTTTTTAAATTGCCAACTGACACTTTTCTAAATGACCAACGTTATGTCTCGCGTAAAAAGTTGAACTTTGCTCAACTCATGCGTTGCGTTGCGTAGCGTTGCACGCAATGTAGCAAGCCCCATTTAATTACACAGTTTTAATTTTGACAGCAGCTGCGCAACGCAATGCAACGCTCCTTTACGGTGACAGATACGTACGTCTCCATTCGTTAAAAACGCACGTCGATCTACGTCTATTATAGTTCAGGCTTAAACCCGAGCTATTTCGAATGAGTAATCGAGAGCTTTTTTGTTAAATTACAACCAATGGGTGGTGCTACACGGAGACTCGAGAAGTCAGCCGAAATCAGATTTGAGTCTCGTTATTTAATGCTACAAGAGGCTGCCTTCGGCTTGGAATAATTCTTTATCCTACATGAAAGCTTTGATTGTGTGTTTACCGCGGTTATTGTTTATATCTGAGAAGGGATAAGAGAAAGAAATGTGCGTATGAGTTAGTTTTTACCCCGGAAATTTTTGGGTGAAAATTCTGTCGTTAAAGTTTCGTCATGTGCGTCCTTCTTTCTCTCCCCTCCTTGGTTTCTTTCCTATAAAACCGGGTTTTTCGTACGTCTTGAGTCTCCGTGTAGCACCCCACAATAATGGCGTGGTTTGATATGAGAGTAAATCGTTTCGTACGTGCCTCTGAAAGCTCTTATTTTTCATGCCAACAAGCTTTAACAATATTTCAGTGAGCTTTTTACTGAGAGCGAGCTTTGCCTTCGAATAATTAGGGGCGAGATATTAGTATGCGAAAACGTGGACAAAAGTTACAATACAAAATCCCAGTGATTTTCAAAAATATTAGAAAAGAATTGCCAAGCTTAAAAATTTTTATGTTTTATATGATTTGATGTTTAAGCATTTTAAACATACTACCGATTGTGGGTAAAGGTAATCTTTGACTCTCGGTTAAAGGTATTCCTCGATGATATTTGCGGCCCTAATAGTTGTTTGTCTTGCAGTGTCGAAAGCGTAATGCAAAGTACCGCCATCAGCAAAGATGCGAAGTCGGTTCGAGGGGACCAATTTATAAAAATTAAAAATAGAGCAGGAGACAGAATAGACCCCTGGTGGGTTCCGGTAGAAACGAGGTGTGTTTTAGGCAAGGCGCGCACTGAGGTGATGAGAAATTGGCGTGGATATTGAAATATTTTAATCACACGGAATCAAGGGAGGCAGCGATCATCGTGATGGAGTGGCGGTGGTGTGGTGTTTTGCAAGTGGACTGGCACCATTTGGTTGCCACTAGTCTCCGACAAGTTTAATTTTGAAGTGACATGCCATTTCACGGCCAACTTGGGTTATTTTTTTTTTTGGCATAGGTCGCAATTTTTCTAGTGATTTACAATATTTGGCCTTGTTCATTCTATAAACAAGTTTAAACTTATTTTCTTCCAGGTGTAAATCACCTTTATTAACGTTATAAATGCCGTATTTTGCATTTTTTTACCCCAGTGGATGGACCAAATACACTTTTTTCTTTATTGTTTTTTTATTGTTAAGGTTAATAATTTGCACACATGCAACAGCATCTTGATCATCCGACGACCACATTTTGATTGAAAATATCATGTGGTAAATCGATGTCGCGAACTGGTGCCTGCTACTTCTGTTCGTATTAAACCACTTCGATGCCATTCCGCCGCCATTCCTCTGGCACACCTCTGGCAACTTCATCACCATGCCAAAACCACTTTACCGTCACCCCACTTCAGTGCGCGCCTTGGCTTAGAGATATGATAGTACAAAAAGTATGGGTAGAGGTTTATCCAAACAACTTCTCTGTTTCACGATGTTATACGAAGCAAGCAGTTTGATGCTGAATAGGAGAATTTTCTTGTCATATTGTGCCATGGCGAATCTGGAAATAATCTGGAGCGGATGTCGAGGGTTTCACATTCCCTTCATCACCCCAGATTTTTAATTTGCCAATTTGAACTTTTGTGACACATAATGTATTTACATTAGCGTGTACGAGTAGTTATACTCTTAGATTATATACAGTTGAGTAGTAATCAGAGGAAAAAAATCCAGGTAGTTACATTACGTTTACACTGCAAATCTCTGCTTTTGAAAGTGTTTAATTTCAAAACGCTTAAAACGTTTTATTTGGACGTCACCCATTTGATTAACATTGAAGACATTTTTTAAACGCTTTTAAGTGTTTTAAAAGTGTCGACAATGTTAATCAAACGGGTGAAGTTAAAATAAAACGTTTGAAGCGTTTTGAAATAAAACACTTTTAAAAACTCAGATTTGCAGTTTAAACTTACAAGAAAAGTATAAATACAAACACAGTTGCGACATCTTTTCCTTTACAACTTTTATTTGAACATTTGTCTCGTAAGCCCACTGCTACCGAGTTATTCTTTGAAAACATTTTTTGCCACTTTCATTCAAGATGGCGGCTCGCATTCATCTCCTCCAAGGTCGAAAGCTTGTATTTTTAATCAGGGTCTCTACTCAAGCAATATATTTTAAAATCATTTCTACAACATATTTTGCTAGGCAACGACCTTTTTTAAACCTCGATGATTTTATTATTCTTATTTTTGGCAATAAAATTTTATTAATATTATTGAATTTCCATTTCTACTTGCAGAAGCATCAACAGGATGTCTTGCTCCGGACCTACGTTTCTCGCGGCAAAGGAAATCTGACACGACAACCGAGGCGCCCTATGCTCAGTTCGAGACAACGCAAATTTATTTGCCCGAGGATTTTACCACATCCGACATTGAATTTGTCGAGAAGATCGATATCGATTTGAGCAGCATTAACCCCGATGATGCCGGGGATGATAAGCGTCGCAAATATGCTGAAGTAAATCCGTACAGGCTCGAGCCGGATGGTGCAGGATTTCACGATATCGAAGAGGATACAGATGGTCACGAGGGACATGAATCCGTTGCACAAATCAACAATCAACAAAATCGCCGACGTAACAGCAAAAAGCGAAGGTTCACGGGTGGACGAAGACGCAGGATCGAGAATGAGAATGGCTCAAGTAGAGGACGAGGAAGATTCGAGAGACATGCCATTTACAGACGTGAGGCACAACACAAAAATGACCATAGGAACGAAAAGGCACCATTGCCACCCGTTGGGGACGTTTACTATGTTGAAATTGCTGACTTGCTGAAATCCGACTTCTTGAACAAAAATGTTAAAAGGAAATTGCAGAGGGCCAAAACTAAAGCAAACTCGAGTCCCTTCAACGCCACCAGCACCACCACCACCACCGGCAGGGACATTGACGTTGCTGGGAATAAGTTAATTCGTGAACAAGAGCCAGAAGACAAACAGCAGGATAACAACTCCAACAAGAGCAATGCAAGCAATAACGACATAAAAGATGTTCACCAGCAGAACAACAATGGCACGATTCCATCGTCCTCCTTAGAATCTGGAATTTTGGATAGGGAGAGCAAACAGGATGGAGCCTCCGGAGGGCCCCTCCAGAGGCATGCAAATGAAACAGGCGGGATACAAAGTGAAAATGACCAGGACACTTTGCAGAGGGTCAAGAGAAAGTCAGGCAAGACAACTGGAGCACTTAGCCGACCCAAGGGCGGCGGAGATTCCGGTTCCAAGAGCACCAGCAGGAAGGGCGATAAGAGTAAGTTTTTTTTATCCTTCTTCCTGTATTTTTTTTTGTTTCCGTATATTTCCGAAAAGAACTTTTAATTCCGACTTTACCCAAATCGTGTACAAATGTGTGCTGAGGATTTTCAGGTCCGTTCGAATGTTTCATTGTATTTTAATTTCCGACTTTTATTTGCAGTGTGGGGTTTTGTTGAATCCAAGCTCGCCGGAGAGGTCCTTCGGATTTCTGCATTTATGTTGACACAAGATAAATCGGTTGTGTTAACAGAGCCTTTTGGTTAGCCAAATTCGATTTTATGATTTGAACTTTATCCTAGCTCAAACTATTATTCTTTTTAGGGTTCTTCTAGGTTTTATTTAGTTTTCAGATTAAATGGGGGCGCTTTGGCATGTTTTATTTTTTCGTATATTTACAATATTATCAAAATACTGTACTTTAGCGATATGAGGGCTTATTACTGGGGATTGTAAGTTTCCTATAGGTTTATGCTTAAAGCTTGAACTGGATTGGGGGAGTGTGTAAATACAACACAGAACACGGTCCTCATTTTTGCTGCTACGGAAAGTGTTATTACGAAAATGGAAGAATTTTGTTGAACGCCTTAATTGGATTTGTAGTTTGCGAAATTATACAAAAAAAAAACTTTACAGTTCAGAGGAATAAAAAAAGAATACATTTACTATATTAATATAGTTCTGAAACTTTAATTTCAAGTGAGAGCAACAAAAAAAAACAAACTTGCCGAAACGAAAAGATTTAATAACTTTCTTAACTACGACGCCTCATGCAGAAATTCTATTTTAGTTTAAAGTTTACGACTAAGCCAGGCTGTAATATAATATTGCGAAGGCAGTTTCTTTCCCAACTTATGGATTATAATACAGGATTTTCAGTTTTGCACAAGGAGAATATTAAATTTGTAAAATGAAGTTGTCTGGATGAGTGGCTTTAAAAATTACCCCGAGATGGAGAGTACTTTATATGTACTACATAAAAAAATTCAGTTTCATGAAATCAGTTTGAACTACTTTTAAAACAGGAGTCTAGTAACTGTGAGTACATTTGACGATTTTATCTCAAAAGCTTTCATCTATACGAAAGATTTGTTTTCACTATCAGATGTAACCTTTTGTACTGTCGACTGTTCTATCATGACAGCAATGTTCAGCAACAATCTCTAGTCGGTGAAATAGTAAAGAGAAGAATGAAAGAATTAGTTCCACTCGATCATATCCAATACTACCGGGACAAAACTCTGATTTCGGAGATCGTACACGACATAGATTCTTCATTTATTGTGATCGCAGGCGATTGCAATAGATAGTGTTGGAAATAGCTGTAAAGAGGAAAAAATATCTAGGTGGAAGAATTGAAAGGACGAAGGATCATGGAGCAGTGTAGAAACAAGCCATGGATATATTGAACGTAAGACCAGGGGTGGCAGCACGTAAGTTGTTTCAATCGACCTCTTCATACAAAAATTCTTAATTTTTGTATGAAGAGGTCGATTGAAACAACTTACGTGCTACCACCCCAGGGCTGCAGAAGCCCCGAATCTACTGTACTATTTTTAAATTTAAGTGAAGAAGAGGTATTGTGGTGATTGAGCCTGGGAACCAAAACTAGTTTTACGGACCAAGTCCATTAATCAACTTTATTGACGGTGCGTTGACTTAATAATGAATGATGTGTTAATTGATTGCTTGTTGACAGATAATACAATAATATGTTAAATGCTTTCGCGTGCAATTACATGAAGCCATATCTGGCTGGAGCTCAAGAACGCTTGTTACAATGGTTGTTGTTATATCAGAAAGTGAAAGTAAATGATTAAGGTCTAATTGCGAAAAGGAGTAAACAGACAAGATTGATTTCAAACAAATAAAACAAAAACAAAAAAATCTCGTCATATTAAAGCTGGACACTTATCTGCAGCCATTAGATTAAATGTAATGAATTTATACATAATATAAAGGACAGAGGGTACAAATTTACGCAGCTTGGTGGAGTTCAGAAATAATGACCTTGATTGGCTCCCAGAACTATTGTTATAACTCAAAAGTAATGGTTGTTGATGGGGATCGGAAGCGAAAGCTAATCTTACTGACTAAGATCAGGTCATGGTAAATCTTGTAGAAGTAGATGGATATATGATGGATAAGACTAGGCGTAATCATTACTAAAATAACTTATAGTCCAGTCAAATTAGCATTTTCTGATCTAAAAAAATATATCCTTAATTTTTTTTTGGAATCGGTTTATTTTGGTGTGTTAAAAAAAATGTTAAAAGTCGAGAACGATATCACCAAGGCGTAAAAAATTATTCAAGGTCAAAGTTCATAAAATACAGGTTTTTGCGACTATTGCGCTTTCTATAGCTCGGAGGCCAATTAAAGTTATTATGAAAATGAAAGATAATTAAATTCTCCAAAAAAAAGATATCTTTCATTTTTTACATAAAACGAACAATTTAGGCAAAAATGTGCTTCAAAGTTTCTGCACAAGGCATAAGCATATTGGCCCAGTCACTTTTTACATAAACCTCTAAAAAAATCCAACTGGAGATTTTACAGCGGGATTCTCTTTATTTTGGGATCACAAATAATTTCCCAAAAGTCCATAAAGCCAACTGACCGGATACTTAAGCTACGGAGGGCCAAAGGTCACGAAAATCAGTTTTTCTTAAATATCTCTTAAATTATCGGTTTTACGTAAATGGCTAAGTAAAATTTGTTCGTGAAATAAACCTGCATAAAAATGTCCTGTCGAGCTATTCGTGAAATAAGGCCACAAACAAAATTTGTTCAAAAAAATGGGCCACTGGCTAGCCAGCCGCCGTGGCTATTTGAGTTTTTTATATAAATAATCGGAAGATGTTCTCTCTTCAATAAAACAACATTCATTGGAAAATATTGAAAGGTGTAGTTTCAATAACAATTTCAAAAAGAAACCAACAGATGGCCCACCTTTTATATGCATCAAAGAAGGCTTAATCTTCACGGGCTTGTAATAAGATAGAATTCCCGCGTCCGGGATCTCATTCATAAACCTGACACAAGCATATACAATAAATAGATGCACTTGTATAGACTAGTGGCGTATGCATTGCTCCGCAGCTTGTCACCCCAATTTCTCGAAAACCATTGGTTCTACATAAATTTTGTATAGGACATTTCTATGCAGATTCATCTCATGAAAAAATTTACGATAAAACCGATAATTTACGAGCTATTTGAGGAAAACTAATATTCGTGACCTTTGACCTTGAAGAATTTTTTATGCCTAGGTGATATCGTTCTCGATTTTCAACATTTCTTTTAAAACACCAAAATAAACCGATTCCAAGAAAAAAAATGAAGGATATATTTTGCAGACGCCATTTTTAAGTCTAAAATGACAGGACTATTATGGAAGGATCAAAACCGAAAGTAATCTTGAAAAATAATTGCACAGAATAATTTTAAATCAAGCCTGTAGTTGGAAAAGGGGACTTTACTCAACACTCTTCAACCTCACTCTCCATTAAACAATAAGAAACTTACACTGAGATGAAAAATACCAAGCAGATATAACAAATACATATACGCATATGCTGAAGATATGGTAACTTCAGCAAGAAATACAATGCTTTATAGTAGGTACTTGGTAGCCAAATATAAAAACAAAATGCAGGTCCATATCAGAAACACGCAGAGAAGTGTAGAACATTACAGGTACAGTTTGGAATAAGCTGAGAATTTTGCCAATTCTGATTGAAAGGTGATGATATAGTCTGGGAAAAAGTTCGTGGAGTTTTTTTTATAGTAAAATTCAACTGGTTTTATTATAGTTCGAAAATGAATTTATTTAAACAAAGTAAACCAAATCCATTATGCTGGAGAGGAAAAACATACAAGAGGGAGCATGGAAGCCCCAGAAAGAAACATAGCCGACCAAATAGACTATGTTCTTATATCGAAAAGGAAAGCATCGTCAGTAATAAGGTAAAAGGCTGTAGGGGTTATAACTGCAATAGCGACCACTACCTATAGTCCAATAAATAGGTCGAAAAAAGGCCTTCGTAATGCGAAAAATATCGCACACGATTTTTTTTTACGAAATGATTTTATATATCTTTATAAGCTTAAATTCAAAATGGCGTCATCCCCACCCTCTTGCTAAACTTACAGTGAAGGGAAACGCGTTTAATAATATATCTCAGAAACTATACATTCTACGACAAAAATGTATATAATATTTTTGTAGATAAATAAGTGATTTAAACTTTTTATTTAGAAAGTTTTTTTGTAAAGTCAATATGTATTGAGCTATGGTGCTTCAAACTTCACATATCACTTTCTTTGCACTATATTTTGGTAATGGTTAATTCTACATGAAAAAATCCTTCGTGACTTATAGAAGACACGATTAGCTAAAATTTTTGTTATAAACATTTTTTACGTAGGGCTAATATTGCACGAGTTATGGCGCTTTAAGTGTCAAAAAACCTAAATTCCAAAGTAGTTTTCTGCCAATATCTTTTTAATTGCACTTTTATTGCAAAACTGATTATAACGTTTTTTGTGCGCGATTTCATTGCCCACTTTTTTTGTTTTAACTTTTTTCTGTGGAAAAGAGTTTGTGCGCCAAAGAAATTTCTCAATTATTTGTATGAGCATTTGTGTGTAATGCATATGAAACGTTCGGCGCTGAGTAGCGGCTAAAGTATCAGTGCTTGAAAAAAATGTTTAAAGTAAAATTTCTACAAAATTTTATAATTAACATATTTGTTGGTTTAAGTTTTCGTCGTAATAAATAGTTGACGCGATATTTGTAAAAAACCATCCTTAATAAACGTTTAAGGTGTAATAAATCCATAAATATCATTTTTACAGAAAAAAGTTAAAACAAAAAATGTGGGCAATGAAATCGCGCACAAAAAATCGTTATAATCAGTTTTGCAATAAAAGGTGTAATTAAAAAGATATTGGCAGAAAACTACGTTTGAATTTATGTTTTTCGACGCTTAAAGCGCCATAACTCGTGCAATATTAGCCCTACGTAAAAAATGATTATAACAAAAATTATAGATAATCGTGAGTTCTATAAGTCTTACGAAGGATTTTTTCATGTAGAATTAACCATTAACGAAATATACTGAAAAGAAAGTGATATGTGATGTTTGAAGCACCATAGCTCAATACATATTGATTTTACAAAAAAACTTTCTAAATAAAAAAGTTAAATCACTTATTTCTCCACAAAAAAGATTTATACATTTTTGTCGTAAAGTGCATAGTTTCTGAGATATATTATTAAACGCGTTTCTCTTCACTGTAAGTTTAGCAAGAGGATGGGGATGACGCCATTTTGAATTTAAGCTTAGAAAAATATATAAAATCATTTGTTAAAGAAAACTCGCGTGCGGTATTTTTCGCAAAGAAAAAATACTTTATTATTGGACTACTAGTGACCTCAAGTCCGTGACAAAAAATCTCGAATCTAGCTCAAAATAGAGGAAGAATTAACACAAAATGGGGCACTGACAAGTTAAGGGATGCCGAAGAAAAGCAACAGTACAAAATGCTATGGAATTAAATAAAAATATAACTCAGCATACTGAGAGAGAGATAATATATAAATGAAAAATGGCAGAGTATAGAAAACGCAGTAAAAGCCGCAGCAAGGGCAGCGAGGTAGCCAGACAAGGCAGAGAAACGCAGACTGGTCAGAATGTCAAGCAGCTATTAATATAAAAAAAACCAGGCTTGAGTTCAAACGCAAGGTTCATCGACATCAATTCACGCAACCTTCAGACCCCTAACCTATCCGTTCTCCTCTATCCTTCAAATCAAGCTTACTAATAGACATTGCACTAGTAGTATAAAGGGTGATTCCTAAGCTTGTCATTTCCACATAACACAGAATATGAATATGTCAGAAAAAGAAAAAGCTGGCGCTCAGCCGGAGCATTGAGAAAATTCAAAATGACAACAATATAAGAAATATATAAGCCAATACAAGAAAGGAAGGAAAGAAGGAATATCAGACACATTCTCTACATAGATTTTCAACAAAGATTTGTAGCCCATAGAAATGGTAGGTACTTTAACATTGCAAAAACGCAGGACAAGGTTTTTTTTCTTGGGTTGTGCGGGGGGGGGGCGTGGGTGGGTCGGTGTAAGTTTAAATTTGAGTGTTCGGGCTTGGGGCCCCCATTTAGCCGCCATCTTGGAAAAGGTGTGCAAATAGTTTTTCCACTATATCTCCGTAACAGTACATCTTACAGAAAATTTGTGAAGAGGTTTTTTGTCTAGAATTAAATTATCTACAATTTATTATATCAGCTTTTTTGTTGTAAATTGAATAATTAAGAAGTTATAAGCCTTAGTCACAATATTTTCTTTTAAGGGCTACAACTTTTTTTCCTTCAATTTTAACACAAAAGAAAAATAACAAGTTTTTTTTAGAGGGTTTCATAACGAATAATTTTCATTCTTTTTTTATAAATTTCATTCACTACGAAGGGTTTTACAGCGCCCCGAAGGTATCAAAGTGACAGATTTTCTGAATAATTTTTTTACGATTTTACCTCCTCCTCTCCCTAGAAATTCTCAATAACAGGTAGCAAGCAATAATAATGAATGAATGAATTTACGTTTTAAGAAAACGTCGATGTTTGAATAATGTAATAAAATTGTTTAGCAATTTATTGCGGTTTTTTATTAGTGGTATGGTATGTTTTACATGGTTTAAAATAAAATTCTTTGAATAATAACATGTATTAGTTACTTCAATTTTTTAAAATAATTTGTTATGGCTGCGCAAAAAAAATGTTTCATTCAGTTATGCTAACTTTCTAGCAAAATACGGATGTATTCATTTTGTGAGAAAAGTTTGAATTACATATTTTAGTGTAATTTCAAAATTGTTATTTCAGTTTGACCCTAGTCAAATTTTCAAATTTATGAAAGTGTACTTAGTTATTCAGTTGTGCTATCTACCAAAATGGAAAATATTAATTCCGTGACGACTTTTTGCAAGTTATAACTACAATTTTCAAGTGTTAATTGCAGTTTGTTTGTAGTTTAAAAGTTTATAAAATTGTATGTTGTGCTATTTAATTATGAATAACTGTCTCAGATGTGAGAAATATATAACCGAAGGTAAATCGGTAACTGTGAAAGCAAAAGGAGTAAAATCTTTAATTGAACAAGGTTGTTATAAAAATTATTCCAATAGTAGGATAAGGGCGTTCGTTGTCATAGTAGCAGCAGCAGTTCAATGTCTTGTACATTAGAAGCTCCTTTGATTGATTTTAATTTCCTTACCAACTGTTTCATTTGCTCTGAGGCGATTATTGATCAATCAGAAGTGTCTCTAAATCGACAACGATGTGTCTGTAATGTACCTAACAATTCATTTAAAAATACTGTTTCGACTTTGACCATCTCGTACCTTGTAAAATATACCATAACAATAATAAAAAACCGCAATAAATTGCTAAACAATTTTATTACATTACTCAAATATCGACATTTCTTAAAACGTAAAGTCATTCATTCATTATTATTGCTTGCTACCTGTTATTGAGAGTCTAGGGAGAGGAAGAGGTAAAATCGTAAAAAAATAATTCAGAAAATCTGTCACTTTGATACCTTCGGGGCGTGGTAAAACCCTTCGTAGTGAATGAAATTAAAAAAAAAAATGAATGAAAATTATTCGTTATGAAACCGTCTAAAAAAAACTTGTTATGTTTTGTTTGTTAAAATTGAAGGAAAAAAAGTTATAGCCCTTAAAATAAAATATTGTGACTAATTTTTGTGTTCTAGGCTTATAACTTCTTAATTATTCAATTTACGACAAAAAGCTGGTATTATAAATTGTAGATAATTTAATTCTAAACTAAAAACCTCTTTACAAATTTTCTGTAAGATGTACTGTTACGGAGATATAGTGGAAAAACCATTTGCACACCTTTTCCAAGATGGCGGCTAAATGGGAGGGGGGCCCGAGCCCGAAAACTCAAATTTAAACTTACACCGACCACCCTAACATAACCCAAGAAAAAACCTTGTCCTGCATTTTTGCAATTTTAAAGTACCATTTCCATGGACTATTTGATAGTATTAACAGAAGTATTGCCGCAACCAGGATACTCAAAAAGCAAGCTGGAAGTCGCTAGATGGAGCAACCAACAACGCAATTGATCATGTCCTTATAGACGCACGCCACCAGCCCAATGTGCTTGATGTGAGAGTGTACCGCGGCGCAAATGTAGACTCTGACCACTTCTTAATGGGAACGAAAATTAGGGCCGGATATCTGCAATAAAAACAAGAAGAGGAAACCGAGACAGAAAATATAACGTTACAGGATTGCAGGAAGAGCAAACTAGGGCTGATTATGAGAACCTGCTCAACGTAAGAATAAATTGAATTGGTCAAAACACACATGAAAACTTGAACGACCAATGGAATGACATAAAAAGAGCGGTGAAAGGAACAGGAGAAGATATTCTAGGTTTCGTGCAACAAGAACGAAGAGTTGAATGGTTTGATGAAGAATTCGCCCAGGTGACCATGGAGAAAAACCGAGCTTACCAAGTCATGCTAAGTAGGCACAGAACAAGAAACTCTGAAGAGGAGTATAAAGAAAAGAGGCGAGCTGAGAAGAGAATGCACAAATCGAAAAAAGGCAGTATTGAGAAGAACAAATGGGAAAAATAGAAGACTCAGCAACCTTAAATGATGCTAGAAACTTCTACAAAAAGGTAAAACAACAACGGAAAGAATTTAAGCCTAGAGTGACAATGTGCAGGGATAAAAGTGGGGAGATATTAAGTAATAAGGACGAAGTACTGGCTAGATGGGCAGGATGGGCATTTCGAGGAACTACTACTAATGAACGCAGAGCAGGAGCACATTGGTACCCGAAATGCACAGAACGTGAATTCGGACGAAGATAATGACAGCACAGCACAAAGGAGAATTCTTCGTTCGATCTACAAAGGTATTCAGGTTGATGCCATTTGGAGGAGAAGATACAACTCAGAGTTGTATGAAATCAGTAAGATTCCAAACATTGTCAAAGTGATCAAAATAAACAGACTACGATGGATTGGTCACGTCCGGAACGGAACCCCACAAAGATAGTGTTGTGGAAAGTACCGACAGGTAAAAGGAGACCTGGTCGGCCTAAGAAAAGATATATTGATGACGTCGAAGAAGACTTGTGGCCTAAGCTCCGGCTGCAAATTTCTGCACTCATGTGTTTTTTACTCAAAATGCAATTTTCATTGATAGTTTTAACTAGAGAAATATATTTATGCCGGGTTGCCTATAGACTGCAAATAGGGGTTGCCAGCCTTAAAAAAATAAAAAAAAAATAAAATATATTTCCAAATACTTGCCGGCAACCCCTATTTGCGGCAGAGTTAATCCTACTCTATCGTGTAAAGAAAAAAATTAGCTTTAATTTGATATAGAACTTAAGAGGATACGTTACGAACGTATATATTTAACAGAGCTTACACCTGGCTTAAACATACTTGCGGCCATATTTTTATAGGCAACCCGGCATAAATATATTTCTCTACTTAAAACTATCAATAAAAATTGCGTTTTGAGTAAAAAACAGATGAGTGCAGAAATTTGTACTATTGAGACAGTTGAGAATAAGAAACTGGAAAAGTCGGGCCTGAGATCGAGAATCATGGAGGCGAACGCTAGAGGAAGCCAAGGCCAACAATAGGCGGTGGAGCTCCTGATGATGATGATGATTGCGGCAACCACGCTCATAGGCCAAGGAATTCCAAGGAAGCTAGCCAACCTTGCAATGATGACAATGAGTAATAGAAAAGGCTTAAGGTGATAATTCAAAACCAAATGACTGATGAATTCGGTATCAACGATGGAGTACGTCAAGGTGATGCGCTATCAGCACTCCTGTTCAATATAGTTCTGAACTATGCAAACTAGACAGAGAGGGCATTTTATTCAATGGGTCATGGCAAATAATAGCTTATGCCGATGATATAGCAATTGCCTCAAAGAAGTATGGGCGGAGGATTTGTGAAACTTGAAAACGAAACGCGCAAGGTAGGCCTCAAAACCAATGAGGAGAAAACGAAGTACCTTAAAAGGCCCTAGAATGAACACATGAGGAGACCACAAAATATTACCATTGGAGATTATAACATCGAAAGTATCTCAAGGTTCGGTGGAAAAGACACAATCGCAAACAAGATACGATGATTAGAAAAGAAGATATAGTAGATATACCAAAGCACAAAGACTCAAACGGGTTGGCAACCTAATAAGAATGAACGAAGAACGAGTGCAAAAGAAATTCTTTAATGTTGTACCAGATCGAAAAAGAAGGAGAGGACGACCGAGAAAGAGGTGGTACGATGACATTTTATAAGATATCAGGACCCTCGGAATAAGAAACTGGAAGGATACAGCCGAAAATAGGGAAGCATGGAGAGATTTTCTAAGAGAGGCCAACACAAACACAGCGAGCTGTAGAACCATAAGAAGAAGAAGCTCGTCTCGGCTTATCGGCAATGTTTCGTAATTTTTCGGGTAGGACCATGATGCTATCGGTGAAGCACTTCTGTGATTACTTTTGAAAAACTAAATCAAATAGTTTTCATAGCCTTCTTTTGAAGCCAGCTTAATTCCATTGAGGGAGTTCTGCAGAGATTGGAACAAGTGACAGTCAACGGTGCTATATTTAGACTATATGATGGATGATGAAAACTCCAAATAATGGGCGGGTCATCAAAAAAGTGTGTCGGGTGTTGACGTGATGGAAGACAACACCTTTTATAATATTCAATTCAGCGCGTTTTCTTCAATTCAATTGCCTGCCTTAATATCTCTAGATATGGAAGAGGAATTGATCATCTGACCTACTGTAAATAACTCATTATGAACGATTCCCTTCGATTTCCACACGTTTTCCATTATCATAACTGATAAATTTTTCCTCACCGGTTATGAATGGAGTCAATTTCACTACGGTTCAGTACCGCATCGCAGATGTTAATTCGATCTATTGTGTTTTTCGCGTCATACTCATGAGGCACCTATAGACCAGCTTCTTTTTGAATCCATCTTTGTATAAATGGCTCAAAACAGTTTTATGGTTAATGTCTAGCTCCATACCAATATCGACACTGTTGACATGCTTATCTTGCTAGATTTTTCAAGAATTTCGTAAGCTTTTGCAGTGGTTCGACGGCTAGGGCGTTACTCATCTTTTATAACAAAATTACTAGAACGAACAGTTTTTGTATGAAGTGCCTTCACCGCACACAGGACAAATTTTTTCACAAGCTTTCGCAGCATTCTTTTATTTTGACGTAATATATTGAAAAATATACACCGCAAGTTTTCATTATTTGTTACTATTTTCGAACGCAAAGAACTTTTCAACCATACTGCACGAATTTCAGTGAGCTATCTTCTTTCAAACGAAAGTTTATTGGTGCTGCTGCCATCAGTAGTTGGTGAATTATTTGCAATTGACGCCATCTATCGGGAAAACGTCAGACGAGACAATAAGGTTGTGTTGGAGAGTCACGTAAGGTGAATGGCCAGATATTTCAAGCTGCAACTATGCAAGAAAATCCCATTCGTAACAGCGTCAGGTGAAGGGCAACAAATCGAAGATTAGTGGCACAGAAAAGGAATAATTGAAGACATCAGAAATTGGCAAGCAAAGTCAATGAGCCAAGGCAGGTGGAATCGGATTGCGTCTCAAGACAAAGCTAACCCCAAGATATACCGCTTAAAGATGATGATGACGAGATGACTGGAGATGGCTCTAGAGAAAAAAATACAATATTACCCATGAATAAATATATACAAAAAATAGGGAAGTAAATGACGAAAATCTTATCGTTGCGATTTGAACTTTAACTATCAAAATTTACATTTTGTGCACAATTTAAAAAGGCAAAACAAACAAAATTTCCATGAGACACTATGTGGCATATATGTAGCTTTGAAGATTGAATTTCCAAAAGATGGTTAAGGGTTTTCAAGGGAAAAAATGTTTAAACTGAAAATATCGAGCAGCTGAACTGCTCATAATATTCCAGCCAGAATTAGTTACCAGAAGATTTAAATACAATATTGAGATCAATTCAGGGGCTCTTATAATTCCATTATATAGTTCCATATTAGTTCCATATAGTTCAAATCAAACACAGTTTCATCATACCGATAGTATGATTTTCTCATTCACTTTCACTCGATCTCTCATTAATTAATTCCTCACCGACTAACAGCCTCACTTCACATGATTTGGTTCCTTTGTTTTTTTTTATTTAAGCACTTTTTTATAAAATTGGCAGATTGTGTCACACATTCCCTTAATTAATTTAAATTTTATTACGAAAAATCCTAAAATTCATATAAAAACCTTTTTTAAAAAAAAATACATATTTTACATGCATTTTAATCATATTCATTGTTTATTTATTTTTTTCCATTAGAACATGAATCGGACGGCATGAGTAAGTACAACAATAAAAATTTTATTAAAGGATATAGGATTAAGGCTTTATGGCTTTTGGCTTTAATTCACTCAACCAGGGGCGCATGTCTAATATCTTTAATTTTTTTTCATTTAGTTTATTTGTGATAATTTAAAAATATTTCTCTCTATTCTCCGAAAAATTTTGATTTTCAATATACGAAAAATGTTTTGGGTATATTGTTTTTTTAACCTTTTGTTGCAATTTTGGTGTTGGTGGTGTTTCTTTACGAAAAACAGTGCCCTACCGTATATTTTAAGTTCTCCTAAAACTAAATATACATAATGTAAATTTTAATATTTGATTCCAAATAAGAAATTTATAAAGTTTAAAAGTTAATCTTTCCTTTGGACTAATCGAAGAACATTCAAAATTAGGTGTTGTGGTGTATTGAAAAATGTCAGAGAACGAAAAATAAAAAAAAATTATATCTTTGGTACGTTGTTGCCCCAATGGAAGCGAAACAAGTAATATTTAATTTTTTAATATGGAAAAGAATAACAATTTTTATTAATTTTCATGAAAAATTAAAATAAAAAAATATAGTTTAAAAAAACTAAAAAAACGCTTTTATTTTAAAATGAACTAAAAAGTAAAAAATAATTTTGAATGTAAAGTTTTTATTGCTCCAGCCAGTATAAGAAAACAACCTACCTTTCGAAATGTAAAAAAGCGTGGGGCTCTCTATATTCTTATTTTATTAACACCGGAACTTTTAGCTAGCGCCCCACTCTTTTTTAGATTTCGAAAGGTAGGTTGTTTTCTTATACTGGCTGGAGCAATAAAAACTTTACATTCAAAATTATTTTTTACTGTTTAGTTCATTTTAAAATAAAAGCGTATTTTTTAGTTTTTTTAAACTATATTTTTTATTTTCTATTTTTTAGTCTTCGGCCATTTTGTAGTGACCGCCATATTAGATTTAAAACGACATCACAAAGCTTACTATACTATACTCGTCATACACTTTCATTTGATACCCATACCGAGTGGGTTGTAAAGAAAAAGGTAAACCGCCATTTTGTGGTTGCCGCCATTTTGAATTTGGAAAGACGCCCCACAGCGAAAAGTATTCTATTATCACATCCTTTTATTTGATACTAATACCGAGTGGGTTGTAAAGAAAAAGATAATCCGCCATTTTGTGTCGGCCGCCATTTTGAATTTGGAATGACGCCACACAGATAATAGTATTCTAATTGTCACACCCTTTCATTTGATACCCATATCGAGTGGGTTGTAAAGAAAAAGGTAGTCCGCCATTTTGTTTGCCGCCATTTTGAATTTGGAATGACGCCATACAGCTAATTGTATTCTACCTGTCATGCCGTTTCATTTGATACCCATGTCGGGGGGTCGGGGAACACAATAGCAAAAATCGACCCCCATCTTGCAATCGCCATCTTGATTTTCTTACAAAATGGTCAGATTGCATTGTCACGCGAACTATGCGTATGTGCAAAATTTGAAGTTGATCGGTTATATAGAAGTGGGTCAAAATCAAGTTGCAAGATTTGTTTACGTAGAACATACATACATACTGTCAGAGGCAAAAGTGAGTTTACACCCGAAAATTTTTCTTTCGCCTCGGATTTCCAGGAATTCGATGAACATAGAAAACCAAAATATAACTCAAATTATTGCACAAGTATTGACGTAAACTTAACAAGAAAAAATACTTCAAAAATTTGAAATAACACAGAAGGAGGTTATAAATTATAAAAATAGTCCTGTTTTTTGCCGTCAAAAGTGAGTTTACAGCCGCTAGAAAATTACCAGGAAAGTAACGGTAGTCCCATGCTAATATTTCGTTTGCGCTACTTTTTCTTTGATCACTGCATTTAGTCAGTGTTTGTTAAAGCGATAGTAATTTGTACTTGATTTTGATTTGATTTTGGCGAGAAATACAGTATTTGAAACAATGAGAACGGAAACTGAATTGGAAACTAGAAAAATCATATTAAATTTATGGCTGAAACAGAAATCCTATCGGGAAAGTGAAAAAAATCATTTAAAAATTTCAAAACACGGGAAGTTTTAAAAAAAAGCCCTACATTTCTGACAAAAGTAAGAAAATATTGACCCAATCAGAAAAAACAAAAAATTTAGTGTGACGTAAATTGCGTTTGACGGCCGCCATATTTTTTTTTTTTAAATTAACCTAGCCTATGTTACTCAGACCTATTAAACGATTCTAACGGTACCCCAGCCTTCTAAATCCGTTCAAGCGTTTAGAAGTTATGGTGGTACAAAGCAACGTACATACACACAACAAACCTAAACACATTACACTCCTTTTTTTTGGGGGGGCAGTCGTGTAAAAGCGTGTGCAATTTGCTAAAAAATATAAAAGTTTTGGGGTTTCATTTTGGAAAAATGTGCTCTTTACGAACGAGAGCAAGTTTGAATTATTTGGGAAAGAAAAGGGCTCAAAAATATGGCGTACAAAAAACTCAGCATTTGATGAAAAAAAAGTTGTGCAGCACACTGAAACATGGTGGAGGGCAGTCATGGTCTGGAGGTGCATGACAGCTTCAGGAGTAGGAAACCTTGTGTTTATCGAGAGCACCATGAATAAGGAAGGCTACCGGGATATATTACAGCAAAATTTAGCACCTAGTCTTAAGAAACTCGGGCTACCAAGGGCATGGGTATTCCAACAGGACAATGATCCCAAGCACACATCGCGCTTTGTTAGGGAATGGCTTCTCTACAGAACTCCAAAGCAGTTACCCCATCCTCCCCAATCACTAGATCTGAACCCGATTGGGCATTTGTGAGATCAATTGGACCAGAAAATTCGGCAGCGGTCAATAACATCGAAAGGAGGCTTGAAGGAGGCCTTAAAGGAAGAATGGCAAAAAATAACGGGGGATACGACAACTAAGCTGGTCGAATCCATGCGAAGGAGGCTAGATGCAGTGATCAAAGCAAAAGGGGGGCAAACTAAATATTAGACATCGAATATTGTTAGTTTAGTGACCATATGCCGGCAGCTGTAAACTCACTTTTGATTGCAAAAAATATCACTATTTTTATAGTTTAACGGCCCATATTTTGTTAACACAAATTTTTGAAGTTTTTTTTTTTCGTTAATGTTTTGTTATTAAATATGTAATAATTAGAACTGTGTTTTGTTTTTCTATGTTCATTGAATTCCTGGAAATCCGAGGCGAAAGAGAAAATTTTCGGGTGTAAACTCACTTTTGACTCTGACAGTACATACATACAGGTGAAGCTAATATAAAGCGTATAAAAAGAGTATAAAAATCAGCTGACTCTGGAAAAACGCCTAAAAACGGGCTTTTTAACATGATCTATCGTTCGACAGATGGCTCTCTTTTGAGATTTTGTACTAGATTAACAAAAATTTGCCTTATCGGTTTTCCTAATTGATGAGGTTCATATTCCTAATTAATGATGAATTTTCGTCATAAATGCGTGCGTGTGTCGAGGCTATTAGAAAAAACTAGCAGGAATTGTTCAAATGTAGAACGACACGTATAAACAATCCATTTTTCTACTTTTTGGCATTTCTGGATTTATAGCCTCGACACACGGCGACACGATTTGTGTTTTTTAGGCACATACCTTTTTATATTTGTTTATTTATGTCGCGTATAAAAAGATACGTGCCTAAAAAGCTCATAAAATCGTTCAAAGTTGCGATTTTTCAAAAATTCCAACGGGATTTCATTTTCAATTGTTTCTTAAATTTCCCAATTATAAACTGATCTTACAAAAAATGGCAGCATTGTTAATTAAGGTTAAAAAAAAACTAAATCGTTAATTACACAAAAACCACTGAACCGATCTTCTTGAAATTTTTTGTACATTTCCGGGACTACATAAACACCATCTTCAAGTATTTTTAGCTTTCTATGTGGAGTTGTTTTCCTGTAAATAAATAGTGAAAATAACGTGTTTTGAAAACTTTGGAAGCTATTTGCAAGATCACCCTTGCACCTAGCGACATCTAACAGGGCTTGTTTTTTTAGAGAATTTCATAACGAAGAGCTTTCCCAATGCATATGTTATACTAAAAGGTAGCAGGAACCGAGCTATTGCAAGAATTATAAAAAAAGTGCCTATTTTATTCACAATAAGTTAATTAAAAAGTTATGCGGTCAAACAAATTGTGGGCAAACTTAGGGTGTTTAACTACACCCTAAAACGAAGCAATTCCAACCATAATCTCGCGTATGGGCCAATAGTTCACTTTTTATCATTTTTTCCTTCTCGCCGACTAGCCTAAGTACATTTATTGCTTTAAAGCCGATAATAAAAGGCCTTATTCTTTTGCTGACTATAAAACTTACCCCGATCACATGGTGTTTTGTATGTTAGCTGTAATACACATCATACTCAGGCTTTTGCAAGACAGCATTCCCAGTCCATCGCATCTCTTGAATGGCGGTAGTGTCAGCTTTATACTTTGACAGGGTATCGGCTAGATGTTGTGCAGGTCGAGTTCTGTGCAGATTTCCAGTACGTTCTATGAGTGAGTTTATTAGCCTCATGCTAACCTTACTTGGAAGGGAGTAGTTCGATTATATTAGCCTATCCTCTCTCAAAGGATAGTTACCAGTGGCCACCGAAGGTGACTTCACCGATGAGTTTGATAGCGCACCTTTACAGCCTTGTACAGCCTCGATGAGGAGTTGGTTGAGGAGTCCTATAACGCACACTAAAAGAACGCCAGTGGAGCTTTTATATCTGAACCCGTACTGTTGGCATTTTGAATTAGATTAGGTGCATAACTAACTCAAACTCTAGCTTGTTGAAGGCGTAGTGCATTTTTCAATACAATGCAATGAAATAGCAATTGCACAAAAAATCGCTATCAGTGTGGAATAATATGTTCATGGCTTTGTGCTGGATTCAATTACTTCCTCCACTAAAACGACTGCTTATGATATTGCACCGTCGATTTCCGTATGCGGCATTTCCCACATTTTAATATCCGGCCATTAAGTGGAAATTTTTGTTTTGATCCAAAATGCAATGATAAAAGGGTTTTTAATCAATCTGAAATGAAAAGTCTGCGGAATTATCAATAGTTAATATACATGCAGCCCTTAACTACGGTCTGAGCGTAGGTAAACGATGCGCGTTTCAAGGATACAAAACTGTTTATTTTTTTTTTGCTTTATGTCATCGTATGTTCTAGTAGAGATATTTTTACTTGAATAGCCAGAGAGAGAGTGAGTGCCCATGGAAATGGGCCAATCTCTCTTAATTATTGCGTAATCTATACAGTCGACTTTGCTCCTTTTCCGCTTCGTATCAATGGACTGATGCTCATTCCAATGACTTTAATTATGTTCCTTTTGTCCGAAGTCATTGATGAATTTCGCCAGAGACGGTTTCTGTCACAAACAGATCTACGTCTATACCATGTCTTTTGGTATGTTGTTAATCAATATCGTTTTTGGGAACAGAACTCCATTTATATTATTTGCCAAATGTCAGCCTTTTTGACTGAATCTCTGCATTCAATTTATGAAGCGGATTGCATTAGATAATGGCATTGATGGTTGGTCCTTGTTTAAGTATTTTTTCCGTCTGTATTGAGCCCTCTTTTATCCCATCGCAAACAGAACTTCGATTTGTTTGAGTTCGAGTTTTGTGAACATACTTCAGTGGACGGACGACCTCGATTGTGTTGTGTGCAGACAACAACCATATCTGCAGGGATTGAAAACAACATAGAAAACGTTCCATTCATGTTTGACAAATATTTTAAAATTATTGTGGCTTTTTTGGACATTTGGAACATGTTTAAAGTGTTCAAGAGGTTCAGAAAAATGGCAGGGAATTATTATATAAAAAGTGAACTGTGTTTGGAAAAGTCGTATAAAGTATAAAGATTACAAAGTTGTTAACAGCATTTTAAGATTGTCGTTCGCAAATATTTGTAACATTAAAGTGTTTACATCTACATTATTGAGATATTTAGGTGGTATTCTCGTTGGCGAGTGCCGTGACTACGAAGGTGAAGTGAAACTGTTGATCCCTACATACGTATCGAGAAAAACGTCACTTCACACGCCATTTTATACCATGTTGATCGATTTAACCGCCAGGAGCCTCTTAGACTGACAATAAGAATACCAATTTAAGGTCGCGAACTGGCATCTGTCACGTCACTCGACAACGAGAATAAGGCTGATTATCTTTCGATTACACATAGCTTATTTTTTACAGCTTATCAAGACTATTACAACTTATCAAAGACTCAGGCGTCTGGTTGTCTTTGGCATGTTACGAGTTCCCATTACAAAAACCGCGTAAAAAAAGATTGTTTTTTGGACGGAAAGATTGGTGATTGGACGTTTTCGCGTTCTTTGATTTGAACTCATTGCGCATAAAACAACGTCCTCCAATATGGACTGACAGAGACTAAATTCAAATCATAATGTGGACACCGTCTGTAGACGGTCTATATAAAAATCGCTCAACAAGGTCTACTAGTGTGTACGAGGCTTTAGTTCGTCATGAACTACATTTCATGGTTGAATATTTAAGAAAGTAATCTAAGAACGAAAAATTATTAAATATTAGGATGGGATAGGCTAGAAAGAATTTGGGAGGTGCTGAAGGAGTTGACGATAAACGTTATGTCTTAACTCTAGGATGTTGTACAAGTTCGGAAATACTTCTATATTTTCACAATAGCTCAGTGTGTCTATGAAAGATCTATCAGCCATAACTTAAGAGCTTAATCGTAAAGTTTTGACCCCTCTCCAACTAAGATGTTTTTAGAGGCCACAGCTTAGATAGACTAGTTGTATTAAAGAAACCCGAGCACAGAACATGTAGATTAAAGCCCGAAGGAAACATTTCCGAAGAAATCTCAAGGTCTAAAATGTTTGGTTTTCAATTTGGAATATGTGGTCACTCCATCGTGGATCCTCATTGAATATTACGCCTTGGATATTAAGAGATGGATCAGCCGTTATTTCCACACTATAAAGGAGAAAAATTGGCGCAGTTTTATCAGAAATAAGACACTCTTTTCTTTCTGAGTACTGCATAAAGGCCCATGGAGATGCTAAAACATGGTACGAGTAAACATGGTACCAGCAAAACCCGCAGACGATAAAACCGAGCTGAGACCAATTTACTCGATCTTGAACATCTGTCTTTTGACAATTCAAAGGATGTGCTCGAGTAAATGTTGACAAACCAATCCGCAAACACTTAAACATGGTATTAGCAAAGCAGAGCTCCGCCCACAAACATCAAGAAAAATCAAACTGGTTTTGATTTTACTAGCACCGTCGGTGAGACCAACAGTTTGGTACGCGTACCGGCCAGCAGACAACCAACATTAGCTCGAACATGGTACTAGTACCATGTTTACTCGTACCATGTTTTAGCGTCTCCATGGGCCTTAACACCGAAGAGTTATGTGAGGTTAAGATTCTGCCTTTCTTTCCTTTTCTTCTAATGAGTTATCAGGTCCAAAAATGTCGCCTCACCATCATTTAGTCTATTCTCCTACAACTCATACACCTCAGATTTGCAAGCCAGATTGTTTTAGCAGGATCTATTCTATCATCAAGGGCTTCATAATTGGTGGATACCCCAAAAACCAGTTCTGGACCGACGAATATATTGTCAGAGAAGCGTTATTACTCTTATTGCCGCTTGACTGTCAGGGAAAATAAAACTCCATTTATTAGGGTATCTATGCGCTTCTTAAGTATTCTTAGCTGCATTTCAATTAGTACAGTCATTTGGTACTTTTACCTGGAAAGTTTTCCGGGAGCTTTGAAAATGGGTAATTTTATAGATTTCAATGTGCTCTTTCCAAATTTTAACATTGCCACCTCGTATCTTCGCCGCTGGCACCGCCATATTGGAAAAATGGCGCCTAAAAGCAGTTTTTTTTGACAATATTTCGTTTCCGACTCATTTTACGATAAAAACATTTATATAAAAATGAAACTAAAGAAAATTTTCTACAATTTATGTACTAACCTTTTTTTTCGTAAAATCAATAGTTTTGGCGTACGAGCGTCGCAAACCAGTATTACATCTACGCCAACCCGTCACATTTAATTTTAACTGAAATCTACAGGATGTACGAAAAGTTACAACGCGGCCGGCTGAGGATAGGTTATGGATAGAGACGAACAAAAAATCGTATGGGTGGGGGAGGAAATCGTAACGGTTTAGCCGCTAGGGCGTTTTTTTAGAGTTTTACATCTCACCCTGTATTTTTGTAACCCTATGACCTGTTTTCATGAATAAGGTATCAGTGTACGCAGAATACTCCCACCTATCTAAAACTGTAAAAGTAAGGGTTCTAGCCTACCAACTTACGGACCCATCCCTCGCGAGCCTATATGCAGCCTTATTGCCCTCGATACCACACACCCAGCAGAGCGAGACCCTATATATTCTGGTCAGGCTCTGGAGTACGTCAATACACCCTGCAACTATTTTGGAGAGAAACTTCCACGGTGAAAGTGCTTCGATGGCAGGTTGGCTGTCCGAAAATAATTAAAATATTTTCGGACAGCCAACCTGCTGATGGCGCCTTTCAATCCTGTGATACCAACCCCTGTACCATGTTCCATCCTTGACCCGTCGGTAAACCAATGGAAATTTCTTGGACCCCCACGAAAAAAAAGTTTGCCCCAGTCAGAGGGATCCGGAATAATTCCCCTGAATCTTCTTTGGAACCGTAGCTCACCAACCATATGATCCGATACACGGCAAATTGAAATATTTAGGATTTGCATCACCGGTTTACAGGATGCATCACAGGTTTACACAGAGTTTTTGGGGCGCAAGACAATTTTTTCTATTGACTCGAACGCGGAAAACCAGATGCTTATCGGCCTGATAGTCCGGGGAAATTAGCATTTTAAGGAGACAAAATTTCAAAATGGCTGAAAATTGGTCCACAGCTTCCTTGGGAGTTTTTAAGAAAACAATTTCGGAATCCCAAAAAAACAGGGCCGCCGGAGATATCACTATTTGGCAAAAAATCACTCAAAACTGTTTTTTTCGAAATTTTTTTTTTTATCAGACAATACGAAAAGTTATTGCCTACAAAAAACCCCTCATGTCATTTTTTCGAAAACCTAAGCCTTTCGAAGTTATTCAAGGTCAAAGTTTCCAAAAATCACTTTTCGGCCAAAAAATACCTTAAATAATTCGGAAAGGTCAAGGTTTTCGAAAAAATTGCAAGAGGGGTATTTTGTAGGCAATTCGTATTGACTGATCAAAAAAAAAAATATCGTAAAAACCAGTTTTTGATTGATTTTTTGGCCAAAAAGTGATATCTCCCGGCGGCCATGTTTTTTTTGTGATTCCGACATTATTTTCTTAAAAAGTCCCAAGGAAGCTATGAACCAATTTTCAGCCATTTTGGAATTTTGTCTGATTTTTTGCTAATTTCACCGGACTATGAAGGATTTATCCTAGGCGTAATCAGAATGGTCTGTCTTGGGTATGAATTCAATATTGACGTTCAAAGATGGAATGTTTGTGAGTCCGAAGGTAGTCCTAAATATTTTGTTTGCAGAATAAGGGAATGATTAGGCCGCAGTCCTTTTGCGGCAGAAAACCGTCTAGGAGACTTATAAGGTTTGAACGACCGAATCGGCTACCTGATAATAGAGGCCGCACCATAAAAGAAGGGAATCTCCAAATCGCTGTTTCCATGCGTAGCGAGAGTCTCAAGTCGCCACAAACGAGCAGCGTCAGCCTGTTTGTTTAAAAACGCTAACGCTCCGTTTTATTCTCAAGGCTGTATCAGATCCAAATTTTTGAGCAGCGGCAGAAGCAGAGGCAATAGCAGAATTCTGCCTAGATCCAATAAAGCAGCAGCAGCGGCAGAATTTTTATTTCACAGTAAATTCTTTGTAAATAATTCTTTAGTGACCATAAATTCTTTGTAAAATATCACACGACAATATATTTTCAATATTCCGCGTCCATTAGTCATTTAAAAACAACTTGACAAGTGAAAGATGTTTGAAATGTCAAAAAATTCTGCTTTGCAAAGCAGCAAAATTAAGATTTTAGATGAAAAATCAGCGGCAGAACTCTCTTCTGCTTTTCTTGTCACGTGACCAGCGTAAGCCAATAGAAACAATTCTCTGCCGACGGTTCTCCTTTGCTGCTTTGGATCTGATAGAGCCTTCAATCGCAGTTTCAAATGCACGTTCATTTTCGTATTTAGGATTTTTTCTAATTGTTGCTTTCGACAGAAAAGAGGCAAAATTGTTCCGTTGAGAAGAAGTGATTGGGTCGTTTTTTTCTAGCAACAGTTTATCCTTTTTCAAACACTTTCAAGCACCAACGAA
Organism: Thereva nobilitata; assembly: GCA_963855945.1. Lineage (NCBI taxonomy): Eukaryota > Metazoa > Arthropoda > Insecta > Diptera > Therevidae > Thereva > Thereva nobilitata. The sequence goes on along the minus strand of OY979694.1, from coordinate 42,101,760 downwards.
CCGAAATCCCATTCCCTTGGTTAACTTTGAATTAATGCAAATATAAACTTTAAAATCCTGGAATAACCCATTCCAACATAACAGAAACTTTAAGCTGCATTTTTCTCTCTTTTTTTTCATTATGGAGAAAAACATGTTTCCCTGCATTCATATACACGACCGTTGTTGAATAAGCATACCGCAGCTGGTGAAACTTCTAAAAGGGTTGAAGTAATATTTTTTAGATTTACACCAGTTCAGCCCCCAGGGGTGCAATTGAACCGCCGTCGAATGGGGGTAGGTATTCATTTCAATTGCAACCGACTATGTTGAAGCCCATCGGCGGCGATAAAAAAAATACCCTGAGTTAGCCATTAATTTCCATTTCGAGGTGAAGCCGAGTGTATAACTGTCGAAACAGGCGGCGAACATAAAGTTCATTTCGTAGCGCGGAGCCACGGTTTTTTTTCATCCACTAGGAATTGTGGCGTCGCGGCGCTTTGTTTCGCTGATTTGGTCTAGATTTATGGACCTTTGTCTAGACTGTTTGCTATATGGATGGTCTGCCATTACTCTCCTGAAGCTCTAGACCGCTGTGCTTGACTTATGACCTCCGGATGAGCACCGGAGTTCGCTTAATTGCTGAAATATTGAATCTTGTAGACGTCCTTTTTCGGAAACCGAGGACGAAAGTTTCTCAAAAGGGATATTATCAGTGGTTTATGTTAATTGCAATCCATCAGCCCTTTATTGGACCATAATGATGTTGACGTAATCGTGTTACACCTGACAGAGATGGATCTGGCGATTTACTCACCGCACACCAATTTGGCTAACGAATGGCCTCTGGAAAGGAGACACCATCAGGACATCTGATTAGGAGTCCTCTATTGTGACTTATATTTATAGATATGTACGTTCTGGCAGTGTGATGAACTACATCCGACCTGGGCTTAAGTGGATCTAATAAATTGTAGTTCTGATTACTGTATGTAGATAGAAGGACAGATGCTGCCGGCCAAATATGAATGGTATTGTTGTTACACTAGAAATTTGGTCGGGTTGTGGCCATAACAGGTTTACGTGGTTATTAAAGTGCGTATCTTGTGTCTAGGATTAACAATAATTTCACAAACAATACTATCTAGAATTGAAGCGTAATCTCGGTAAATTGTGTTATTATCTAATAGAATCGAATATTGTCAATTTCATGCAGAAGGGTAGAAATAGACTTTCTCTGCCATGCTCGGAGACCACAGTTAATTCAATGAATTTTAGATCATGGGAAATGCTATTGTGTGTCAATGCTGTACGTGTTCTCTATTATAAAATTGCCATGGCATGTTACTCGAATGCCATTTGTTCTGTGGTGCTTTTGAAATCGATAATCGAATTAACATACATAAATAAATGCGCTTTTGATTATTTTGTCACTTGAAACAATGAATGGTATATACTTATTTGAATGTCCCATGTGCACTGGCCTAAATTGCAATTGAAACAAAATATCGAGTAGCCTACTGTTTCTACAAGTGGATTATTATATTAGCTAATTCAGGTTGTGCTCGAATTGAGGTGGTGAAATTAAACGGAGAAATTTCGTTCGTTCGCGTATGAAGTTAATCGATTTTAGGGATAACGAGTGACATTTTCGCGGTAGAAATAAATGGTGACCCAAAAAACGCGTCAACATGTTTTTTGTTTTTAATAAAACATAAATTGTTTGCAATTTTTTTAAGCTGTTTTTTAACTTCCCAGTTTATAGGGAAGTTATTGTAATCGGAGTCCAAAGAACAGCTTAGCTGTGTATTAGTGGTGCAATGAGAAGCACCCCAACAGCTGCGCTGGATGTCTTATTGCATATCTTATCCCCTTGGACATATATGCCGAGCAAATGACAGCCTGGACGGCTGCCAGGACAAAGGCTTCTCTTGCATGGACTCCATACTTATATGGTCACTCATCCATCCTTAGGAAGTTCGCTACCGCTGCGGACAACCTAGATTACACTACACCTTCGTGGACCTTGGAGAAAGGTTTCAATACCATCATTCCGGCCAGAGATGACTGGACAGATGGTGTTATCCCGACTGGGTCATTATGTATTTATACAGATGGCTCAAAAATTGGGAACAGCGTAGGTTGTGGTATCTTTTCCGAGGCATTAAATATAGATACCTCTCTTCGCTTACCCGACCATTGCAGGGTCTTCCAGGCGGAAGTCACTGCTATCTGGGAGGCTCTCGAATGGCTGAAGATAAATAATATATCTCATAAGAATATATGTATTCTATCGGATAGCCAGGCGGCCCTCACGGCTCCTAATTCTGTCGTTACAACATCCACGACTGTTCTGAACTGCCGCAGGTCTCTGTGTGAGACTGCCACTCAGTTTTATATAACTCTGTGTTGGGTTCCTGGACACAGAGGGATTAGGGGAAACTGCAGGGCAGATGAGCTTGCTAGACAGGGAACCGAAGTGAAAGGACACCCCACTTAACCCAGATGGAAATGCCCTTAGCCACCTATAAACTGGCTGTGAGAAAAATAAGCTTAGCTCGAGCCGGGCTGAGATGGACCACAGCAACAGTGCGCCGCACTCTCCACACAATATGGCCGACATATGGACGCAAAGTGTTCAAAATCTCTAGTTCAGTTGAACAAAAAAGAGATAGGGGGCGTCCATAAATTACGTGAGGTGTTTAGGGGGGGAGGGGGTCGAGCCGAATCTCACCAAATCTCACGTGGGGGAGGGGGAGGGTCTCCGCAAATATCACGTAATTTTTTTCCGCAAGAAACAGTGTAAAATCGCGAGAAAACTGGGTTATATTAATAGTACAGGTAAATTAAGCCGAAAAAAGCGATATAGCGGAAATAATTAAGTACAGGCTGAAAATTGGCAGAGAGCTTCTTTTTAGGCTTCTTAACCTTCACTCTGTGCATTGAAAATTTTCCGGCGTCTGTGCATAGGGGTCAATCAGACCCCATATAAATTTTGATATATTTTGTAAGGAAAACAAACAAAATCTTATTTTTATTTTTACTAATTATAATAGCATAGTTATAAATACTGTAAAATGAAATAAGCAAAATATAATTCGCGCTTAATACATAAAAATAACTAACGAAAATGCAGATTCAATACAAATTTCACGGTTTCTTTTCCTGTTTGACGTATTTAGTCTTCAGAAAAGGGATCTTTTATGAAACCTTTTTCCATTTGTTTTGAACTTCTGATGGATATCTTTTTCAATTCGCCTGATTGGACTTCGTCTTTTTCGATCGTGGATGGATGCCTAGCTTGATGTTGTCCATCCTTGCTCCTGGGGTAGTTGTCGGCGCTGTGATGTTTGCACCGTGCCTCTTCTTTGGTCCATGGAGGTCTTGAGGAAGGTTCTTTCAACTCCCCAAACCGTTTTAGGTCGGCACCAGAGTTTACTTGGGCGAAGAAGTTCGCGAGAGTAGTCCTTATTTCTATTTTCCCAGTGATGGTTCACCTAAATAAGGTGTTTTGAGCTACTAAGTTTCTAACCGCGCCTTTCTTTACGCCATCCGTGATGATTGTGGAGAAAATGTCTGATCTCAAGAGGATGCCTGCTTGTCCTGGCTTGTGGAACGTTGCATCCGCCAATTCGAGTCCTCTTAGATGGGCCCACTCTTTAATCGAGCATTCGATACTTGGTAATGGGTTCGTGATTTTGTTCAACATGTGTGCCTGTGTCTGAATAATCTTTGATTGTTGGTTTCGTGCCTTCAGCAGCAACGTGACCCTATTCGTGATTGCTCCGGCTGGCATTCTATCTAGTCCTGATACAGCAGTTTGTACTGATTCCCTTCTGATTGGTAGATTCTAGACTACTGCTTCTCGTACAAACGTTGATTGGGATTCAGGATCGATGAGAGCCCTACATATCTGTTGTAGTCCTGATGGGGATACCACGATGAATAATGCAGTGCCTGAGAGAAATTGACCGTGTTTGGCGGTTCAGTGCTTCTTTATTTAAACATGGTGGATTAGAAGTGCCGATCCTGGTGTTGCATTGGTCTGATTCTCTGATAGATTTCTTCTCTACGTTGGACACACGATGGCTCGTTCCCAAACAATTGATGCGAAGCTCCTTCACCTTGACTGCCCTATAACTTCGATCCGTATTCCTTTGTAGATATTTGGCGCATTTCCTCATGAAGTGTAAATTCTTGAATAAACCACATATGTACATTGTTGTTGCATACGTGGAATATTCTAGTTCTTCATCTTCACCCTTTGAATTGCTCTCATAGTGTTCACTCTTGTTTGTTGGCTTGCTGACGGCCTCTAAGGTCCTGAATCTGGTCTCCAGAAATTCGCGTAATTCCGACCATGTTGGTATTCTCGTCTTGATGTTGCGCTCTGTGATGGCTCCGATAGTTCATGTGTTTCTGAAGGTAGTTTCTAGACGAGTAAGTGAATCAGGATTGCATCCCAATTCCCTGTAGAATTCTATTCGTTTGTTTTGAGCTCCTTGATACTTTGAAATTTCAAAATTATTAACTAAAAAGCTGATGCTACATACAAAATGCTTTCAAAAAAATATGGGGTCAGCTGGACCCCAGTGCACCGAAATGCGTTTACTTTATTTCAAACCGTCGTGAGCAATTTATAAACAATAGTTTTTGATTCGGATTTTTTGTATTGTGTGTAAAAGATATTAGTTGAGGCAATCCTAGTTGGCGGTTTATTTTAGTTGCCGCAATTTTTTTTAAATCGCATTTTAAATGGACTGGGGTCCATTTGACCCCAATGCACAGAGTGAAGGTTAATAAGGGGTTATAAAGTCTACCGATTTTCTACCCCGAGAAGCCCACTTTTTAGAGGGTTTCAGCCCTCAAAATGGGTATTTTTCGATTTTTCTGTAATTTTTTTGCAATATTTCTTAATATCTTTTGGTTTTATTCAATTTTAAGTACAATATCTGTAAATGAGAAAATCTTTAAAATCGTCTTTTTGAACCGCACTTAGATTCACGAAAATCTTGGTGCAGTATCAGATGAACGTGGTGAAAGGTTTTATCAATACATATTGCAAATAGAGAAGGAATAATGAATCCATTACATAAAAAGTATACGTGATACTATTACTATATTTCGACTCAATAGCAATTGGGTATAAAAATTTTGCACTGCCGTTTACACTGTATTTGTTCACTGTTTTAAATACCATCCAACTGGAACATCCAAAAAAAAGTAAAGAAAATAATCTGGGAATGAAGAGTGTATGACGTGATGAAAAATTCTTATCATTTTATATAATGGTCTGGGAAAAACTGCGAAAGTAATGTATGCATTGACTTATACCACCATTTTTGGACAGATTGCGACCCTACAATGAACTAGTGTGGCGGTCTAAGCTTAAACAAAACAAAAAGGCCTAGAAGCCCAATTGAAAAACCTGGAACCTAATGCCCTCCTAAGTATCTCAAGTGCATAATGTACCCAATCCTACTGCAATCCTAGAGATTATATTAAGAATCGGCTCTTTTCACATCAGTCAGAACACATGCTATCTGCGGTGCATTGTCACTACAAAAAAAAGACATTTGCACCAGGCGACATAATTAGTTATCTAAGTATCTTACAGGACTCGAATTTTGAATCGACGACCATCTGCTTTGACATACCTACTAGAGGCCAAGATAGATTTTGAAAACCTTTTGTTATCATTATCGAGAGTTGTGAAGAATGGAAGTCTAAAAGATCCGCACTTCTTGAATCTGTATCCTGATGTACAGGCGGCTCAAACGTCAATTTGAGAAGCTGGCTGTGACTTCAGACTCCGTTTTTCTAAGGCGATACGAAAGTAGGAAGCAAACGGAAGCTAGTAGCAATGCCTGATAAATCTTCGAAAAGAAATTATTTTCAGCCAACAAACTTCATTTATTAACTTAATTTGACATTTTTATGCGAACAATAAATTGTTTCAAGAATATTTAAAGAGTTTTTAGAATATTTTAAAACAAATAAATGCAGCGCATGCCCAATGGCTTTACTCGCGGACTGAAATCCGATAACAGGCGGACAAATTTAATTCGAATTCGCATTGGTGGAGGATACCATTTTCTTATTTCCGAATTTCATGACTTTCGAATCGCATTCCAGGATAACCCCCCTGGGTCATTCAGTCACAGGCTTTTTACCCAAAGATGACATCTATAGAAGAATGCTACGAAGTTTGTATATCTCCAGAGTCATAAATGGCTCTACCATTACTATTCAAACAGTCAAGTCGTTACTCTCTAAAAACGAATCAGTGCATGCCAAAGTCAACCTTCGTATGTCAATACATTGTAAAATTCTAAATTTTTTTTATATTCCATATGCTTATCCCTGTAAGGCACCATGAGGTTGGTTTCCAAAGGATAGGCAGAATCACCTGCTAAATGGTAATCCACAGGTATTGTAGTTTATATTGGGTACATGCCGAGTTGGTGCTGTTATGATTTTGTGGTACTGTTCTTCAACACAAATTATGTTTTTTTAAATAAATTCAACGCAATCGAGCACACATTACGGTATTTACACTAAAAATACGCATAATAGTGTAAATCCTACAAATTTTTTAAAATTTTAAAAATCTCACGTGAGATTAGGGGGGGAGGCGGTCGAGCCAAATCTCACGACATCTCACCAAGGGGGAAGGGGGGGTCGAAAAATCGCCAAAATCACCTCACGTAATTTATGGATGCCCCTAAGCTATGTAGTGAAGGTGCTGACAGGTCACTGTCCCTTTAGGGCTAACTACAATGGTCTTAAGACTACTTAAGATTTTGTACGCTACTATGGGGCTTGAAAAAACAACCACAATGGCCTTAAGACAATCTTTCGTTCTCTTTCGCAAACTTTCGTTAAGTCTTAAGGCTACGCTCAGAACCGTAGAATCTTCAAGAAAGTGGCGTTTGCGATTGATATTTAATTTGGCGTTTTACAAAAATTAAAGTATTGATGGAAATATAAGAAAAAAGATTATTTGAAATAAGGTGCTCTGTGGAAAAGATATTTAATAATGGAATATTTGAATTTATTAAAGGATTTAACAACATTAACTAAATTAGTGAGCGAAGTGATGCGAAAAAAAAGAAACCGCGGTCGTGTGTGTACGAAAATTATATACAGACCGTTCTAAAAGTGGTTATTATAAAACCACTTTTTTAAAAATGAAAGGGACCGATCCTGGACAATTTTACATCCAGTATAGCTTTATTAAACTAGACGTCTTTATTTACTCCAGACTCGATTTGTTTTGATTACCTTTTACAAATGTCAAAACGTCTTAAGGCTATTATAGCTGAGCTTAAGATTCGTTAAGACTTGACAGAAAATTAGCCAATCTTAAGAGAATTTGACGAGAAATAAGACGTCTTAAGACCATTGTAGTTAGCCCTTTTGGCGCGCACGCCGAAAGATTGGGACTTCCCCACAACAACTTATGCAGAAGTTGTGGCAATGAGGATGAGGAAGAAACTATATCCCATCTTCTCTGTACATTCCCGGCCCTCGCGAGGAAAAGAGTGACCTTCCTTGGCTCACCTTTCCTTGATGGATTGAGTGAGCTGCAAAACACTTGTGTTTTTGACCTCTGTCGCTTTATTAAAAGCTCCAAATGGCTTGAAATGGCCTAAATTTTGTCCCAACACTAGAATGACATCACAATGGGCCCAATGGTGCGCCTAAGTGGGCTCCCTAGAGGGGAGCATCCATTTAAACCTAACCTAACCTATTGTCTACTAGGCATTTTTTGGTGTCTACATACAGAATTTCTCTTTGAACATATTTATGTATGCTGATGTGGCAAACGTCCCCGCATAGTCTCATCAGTCTTCGATGCCAACCTTCTACATGATTTTGTATGCATGGCAGTACAAGTTCAATATTTTCGAAGACAGACCAAAGTTGAGGTTTAAATTGCACTGGACCACGGCTTCCATTTCTTCTTATAGGTCCTCGAACGTAGTATTTGTCGAACCTTTTCATCAATTCTTTGGCATCAGCATCTATTGCCGTGTTTTTTTAATCTGTTCTATTCTGTTCTGTCCTGGAACATTAAAAAAACGGCAAGGGAAATTTTCATTTTTATTTACATAAATTACGGCTTTGGGCATTTTAATTTCTTCTAATATTGCATAAACGTCGGTCTTATTTATCTCTCCATTAATTTTTCTCGTTTTTCATTCAGTAAACAAAACATTTTACTTTATTTGTTAACTGTCAAGTTAAAAAACGTATGTGAGAAAAGGGCAATTTAAAATTTCCCTTTGTGCTGGATAGTGTTCTTGATAATTATCGGGGACAAGACTTTTGTATGGAAGCTGTTCTGTTCTGTGCTGGAACAGATTAAAAAAACACCCCTTATATTTCTTTGGAGAAGTATGAAAGCTGCCTCAATTTCGTTGTATGGCAGAAACGCAAGCGCTGGAATTTTTCGAAGTTCAATTGAAAATTCAAGATCGATTCTGTACCGATAGCTAATTTTTCATCTTGTATATGTTTCCAAACAATTTGGGAAAGATGGAAGCTGCAGGTGAGACTCACCACACCCTTGTTGAAGACGATCCATGACGATTTTTTTTGGTTTGCTTCTTTACTTACATCGACAGCCGACATTTGAATTTGTCTAATTTAACTAAGAAATGATCCGACACACAATTCGCACTTCTGTAGGTTCTTACTTGGAGAATTCTAGAAGCTACATTCCTGTTTAAGAGGGAAACATTTGGTTAAAGTATCATTCTCTACAAGATTGCCATGTTTCATTGTGAATGCCATTTTTTGTTGAGCTGTCGATCCTATTTTTGTTCATGGCAAAGCCAATAGCCGTTTCCCCGTGGCTGTTTGACATTTTATGAAGACTTCCCTTTCCAATAGTTACTTTGGCACACACCTGCATCCCTTTCAAATTCCGACACGTAGGTCTAACATCACCATCTTGATATCAATTTTAAGGTGCTGTATCGTATGCATGTTAAACGCTATAATAAAATTTTTATATGCCGTGTCCTCTTCATAAAGATTCATTGACAGAGATGTGAGCCAATTGCTTGTAGAACAATACGATTCAAATTCGCCTTGAAGGCCTAGGGGTGGTGTGAGCAAAAAATTTATTACAAACAATAAATCAAGATTTACTTTATAGTCCAATGGCAAATAACGTACGACATTGTCTATAACATAAATCAAGGCACAATACTTTTCGTTCTAAATGCAATAATGAACTTTGAAAATTCAAAGCGTTGCCAAATCCCTGCCACGTGTCGTCGTTCACCCTCAAAACTGATATAAATCTGTGGTTACATTTTGTTTGTAATGTTTTAGTGGATCTACATATTTAAGGTGGACGGGGTAGTTGCCGCCCTTTTATCGAAAGTTCCCCTATGCACATTTTGACATATTGCTAAGTAATTTATAGATGAAATCAGTTCCTATACATAAATTCTATCGTAAAATCTAAAGCTTTGATTAAATTGGATTCAGATTTAAAGTACAAAAAGATAAAAGAAGGAAAATGGTAGGGGTATATGTTAAAGTAGAATATTTTTGGGGGTGGAAGTATGCCAAATGAGAAAAACTTTTGCAAATTGTGTCTGTACATTTTTTTTTATTTTATGCGATATTAAATAAAAATGATATCAAAAGATTTTTTTCGAAGTAAATAGGCTTTGATTCAAAGGAGATTTTAGAGGAAGAGGACAATTACAAATTTTAATAAAAAACATAAAAATAAGAGAATTTGAACGTGCGGTAGTGTTTCGAAATATACATCCACCTTTTGGCCCTTTCGGAGGGTATCTGCTTCCTCTAAGATTCTGCTTCAACTGACTGCTTTGCACTTTGTTATATTTAATGCACTTATGTATATCATTTCAATCACACCCATTTATCTTGCTCTTATTCCATCTCCACTTTTGGGCCTGATCGCATTGGTACTCCTCTTAATTTCGCATATGAGGAGCCGGCAAATAAAACGATCTAATTACACTTATCGTTTTCATTCAAAATGACAAAAAAGTATGCTGAAATAGAGTCAGAAGTTCGTACTTTCGATCAAAACGATATACCTTTATTGTAATTATATTGTTTTGATCGAAAGTACGAACTTCTGACTCTATTACAGCATACGTTTTGGTCATTTTGAACGAAAACGACAAGTGTAATTAGATCGTTTTGTTCAACGGGGCTCTTCATATATCTTCTTTCTGTTTACATTCGATGGGTCGAGTCTCTATAAAGTGGTCTAACTTGATGAATCTAACTTTGCATATTTGGTATAAAACCCACCAAGGCTGGTGTAAAACTACCGCAGACATTCCTAGGCCCACTTCTTCCGAACACAATTTGTGGTATTCAGGTATCCGTGCACAAGACCGGCCATGACGAAGAAATACTTTTAGCTAGCGATCAACAATGACTGTCATGAGTGGTCTTGATCGTGCCTCGGATGCCAAAAATCAAAAATTTCGAGGCACACAAAGTCTCCATTTGAAGCATTCAAACGTCCGAACAAGAGATTTCGATCATATGCATATGAATATAGTGGGCTCCCTTCCACCATATCGCGGGTGCTCTTAAATCCTTACAATGAAAAGTAGTCTTGCAAGGCTCACCAGCAGAGCTCGTCTACGACCAGACTCTGAGACTAATTCGATTTCCGTAGGCGATCTATGAAAATCGAAAAGAAGACTCAGAATTTCTTACTTGCCTTCGTTCTCATATGCAGAACTTAAAGGCAACACAATCCACGAAAACCAGTCCAAAAGGATGTTTACATTCCGACAGCCTGGAGGACTCCGATTACGTATTCCATCTGGTCGTGAAATAAAATTTATTTTCTTCAACTTCAACGTAATTTTCGTGTAGTCACTGACAGGCCCGCCACATCACCTTGTGGGGCCCGGGGCTAAAATATATTTGGGGGCCCTTTTTGACCAAAAACTGATTTTTTGAAACTTTGACCTTGAATAACTTCGAAAGGGTTAAATTTTCGAAAAAATGACAACAGGACTTTTTGTAGGCGATAACGTTCCGTTTTGACTGATCAAAAAAAATTTTCGAAAAAACCAGTTTTTGAGTGCTGTTTTGGCCAAAAAGTGATTTTTGATAACTTTGACCTTGAATAACTTTGAAAGGGTTAATCGGGTAAACATGTTTGTAAGAACTAAAGTTCTAGAGAATTTCATTGTCAACATTTAGGGTCTTTGTACGGGGTTGTACGACCTATAGAAACCGAAATACAAGGAAAACACCGAAAACCCGCTATATTTCCGGCGGCCATGTTTTTTTTGTGATTCCGAAATTGTTTTCTTAAAAAGTCCCAAGGAAGCTGCGAACCAATTTTCAGCCATTTCCGAATTTTGTCTCCTTTCGTGCGTTTTTTTTTGCTAATTTCCCCGGACTAAAAGGGAAATGAATTCGGAGCGCTGTTAATATGCTCCGATTGGATGTTTAAGGAATTGTATGGAACGAATAAAACGGCAAACAGAGACCCGTTCTCGTTCGATGCGTTGGTCAAGCAGCATATTGAACGCGGTTGGTACTTATTCGGGGGACCGCTTAGTAAAGCCGCTGTCGACACTCGCGTTTGGAAGGACGAAAAGGCAATTGCACAAGGTGAACAAAAATATAAAGCTTTTCGACACTGCAGTTGTTTCTCATATCCACAGGCGCTACAACATAAACTGAAGGGTTAGAAAATGTTTTCTACTTTTGTAACTGCTTCAAAAACGCTTCTAAAAAAAGCAGCAGTAAAAGGAGTGCTCTCCACTGCGATCATGCAATGTTAAAAAAGATATAGAAATGGGATGGGAAAGGGAAAGCCACAAGCTTTTTAAGAGTGTTCTAGCTTTATTTCCCGCTGGGTAAGTTTTCTCTTCTCTAGTGTTTACTATTTAAGTATGACTAGTAGAAAAATCCATATCCATACAAACATAACATATATTTTAGAGTGCTGCATGCTTGGGTTTCAGGCTCTAGATTAGTGCTTGCTTGACAAGTAGAACGCATGGATTGGGCGGTCTTGATTTTTTGGGTTTCAAGATAGTTTCGGGGCCCCTAGGCGATTAGTATGCAGGGATATGGGGTTTTAACTTTTTGGGTTTCAATCTATTCTCGGGGCCCCCTAGCCGGGGGCCCGGGGCAATTCGTCCCAGTTGCCCCCCCTATGTGGCGGGCCTGGTCACTGAAGTTACCGTGGATTTTCCCAATGTTCTTACTGCGACTTTTCTAGTTATCGCTAGTTGTTTTGTTAAAGGAGCCTGCCTCATGCAGTGGCGTAGGTAGCTTTTTGCGATGGGGGGGGGGGATATGACAGTATATTTTGATTGATCGGATTTTCACAACTTAATGCATCAGAACGGGATCTTCTCGCGGTTGTTTCTGCAGATGATTCTGCATTTCTATGGTTTTCACCTCTCAAGACTTGACGAATGGTTTTATTGGCAGTAAAAATAATAATAAATAATTAACAAAACAATTTTAACACACATTTGCAATTATAAACTAGATTAAATTTGACAATTAAGTGTCTGTTCAAAAGGGCTTTACAGAAATTGAAAAAAACTACCTGTTCCTATAAATAAAATGCTAAAATATATTTAAATGCACATTCATGTGAAGGTTAAGACTACAATATGGGTTTTTTATTTAAAAAAATACGCATTAAAATTATATTTTCGTGAAGTTTTTTGGGGTTCTGTCAAAAGCAAAAATACTTTTAGCAAGATTTTTATGTCCAGTTATCCACTCCTAGTATAACTTTGAGCTAAAATTAAATTTTCTCTTGTGTTAGGGCTCTAATACCAAAGTACCAAAGTGCCAAAGTACCAAACTACCAAATAAAGCCAACTTTAACATCAAAATTTGCTAATATCTTGAAAAATAAAGGCCGTAGCACAAAAATTGTTGGACATTATTTGTAGGAAATTGTCCGTGCTATTGACTAACAACGTATTTTTGGGGAAAAAGGTAGTTGAAGTTGATAGTTTCTTTAAAAAAACAAAATTTTGACTTTGATGACTCATTACTCTGGAAGGTGGTAGGGTAGAACCTTCACTTTTAGATTTTTAGATAGGTGGGAGTATTCTGCGTGCAGTGCAGTTTGTAGTTTTTTTAAATTAAATATTTTAGTACGGCGAGAGTATTTTTTCTAAAAAAAACACACTTCCTTATAATTCATTAACTAAAGCTGATATAAAAAAACTGATAATATATTTGAAATCAGCGTCAAAAATTAGTTTAGAACGATGTAAAATATTCCATGCAACAGTCATGCTATTGAGCAGTGTTATAATTGGGCCTTCCTTTCCCTTACAGTCACAATTATATGAAACGAAAATTCAGATCGTATTTTGAAGTAAACCTTCTTTTTCTGAAGGGGTTCCGGTTGAGGTGCCCGTATAACCTCATAGAAAATAACTATACATACACTTTGATTCACACTATAGTAATTTAAGGTAGTTTATATAGAAAACTAGATTGTAGTCATGTATATAGATATGAGTCAGTAGGCCTAGTTATGATAATATGTAATAGTATATAAGGATAGTATATAAGAATCCCTACTATAAATACAAGGGAACTTTGTATGAAAATTACAGTCACTGTTCAATACTCAACGACTACAGGGCGCTAAATGGGCTTTAGCTCTACGCTCTGTCGCTGAGGAACAATTAATAAAATAAACGGTCTCCAAATAAAATAACTGTTTTATTTAAATCCTCGAGTCAAACCCTGCGAATCCCATATTGAAGCATTACACGGTTATCCGATCACACTGAAATTTTGCACACAACTTCAGTTTCGATGACAATATAATATAGTATACCAAAAATATGGCGGATTACCGTTTCCTTCAAAAGATGCAGAAATACGCCCCTTTGATTGGAATCCTAATTTTTTGGAATTTTTTATATGGAAAGTACGCTCCATTTGAATAAGTTTTTAGGTTCATTCGATGGACTTTTATGAAATATTTTCAAAATAATTTTAAAATAAAAAAAAGTTGAAAACGGAAATACGCCCTTTTGAACAGATACTCCTCAATTATAAACTAGAGTAAATTAATGTTAACCCTCCAAGGAACGCCTTCGAATTGTTGATTCGCCAGAGACACTGAGTGTACTGTGTATTGTACTCGATAAAATTGCATTGAGTTAGAACAATCTATGAAGTGCAAAGCTTCCCCGAACTTATAACTTAAAGTTTATCATAATTTTGCCCGTAGAATATTTTCTTGAACCTTAATATTTTTACTAACTCGGCAATTTTTATAAACTTCAAAATATTAAGGCTGAATTAAATTGACAATCAAAGCCAAAAGTTAGTCCAATTTTTTAGGAAGCTCATATTTTGATACTTTACTACATTAAAAAATATTCGAAATATTAAATATTGAATAAAATATGCTCATAGCTACTAGTTATTTCACCCAAAATTGGAAAAACGGTTAAATTTCTTGATTTATTATAACGTTAAAATTTTGAGTATTTTGGAACCGAGGTGCCACTATTGGTTCATTGTATTGTACTTTACATGTGCTCAATGTGTCCACAATTATAGTGAGCGTCCCTTTCGTGGCTCTTGATTCCCGAGTAAAAATAAATGATGACCTTAGAACGGGCAAATACCGACTGTGATTGAAACATAGTCCTCGGCCATCTGACGGTTAACAGAAGGCTCGTTGCAGGATAGTACGGCCGTACAGGGGGAGATTGACGGTGAAACAACGGCCTTACAGTTCCAATAACGGCCATACGACGGTGGTACAGCGGCCGTATGGTTGCTATTACGGGTATACGACGGTGGTACAGTGGCAGCAACGTGGATATTCGCCTTCCTATAAGAAAATATATTTCACTGCAATTAAATGTTTGATTTCTTTTCGGTTGTGTTTTTTTTTCAAGCCGTTAAATAACAAAATTTCCCACTAAAATATAAATCAACACGCACCACACACTTCACGTACAACAAACCGACGACTGGCGAGTTCGTTCCTCTTCTGCATCGATATCTTTAAGTAGGATAAATCGAAAGAACCATTGTACATAACGAAAATGATGAAGTTCCCATAAAACACATTCAACAATACATTTGGTGCAGATTCTTTTTTTGGCTCAAATTTCCCGTCGAATGCCCGTTTCTACAGCTCAGTACTTGGCCTTTTAAATCTTTTGGTCAAATTTGGCCGTCGTAAGGCCGTATGTGCTCCCATTGAAAATGGTTAAAAACTCTAAGGCCATCATATGCCCCTTAAAAAGCCAAGCAGCCGGTGTTCGCCCTTTATAAGGCCGTTTATATTTTTACTCGGGTTGTTCGGCCTGCTGGAAGCGCGGAAATTAGACAATACTTAAATGCACAGCCGTCACAAAAACATATCTAGATGATTTTTATATAATTGCGCAAAAACAAAATTGCACATTACATAATGCTAAAAGGGGTACTGGTGCTTAAGAAATTTCATGTATACTTAAATACGTAGATACGAAGACTCTTATTCAATTCTATTATAATTTTCGTAGGCTCATGGGGGGGGGGATTGATCCCCTTGATCCCCCCGTATCTACGCCACTGGCCTCATGTGCCCCAACCCATCGAGTCTCGAGCAATAAGACGCAATGTACGTGGCCGTCTCAGATTACTCCAGGCACAGTCGTTTTCTTATGCCGGGGTTACACAGTGCGAGTTAGCATGCGAACTGGCCTAGTCAGTTACTGCAGTGCAGCTACACGCACCGTGTGACCGCATCATACGAGTTACTGTGATGTGCATGCCGGCCAGTACCTCGCATGCGAGTTACTACAATATTTTTTGTTTTACTCGCCTCTCCAAAAGCCACAAGCAGCAGATCGCGTGCGACTCGGACGTCCACTGGCACGGTATTGGGAAATAACCGTAAACCAGGGACTACGCCATTCTGCATGGCATTCTTTGTTAGTACATGTATTTTTGTGTTTCGAGTAATGGTTATAAAAACAAAAAATGGCAGATAGATGAACTTCCGAACAAAATATAAAGTTTGTGGAATTATACAAGGACCTATATAGCTACTGAAATCTTTGAAAGCTACTGACATGCGAGCAGTAGCTGTCCACTGTCAGATCTGCAACTCGCACTTGTGTGACCGGCCGAGCTACGGTCATGCGAGTACACAGGTGCAATAGCTGTCGACAGTCAGGTAAGCAACTCGTATTGTGTATCCACGCCTTTAGATCTTTAAAAATTCTGATCCGTATCTTGTCGATAATGTCTGATGGATCCACGCTGCATGCTCAGGATCTCTCTTCTTTCTGCAGCAGTTAAGCCTAATCATGAACTTAACCCGCATACACGTGGTTATAGCTCCTATTCTTTCTCCTGTTTCCATCCACTTCTCGATTCGGTTCCTACTACTTTTAGAGTATGGTTCCGGTCCTGAAGGTGACCTCTCTGTTGCGTTAACAAACCATTTGTCATGGATATCGGTAGCCGTGAATAATGGAAGTTTTACAGATCCCAACCTTTTAGATCAATGACGCCGTACTAAATGTATAGTTTTTCAAGCGCATGCAGGTCTTGTAGATTGTAGCCCGCTCTGATGGCTGAAGGAAGAATTTGCATCTTTTAAGGAATTCCAGGCATTGAGATGTTTGTTAGGCGATTTGGAATATGTGATCATTCCATCGCAGATCCTCAGTTATAGTTATGCCTCGGATATTAAGGAATGGGTCAACTATTCGATTCACACGGTTCAATGAGGCAGAAGGATGGTCGATTCAAGTTTCTTTAGAGATGAGACAGTATTTCGTTTTGGAAGCTTTACATACGACTCAATTTGTGGCCCCATTCAAGAACGAATTCGATATCTCGGTTTAGTGCATAGCAATTCACCATCATGAAGATAAGATTTGGCACGTGCTTATGTTGTCGAAGACGAAAGAAGAGCAACGAAGGGTACCGTCAACAGACAAGCTGTGAAGTGGGTTGGAGGGCATTGAGAGCAGATTAGTGAGTGAGAGCAATGGAAATATTAGGAAAGAAGCCGGTGATCGAATTGACTCATGGGGAACACCGGCCATGAGGTAGGTAGGGCTTAGACTCGTCACAATCCAATACTCTTAAGTACCAAAGCAGGAATATTGTCAGCGCCAGTGGAGTTACTGACTTCAAGCTCTGTTTATCACCTCCTTCTTATAAATAAAAGAAGGTGTTGTAAATGAGGTAAAATTTTTCTTGATTGAAGTTAGCAAGGACCAGGAGTTTTTACTGCATACAGTGGTATTTTTTTAAAAGAATATGTGGGTAACCCATATGGTGAACACTGCGGCCAAGTAAGACCAATTGAGAGTGGTATTGGGCAGGGGTGGCGCAGCATAATCATTGTGGGTGGGGAACACGCGAACAGAGAACCGCTAAAATGTAAAAAGTTAATCGGTCAATTTATTTACTAGTGGTCTCTTGAGTTATATGGTGTTTAATTCTTTAATTAGCGGTTATTCCGACTAGCGATTGGGGGCGGGGGGGGGGGTGTAGATAGGGTCCTTATGAGTCTAGACCCAGTGCCTCATTTGAGCCTCGTATGGATTGCCCTATAAGGCCCACGCAGGGCATCTAAAGGCTGAAACAGATAGCTCCGTTCTGCTTCGTTCGTTCGTTCCGGAAAAGAAAGAAAGAACACAGTCCCCATAAGAGCTTTCGTCTCGACTCAATTGCTGGTATATGTTTTTTGTTTATTATTTTAATACTCACTATACGCGACTTACTAGCTTGGATTTTTCTCTCTTGAACCTTGCTAAAAAAATAAAATTAAACATAGCCGTCATCAAATAAACACTCCAAAGTGCGGATATGTTGTTCTTTCCTTTCCGTTCGTTCGTCTTTTACAAAATTTCCCAAAAGCTCTCGCTTTATTTCGTCTTCATTCCTCTCCGTTCTTCATAATTTGGACACTTATACACATATGAAATGTACAGCATTGAACTCGCACACTGAAAGAACGGAAGGAACGAATGAAAGAGAAAGAAGCTATGTGATTCATGTTTGACGCCTTGCCTCATTCATAAGGGATGTCTTACCCATTTAGCCTTCTTTGGGAAAAATCATTGCTACCCGCCAATTCCAATTGGAAAAAAGAGGACGAGAAACTTGAGAATTTCGGCGTGGATATGTTAGTAATAACTTCGCCGGTTTCAAAAGCTTTATATTTTGAAATATAAGTGTCGTTTTACCAATGCGGTCCTCCAACTGAGTACTGATCACGATCAATTCTGCTTGACCTCTGAAATTGAACCGGAACCAATGTATTGAGTATGCTAAATGACATCCTTCACTGTCACCAACATAATTGCCATATGAAGCAATACAACAACAAAAACTAAAATTTATTAAAAAGCTTTCCGATTACCTAAGACTACGGTTACTATGCATGCGAATTCTGACGAAAATGTGCTCGGACGAGTACGTCCGAAACCCTCGTCAGAACAAGGCGGTTACATTGTGCGCGTTTTCTGATATTTTGATAGTCAGTACGTTTCTGTCGCCCAGCAAAGATGGACGAGCTTGATGAATTTTATTTTCTTGAAAGGGGCCATTCAAGTATTACGTAAGCAGAGTTTTAGTAATTTTTAAATCCCCCTCCCCGTTGTCAGCAAAAGTAAGCAAAGCTCTTACTCCCCCCTCCTATGCTTACGTAAACATTGGTATGTATATATTTTTTTAAAATCTGTTCAGGTTTCTTTATTGTTTTTCATGAGTCTAGAAATAAGGAATTTATCGACAATAAACAAAGAAGAATGCAAATTTTGGTACCTACTGCCAATAGCTATGTGTAATACGTCGTTGGATAGGTTTTTTTCAGTTGAAGTTACTATAGCGCCTAGTTCGAAATCTTTGTCCGTTCTGAGTAATACGGTCAGAACTGTACAAAGATAGAGTTTTTTACATATCACTCTGTATTTTTGTAACAGTATAATCTAATTCCACCAATAAGGTACCAATGAACGCAGAATTCCTCCACCTATCTATAATGGTAAAAACGATGGTTCTGTCTTACCAAATTTTGGAGTTATGAGTCTTATCATATGCATATACACGTCATATCCAATGATATCTAACGAACCGAACCAAAATGACCTAATCACCATCCAGACCCCCCGTCCCCCATGTCATCAAAAATAAGCAAAGCAAAGACCCCCCACCCCCCTTTGGTGCTTACGTAATACTTGAATGGTCCCAAAGTCCATTAATGAAGTTATGGTTGTTAAATGGTGGAACACAGAGCTTCGACCTAACCGTGGCCTTTAAAATCGATTACGTCAAGACAAAAACATGCTGGTCATTTAAAAAATCATAGTTCAGACACATTCTGGGACTCTTCTCTGGTAATTATCCTGTTTTGTATCATTTTAAGTTATTCCTTTTTTCAATTTTGCTAATACGGCTCACGAACTCGATGAGTCCTGTACAGGACTACACCTTCAGTCTGCATGATTCGTTATCCCACAGAAAGCTACCGTGAAAAAACGTAATAAGTTGCTAGTATCTCTAAGCCCAAGAAGCCAAATATGTAGTTTAAGATTGATTCAAGTTTCCGGTTCTATGCCAAGAAGCAATTGTAGCTAATCGTTAAGACAATCAATATCTCTTCCGAAATGATATAATTCACGTGTATAGACTTTTTTGCTTTGCAGTAGAACGTGTCTAAGTCTCACACAACCAGACCTTGTCTTCAATACCAAATGAGATTCTATCACAATCCTTTTGCTTTTTCGGGATACTCCAGTCTAGATGATTTTCTCAAGCCTACAACAAATTCTACCCACGTCTCTTCGTGCTCTAACCATGATACAGTTTTCATTTCCTCCAGAAAATCATTTCATAAGTACTGCTGCCATCTAGTTGTGTAAACTTGTACAAGTAGGCATATTGTAAGGTACCACTTTTGCAATATCCCAAAACTCCTTAAA
Organism: Thereva nobilitata; assembly: GCA_963855945.1. Lineage (NCBI taxonomy): Eukaryota > Metazoa > Arthropoda > Insecta > Diptera > Therevidae > Thereva > Thereva nobilitata. The sequence continues at coordinate 42,081,817 of OY979694.1, read as the reverse complement.
TCCTTCTTCACCTAGGAAGTTGGCAGTTATTGCATCATTGCGCTTAGCTCTCTTGGTTAAAATGCACATTGTGCAAGCGTAATTGTGGCAGCTTGTGTTTACATTAGGTTTTTGATATTGTGGCGTAAATGTTAGCGAAAGTTTATCTGGCAATAACGAAAACAAAAATAAACCCGTGAACGGATGGTCAAAATTTTGTTATTTTTCCACTTTTAATGTACATATTTGTTTATGCAAAATTTGTGTATTGTGTGTGTGTTGTCAGAATTGTTTGAATGATGCTGTATTCGCAAATGTAGGTCGGTAAATTGCTGTTGGTTGAAATCAAGTTTTGCGGAAATATTTTATTTGTATGAATTGCATAATTATTAGGGAAATGAGAAGAAACAAAATATAAAAAGGGTTCGGTTTTGAATTGATGTGATACTAGGCTCATCTGTACCAAGATACATTTAACAGACACTTTCAATAAAATTTTCTTAATTAATAAAACAAAAACAAGCTAAGAAATAGAGGTAATATAAAGTTCATTGCAAGGAAGGGGACATAAGTCATGATTTTAGCCCTAGGATTGAGGAAGGCACTTTATAAACTTAATATAACTTAGAAATTACCGGGAAATTGTGTACCTGCTCGATACTTAAGTTTCACTGCATATCTCCATTTGAAACCTTCAAGCTCCCAAATAATAGATTTTACCATATACATATGGATATACTGGGACCACTACCACCACCTCTCGGATACGCCTACATCTTAACGATAGTAGACAGATTCACGAGATGGCCTGAAGCGTACAAAATTCAGGACATCTCAGCTTCAACAGTGGCAAAAAGATTCGTCATTGAATTCGTTTCACAACTGATCAAGGCCCGCAGTTCGAATCGAAACTGTTCAATAAAGTTGTCAAATTACTCATCGAATTGGGACAACTGCAGGCAAACGGGATGGTCGAACGGTTCTACAGGCAACCCAAAGCAGCGTTAATGGCAAGGGACAACACTACTCATTGGAGCGAAGACTTGCTCTGAGCCCGCACAGCAATCAAGACCAACTTACAATGCTCACCAACGGAGGTCGTAAACGGTCAAAACCGGAAACTTCGCAATTCGATTTTCATCACATCGGATAGAAATCCAATTGAAGAATCAAAATTCCTTTCTCGCCTTCGTTCTTATATATGCAGAACATGCCAACAGCCCTGGTGGACGACGACTACGTTTTTATACGACTCGATCGTATTCGCAAATCTTTCGAACCTCCATATGAGGGCCCATATCAAGTAATTAAACGACCAAGTCGATATCTATTGTCTCGACAGGCTTAAGGCCCAACTATGCATGGCATAAGCGCATATGCCAAGTGCACATGTTAAGTTCGGAACCAGAACTTGTTATGAAGGTGGCTACGGTTGACATAGCATGGCATAAAAGCTTTCGTTAAACATTCGTTAATCATAATGAATTCGACTTGGGTCGAACGTGACATGACAACATTAGGAAAAGCAAGGTTATGTTTATTGCTGTTTATTGTTAGAGCAAGTGATTTTTGTTCACGTATGGAGAAATAAAAATATCTACATACATATATATACATAAATATAAATCAAAATTAATTTAATTTTAACTATGACGCTTATGTTATGCATAGGCGGTAATATGTTTTGATTGACATAATGCTGACTTTCGATATTTTTTGACGATTTGACATACGCGCTTATGCCATGCATAGTTGGGCATAGCGAAGCCAAAAACCTAAAACATGACCGCATTATTTATGGACTGGCCCAATATAAAAATATGGACCGTTTATTTTGAAAGTGGTGAAGTCCAAAAAATTGAGAAATCACATAATTTACTTATAATTTAGCGTTCAGAGTTTATTTATAAACAATTCACAGTAACTAACTGTTAGTACTTTAAAATGTCCATATGCTTAGATCAATGTAAAATTCGTCAAATAACGTAACGATTGATTATGAAAGTGGTGTAAGTCCATTTTCCTTAGAATTACTAATTAAGCACTTACAGACGGTCGCATAAGTCATCGGACAGTAGCGAATTCGAATTGCATGTGTGAATATATTTTTTTTAAAGAAACAAAATAAATCTAAAGACACAGTTCTTTAATTTCATACGTCTACTATCTTAATTAACAAAAAAATTTAAGGTTTCCAATGTACCATTAACTCAAAAAATAACAAAAACAAAAAAACACATAAATTCACGGTCTCAAAAGTCATCGTACACTTGCACTGTTCTATGATAAACTGTAAAATTTAAGGAATAGTGGCTTAAAAAAGTTAATTTTAATATGTTGTAGGACCTCCTATACCATCTATAACTGCTTTGAGCCTTCAGGGCATTGATTCCTCCAATTTTCTAGTGACTTCCGATGATATGTTCTGCCACTAGTGTTGAATTTTGGCTTTGAGCTGGTCCTTATCAGTAATTTCGGGCGTCCTGATTCGTCGTTCCAATTCGTCGCAAAGAAGCACAATGGGATTGAGATCAAATGATTGTCGCGACGTTCCAAGAATTTGCGGGCATCGTAGGGAGATCCATTGCATCACAAAGTGGGCCAAAGTGGGAGGTGTCATGGTTTGTGGCTGTATGTCCTGGAACGGAGTCGGAAAATTAATTTTTATCGACGTCAAAGCCTATTTGAAGATCCTGCAGGACAATCTCATCCATAATGCTGAAAGGAATAGAAGATTGTTTTAATTTCCAACAGGATAACGATCCGAAACATAAGGCCCACTTTGTGATGCAATGGATCTCTCTACGATGCCCGCAAATTCTTGGAACGCCGCGACAATCATTTGATCTCAATCCCATTGTGCTTCTTTGAGACGAATTGGAACGACGATATTTAAGACTTTAGATTTATCACCGACCGGTCGAGGGTGAATACCAAAATTTGAAAGAATGAAACTAATGCCTTTGTATAAAGATGTTCGACCAATAACATACGAAAAATATAAGGATATGATGCAGTTATTACCTTATATACCTCCTGTGCCTCATGACTATTTAAAAAAACTTCCACATAATGAGCCTAAATGAAAAACAGTACCTAAGGTTAAGCCCGTAAAAATGATAAACTTATCATTAAATAGTTTAAGAATAACTAAATCTTTTTAACGTAGAGAATAAAAAACAGTATTTTATTTATTGTTATTATTTTTTTATAAACAAAATCAGACTAAAAAAAATTGTATTTCAAGTAAAATTAAATTTTCGATTATTGAAGTTAAATGATTTTTACAATTAAATAATTATGAAAATGGTGTAAGTCCATTTACGACCCAGAAAGAATATATTACTTTAGTTAAATTCAAATAAAAGTTACTTATATAATTAATTTACTTATTTCTAAATTTGTTGAAACATTCGCAAACTTAGTACAATTTATTTATATTTTTATCGACTAAAATGCTAACCTTTAAATATCTCGAAAGAAGAAAAAATGGACTTACACCACTTTCAAAATAAACGGTTCAAATAATATTAATAAATAATAAATCTTCCTCGTAAACTTTACATAATCATCGACTTGTGTATGCTATAGCTTGATAGTAGGGGAGCTGGCACTTGAAAAAATCGTGTCGCCCCAACCTTCTGCCGTTTGGTATATAAGCTTTTGAAGTAATTTTAAGCATTTTTTATAATATGACATTTTTGCGGGAAGTGGACCTATTTCGAGTTAGGGGTTTTGGGGAGTAAAAAGGGGGTTAAAATTGAAAAAAATTTCTGCCGCTTCGTATGTAGGTTCTACTAGAGCTAAATAACCGTTAAATACTAGTGGCAGAAATTTTTGACTATTTGCTAGGGTGTGGGGAGAAAAATGGCAACTTCAGCTAGGGGTGGCTTGGGGAGGGTCCAAATGGTCAAAAATGTCTGCCACTAGTATTTAACGGTTATTTAGGCCTAAAAGAACCTACATACGAAGCGGCAGAAATTTTTTCAATTTTAACCCCCTTTTTACCCCCCAAAACCCCTAACTCGAAATGGGTCCACTTCCCGCAAAACTGTCATATTATAAAAAATGCTTAAAATTACTTCAAAAGCTTATATACCAAACGGCAGAAGGTTGGGGCGACACGATTTTTTCAAGTGCCAGCTCCCCTACTATGATAGATAATCCGCTTTCACCAGTTCTTTGACCGTTTCTGATTAGAAATGTACCTAATTTTTTTCTATGCTATTGATTTATTGATTTCTGACCTTGACATCAGGAAAATTTAGAAATACGACTGACGCTAGTTTTTTATTTTAATGGGCACTTCAAAATCTTCTAGTACCCCTGTCACTTTTCACTCTATTAAATGTTTTAATTAATGAGGGCGGCTAGGGGTATGTACAACATTCTGAATGTACAACATGTCGAGAATATCGTGTCAAAATTTCAAGTAAATCGGAGCAAAACTAACGAAGATACAGCGTTTCAAGTGACCATGCTCGATTTTATACCTGCCTGGCAGCTGCGAAACTCGCCAACCTGGAAGCTGCTTCAAGTCCCTTTGAAATCTCCAAATTACTTTCTACTTTTAAACTGACCTTGCATTTCCGGTATATCGTATATAAATCAGTTTACAAGCCCACTTTCTGCCGAGCGGTTGTGTACTGTGCTGGGTGCCTAATTTTGGAAGTTCGAGTATAAAAACTTTAAATCGATTTTCTCGCAAACTTCATTTTTGAAGTTCGTGAACATTAGAACTCAAAATCTACTTGACCGATCCTTTTGAATTTTTAAACACTATTTCTACACATAAATCAACAGGTAATCAGGAATATGCTATCGATTGTCGAACTATTCTTTCTAGAGCCATTTTGGTCTTCGCCAAGTATTTCTTCTATACCTATATGGGTTCAATTTATTATTTAGGATCGCTGTAAAAATTTATATCCAATATTGAGTAAGGATGTACCTAGATTTAAGTATTGGGCATGTCATTGCTATTTTTCATCCATCACGGAGTCCGGCCTTCCATATTTTACTTACAATTTGATGTAGCATTCTGATCATTTTTTTTTCGCCATCATATTTGAGGAGTTCTGATAACATTTTGTTCTCTCCAGGAGCTTTTTCATTTTTCAGACTTAGTACCACTCTTCGCACTTCTTCAATGTTGGGTGTTCGTGTTTCTGACTCGGTCTATAATATCTCCGCTCATTTTTTTCTTCTGTCCCATTACTAAAGTCTAATAATCTCCTGCCATCTTTTTAACATCACTTTCCCTACTATTATCATTATTCCATTCGTCTCTCTACAGGCGTTTAATCTAGTCTAGTAACAAATCCTAAAAAGAACTAAAAGTACCAAAATAGAAAAATAACAAAATACACTTATGCACTTAATTAGACGGCTCTGCAGCCGGGATTCGATCTTGACAAATTTTGAGCGCTGCCAACATGCCCATAAGGGAGCAAAATTGGAGCCTCAAGCAATTGTATAGCACGAAAAAACGGGCAATTAACTTGGTCACCGTGAAGGGTGTCCTTTAGCATACTCAATAGATCGGTTCTCGTTCGATTCCGGATGTCAAGCAGCGTTAGACATGATTAGTACAGTACTTAGTTGGTGGACCGCTTGGTAAAACAACATTCGCGTTTGGAAGGATGAAAAGGTATAATTGCAAAGGGGAAACAAAAATATAAAGCTTTCGACACCGCCGCAGTTTTTATTCACATATCCACATCAAAAATTCCTAAATTGTTCGGCTTCTTTTTTCCACTCGGGATCGGGTAGTAAACATTTTTTCTCACGGGGGCCACATGCGGCATTCCTAATGAAGCGCGAACGAGGCAAAACGTTAATTGCCCTTTGTCCGCCTTATAGAGCAAAATTCACATAAGGTCCACATGAGGTAGTGGAACTAGCCTCATAGGGCCTTATATTCACCCCCTTAAAATTCTAGTCGGAATAGGCTTTTTCTATGAGGAAAACCAAGTTTAAGGATTACCCGTGTTACTAACAGTCCGTCAAGTCGTTAAGGTCATGGTGCATTGTCTAGTAGTGAGTTTAGTTCGAAGGATAAAGGAGGATAGGATATAATGGATGCTTGGGCTTTTTTGGCTTTAATCGATCGTACGCGTATTTCTAGTCAGTGATGGATTTACGCTTAGGCCCACGAGGCCCGGGCCTAGGGCGGCAAAATTTTAGGGGCGGCAAAATTTTAGAGGCTGCAAAATTTATAGAGTCTATAAATGGTTTTCAAAAATTTCGTAACGATCGCCAAGGTCGCACTGGTGGTGGTGTTGCTAAATTTCTTAGGGACTACCTAAAATGGTCACTCTATGAACCTTGGTATTGAGTTTATTTGTGTTGAAGTCTCAAATGGTTCTGAAAAACTTTTACTTGTCAGTGTTTATTCTCCCCCTGTCTTAAACCTGATAATTCCGCTGAAATGGAGGAGACCCTGGAATATCTTTCTCATATGTATGCTCACATATGTAGTTGTTACCGGAGAATTTAATGTAAACTTATTAAAATCTTCCAGTCAAGAAAAATTCTTCAATCATACAATGCAGACCTTTTAGGCCTTGTTCAAATGAATACCTTGCCAACTTACTTTAATGCGACGAACCCATCTCAGCTTGATGCCTTCCTTTGCTGCGAACCTAGTATGATTCTTTTTCAAAATTAAATCTGTCCTCCAAGTTATTTAGACTACGACATCCTATTTGTTAATTACAATTTTCGCGTTGACGCAATTACCAGGAAAACTATAGTGTCACAAGTCACTTATCGCCGAAAGGGAGTAGAAATATCATCGTTTCTGAGTGAGTTGGTATGTTGCATGCTGTCTACTCTTGCTAGACTTCTCCAAAGCTTTTGATAACGTCAATCACTTCGTCCTTTTACGCAAGCTCTGTACACAATTTCGTTTTTTTTTCTTCTGCCTTTACGCTCATGTATAGCGTTTTAGCTGCTCGTTCACAACAGGTGAAGATTCCCCATTTAATTTCCTCCCCTGCCTTGCTGGCGTTCCCCAAGGATATATCTTAGGCCCTCTACTGTTTAGTATATATATGGGTGAATACACAAAAATTGGGTAACTCGATGTCTTCAGCCAATACAATGTTTCAGTATAAATTAGTATAAAGGAAATTTGTAATATTTGGTATAATGTTTCATTATATTATAAAATAATTAAACCCCCTTTATTTGTTCACCCAATGTTAGTTACTTACTCCAAAAGCAAGTTTGTTAAAAAACACAATAAATCCTCGAAACGTCAGTTCTTTGGTGTGTCATAATCCCAAAAATGCTAAATTAAGTGGTTGTGTAGGAAAATATATCCTATTTATCATAAATCTTATTATTCCACTACATTCTAAAATATATTTACTTATATGTTTCATCAACATAGAATCTGCAGACAGTTATTTAAAAAAAAAAACTTTGTGTTCACTTTTACCCGTCAGTCCGTTGTGCCAAGTTAATATTTGAAATTTCCACGAAATATCGCCGATTGACGGTCAAATCTGCGTTCAGTATTAAATGTTAGTAGTAAAGGCTCTATCAGATCCAAAGCAGAAAGCAGAACCGTCGGGCAGAGAATTGTTTCTATTGGCTTACGCTGGTCAAGTGACAAGAAAAGCAGAAGAGAGTTCTGCCGCTGCTTTTTCATCTAAAATTCTAATTTTGCTGCTTTGCAAAGCAGAATTTTTTGACATTTGAAACATTTTGCACTTGGCAAGTTGTTTTTAAATGACTAATGGACGCAGAAAATTGAGAATTTATTGTTGTGTGGCATTTTACGAAGAATTTATTATTATTAAAGAATAATTTACAAAGAATTTACTGTGAAATAAAAATTCTGCCGTTGCTGCTGCTTTACTTGGATCTGATTCAGCAGGCAGAATTCTGCTTCTGTCTCTGCTTCTGCCGCTGCTCACAAAGTTGGATCTGATAGAGCCTAAAGTTAGCTCTACAGCGCACAATTCGGACGGCAGCCTTTCCGACCGCAGTGCTAGCGGCGTAGTTACTGTGTGTGTACGTGCTGATCCAGTCAAATTTTCAGTACTGTGGTAAGTCGTTATTTTCTTACGTACCAATGTTTTGCTTTGATTTTTAAATTGTTAACTTTGATTTGTAAAAATATAGCATCCTCATAATTGAAAATATCGATAAAAACTTTAGGTTCAATTTTAACCTCCAATTTATGTTCTAATCGTCAGTTCTTTGTCATCAGTCCCATGTTTGGTATAGCGCCAAAGGACTGACGTGTGGCCAAAGTACTGATGTTTTTTTTTCTGAGGTTTTTTTTTATGAAATATGGGGGTACCTAAATATAGTCTGCAAACATTTGTTCACTCATTTAGTCATTTCAGAGTAAAACATCATGCCGCCGTATAAAAAAAATCAGAAATTGTTAAGGGACGAAATATTAAAAAAGAAGAGAGATGCCGAAAGGGCTCGTTTGATCCGAATAAAAAGTGACCCGATTAAATTAGCCAAGTTTAAAGAAAAACAAAAGTTGCAATACTTACAAAAAAAAGAGAAAGGACAAAGAAAAAGTATTAATCAAATGACAACTCGGGGGCAACGGATAATTAGAAAAAAGTGGAAAGAGTACTTATTCAACTATAGGCAAAAACAATTGTTGAACCGAACCACAACTAATTTTGTACGTCAGAATACACCCCCAACCACCGGCGATGAAGGCCCACCAATAGTTCCTGAAGAAAATAGACTTATCTACAAAAAGGAGAAGCCAAGCACAGAGGAGGCACAGAAACAAGCAAGTAAAGAAAAAGGATGCAATTATTTTAAAACTTAAAACGAAGCTAAATACTCAGCGTCAAAAATATAAAAGAGTTAAAAAACAGTTAGAGGTCATAAAATCTGTTGAAAAAGCGCCAAAAACGAGAATTAAAGAAATGAGTGAAGATGTTAAAGAAGGAATTAGTAAAGAAGGCCCTTTTCGGTGAAGTCATGAAAATTCAAAAGAGCCACAAAGAAAAAAAAGGATTTCAACAAGTTATATCTGGTAATGTAGTAGACAAATACAAACTATGGAGAGTCCAAAACAAAGCGGTGACATATAAAAAAACTGGCCATAATCTCACAAATAAAATAAAAAAGAATGTCAAAATGCAAATGCAAAAATTGGTTCAGCAATTTTTAGAAGATGATGGCAATAGCCGCCAAGCAGCCGGAAAGAAAGAATTTATATCTCGCAAGCAAATTAAAAAACAGAAGCGATATTTACTTGATAGTCTGAAAAATCTTCATAAACAATTTTTGAAAACTGCTCCATTTACAATCAGTTATGCCTTATTTACTCGTTTTCGACCATTTTGGGTCGTACCCCCACTTTGTCAAACTGTGATACTTGTGCTTGCACGATCCACGAAAACATGGACCTCAAACTTGCTGCGATATAAGAAATACAAACATACTTACAACAGTGAGTAATTATCAAAGTATGCTGGAAATGCTTTGTTGCGATCGATACGCTGAAAGATGTCTAGAAAGAACGTGTGAAGGCTGCTGCTTAAAAACCTTAACTTACGCTGACTTTGATAATTCAAAGCCAATCTTTTTCAAACAGTGGGTAAGTAAAAAGGAGTCCATAATTGATCTCAAGACAAAAAAAGAACGCTTTGTTACTAAGTATAAAAAAGAAACAGAGGAAATCTTACCCAGAAATCTCATTTCCAAACTTGAAAACGATATGGGAATTTTTTTCCGTCATGTTTTTTACATAGTTCACCAGTACAATGCAATTAAACAACTGAAGGAGTCTTTATCTGAAAACGATGCCATAGTACACATGGATTTTTCAGAAAATTTTTGTACTAAATACAACCAGGAAATTCAATATTTTCATTTTGGCGGTTCGCGTACCCAAATTTCACTACATACAGTTGTTGTCTACCTACAAAACTCCGTTATTTCACACTGCACTTTGTCATCAAATTTGTCCCATAATGTCGGAGCAATTTGGGCCCATCTACGACCAGTGCTAGCATTATTGCCACCAAATATTCACCATATTCATTTTCTCAGTGACGGTCCTGTAATTCAATACAGGAACAAGTCCATGTTTTACGTACTGGGCTGTAGACTGCCAGAAATGTACCCTAACATTATGACATATACCTGGAACTATCAAGAGGCTGGCCATGGAAAGGGGCACCCGATGGTGTAGGGGCCACATGTTCGTGAGAGATGCCAAGGTATACTAGTAGATGTGATTGAAGATCGTGAAATTGAGCAAATGAACCCTGTAATTAACGAAAAGTCATCTGAATTGGTCGTTTTTAAGGGGACGCTGTTGGTGCATCAGGTGACCGGCTCTGCTTATTTTCCAAACCAACTTAAAATGAAGTCACTTAGTTGTTTCTGCGACCCTGATGGATGTGATCATTACAGGCTAAGATCTATTAAATATAAGGCTGACCGGCCGAAAACACATCTAAATATTGCAACCGTATTCACGGATTCTGAAGACGATTCTCTGTCACTATCTACCTTACGTGAGAGACAACAATGGCCCTAGCTTGGAATGGAATCTATCTATGCCAGGAATTAGCGACTACGCAAAAGCACAACGTCAAAATCGGTACAGCAGTGGTGACTACGTTTTGGTAAAATATGTAGGACGAAAAGCAGAATATCATTATGCGGCGATGTGCTCTTCTGTTGATGATGAAGACAGTGAATTGAGAGTGACTTTCCTCAAAATTTGTAACAAAGATGGCACTCTGTTTAAACTGGATGAAAGCGATGTGTCAGATGTGCCAATAGACCAGGTAATAAGAAAACTACCTGCACCAAACCTAATTGCAAAAGGGAAGAGGGTATTTTACCAATTTAAAGAGAAGATTGATGTATTTGAAAAGTAATTTGTATGATGCGTTTCAATTGTTGCTTAAAATTTTTTAGAAACATTATTTTTGTTGAAATGATTTTTGTTTATTTTTTGGTCATTATATTTTTTAACTGTTATCTAGTGAACAAGAAAAATTATTTTAAGCTTTGAGGTAAAGCCCTGTTTTTGTTCGAATTTTTTAGTTTGTTTATTTACTGTTAAGGAAAACTACCTCTCATGATGTAAATAATTAAAGACTGTTTTGAAGACTAAGATAGTATATACTTACTTACAGTATTTCATAGTTATAAGTAATCTCCACCTACTTGATTCTTAAGATGTGTGCCATTACATGCTCAAAGTGAAAATAAATCGAATGTTTTCCTATGAAATTGTGTATTTAATCAGTACTCGGTTACCCTCGTCAGTCCCCTGGCAGCGAAATTTAGAAAAATCTAAATAACTCACAAACTACTTAAAAAAGTGACTGGCCCGATCTAGAACAGTATATTGATTAGATTGCCTATGTTTTAATCCAAAATACGTTCTTAAATTATACTTAAAAAACCAATAAACAAAATAAGGCCAAAAGTTACCCAACTTTTGTATATTTACCCATATAAATGATCTTCCACTAATAGTGAAGCAGTCTTACGTACATATGTATGCTAATGATGTACAACTCTATTTTAGTGATGTTAAATATCAATTTGAGTTGTGCATAAATAAACTGTCAGAAGATTTGCATAACATAACTCATTGCTCCTCTTTAAATTCTCTAAAACTTAACCCACCTAAATCTCAATGCATGATCTTCTCCAATTCTAATGCGTCATCAAGCGACCTCCCAATTTACCTTAAATGGGACCCTTGTCGCCTGCGTTAACCGGGTCAAAAATCTCGGTATTGTCTTGAACAGGAATATGACGTGTTGTGACCACATAAGCTATATTCTGGGCAAAGTATAGTATAGTATTCTAAGGCGGCTTCGTAATCATCATAGTCTCTTGTCACAAGCTGGTCGTATGAAGTTGGTTGAAGCTGTACCCTTGTCGCACATAATGCATGGCCTCTGTGTCTTCCCTTCGATTCATCCTTTAACCGTAAGTTAGAAGTAGCCTTTAACGACTGCATACGTTTCATTCATTACCTTCGCACGTATGACCACATTTCGCCTCACCGCCACTCAATTTTTGGATGTTTCTTAAGTGACATCTGCGATTTTAGGGTTTTGTGCTACTATCTTAACATCATCAACAACCGAAAACCCTCCTATCTAAACAAGTTTATCCAGCTCTCACATTCCCGCAGAAATAATACTGTGATTATCCCCCGATTTCGGCATCTATCGGGACAATGCTCTTTCTTTGTTCACGTAGCTCAATTGTGGAACTCCACTCCTGTTGAAATACAACGAATTGAATCAGTGTGTACTTTCAAAAGGCGTCTTTTTAAATTTATTTCTGGCAGGACAAACTGAAGCACGTGTAATCACTAAGGAATGTCCTTTTTTGCTTATTCGTTTTTTATATTTGCCTTTATAAAATCACATTTAAAATTTGATTTGCAAAAACCCAATTCTATTTGAAACTAGCGATGTTAAGAGCTTAAGTATCGTCATCAGGCGCGGATCTAGAATTTTGTTTCGGGGGGGGGGGGGGTCACGGAATTAAAAGTGGCGAAAAAAAATTTTTACTCCTAAAAAAACAAAAACAAAATTAACAAAACTAACCGAATTTTCTGGTGGATTAAAAACAAACGTGCCCTACGAAAACGTGCCCTAATTAGTAGAGGGAAATTAAACAAAAAAAAGCGAAGTTATGATGTAGTTGGGAAGTTGGATTTTTTTGGTTTTTTTCTTTACATATGTTAAGATAAAGCGAAAAAAAAATTTCTGCAAAATCGGTCCTGTGCTGCACGAAAAAATTGCATAAATGTCCATTTTTGATGCATTTTGAGTGCATTGCTACACTATTTTTTCAATTTCTCCAGTTCTGTCGGTCGTAGAACAATAAAAAAATTGGAAAATACTCGTAAATGAATAGACTATCGAACTGATTCGGTATAAATACTTTAAAAATGAATCCTAACCTCAAAAAACCAAAATGTATGAAATTTTGTTTTATTTTACTAAAAATGCAATAAATAACGGGAAAAAGGTCCGATTTTGATAAAAATTGGAGAAAAGATGTACTTTGATGCTATAAATACGTGGTTGAAATTTCAAAAAAAAAATTTCGCTTTTTACGGCAAAAATTGGCAGTTTTCGAAAAAATTTAAAATTGCCGTCATTTTATGCCAAATCATCGTACGGCAAAATATTTTTTTTTAAATTGTAGGTTTTTTTATGTACTTTCTGGTGAGCATACGCAATACTTCGTTACTTTATTTGAAATGCCCATTTTAGGCCTTTGAAAATACTAAAAAATTTCAATTTTCAATTTTTTGCCTTTTGCTTACTATGAAAAGCTGCTTGCCAACTATGAAAAAGTGGCTTCTGTTAGTGCCTACCTACAATAAAAATTTCATGCAAAAATAATTATAACTTTTCGCGTAAATCTCAAAAATGTAAAAACAGCCGTTTCAGGAAAAAAGTTTGAATAAGACCCACGGTGGTGCTAGAGTTATTTTGAAAAGCCCTATTTATTCTCGAAGAGTTACTCTACCAACCCATTTTCGTGAAAAGTAGGTGAGGGTCGATTTAATACCTCATAAACGCGTTTGAAAACAGGCATTTTTCTTGATTTTCAGAAAAAAACACCTTTAAGCGAAGGGGAAGTGAAATATGGTGTGGTGTGTGGATTTCTATTCAGTAGAATTCGAGAAATTAAAATTTTTTCCTGTCAGGCATATATGGAAACGCTCGAAATTCCTACGATTTTTCTCTTAATTATAGCGTCCAAAAATCGCAGGGTAAATTTATTTCAACTTTTTTTCTATCCCTCCTGGACTAAATCTGCTGTTGACCTTGAAGGTTGTTTTTTTAATTTGCAAAAAAGTTGGGTCGGTTTTGTGCGTTTGGTTATTTTTTGTTTTTGTTTTTTGAGTTGGGTCAATTTTGTTTTTTAAACAGCGAGCGCTTTTGAGCAGTGCCGCTGCTGGCATGTGTGCAACTGCACAGGGCCCCGTTTGTTGGAGCCTCGCGAGCGAAAAATTGTTTTGGCAATAAAAATCATTTGAATTCATTATTTGCATATTTACTTCATCGAATAGACCACAGAAATGAGTACGAGCCACAGAAATCAGCATATGGGTCATAGTTCTGTCACGGGTACGGGCAATCTGGGAGCGAAGCGAGCGAACAATTTTTTTGGACTCTCTGGGGCCTCTCGCTGAATTTTTGCACGGGGCCTCTCAATTGTCTGGCCGCGGCACTGCTTTTGGGGGGGGGGGGTCAGGATTGCATTTCTTCAAATTCATGTTCCTCTACCTTGACCAATGACCAATGATAGATCGTATTTTCAGACAGAGCCTGCATGTACTTTGTTTTGCTTTGATTAATATACACCCCCCGTTTTCATGCCAACAGCTCAATCTTTGTAAAAGCCCTCGATATAGTCCTTTATGTTTCACAAATCGCATATCGTAGAAAATTAACTAAAAGGCGGGAAGTTACGAATGGCTGTGGTTCGTACCTTTTCACCGCAGCTGTTGTGGCCATTGTGAGTACGATCAGCTGTGAAACCGTCAATTTTGTTTTTCTAAAGTAGGTACTGTACACATATCCCCATAGTGCTTTCAGTCTTGGCGGGTGATTAACCCAGCATGGCCAGCTTCAGTGTCGTGCTTCCATTTTCGAATTATAATACCCAAAATGTTTTGACTGGCGTAGGCCGAACTGAATTTCATTAAAACTGTCGAACTTATTTTTAGCATAGACTGAACCTTCTTTACCACCCAGCAAGATTATATCAAACAAAGGTTGAATGACGTTTGATCTAAAAATACGCATGTTTCAAAAGGAAAGCAAATTGTCTTAAATTGAATAATACGACAGGTCGCTGTAAGCGATTTGCACCTCCTAAACCTCACACTTAAAACGAACAAAATTTATTTACTCTTAACATTCTTTTTTTTTAATAAAAACTCAAAAGTCCCAAGGAAAACTTTTAAGCAAGGAAAATATCATTAAATATGTTTTCAGTCTTATCTTCTGATTCTTTGTAATAATAATAAGCCAAAGGCGAAAGGAAAAGGGAAAAGTAATCAAATTCCGTCCTAAAAGAAAAGAAACATCAGGACGACCTGAAATCCTTATCACACCAATATTGCTTTTATTTAATTTCCACGACCCCGAGTTGAGAAAGCAAAAGATAAAAAAAAAATATATATATCTAAAATTAGAAAAAATCTTCCTTTCAAAAAAGCTGGATATGACGAGGAGGGTGGATTCGTCCCGGTACATCCTGAAGAGGAATCCGAGGAGGAGGAGGAGGAGGACAAATCAGAAAGTTCTGAACATTCACACTTCAGTGAGGTTTCTGAGATCAGATTTCCGGGTGAAGTGGGTCCTTTGGGTGACCGTCGCCTCTGCAAAATCCGATGTGTCAAAGGGAAATGGGTTGGACCTTTATGTGCCACCAATGAAGAGGGTAAGTGTTCTTTATCTATGTATTTTGTTGTTGTTGTAGTTGCTTTTGTTGTTGTTGGTGCTGTTACTGGGTGTTTTGCTGTAACCGAGCCAGCTTTAAATTCTTATACGCTCTGATAAGTTTTATACACATTGCCTTCGTTTACGAATGTATATGTGTGTGTAAATGTCCTTTTTTACAGATGAGCATGGAAATATTAAATTTCAGCCACTTTATAAAAGTTGTCACGTGAATCGCATTCAGCCCCATTTGCTGTTGAGCTATCGGAATATATCAGTGGTGAGTTGATTTTAGGAAGTTGTGATTTTTATTTTTTATTTTTGTTTCCTTTTTGGTGTTTTTTTTGCGCTTTTTTATTTTTCAGGTTGAAATTTAAGAATATTTAAGTAAATGCTAAAAAAAAATATTATTTAAAGAATACATAGCGAGAGAACAGTGAAATGGACAAACATCAACAAGGGACTTGAACCTCCAATGAACACAAACTGTGCAAACAATAAGATCGACATACATTTTAAAGATGTAGATAATCTTATTTTACAAATCATTGACTAGACCTTACCAAAGGAAAAGGGAAGTAGCAGTATGAGCTATAACAAAAACCAAATGATATACGCGAGGTTGGGGATTAAGATGTCAACCATCTAGAAACTCATGGGTCGATCCACTACGCGACACGTTCAATCGTTGTAGAGAAGTACTTGCCCAACCTGGGAAAAATTTCTTCTTTCTTTACTATCACCGAGGCCATCAAACTCACGAAAGAGAACATGCATATACATACATAACGCTCCTTTGTCCCTCATGGGACATAGGGCGGAAACAGTTGCCCTCCAGCGAACTCTGTTTTGTGCGACAGCTCTCAGCACTGACCAGGATCTCCCGGTTGTTGCGGCCTCTGCTAATAGGGTTCTCCTCCAAGTTGTTATAGGTCTTCCGACTCGACGGGTTCCTTGCGGATTCCAGTCGAGGGCCTGTTTGGCTAGATTCTCGTTTTCGCGTCGCACGAAAGGGAAGCCCTGGTATAAAAACTTTTGTTTTGATTTTTGTAATATTTGTGGATTTCTTGCATTAAGTAAAACCAAAAGAACCCTTTTCAGGTACTGATTAAGATCTATATCAGATGACACCTTAGTGCTCAACTTCTCCACCCTTCTCAACTTCTTTTGGTATACAGTCGGTTCCAAAAGTGATAATGGGGTAGGCACACGGAGCAAAATATCCATGGTTCTGTGCACTACCCCCAACTGTTTTTCATGCTGAGCTACTCGCCATATAGATGTGCCCAGACTTATGTTAGTAGAGCTCCAAACAACTCTAAAACATCGTTTTTCTTCGGATAGTCAAGCTGTTGGCCATTAAATCCCTCAAGGTGTCATCAAAGACTGTCCTGGATTGTTCCTATCTTTGATATCTCTCAGCAGGAACAACAATGTTACGCGGATGTGGATTCCGGGCCAAAAAGGTCACTTTGGTACTCAAGTTGCCGACGGCCTAGCTAGAGTAGGAGCAAGCTCATCACGTGTTGGCCCGGAACCATGTTAGATCGACCATCAAAAATTGAGTCGAAGAGTTGTTTCATCATAGCTGTACAAGGATCCAAGGCGTTCGTCAAACTAAAAGGGTCACTGTTCGCTCAATTATTATCTAAGCCATGGTTTCTCAGCCTGGGGGTCGCCATTAGACATAAGGGGGGTCGCAATCTATCCAAAAAAATTATTTTAACAAACAATGTGTTTTACAATTATAATCAAGCTAACGGCGACTTCAGTGCAGAACTTGGGGCATCAGTGAAAAAAATATATCGGCACGATGTAATTCCATGGAAACAAATTGGGAAAAGCGCGGCATGTTCCCACAAGTCCAGCGAAGTTAGGCACCGACGTTCTCAGTTCCCTTCAGACGTCGGCAAAAACCGCAAAAAATGCGTTGCTCCCGATATTTTTTAATTTTTCGCGGACGTGAAACAAATATTTTTTAAATTCAATGGAAAATGTTATAAGAATTCAACACAAATTTTGGTAAAGTTTATTTGAAATACAGTCAAACCTGTGTCTGTGCAGCCTTTTTTGTGCGATCTTTTTGTAGGATTTCTTTTTTTCGGAATATAACAATATTTCGGCAAGTAATAAATGTAAAGATTGGTTTGATGTAAGGTTGCTTGAATGTCCAAATGTACTTCATCTTCCTACTATATATGTACAGACTGGTGTGGATCAACTTCTCGAATTTTATTTAGCAAATCACTAAATGCGTTTTGGCTCATCTCGTAGAAGTTAGTTTCGTGGCCCACCATTCCACTATATAAAGTTGCGAACTCTCCTTCCACTTGCGGAAGAGTCCACATGGGATGAACTCACCCTCTTTTCAATTCTTTTCCCCTCGTCTAAGAGCAATGCAATTGCAGCAAGATATTCCACGATAAATTCCATGATCACTGTCCAAATTTAAAAACTCAAAAGTAAAGAATGTCAGTGAAAAATTCATCACGGAAGCCACTGACACGGAAAGCATCGGTGCCGTGCCGTCACGGATATGTGTGGATCGACCTTAATAACTCAATTTTACGACAGATTTGAAGGAAGAAGATGGAATCCGATAAGACACGTTTCTTTTTCCTGCCGTCTCCATCAGACTCAATTTTTGATTTCTTACCGAGAGAATCGCTCCAAATGCTTGGATTTTTATCTTTCAACCAATATTATAGTGAGGGGTTGCAAGATTTTTTACTTCATTTTTCGGCTTTTCAGGGGGTCGCAACACCAAAAAGGTTGAGAAACGATGAAGCAGATTAAAACGGGTAGTTCTGGGGGTCAATTCCCGAAACTGCGGAGCAGTTGCTGTGCGACTGTGAGGCTACAGCGAGGAAGAGATTGAGTCTCCTCCATCGCGACTTCCCTGTTCCGAGGGAGATTTGGGATGTGAATCCAAAACCAATTTTAAACTATTTCAAAAGGTTTCTAACGACGCGGTTGGCACAATAGACCAAATGTAATAGGTCCCAATGCCCGCTAAGGCGCCCCTCTAAAGAATGAATAGTCTGAGCTCCCATGACAAAAAAGGTACCCCATAGAACACCTCAAAATTATAAAGTGGGAATGGCGGAAAAACATGTACAAAACATTTTACGCCCGCCAGACTAGTAAAAATTTGTTAATTGTTATTTTTTATGAATTTTTGAATTTAGCTAAAAAAAATTGAATTTTTTTCCAAAGCACCTCCTTGAAATTAGATAGACAAGATCGTGAGCGACCCTTTAAATTTCCATGTGAAAATGTTATTTTTTATATTAATTTGCACTTTTCAAAAAAAAACTATCAATCAAAATAAATTCTAGACAGCTGATGACAGTAAAAGAAAAAAAAATTACGTGCCATTTTCGATCTCGATCGCGAGTTGTTGAATTAACACGCCTTTTCAGATGTTATTTGTTAAAATCGAAAGAAATGTCATTTACTAAGGAAAATTTCTCGATTTGTTAAACTTTTTTCTCGATTTAACACAAATAACACGAATAACACAAATAACACAGATCATGAATACCCCTAATATTAATTTTAGCAACGATCATACCACATTTATTCATTGAAAAATGTCGCAGTACTTAAAAAATTAAGTCTGACTTGGTACCCCTTAAAACATTATACTATTATTATCTCATTGGTTAACATAGTTAAAAATAAGCAAGAAGAAGACAATAAGTCGTATTGTTGAGATATGTGAAGCTAGATACATTCGAACGTTATTGTCTATCTTAGTATCTACCAATTTCCTGGTATGTAAACTATCATCGTGTGTAGAAGATATTAATTGTCAATCGGACATGACGAAAGCTGGTAATTAAGGCAGGAATTCGCTTTTTAAAGGGGGAAGACAAAAAACAAGGAAAGTTATCTAGGACGGAAAATGGAAACGCGAAACACCATACCGTGCAGTGGATTCGAACCATGGACCTCTGGGGTGGTATTCGGTTGCCTTAGCCTCTAGGCTTCTGAAGTCGGCCTATTGTTGAATTTGGAAGCGCATTTTTTTCGAACGCCTCTTTTTAGCGGTCGCCTGGGTGATTCTCTCAAGCTTAAAGCAAATTAAAATATAAAATAAAATTTGGTTGTCGTATTTTTTTCCACTTTATAAACAATGACAACGGCTAATAATACATAAATGCCGCTTAGCACTATAAAAAGGAAACATAAGACTACGAAGTTTTACGATACTTTCTTTGTAACATTATAGAGATTCGTGGTTAAAAAAGAAACAATTACATGAAAAATATAATTTGAAACCAAGATATTATTGGACCGAGGAGCGATTATTAGCTCTACATGGGATCGACCTGCCTTTATATGGTTATTAACTTTACGTTTGTACACCTTTTGGTCATTAAGTTGGTTTAAATCATAAAAATTTAATTTTTTTTGTGATTAACGAATATATGGGGACAACTTTCCTTTCCGTATGAACGCAAAACCTTCAATATCATAAAATATGGGCAATTTCATCAGACTACACTACAAGAAGGAAAACTTTTCCCATGTTCAAAATGAAATTTAATTAAATTTCTTAAAAAGGCCTACTTAAAAGGATCTTCATATTTTCTTTAGAAAATTACTTTTTCCGTACACAAGTGAAGCCTTAAGTTTGGTAACTATCTTTCTTCTCCATCCGCGCCCATTCAATTTCCAAAAACAAAAAAATAAAAATGAACAAGCCAAAGAAAAAATCCCGAAACAAAATTAAACTCATCCAAAGGAATGAATTATAACTTTATTATTCCAAAATTAAAATGACAGTTTTCTACCTCATGAAAGTTTTGCATACGGAAATCCCTGTTTCTTGACAATTGTGGTAAACAGACCCATAAAAATTTTCCGTAACAAATCACTCAAGTTTTAGCAAGTTTCATTTTCATCCTTACGACAGATGAAAGTGAAGAAGGGAATTTTGCGGGAGCGGGAATTTTGTAAGAGAGCATGTAACCGGATGGGGGCCGCCGGGAGAGGATCACGTTTAAATTTCTGGGGCGCAAAATTATTTGACAACTTAAACACTGGCAACTGCTCCCACAGTAGCAATTCCGTTAGAGCCATTCCCAAGGAAAAGAGGAAACTGTCACACGGACGGAAATGACAAAATTACGACACACATTCCCAGCTCCTTTTCCCGTTTATGGTTTCAGCAGGCCTCTGGGAATTACCTTGGAAAAACTGGGGCTACACAATAATATGCCCACCACGGCGACTCCATCTCTATTTTTGTTGGCTCCTTATTTGCTCCCCTTCTGTTAGGCCTTGATATTATGGCAGACCATTCATTATTCTTTAATGTTTTCATAGAATGTCGGCTGGGATCTACCGCATGGACATTCGCTTCAGGCACGCTGTAAGGACCTTGGTTTGTATAAATTGTTGGGAGAGTCTAGAGTTTTATGCTCGAACGGTCTATGGGCACCGAGGATGCCCTCTTGTGTTCCGACAACTCTCTTGACGAATTTCTCTGATGACAGTCCACCATCGATTCGAATTAAAATTGGATCCGGGTCTGGAGCGTTTGAGCCCTCTGGTGTCCTGGCTGTTCTGCCGGGTAGCACAATACACTTAGATTGTATGTATCCGAGAAGACGTGGCACTCCAGAGTGGACTTGGACAGGATGGTTTAAGCAGTATTACACTGGTAAATTTATTGACATAAAATCTTGATTAAAGGGTATCCGTAACTTTAGGATGAATAATACTATAGGATGGTCAACAATTCCCGAGGAGAAGGCAACAAAATATCGACTTACCATCAAGGATATACAGAATCAGGATTCGGGAACATTCACCTGTGCATCGCCCCGTGGTCTAACTAACAGTATCCCTATTATGGTTGCAACATCGCAATGTCCTCAGCTGCCCGATCCAGTTGTTCCGTTATCGTTACGTTTGGAAGGGAATAAGCTCGGGCAACGTGCCCTATACAGATGCCCACTTGGCTGGAGAATTGACGGTACAGCAAATTCGACGTGTCTGGCTTCAGGAAATTGGTCTTCACCGCCACCTACTTGTCAATCAGTTCAATGTCCACCACTTTTCCTTGAAGATCCGCACTTAAGTCTAACAGAATTGAACACTTCAGCATGGGGACGTGCTGTATTCAAATGTTCATGGGGCTTTCGCTTGAGTGGCCCGCCGGGACTGGAGTGTGAACCGACTGGAGTCTGGAGTGGACCAGTACCAAGATGTCGAGGTAAATAGTGAATCCTTTATTTTTTTTTTTGTATTTATTTCAATAAAACGTTTGCATTTTTCTTTGCTCCTTATTCTATCTTTTTCAGCCATTCAATGTCCACAGCCGCTCGTTCCAATAAATGGGCGAATCGACGGAACAAGTGGTTCAAGTAGTCATAGACGGTATGCAGTTGGAGCCCTAGTCACATTCAGTTGCACAGAAGGACATCTTCTAGTTGGCGAAGCAAGTATTGTCTGCACTGAAACTGGATTCTGGTCTCATCCACCACCGTTCTGTAAGTTTTTATGTCTTTCTGCTAGTTTTTTTTTTATTTTTTTTTCTCTGTTTATTTTCTTTCATAATCCTCTTTACTAACATTTTTGGTATTGTCGTTTCTGGCAGGTAAATCACAATGCCCTTATCCTGGGGATCCACCAAATGGTCTGATAGCACCATTGAAATTTCATTATGATCCTGGAGATTTGCTAAGTGTTCAATGTCGTCCTGGGTTTGTTGAATTTAGCTCATCTGGACCACCAGAACGTCCTCGTTGTCTACCAGATGGTAATTGGTCTGGACCTGTACCGCAGTGTCGCAGTTACGAGGAAGTGTAGCTTGAAAAGTTCCGGATAAATGCCAACAAGGAGCACGAACAGACCCAAATGTGACATGTAAAAAATTTCTGCAATGAAGTGAAACGATTGTGTTTGAATGTTGAAGATGGATTTTTTACTCAAAAGCAGGGTGATATTTAAATAGAAAAAAAAACAAATTAAATAAAAAAAAAAAATATAATGAAGAAGAAAAAACAATAAAGTATAAAAAAAATACAGATTTATCAGTGACCCAACCACAGTCACACAAAGCTATTGTATTATATTTCAAGGTTGATACAAGTCAAAACGAAAAAATCACAGGATATACACAAAAAAAAGGATACAAAAAAATATATATTTAAAAAAAAACACACAAACACACATTTTCTCTTGTTATATTTATCTGCATATCAGTGTAAACATTTCTCAACTGTTTTTTTTTCTGAGAAAACATCAAATTTAAAAATAACAAAAAAAAACACAAAAAACAAAAAAGGGTTAAAATAATTAAAATGTTGAAAAATAAATAAAAAAATGTAAAATTGCATTTAGCTTTTAAGGAATTAAAATTAAAAACAACAAAAGAAAAAAAAGTATTTTAAGATTTTTTCTATTTGCTTTGTGATAGAACTAGACTTCAAAAATTTAGATATTGTCGGAGTTAAAATTCATTATCAAAACAAAAACGATCTTCTGTCAACAATTTTCATTTGTTCATTTTTCAAAACACACCTTTCATGGCTATATAATAAAATTAATAAACAAAAAAAAAACACTGAAAAACAAAACAAAAATAGAAAATTTAAAAAAATGTTTAATTTTAGCACGTTTTATTATAGTTTAGTGTAAAAAAAAATTAAGAGTAAAAATGAAAAAAAATTGTAATTAAAAGTCATATATTAAATTGTGATGTAAAAAAAAACAAGATAAATTTAAAAATAAATTCAAAAAAAAACATATATATTTACGCATATCGAAAATATTGTGGTAGATTTTATTTAATTTATTTTTTTTATTCCCTCGTCCTTTTATCATTAGAAGAAAGTTGATACTTCATAGTAGGGATGTTACGAATGTGATATTTTTCACATTCGCGAATGCGAATGTTCGGAATGCGAATGTGCGAATGCGAATGCGAATACGAATGTTTACGAATAGCATTAAAAAAATTCAATTAAATTAAGGCCTCACTTTTTTATTACTTACAAAAGGATATGAAAAAATATTAGAGCAATAGACCAGTGTTATAAACAGCAACGGTATTCTTTCTTCTCGTATTTAATAGTCTAAGTTCAAGAGAGAAATATTTCCATGAGGCGATTTCTAAAGGCCCCCATTCCTATACAGGCCGCCGGCAGGCCATGGCCTGCAGGTTTCTCGCCTTGAGACCAAGAATAGCCACACACTCACTCACCCATACCGTCAACTGGATGTGGCCTGCAGTCCAAGAAAACTGACAAACATCTTTATGTGCATGGGTATTTATCGTCAGTCCGTGCCTGAAGATCTGAACTTCTATTTAGTCTAAAATTTTCGTTGAGGCCATGAACATTGTTGCACTTGAATTAACAACCTGCTACGACAAACTATCGTCTTCGCCTGTGCGTATGTAGGGAATCATGAGGTCACCCGCAGTCCACGGCCTGTCAGACATATGCCTCAAGTTCTCATCCCTCAGTCAGACTGAGTACTGTATGGCCTTCATTGGGCGGTACTTGCTAACCTGGCTTAAAAGGCTACGGCCTGCCGGGGCGCAGTGGGGTCAGAGAAAAAATTACCGTTCAAAAATCGGTGGAGCCGTCAATTTTCATCGAATCAAATTCGATTTTTTTAAATGTTCCTTGTGCAATTCTCTATCGATCTGTCGAGCCGGATTTTTCATATATATTTTCAATTTTTTACAATTTGCAGGGGAAATTGAGTTTTTTTGACAAAAATATATTCTACATTAGCAAAAATGCAGAGAAACGTGCCAAAAAGGTATATTTGAGCCTAATCTGGTTTAGAAAGGTTTATTAAATTTATCTCTCGGCACTTTTTTTTTTTTTTTGTGTGTGTGAGGTACTGGGTCCATAGGTACTGCGGCCATTCATTTGGCCTATTGTATTACACCCCTATACCTCATATTTTTAAGCCAGACCGCTTGAACAAGTTCAGCAGTCTGCCTAGTGGCTTGTCGCTTAGACTTGAATAATCGAGCAGGGACTCTTCGAATAAAGAAACCCTGCTCCTCGCTATTGCGGGGCATTCACAGAGGACGTGGAGAGCAGACTCATCTTCCTCCAGGCAAAGCCTGCAGGTGGGGTCCTCCGCTTTTCCTATCCTCCATAAGTGGTAATTTAGGGCGCAGTGTCCGGTAATCAAGCCAACAAGTGTCCTGACATCGTTTCTACTGCAATTTCTTGGCCGTGTTAGAAGACGGCCCAGGCAGGAACCGCTTAGAGTTAGCCAATCCAGGCACGGACCTCGAGCGTTCAGTATGTTTCATTAAAGTCCGATCGGTTAGGGCCCTTCGCAGCAAGCTGGTAGGTGCTCCGATAGCCGGCTCTGGACCCATGAATGCAATGTCAGAGCCCTGCTTAGCTAGGGCATCCGCTTTTTCATTGCCTTTGAAGCCCCGATGTCCCGGGACCCAGACAAGGGTAACTTGATTGAGAACGCCCAGCTCACCAAGAGCACGTTGGCAGTCCCAAACTAATTTAGACTTGGTCCTACGGGACCTTATCGCCCTAATTGCCGCTTGGCTGTCAGAGAAGATAAAGATCCGTTTGTTTTGGTAGGCCCTTCTTAAGTTCTCATGAGTGCATGCCAGTATAGCGTACACCTCTGCTTGGAAGACAGTTGCTAGGGTGCCTAAGCTCATCGCTCTACTGAATCTGGGGCTTTCGCTCCAGATTACGGCGCCCACACCTGTCTCTGTTTTGGAGCCGTCCGTGTACCATACTAGTCCACCCGGCGATACCTAAGGAAAGGTCCAGGTTAGCCTATCTTGTATGTGCACAGAGGGTTGCTTAAATTTTGAGATTTTGAAAGGCATGCAATCGGAGAGCATCCCCGCTTCCGAAATCCCTTCTATAATGTTGATAATTGTAGAATGTCCTCGCTCGAGACCAGCGCCCAGATAGCCATTCGCTTTCAGCCGCAGCGCCGCGTTTATCGCAGATTTCTCTACCTCAAGGTGGAGTGGTACCAGATTGAGGAGAGTCTCCAATGCTGCCGTCGGGGAAGTGCGGATGGCTCCAGTGATGGAAAGGCAGGCCATTCTTTGAATTTTGCACA
Source organism: Thereva nobilitata (assembly GCA_963855945.1). NCBI lineage: Eukaryota > Metazoa > Arthropoda > Insecta > Diptera > Therevidae > Thereva > Thereva nobilitata. The sequence goes on along the minus strand of OY979694.1, from coordinate 42,056,318 downwards.
AATTGGTTATGAAACCCTTAAGCGCCGTTCTGTGCCACCAAACTAAAGCTCCATAAGTTACTATGGGCCTGACGATGGTGGTGTATATCCAGTACATGGTTTTCGGCTGCAAACCCCATATGGAGCCACAAGCTCTGCGGCAAGCCCACAGGGATCTGCGCGTTCTGCTCATCAGAGTATCCATGTGCTGGTAGTGATCGTTTCCTGGTAAAGGGAACGAGAATCGTCTTGTCGGGATTGACTTTTAGTCCTACGCTGTCGCTCTCGGCACTTACATAACCGTTTTCTAGAAACTACCCCTCAAAGCGGCTGAATCAACCGCTAAATAGGGGGAAACAGGAATACGGTATGAAAATATATGAAAAATCCGGGTCGACAGATCGATAGAGAATTGCACACCGAACATTTTAAAAAAAAAGCGAAGTTGATTCGATGAAAGTTGACGGCTCCACCGATTTTCGAACCGTAATTTTTTATCTGACCCTACTGTGCGGCGGCCTATTGTGAATGGGGGCCTTAAGGGGCTCATATATAAGGCCGGCTGCACTGAACAATTGCTCCTTCTGATATTTGTGAGCCAGATCTGTCAATTTGTTGTATTTTAATTTTGTTTACCACGAGGCACGACACGACCTACACACATTCGCATTCGCAAAACATTCGCATTACTTTATGTGAATGCGAATGTCGATGCGAATGTTTAAAATGATGCGAATCATCCGCATAAGCGAATGCGAACATTCGTAACATCCCTACTTCATAGAATAATAGGACAACTTCCTTCTTGTATGAGGTATTAGCTCTACAACTAATTCAGATGTTAAAGCCAGATCGTTTGAACAGGTTCAGATCGGTTACCTAATGGGTTATCGGATCGTGCAGGCTTGACTAGTCCGGACCAGTTGTACTGAAGAACGCGATCTTGCTCGTCCTTATCGCGGGTTATATCCCTTAGTCTGCTCTGGTTCTCCAAGATATGTATAATCGATGGTTTTGATAGAGTACGCGACTCAGCCCTGTTAGCTAAACTCTAAGCTATTGGCATTAAGATTGGAAAATTCCTGTGCGGCGTTTCAATCAATTTAATACTGGATGGAGTCGATCTATACCCTGCCCAGTGCCGCTTTTTCCTCGGAGTCAATTCTGTCACATGCTCCATTTCTAAACATTGTAACTGACCTACTCTTAATCCCTTCCAACCCTCTACAGTCTACACAGCTTTGTTGATGACAGTACTATTCATTACTCTAACGTCTTTGGTAATGAAATACAAGCATGTGTCAGATCCTGTCTTAACGATCGTGGACTCAATGAAGAGGGACTTTGGCCTCATTCTTGCTTAGAGACGACGAAATCGTGTCAATTTCAAAATTGTATCATATCTTATAAAGCCTTCACCGAACTTTCTTCTTCTCAATGAATGGTGTAAAACAAATGGCTGTCCCATCCCTTATTTAGTTGAACATGAGTTGACGATCATGAAAGCAAGGTTTTGAAACGAGCTTGTCTTACATTATCGAAGTCGTAGGAGTGAAGCTGTTAAAGTGGGTTGAAGAGAATTTTAAAAAAAGATGTGTAATACTCTGCCTGGTGGTCAGTCACCAGCGAGATAGGCGGAGCAACAGGTTAGTGTATTTCAATATTTAAATAAGCACGTGCGGTAACTATCTTGGACTGGTGAAAGTACGATCGTAACCTCCTCATGGTGGCCACTGGAAGCTGTCCTGAAAGGGATGAGCTAATATGATCGGGCCTACCAAGCCAATATGTAAAGTTATCGTGTCGAGGGCTGCATGGCAGTGGGTAGGCTGGGCACCCAGTTATATAATGCCTTATTCTGATATGGAGGCTCTGTCAGGCTGGACCTTACCCCTTGGCGTAACTAGAATGGCCATGGCCCCCAGGAAAAAACCAACTGAATGCCTGGATGATCAAAACTCGCCACCCGCTCTATGGAAAACATGAAAAAGTATTGCCCATGGTCGGAGATTTAATGGAAAAAATGCATCGAATTGGCAAGAAAAAGAAATACTATTATACGCACATCATTAACGCTATGCCGCAAATGGATTCCACACAACGTTTTTTTTATGTGAAAAAACCAAGCTTAGGAGTCACCCTTTGTACTACCAGTCTGTCTAGTAATAAGCTTGGTTTGAAGATTAGAGGAGAATAGGAAAAGTTAGAGGGGGTCTGGAGGTGCTCAAGGAAATGGCGAAGGACCTTGCCTTTGAACTTTAAGATGTTGTACGAGTTCGGAAATACTAACTGCGGGAGATTGTTCTATTCATAAGCGAATTTTTAGACCATATTAAGGTATTCACAAACCAGCGCTAAACGGCGGGATCGGGAGAAAAATTTTTGCGGGACGTGAAACTATGGCGGGGTATGGAATCATTCGCACTGACGCGTCAGTTCTAGGTAGCGAATGGGATATTGCAGCGTTTCATTTTCGGTTCGCAGCAAGTACCGTTTTTCCCGTTTTCGCGTAGTTCCTGCAACAAGAAAAGATGAATAATGAAAAACTTAATGAATTTTAGTAAAAGTGAACCCATTTTTATATAATTTTTCCTACCCTGGTTATAAAAATTTTCAGAAGAAAGATAAAGGTTGGGATTGGTGGAATTGAAGATAAATTTTACGGGACGAATTCGTTCCCGCTTCGCTGGGTGTTATTGGTTCATAATTTCTCGCTCCCGCTGAGTCCCGCCAAAATTCGTTCTCGTTCCCGCTCCCGCGGTTTCGCGTTGGTCTGTGAAGGCCTTAATACGCGAAAGGTGGGCTGTTGGATACGGGGCTGGGCCGAGCGGGCTAGTCTTGTGTTGCGGGAAAAATATTGCCGTGCAGGCATGAGGATCTGAATTGCAGTGGAACACCCGCTAGAGTAATAGCGATAATGTATAAAGAGGGCTGCTACATTCCTACGATGGCTTAGGCCCTCCGCACACGAGGCAACTGATTTGCAATCGCAGTTGCGTACGCAACTGTTTAGTGACCTTGCCTGTGTACGCAAGTGGGAACCCACACACGGGTCGACAGAAACGAGACCGTTTAGAAACTAGTTTGCAACTGGTCGCGTGCGACTGTTCTTGCCGGTCACAAGCGATTTCAGTTGCGTGGTTGCACTTCATCTAAACTACTTGACATATTGCCAAATGTTCGTGAGAGCCTATATAGGCGCGGATGGTGCCATCACCATTGAATTGTATTCAAGGCGGGGCCGAATGTAGGATTTATAGATTATAGCCAGTGCAGCTGGCTGGAGGAGGAACTTGCATCTCTTGAGAGATCCAAGGCATTGGAAGGCTTGTTTGGCGATTTGGAATATGTGATCATTCCATCGCAGAACATTTCTAGGAATGTTATGATATTTAACTTTTTTTATACATTTATTGTAATTATATTGGTGATAAATGATAAACATGGGCAAACTACCTAAACTAACTACCTACAAGTATTAAAACATATCAAATATACAAATATGTATTACATATACCAGGGGTCTTTTTTATACCGCGCCTCCCTTTAGGCTGTAATTTTTTTGCGATGCCTTTCTAAAAGAAAATACGTGGGTGTAGCTCTAGCAGACATTAAAATTACATAATTTATTTTTAATTTAAAGAGAACTCCAAAGATTATAGAATCTTAATTATTATTATTTATTAGAAAATATAACAGTACAATGAGCTTGCTTTTCTGAGCAAAACTTCTCAAATCGGGGTTGAAATTTTGAAATCGAGATCTCATTTCTTTTTCTAAATTGATTTGTGACCTGTGACTTGATTACTGCAGCTGCAGAAAAGCCAGTTTCACGCAAATACGAGACGTAGCAAACGGTAAAAGAATTTTCAAAGCTGTAGTGCTGAGAGTTGGATACATTGCTCCAAAATTGAAATACGTTGTCTTTGTCGAATCGTAATCGTATCACAAGATAGTTCTAACAATAATTGCTCTTCCTCGACTATTGAAAGTGCAGATGGGAGTGGGCTCGATATGAATGGATCTCGAATAGCCTCGACACACCCACGCATTTATGACGAAAATTCATCATTAATTACGAATATGAACCTCATCAATTAGGAAAACCGATTTGGCAATTTTTGGTTAATCTAGTATAAAATCTCAAAAGAGGGCCATCTGTCGAATGATAGATCATGTTAAAAAGCCCGATTTTAGGCGTTTTTCCAGAGGCAGCTGATTTTTATTTTAATTTTACTTGAAAATTAATAAAAAATATTACTTTGTTCCATATTAAAAAATTAAATATTACTTGTTTCCCTTCCATTCCGGCAACAACGTACCAAAGATATAATTTTTTTTTATTTTTCGTTCTCTGACATTTTTCACTACACCACAACTGGCATAATATAATGAGGTATTTTAACTTGTGTCACCCCGTAAGGGCGTTCGTCATAAATTAGGAATTTTCGTCATATTTTGATTGCCGTGTGTCGAGGCTATAATCCAGCAATTTTATTTTCCACATTTTGCTCATTAATGTCTTCAGCTATGTCATGAATGCCAAGACTAATCGTATTGTTAAAAAGAGGAATATTTTTTATTTCTTTAGTCGCCGATTCTCCAATCATCACTGCAGGTAAAATAAGAGCTTCAGCAATCGGTGTGGTTTTTTGCATTTGGCAATACGGTGAGCGACCTTGTAAGAGGCAAGCAGTGCTTTGAAAGGAATAGATGCTATTGAAAACAAGGATGAAGAGTGGGAAATCGAAAGAGCAGGGAGCGAGGTGATAAGACACTCATTCATTACGTGGCGTGTAGGCGACCTGTGCGTACCGTCTCGCGACGCCTTCAGGATAGCACCCCGACGCTGGGAATCCCTGACATATACCATAGATAAATTTTTCTTTAGATGAGAAAAGTAGCATCAAAACTATTTCTATTTGCTTTTACGAACTACCGCCTAATGCCGCCTGATGTTACCACTATAACCATATTTCGTGTGTTAATATAATTTCACACAATTTGGCCAACGTTGAGTTTGATTTGTTAGGGGGCCTGGCCTGCCCCCCTCAGAAAAATTCTCTAGTTACGCCCATGACCTTACCCTTCCTACAATATGGAGAGAGCCAAGGCAAGAATGGCCGAAGGGGAATTGGGGAGCTCGACGGAGCACACCTGAGCCCTGTTTTCGTGAACTCCTTCCTTCCAGACTCAAGGCAGGACGGCCGCCTGAAACCCGGGTAGCCAAGAAGCAGACCTAGACAGCCGCCGCTCTGCCCAAAGTTTCTGGACCCAGGAAATTGGCAACACCAGCTCCCATATGACCTAGGGGGAAATTTCCCATCATCCAGGGGAGCAGGGACCCCAGAAGAAGAAAAAAAATTAAAAAAAGCGTGGAATCGCAATTACCCTCCTACTGGACTGGCCAATAAATATGAGGTGTAGTACAACCGAATGGCCTGGTACTTTTGGACCCAATATCTCACCACAAAAAAAATACTCTGCCTGAATTATAGTAGAGCCCCGCCATAACATAACAGGAATGAGAGTAAAATGTGGAATTGTTATTGATAATATAAATGAGCCCGTTAGTTGCGTTTTTAAACAAACAGAATGACGTTGCTTGCTTGTGGGGGTTTAAGACTCTCACTGCGCCTGGAAACGACGCTTTTTAGATTCCGTTCTTTTATGGAGAGCGCCCTATCTTGGATCCATCCATTTACTATAAAATGTACCCTGTGGGAAGAATGGTACATGGGTCGAGCAGCAGAGAATGCGTGACCGCCTGTAAGGCCCGGAAGTCGCCTAGAACAATGCAAATCAACTACCATATTTCAAGCTTATTTAAATGCTTGATATCATTCATACATATGATGATGTTTTTGACATACACCTTTCACCGAAATTTCGTTTGAAACACAAAATTAAAGTTAAACTCTTTGTTCAACTGATTTTCCCATTGTTAAAATCGAGGAGACCCTAAAAGTATGATGAACCTTCGGCCAGCGCATAATTTTACGTTTCCCATCCAGAGGCCTTACTTAATTTCCACAATATGTACTTTCTAAGCTGTCTTATTATTGTATAAATATTTTCTGGGTTAGCACCAAACGCGTACGGTCAGCTTTAGACTGACAAAACAAATGAGTAGGTATTGGGTCGGTTTGGCATGGGAACCAATTATGCAAATTGCAAATTATACAATTAAACAAAGATATTAATTTCAGTGCAACAGTCGCTATGGTAACGCCGATTGATTTTGGAAAAGGCTGCAACATTCTTACATACGGCTTAATGAATTCATGGAGGCGAAACCTTTCTAATCCACGCCCAAGTGTATTTTGAGGCACCTGCCAGAAAAAGGAGTTGTATTCAATGCGAGGCCGATTTTTAAGTGACCTGCCTTAAGGCCCGTCCTCACTACGCGGACTTAGAATCCACGCGCTTTTGGTCGTACGGCCAGCCAAAAGCGCGCGTGATCTTTTAATTTTCTGAGTCCTGAGTGAGAAAAAATCAATTCTCATTTGAAACGGCGTACGCGCTTTTGAAAAGCTCATAGTGTGTGGACGCACAATGTACCTTTTTAAGCACAGCCTTTTGTCCGCGTTGTTTGGCCGCACGGCCTTTACCATGGACAAAGTCGTAAAAAAGTCGTAAAAAAGTCATAAAACTCTATATGAAAACAAAGGAAAAGCGCGTACGACCCAAGACCGCGTAGTGTGGTCCCACCATTAGTATCGAAGCAGCATGACATTGCAATAAATGACTTCTGATGACGTTTTCCCCGTAGGCGGCTTATTTACCTTTAATTTTCTTTATACATTCGCCATTATACCATCTATTCGGCAAAGGCCTTATAGGTTTGGTAGAGTAAGGAATATACTATTGCACACCATCTGGAAAGCTACGTCATTCCTAATAGGCACAATGGTCAGAGAAGTAGTGCACGAAGGTATACGCAGTCAAAACATCGATCTATCAGTGACTCGGGTTACACTTAGTGGAAAGACAGCGAGGCATGTTGAAATAGACTGCACATTCGAGTGGCCTTTATTTATATGGGTGATTTTTGGAACGAAGTTCCTTAACGCGGCTTGCGGGTAGTGTGAATTCATAGAAATCGTCACCTAAGAAAATGCGGTATGATTTGTGTGTATGCGTGCGAGAATCGATCCCAGTATGCAATTTCCCGTTAGGCAATTTATGAATTCACAAAATCAAAATGCAGTGTTTCTTTGTAGAAATTGGGAACCGATAGTTATCCCAGTAGGGAAACTGCAGAATTAATTCTAGAACTGCTTTATATTTCTGTAGGTATTATTACAGAAGATAAGAGCGTTTTATTCTTGAAAAGTACTTCCTTGCTGCATTATTTCCACCCAAAAGTAATGCAAGGAGTAATGGTTTGAACTTTCTATGTAATGCAGTTGGAGAGTTCTATGTAATGCAGAATGGAGGCGATTGGTTATCGCCTATGACATCGCCGTGCAAATGTAATGCCTTATCTCCACTTGCTGTAATCTGAACGAGAGCTAGTTGATACTCCTTGGAGCTGCTTTCGGAATCGATGGGAAATTACTTGCTTTCGCTACTGGGATGGAAAGAAATGTTAATGCAAAGTGCCATGCATAAGGGTAAAAACACAGTGGTAGCCGGTTTCCTGTTTGCGGTTACTCGCGCCTAGGTCGTACACAGTGGCGACATAAAACATATCCGGTGGAAGCAGAAAATCACTCATCAGTTGTGCTCGTAACGTTGGAACTATTACATGATGTCGGCTTCATCCGATGATTGTGTACTTGGTATTGCGCTAGATTGTGTACTTGGTACAATAAAACCAAATAAAGTGGGTATACATCCTCTGAATCGGGAGGGAAGAGTTCATGCGGAATATCATCATTAATTCAAAAAATTAAGACACCATAACGACAGATTCTCAAACTTTCAGTATCCATTTCCAGTCTGATGCTAAGCAGGCAATCGGCAAGAAAAAACTAAATTTCCATTCCAGTAAATTCATCAGCTCCGACAGCCGCACCGAAAAGTCTCAACCTGCCGCGACTGTCTTATGGCCCAATTAAAAACATGCGTTAATTTAAGGGTGCGTTTACAGAAAAAGCTTTTACGGAGATGCAAGCGATTGCAGCAAGTTTCGATCAGCAAACAAGAATGAGTGAAACATTCTTTCCAGCGCTTATTAAGCTGGCGGACACCAATGTGCATTATGCCTAGTAGTGAAATTCTATGTTTTTTATTTACATCGAAAATTTTATTTGTTTGTATTAAGAAAATGGTATAGATGCCGAAGAATAAATTAGTTGTATATTTCAAAGAAGAACCATATGGGACAAAAGATTAAACATACAAATACAATAAATTGCGCTCTTCTGGACATATTGGTTGCTTGTGCAAGTTTCCCCAGTTCTTCGTTAATAATCCTTTGACTTTTGAGAGAACGTAACTATGCGTGCTCAACTCCATTCTCACAAAGGAGAAAAATCTAACTTTATCGGATTTCAATTGAGGAAATAAATGGTGGGATTCACCAAATCTCCTTTTTTCGAGGTTAATATCATGCACACGTTGCCTTTTTCGTAATAATTTCAACACTACATTTTCAATTAAAAATAGCTCATAGTCACTTGAAGAGATGTCTGTAATTTTATCCAGCGTTTACCGTGAAATAGATAAGTTCTTGTAAGCGCTTGGAGCAAGCTGCAAGTCACAAGGCTGCCAGCTTTGTACGTGAACGCACCCTAAATTGCTTATAAGCACGCATAGGCGCCGACTACCGGGAAGTGGGAAACCTGCTTCCACTGTGTTCTTATTACACTAAAGCCGGCGCCATATATAGCTTCAAATATTTCAACACTTCTTTGAAGACTTTGCCGATTCGCATGGCAAAGTGCAAATCTTTATTCAAACTTTGAACACGTATTCAAAGTCTCGTGCCATATATAGCAATCAAAAAAGTGTTCAATCTTTGAAGTTACTATATCTGGTGCCGGCTTAAGGAATTACATTCGCAGTTGAGTTGAAGAAAAAGCGTAAGGAACTTCGTTCCTGACTGGGGTCCCCTAACCGCACCTGTATTTTTTTTTACATTTTTGGTGGTGCTGACCCCTAAAATAGTTCTCTATTACGAATAAAATATCCTATAAAAATTAAATTGATATCTCATTTAACTCGATACCATGAACCGGAGTATTAGCGATTTGAAAAAGGGCATAATCGGTGAGTGGCGTAAACTTTACTCCTAAACAAATAAACGAGTTCGATTTGTAAAAGTATGCTTCATATAGGAAGTACGGGCGTTATGCCCACTAAAAGCAGTGGCGTGGTTTTTCCAGAGTCGGGTTTTCTTTTGGCAGTGCTCTGGGCTTGCTAGCACATCTTTGCTCTATTTGAAATATGTCGATTTCTTCAACTCTCTTGTTGTTAAAAATTCTTCTCAAACAACAACGTTTGCCGCGTTTTCGGCACGGGTTATTTTCAAACAATTCAGATGAAATTTTTTGGAGTATTATTTTTTCATAGCAGAGAACCATTTCAGGGGTTAGTATCTAGTAATTTCCAACTTTTAAAAATAAGGGCCACCCTACTGAACATAAGGAAGAAGAAATTCGTAAGTTCTGAATATTACAAAAAATTAAACAATTTTTTTTAAATGGGCTTGTTTGCGCAAGATTCATGACCTCATTTCTTCCTAAAGGAAGACCGGCTTGTTGCAGTGTTATGCCGGCTTAAACAAAATGGCTCCCATCACCGACCGATGTAGGCTATGGAATCGACGTATTAAGCAGGGAGTACGAGAAGGGGTGTAAAGAACGAATATTCTGTAATTCTCAGCCTGACACTTCTCTGCTACACTAATCACAATGGTTCTATTTATTCTTTGTGTTTTTCCTTTTTTTTGGGTAGATATGTTTTTTTTATTTATGTGTTCATTTTGTTTGTTTTGAAGAGACACCTTAGCAGAGGAGACCAGCATTACGAACAGCAATTAAGAACCATATAAAGACCTAATAGAGTCATCGTAATGGATAAGCACGTTTGTATAGAATTAAGAAAATATAACCATGTGAGTAAGATGCCCAAGGAAATAAAGTAATATTATTTAGTAAGATGGTGTTGTTCTCAATAACCCTAGACTATTCAAAAGCCTCCGGCAAACACTATTACAAGACAACTGCTGTGAGCTCATTGGGCCATGTTTCACGATGCCACGAGATAAGACCAAGGTTTTCGTTACTTTATTTAGTGATACACGAGGGAGACGCTTTTAGAACAATTTATTCTTTATGATACAAATAAGATGCTTTATACGGTCACGATCTTTATACATGAAAGATAATAAACAATTGTCTTCAGAAAGAAATATGCATGTGGGCTAGTTTTCACTCAGAGATATTTTGCATGAAAATTCTTTCGTCTCTATTTTGAACTATTTTTTTTTTATGTGGAAGACTAGAGCTCGTATAGAGTGCAATGTCAAACAGCAAGCTCTAGTCGATAGATAGCGAAGGGGAAGAGAGAAATAGGAAGGAACTGCCACAACCACCTAACCCCAACCATTTCTATCGCGACTCTGGCATCGGGGCAATGAGAAACATCTCGCTGGAGTGTTATGCCTCCTGAAACGAGTTGAATCCCATCAACCAACCGATGACATGCGCTTGGATGAGCGGGGCAGTGCTAGCGGGAAGGCTATGACAGGGGGAATGAGGAATGTAAGGAGGGAAGAAAGAAGGTGGGAAAGGCGAAGGACCGTGGGGCTCTGCCTGGATTCGAACCCGGGACCTCTGGTATAGTAGCCAGGCGCCTTGAGAATTAATTCATTTTGAACTAACTAGGGAACTAATTCATTTTGAAGAACTATGTATTTCATTTTGAAGTGCTTCGAGAACTAATTCATTTTGAACTACTTGGAGAACTAATTCACTTTTAAGTACTTCGAGAACTAATTCATTTTGCATTTCTTGGAGAACTAATTCATTTTGAACTAACTGGAGAACTAATATTTTGAACTACTTGGGGAACTAATTTACTTTTAAGTACTTCGAGAACTAATTCATTTTGAAGTATGTACTTCGAGAACTAATTCATTTTGAACTAACTGGAGAACTAATTCATTTTGAACTACTTGAAGAACTAATTCACTTTTAAGTACTTCGAGAACTAATTCATTTTGCATTTCTTGGAGAACTAATTCATTTTAAACTAACTGGAGAACTATTTCATTTTGAAGTATGTACTTCGAAAACTAATTCATTTTGAAGTATGTACTTCGAGAACTAATTCATTTTGACGTTCTTGGAGAACTAATTCATTTTGAACTACTTGTGGAACTAATTCATTTTAAAGTACTTCGAGAACTAATTCATATTGAACTAACAAAACTACTAACTAAAAAAGAAATTCTTTAGAAAAATCTTGTAGGCTTATCACTGATATTGTGATTTGAACTAGCTCCTCTCAGGATTACTTTGGCACCAGTACTGGAACTAGTCAGTCTCCCACTAGTCCTTAAATTATTTCTATTTTCTAAGTAGTCAGTTTTTTCCGGCTGGGTAATAATGTGTAAGACATACACACACGGAGGTATTTTTTGAGATAATGACCCGCATAAAGTTAATCCGTTACTGCAAAGTTTTCAATATTGGGAAAAAGGTCATGCAAGTGGTACAAATGATCGAAGAGCCGTAAAAGTATAGACATCCCAAAAATTGCAGCAATTTTTGGTATTCCTTGCAAAAGTCCTGCCTTCATTACACTTTGCTACAACTCATGTCGATGTCAATTAATTCTTGATTATTTATATTAAAAATTCCAGCAATTTTCACCTTTAACGAAAAAATGCTGCCATCAGGACAGAACCCTACCCCAACGCTCGCGAATACTTTCGGTTAATATTCATCCTCATATCCCCGAAAATTAACGTTCTAAAATTAAACCCGCGCCGACATCCAAATAATTGTTAGGCAAAACCCATGTGGCATTCCCAGCTCGATGGAATCCGGATATAAGCCAAGCAGGAGCAAGGACGTTCGCAACGGGTGAATCCATTATGCATTCTCGTTAGTTGCCAGTTACCGCTGTACCTGCGTTACTCACACATACACGCGCCGACTAATAGGCACGAAATATTCCCGAAATATGGGCCTTCTGCATTCGCGGCATACACAAAAGACCAGGCAAGAATAAAATATTCAAAAGTTTCCAGGAGCCGCCCGCCCCAGCCCGAGCCGGTTACACTATGGGTTGGCACCAGATGCGGGTCCTGGGAGGGGCCCGGGTGCCGGATCGCACTTGTGCTTGTTATTTTCGGGGGTCACAAAAAAATCGATGATCTCTGAAAGGAGGCATCTCCAGGAGGCCCGGGGGAGGAGCGTACGTGTCAGAAGAAATTTTTATCAATAATCCTGGTGATACGTGATTTGAAACTTTCCTGAGATATTCCCCCGAGGGCGATACTCTTACGCTCGAAATTACTTTCCTCCCCGGCTGCCCCGGCTGAAGTGCATGCTTTGGGGCCCGGGTAGGCCGGGGCGCCGGGCCGAGATGGGGGCCGTAGAGCTTATCGCCTGGCTGGAATGGAATGGAATTGATGGCACGGTTCGTGTTCGAAATCTCGTTGTGATAGGACTTAGGCACGGATATTGAATGTTGTCCAAGGAAAGGGTAAATACCCATCAGGCAGAGGCTTTCACACTCGAGCGGGATTGATTTACGCCCGCAACTGTTTCACCCGATTTTAGATCAACTTGAATCGTAATTGAAAAGGTGACAACAGCTCTCGCTCCGTCTGCAGACTCAGTGGATGGCGGCTTTGTTGTGCGGCGCATTAAACAAGGAAATGGATAATAGACACTGGCTTTGCCAGGAAAAATTCGTCCTTGGAGGGCTGAGCTTATCCGTGGTAGTGACAGAGGATAAGGACTTTGGTGAATCCCATAAAGAACTATCACGCTAAGCTGTAATAAGCCAGAAAATGACATATTGAATATTCGCCATGGTGATGCTGCTTCAGTTAAGGATGCTTTATTGAAAAATAATACTTATCAGCTAGGATCAATTTATAACAGTGACACGGGAATGATGGATGACAGTTTTTTGGTTACCGTTTCCTGTTTTTGAATGGATCTTGTGAGGAATATCAAATTTCGTTTAGAAAAGTATGATTGGAAATTTGGTCCGCAGAGGCACAAACATTTAATTTGTTGCGATTTATGTATGCTTACAAATCGTTTCTACCTACAGGCCTAGATCTCATACAGTGGCAGATATCTTCCTCGTTTGTGAAGCAAAGAAGGTATTATTTGGATGCTTGTAGTTTGGACGATTTTAACACTGTTGGGGTGTGCGAATGTGAGTACTGGGTTTGTGTAGTGTTTTGAAATGGAAAAGGTTTGAGGACAACAGATTTTCAACAGTCGCTATGATAATAGCGATAAAATAGGTCAGGCCAGCTATAAGCTAACGATCGCTCAATGATTTAATGGAGGAAAAAATAAGGCTATCTTCGATGAGCCTAAAGGTGTGGTTTTGCAAGGTTAAATGGTTTCGAGGTCCACGCTCAGATACACGAGTTGCATTTGAGGCGAGGTCGAAGGTAGGTTTTGCAAATTATAAGTCACGAGGTTAGATGGATGACGACTTTGCATATCATAAGAAAATCCATGCTTATTATTTGTCAATCATTCCAAGGTAAGTTTTCAGTCAATTTTACACGCAACCCAAGATGTTAAGAGATCGGTCAACCGTTTGTCACCAATTGTGTTTTATGTGCGGAATTCAATATCTCCATTCCCGAGTAAAAATAAAAAACGGCCTTATAAAGGGCGAACACCGGCCGGTTGGCTTTTTAAGGGGCATATGATGGCCTTAGAGTTTTTAACCATTTTTAATGGGAGCACATACGGCCTTACAACGGCCAAATTTGACCAAAAGATTTAAAAGGCCAAGTACTGAGCTGTAGAAACGGGCATTCGACGGGAAATTTGGACCAAAAAAAGAATCTGCACCCAATGTATTGTTGAATGTGTTTTATGGGAACTTCATCATTTTCGTTATGTACAATGGTTCTTTCGATTTATCCTACTTAAAGATATCGATGCACAAGAGAAACGAGCTCGCCAGTCGTCGGTTTTTTGTACGTGAAGTGTGTGGTGCGTGTTGATTTATATTTTAGTGGGAAATTTTGTTATTTAACGGCTTGAAAAAAAACACAACCGAAAAGAAATCAAACTTTAATTGCTGTGAAATATATTTTCTTATAGGAGGGCGAATATCCACGTTGCTGCCACTGTACCTCCGTCGTATACCCGTAATAGCAACCATACGGCCGCCGTACCACCGTCGTATGGCCGTTATTGGAACTGTAAGGCCGTTGTTTCACCGTCAATCGCCCGATGTACGGCCGTACTGTCCTGCAACGAGCCTTCTGTTAACCGCCAGATGGCCGAGGACTATGTTTCAATCACAGTATTTTTACTCGGGTTGATATAGTTGAACAAAAGCTCGCGATTATGGAGGCAATGTCTGCCATGGTCTAACAAAAAGTACAAAATAAGAGTAAGCAAAACTGTGGTGAGGGTTCAAGAAAAAGGACAGGAGATAGAATTGAACCCACAGATACGCTTTAAAGCTTAGACTTGATGCCATCCAGTATTACCTTGATTGAATTACCAGAAATATATGTCTCCTTAGCAAATTTTTCGGTAAATGTTTAGAATTGGGGCTCCAGAGTAAAATGGGCCCAAGAAAATGTTGAGGTCTTTAGGGTGATTTTTTATTACCCCAATAGTAATTTCAAGGCGGGGGAGTCATATTTTTCTTATTATGTATGTACAACGAGCGTGGGAGGGGCGTTGAGATTAGGTGGGGGAGTCGAAAGTAGGAAATGTCGAGAAGGATTTGATGCGACCGTGTAAATTAAAGAACGGGTTGTAGACGATGTGAAATTTTTATTGATGGATTTCACCAAATACAAAAAGTTTTTACTACCAGCAGTATTACCAATAAGTTTAGTTCTTAACCTTGTACTGGCACAATGGCGCTTATATGCTGAAAGATCTGTTTTGGGCGCCATTATGCTTGTTCATGCCTCCACAATCAGAAGCTCTGAAGAACCTGACTATGGAAGCAATCACAGACATAAAAAAAATTCTGGAAGAACGCACCCTCCCTAATCCGCCGAAAGAACCGTTAGGGGGTGTTATGCCGGCCACACGGTAAACGCTAGCTCGCCGGATGGGGTCGTGGGGTGGGTGGCCGGGCCAAGTCGTCCTGGTTCACCACTTACCTTTATGTCGGTGTGAGATCCTCTTCATGTCATTCCATAACTACGATTGCTCCGCTCGGAGCGCCATCGTTGATACTGGAGAGGAAACCCGTGGTGGAGTGGACACGTACTTACAACTTCAAATACATATAGTAATTTAAATTGACTTAAGACAATTCAGGTTCAAGGATGTAACAACAAGCATTTGACAAAAAGAATGTTGATATGTGTTGTCTGTGAAGATGTATATTGGGTACGAAAAGGACTCGGAAACAATATTACACTTGTAAACAAAAAGGGAAGGGACAACGTCGTTTTGGCCAAATCGATGCTATCAGAAAGTTTCAATACAAACCAACGCACGATTCCCAGACACTTCAGGCAATCGCCGTCCAAACAAAATTTTACCGGGAAAGAAGAAAAATCGAGTGCATGTTCACAACCCAAAAAAAATGAATAGTTTACCTTTAAAATTGTTAATATAATTATTGTTGTTTTAATTAAGTTAGGTGATCAAGTGTAATTGTATTTAGTTTTAGCAATATAGTTAAAAAAATTGGATATATATATTCAATATAGTTAATATGTAACTACGTCAAAATTAAGGTAATAACAGTGTAAATATAATTAAGAAAAAAAACTACGAAAAATATGAAAGGATACAAGAACGATCTTACATTAAACCCTCTTCTTAGATGATGGTTCCTCAATATGTTTATACATATATATATCGGTGCTTAAAAGATTTAAATCGTACCCATGTTTTGCACTTTCTGCGATTGCTGGGTCCAATTAGCAATAATTTTCCTTTAGTGTTTATTCACAATATTCAAAATTATATAAAAAGGTTTCCAATAAGGTTCGTTTCTTTGCAATTTTATGCGATGTTATTTGAACTGCAGTAACACCCTCAATTTAGGTATTGATATTTTCCAGATAGCACAAACTCCGTCACCGCAATTATATGTCCGACCTATACTACAAAACCCCGTACTCAACTAGTTAATAAATATTGCACCGGTATTAGTAATGCACATCCTGTGGGTAATGGTAATAAGTTATCGGATAGAAATTCAGAACGTTATGGTAAAATTGGAATAGATTCTGATAATATAAAAGCACCACCAGTCTCTAGACGAGGTTCAACTAGTCGTCCTGGAAAGAAATTGCAAATGCCAAAACCTGTGCACTAGATGGTACTGAAGCTTTAGGTCCTTTTGATAGATTTTCTGCTGCGCGACGAACTCGAGGAAATAAAACGTCCTTGTATGTTTCAATCCGACTCTTGAGATCAGGAAAAAAACAGTCTTCGATCCCCAAAATGTTCGTCGCGCCTTTGGCTTGTCTATTCTTGGTGTCGATCGCACAACGATATAAGGAAGTATATATTTCCTTTCGGTTTTAATTATTTATTTAACTCCAACTCTTGTAAATATTGACATAAACTATATAAAAACCCGTGCACATACAACCAACCGTTCATTTTCATTCCACAAAACAGACTCTTTTGGTAAATTCTCAGAACCAACTCCCTTTCCAAAATTCTAAGGGCCGACTGTCAAAATTTTTAGTTTTTCTCCTCACAAATTAGGGTTTGCAATCCCGTGTTATACTTTCAATCCCGGGATTTCGGGATTACATTATTCAAATCCCGGGATCCCGAGATTGGTACCGGGATTAGTATTGAACTATTTATAAAAAATACTTACTCATTAACATAGTTGGAATTACATATAGTGCAGTAAAAAAAGCATTTTAATTTGCACAGTCTGGTAACAGCAAGATTATGATTTTATCCTGTTTGGGGTATCGCCAGGAGTATGTTCCTAAGTTTAGAACCTCGTGAGCCTTGAGCTACTTTTGTTATAAACAATTAAAGTTTTTTACCGCGTTTTTTCGAGCTTAAAATGTGAATCCCTAAGTCGGATCGCGGCAAAATAAAACCCAGCCTCTTCGTAATAAAATTGCCAATAAATCCTTAACCTACAAAACTAAATACAAAATCCATAACCTACAAAACTGAAAAAACGAAAAAAATTCTATTTTTTTCATTTTAGTACCAAGACCGTCAACTGGACCAATCTGCATCAAACTTTTAGAAAATATACTTTTTGATGTTATGAAAAGACCCTGAAAAGTTGGGGTCAAAATATTGAACCAATTGGCCAAAATTGCATTTAATATCTAAAATTTGAAATGCAAGCCATTTTATGCGATTGAGTTGAAAATGAAAATTTTTGTTTTCAAAATATAGAAATGCAATTAAAAAGAAATTTTTTTAATGTCATTTTGGTTACTTTTTTAACATTTGTGTATAACTCAAATAACAACAATTGCATTTTTTCGGCCATTTCGAAAAATTAATTTAAAATGTTTTATCAGATCTGGTAGAGAGTTTGGGACCTTTAATTTAAAAAAATAAAGTTAATTTTTGTTAACGTGAACTCGAGATATTTAACTTATTGCATTTTGTCCAATTGTTAATTAACAAATGCACATTGTGAGCTAAAAGTTGTACTGTATCATTTTGAAACCTTTTCATTTCATGTAATAAATTCAAAAAAAAATTAAGGTTTATAGAAACTTTTTACAAGCATTACAATGTAAGTATTGTTAATTGAACGAAGTGATTTTTTTCGATATTTTCATAAAGCTTAGTTGCAAAATGCAATAACTTCCTTGTTTTTTTACAAGCTTTATATTAACTTCGTTCAGTGTGTGGGACAAATCGTGCGATCAATTTTTCCACCACTTCCCGATATCCAGTGATGCACACAGATTCAAGCTGAACCAATTTAGTAGAACCGGAATCCGAAAGAGAGTGCGAAAGATTGCAAGATAATGTACCCGATCTTCCTGTTAAAATGCATGGTGAAAAAGAAAATGGTGATAAAATTTTATTTGAAACAGATTCAGAGAATGAAACTGAATTGTATACGTTACCAAGCAAGAAATGTAAAATACATTAATTACGATTTTGTAAACTTATAAAAATAAAAATGTGTATTTTTAAATAATAAAATGTTTTGACCAGATTGAATTTAAAATGACTTCACATAGCTTACTGCATTCTACTCGCCATACTCTTTCATTTGATACCTATGTGGGGAGGTTGTTAAGAAAAAGGTAATCGGCCATTTTATGGTGGCCGCCATATTGGATGTACCATAAAATAGAATATACTATATTGTATTGTCTTCAGAACCAAAGGTGTGTGACAAATTGGAGCATCACCAGATATCGGGAAGTGGTCCAAAAATCGATCGCAAGATTTGTCCCACACAGAGTCTCTTTTTCTGCGAGAGGAAAGCGTCATTGAGAGTTCTATAAGCGAGTATGCGCGGCTATGCTCTACCCTAGGCTACGTACTGGACTTACCCTTAGTCTCTTCTCATTTTCACAATATACTATATTTATCAATACGAATAGAATTTGATGAACTTGTATTGTGGTTGGTATTGATCTTTTATTATTACCTACATATTTCATAAAAAAAAGTATGAATTTTCTAAGAATTAAATTCTTAGAAAATTTTGATGAGAAAAAAATTTCAAAATATAATTCGGACAAAAATTAAATCACGGGATTAGCTATTTAATAATCCCGGGATTTCAGGATTTGAAAAAACACCGGGATCCCGGGATTTTGTGATCCCGGGATCCCGGGGCTGCAAACCCTATCACAAATTTTGTTTTTCAATCATAGCGTACTTCGTTGAAATTTTGTTTCCGGTGTTTTTATTATCAAACTTTCTGAAATTTCCAGGAGATGGGGGAAATAATCACCCGCGAGAAATACCTGACCGTTATGGTAATGCCCCAGTTACACGAATGACAAAAAATGACAATTGTCATAATCTCTGGTCATAATTAATGGAATTGTTGTTGTTTATTTTTTATGACAGAAAGAATGACACAAATTATGACCGTGTATGACGATAATGACAAATTATGACAGAAAAAATGACAAGTGTGTCATTCGTGTAAAAGCACCATTACAACCTGTCATCGGATGATTTTTATAATGGCGAATTTGCAGGGATTTCTTGAATTAATGTTTTTGTGACAAAGCAATTGCTATTGGGTGGTAGTAGCGCCTTTTGCAGTTGTTTTTGTAATGACACAGTTCCGATTAAATCATATATTCGGCTTAGACTTTATAGACTAGGTAGAATGAGGAATGAACAAGCGTTCGCACTACGGAGACACAAATCCCATTCAGTGGCTTGGAAGAAACGAAAGAACGAAAATGCTCGAACCAACTGGCCTACCCATAGTTTTAGACAATTGCTTTACGAGCTGGTTTGGTTGAGGTAGAGTGTATCTAGTTCAATGGAGTTACGCGTCGGGTCATAATTGAGAAACATGTCGAAGAAGTGGGCTACAATATAGGGGGCTCGTGTCGGAGTCTGATCAATTTGATGCAGATTATGACAAGAACCACCTGCAGGGAGCTTTGTCAATTGAATACTTCAGTCAATTCATATTGTTAAACTTAAAATTATCAGAAATAGCATCAAATAAGAAGGTAGAAGCTTCAGCACTTATTTTTGTGATTCCGACAGGAAGCAGAAAATATGACCCTGTCTCGACGATTTATTTCAATCCAAGAAAAATTTAACTCAGAACATGTCACTCTTATGGATTATGATATATGGATGATATGACCATTCCTTTACAGGCCCGCCACAAAGGGGGGGGGGGGGCAACTGGGATGAATTGCCCCGGGCCCCAGACCAGAGGGGGCTCCGAGCAGAGCTGGACTGGCCTACCAAGCTACCGGGAGTTTCCCGGTGGGCCGTGCCGAATGTTAAATCAAAAATGTTTCCTCTGAATAATTTTTTTTTGAAAAAAATAAAATTTTCCCACAAAAAAATAAAAAAATTTCAAGCGTATCACAATTCCTTTAAAGAATACAAATCTCGCGCTCTCCTACGAAATTGACAATTAGTTTGTTGAAGACTGTTATTTAATAAGGATTGTGTGGAATTTAAAATAAATAAAAAAAATTGAAAATGTTAACGAAACGACCGGGAGGTTGGAACCAAAAAATTAAAAAAAAAGGACTTTTAAATGCTTAGTATAAAAATTGTCATTATTCATAGGAAATATTCCAAGCTTTCTAATTTTGGAAAAACAGGTATAGGTTAACTACGTAATTTTTGAAGAAAAAAGTAGTGAAAGCTGAAATTGTAGTTAAAAAACCAAAATTTCGACTTTGACGACTCATAACTCTGGAAGTTGTTAGGGTTGGTTTGGTAGTACCAAAATTGGTGCTTAAGTAATCCTGAGAGAAGCTAGTTCAAATAACGATAAAGGACTCGTCAGACTTGATCGAAAAGGCCAATGTTTTATGGGGAAGCTGAATCCAGAAAAGTTAATTTCATTTAGAACCGGTTTCATTGCATCGAGTTTATTAGATGGTGCTTGTGGCTCTTGGCCGAAGTCTTTTCAAAAAAGGGCTTGACCGAATGTTATGAAATTTTTTCCAAATCACGTTTTCGTTAATGTTATCGGCATCCGAACGAAGCCGATATCATTTTTGGTTTGCGCGATATCGTGCGGGTACAAAAATCACGTATGTCGTTTAAACAAAAAACGGCTCAACCGAATTTTATGAAAATCATGTTAGATCATGGCTTAGTTAATACGCTTCGATCGGCACCGCAACAAATACAATATCCATTTTGGTTCGCCCAATATCATGCAGGAAAAAATTACTACGGACTTACGTACAAACACACCTATTTTTGAATTTCCCGGTCCTAAATTCATTCTCAGTCCAGCCCTGGCTCCGAGTACAGTAGATTGAAACCCAAAAAGTGAAAACCCCATATCCCTGCCTACTAATCGCCCAGGGGCCCCGAAACTATCTTGAAACCCAAAAAGTCAAGACCGCCATATCCCTGCGTTCTACTTGTCAAGCAAGCACTAATCTAGAGCCTGAAACGCAAGCATGCAACGCTCTAAAATATATGTTATGTTTGTATGGATATGGATTCTTCAAATCATCATACTAAACACCATTTTTCTTGCTTTAAGTTCCGCAGTCGTCGATGACATCATCATAGCCTATATTTTTTGCCAGCTCTCGTTCTATTAATAAAATCATGGAATGATTTAAACGTGACTTACCCATACATGATTTTAGATAATTTTATATCATTTTTAATTTACTGAAACCGCGCTAACCAGTTGCAAAACAAATAGGTATCATAATTGAGGAAAAGACCGGGCGACCTGAGATTGAAGACCTTTAACAAAGATTAGATTGGAAGATTTAGCTTGCCCTTAAGTAGTCTCTTTACTACCACTGAAGTAGTATAAGCTCGAATTGAGTATTAAGGAAAAAGAGAAAACTTACCTAACGGGATATGGAGCTAGAACGGTACGATCCCACTTCTATATCTTTTTTAACATTGCATGATCGCAGTGGGGAATACTCCTGCTTCTTTTAGAAGCGGTCACAAAAGTATAACAAACTTTCTAACCCTCCAATTTATGTTATAGTAGATATGAGAAACAACTGCAATGTCGAAAAGCTTTATATTTTTGTTCACCTTTTGCAATTGCCTTTTCGTCCTTCCAAACGCGAGTGTCGACAGCGGTTTTACCAAACGGTCCCCCAACTAAGTACGAACCGCGTTCAATATGCTTCCACCGCATCGAACGAGAACCGGTCTATGTCTGCCGTTTTCTTCGTTCCATATAATTAATTAAAGATTCAATGGGAGCATATTAACAGCGCTTCGAATTCGTTTCCCTTAGTATTGCTTCTAATTTTTCTGTCTGGGATAGCTTCTGGATTGATTCTGCCAAAAGAAAGATGAGTACTGAGCCCCAGAGCTAAACGCAAAGGCCTGTCTACATAAGAACTGTTCTATTCTACGAACTTTAGGTTCATCCGCGAATAAATAACTGACCATTCGGTATCTATATTTAATGCCCTGAATGAACTTATTCTTACGTTACCACAAATTTTTTTTTAGTCAAAGATTTTTTGGAATTTCAAAATCCTTAATGGGCCCCCAAACATATTTTAGCCCCAGGCCCCGCAAGGTGATGTGGCGGGCCTGTTCCTTTATGAGCAGAGAGGCTGTGCATAAAAGTATTCTCAGACACCTGATATTGATCTATGCTCCAGTAACGGCTGAGTTCTGTGTTTCACTTAGTGCGAGAATGTTGATGTTATACAATAAAAACAACATTTTTAAATGTTAAGCAATCAGCTTTTGTGAAGAACTGTATACCCCCAATTTTTAACGAGTTCACACAGAGTAGTACCCCATATTTAGATAACGTGGCGATAAAGAAAATCTAAAGGCTGTGTAGTAGAAGTCTGGGTTAGATAGGTAGTAGTTAAACTCGTCCCTTTTTTTAACCGAGGTATAGAAAAGCTGATCTGAATCCACTGAACAGTTTTTATGTAAATATTGTAAATATTTTCTCTGCCTCTCTAACGATTTTCACCAAAATTGCTATGTAATGGTATTTTCACAAAATGAATCCGTTGGGCTTAGTCAAAACTGGCGGAAAAAGTGTTTTCTGCGAGGTGAAAAGGTGTAACAATTAGAATACTATAAGCTGTGTGGCGTAAATTCAAAATGGCGGCCAACACAAAATGAAGGATTTTTCTTTACAACCCACTTGGTATGGGTATCAAATGAAAGGGTATGACAATTAGAATACTATTAGCTCTGTGGCGTTATTCCAAATTCAAAATGGCTGCCAACACAAAATAGCGTTTTCCCTTTTTCTTTACAACGCGCTCGGTATAGGTATGGGTATCAAATGAAAGTGTAAGAGTATAGTACAGTATCTGTGTGACGTCATTTTAAATCTAATATGGCGGTCACTACAAAATGGCGGAACACATATGTATAATAGACCAAAAAGTACGTAATAAAAAATATATTTTAAAAAAACTAAAAAATACGCTTTTATTTTAAAATGAACTAAAAAGTAAAAAATAATTTTGAATGTAAAGTTTTTCTGGCTCCAGCCAGTATATGGAAACAACCATGTAAAAAAGCGTGGGGCGCTAGAGAAAGGTTCCGGTGTTAATTTATAAAATAAGAATGTAGGTAGAGTAGAAGGTAACGTTATTTCCGCCAAAATGTCGCTCTCGTCTAAGTTCATTCCACGGAATCATTAATAAAAGTCTCCCTTAAAAAGGAGCATCCAAGCGATTTCCTAGACTTATGATGTTTCCCAAGAGGTACCTTCAAGCGCAAAGGGTTAAGTGGTGGATCTTAAGATATTTCTTTTATGGTGCACTAAGAAGACAAAAGAAATCAGTTTTAAGATCTTTTTAAGGGGAGATAAACTGCCACAACTGTCGGAAGTAAATGCAGCGCTGAACAAAGCAGCATATTCCACGTGGTTGCTTTATATCATCGAAATAATGGAGAGGGAAAAATAATGCTAATAAAGCTTTGTTAGTGTGGTCTGCGTATGAAAACAGAAATAAGGTGGAGTGACAGGGTGACTTGAGTTTCATTTTTTCCTAAAAGAAGTGCAGCAAAAGGTTTCTTCATTACTTAAAAAGCTCCTCAAATAGCCGGATATTAACAGAAACAGCACTACACAGGTACACAGTTATCCAAAATATCATAACACAAGCCTTGTTTATTGCAGGAATATGGCTGCTGCAAATCAATCAGTTTCCGTTGTTAGTTGACGGATGTAGAACTTTTTTGAGATATGGTCTGACATGGGCCACGAGTCTCATTACTTATATTTTTAAATAGCCATCTTTATTCTATTGTCATTCTGTATTCAAATAGAAGACAGTTGAAGGTGAACTTGGAATAGTAACATTTTTTTTCTAATTGTCGAGTGGAGATTAAAAGGCAAATAAAAAGAACAGCACTTTTCCCATTTTTTCTTTTCTATTACTGAACAAAATAAAGAAAAATGTTTTAAAGTAAAGGAAAAATGTTATGGGATATATGTATGTAAAAGATGGATATGGGTCATTTCACGTCAAATCGACCACTATTGAACCTGACCCTTTTTGATTTGGCTGAAACTTTGTAATTTCGTTCTACCCTATCAAAAACATTTTTTATAATTTTTTCAAATTTTTTGACCCAACCCAAAAGATTTTTCCAAATTTTTTTCAAACAACCATAACTTTTTCAAAAATTTACCTATCGGGACGTTTTTTTTCAAAATTTTTGTTTTTTAATTAACTTTCTAGGCAAAGATACCAAAAAATTTTCAGATGTCAAATTATATGAAATTTTTCAATTTTTTGTAAAAAAAACCAGTACTTTTTCAAAGTCCGGCGTTTTTAATTTCACGGGTCGGAGTCATTTGAAAGATATGCGAAAGTGGCAAAGTCGCCTTTCATAAAATGCCCGAAAGATGGTATCCTGGAAGAGGTACGGTTTAGCAGCATCAGCTCGTTCGAAAAATAAAAACGCTTTCTAGAAACTGGGAGTCTGGAACTGGGAAAAGGGCTTATGGATGACTTGAATGGGTGGAATAACATCGCCAACGCAATATTAGTTGTCGTGAAGAGAATGGTCGCGTTTATGTGCAGGAACCGAACCGGTCCAAAGTATCAAAAAAGGTAAAAAAACCGCATAAACGAGAACGGGACCGAAAACGGGGGCTCTTTTTGGATCTTTTTTGTACTTTGGACCAGTTCAGTTCCTGCACACAAACGCGATCATTGAGATCGACTTCATGGCTCAAGAGGGAAGGGGAAAAGGCGTGGCTGAAGCAGCTACACAAACGGCGGCAACTACGCAACCGGATAAGAAGAGTCTACAAAGGACGTTCCGGTGGCTGCAAAGCGATCGAAGGAGGCCACAGGAACTCCGGAAGCCCACAAACGCCATAAGAAGCCGTGGGAAGAGGCGCAACTCAAGCAAAAGCCCTCATAGAAGAGACGAAAAACGGCCAGAGAGAACATCCGGTGAAGATGGACCGGGACCTCAAGACAGACCAGACCGACCAGCTGGGTGTTAGTGAACGCCGCCTGTGGGGGATTAGTTGAATTTCCATGTGCCTCGGATGAGCTTTTAAACTTCGCTATGTCTTGGCTAAGCTTGGGGAATTTAGTTGAACTTCGCTGCGTTTTATACTGAGTTTCCATGAGAGTTCAATCAGAGTTGAACCCGAGTTATACGTCATGGAAACAGAATGAGTTAAGAGTTTTCGTTAAACATTTTCAACTCTGCTCAACTCAACGAAAATAGGTAGGTTGAACTGAGTTCACGCATAAAACTAAAAACGACACACTAGCAAAGGTACAAAAAGAGAAAATGTCGCGCCTCTTTATATTTAATAAATACTTTTAAAGAAAAATCTATAATAAAATTAATTGATGGAAAAAGATGGAGGAAGACGGAAGGCAGAAATGGAAACGCATCGAGTTAAGTCGTTGAGTTGAAGTGTCACTTCAACTCAACCACAATTCAACTCGACTACCATGGAAACTCGGTATTAGATGAGCGTTCGCGCTGGATGTGCTTTCAAGCTTCGTGGGTAATCGAATCTGTAGTTTGTAGTTATCTTGTTGATTCCTGTTCCAATGGGGTCGGTACATTAGCTTCGACGTTCGACCGGATGAGTTTGGGGTTGTGTCTCTGTTAAACTTACACGCAATACAATTAATTTAACGATATCAATATTATTTTAGTTCCGATTGATTATAGAAAGTGTTTTAGGCTAGAAGTATCCATACATATCTATGTGTGTAGGTTGGAGGAACAAAATTTCCTCAAAAATCACGAACTTGCGAGCCTTAAACAAAATACTTATCAACTTTAAAATTACCGAGTCGCAAAAATACATACATTTATGAAACCGAAAAAAAATATTTCTAAGCAATTCTTATAACATAACAATAACAACGGTGCCTAGAGCTAGTAAACTGGTCGGGGTATTTTTGAAGGGTTCAGATCTTTACCAAGGTGAATCTTACTACCAAGGAGATGATTATATAAACATATGATGATGATTAGCAGTTTTTAATTTTGAGAACCAGCTGAATATGAAAAGAAATTATCCAAAAGCTTTAGACAATGGACCCAGCATTTATAATATAATTTGCGGTAAGAAACATATCCTTCACTCCGTGGAGCCCGGGTAGCACGAAGTTCAACCGCAGATTTCCTCAGGATTGTAACCAAGATACAGTGAAGTTCACCTAAAATTGTCTACAAGATCCCATCCAAGGCCCATCACTGCGAAGTTAAATTACACGTTCGATCGCCAGAGTAAAACCACCCCCAGCGTGAAAGCTCATACATGGCACATCCAAGAATTGAAACCTGGATCAAATGTCGCCGCAAGATCTCACCCAAGACTCCCCTGCATGAAAGCCCACCCAAGACACACTACAGCGAAGTTCAACTAGTTTGACACATGTGGCGCTCACACCCAAAGCTTACACAGGTTCATGTACCGGATAAAGCACACACCCGAGCCTACAGCCGATGGCGTTACTTCGCTCGTACCGCTATACTATTATTTGGTGATGTGCCATCTATTGGAACGAATTGTGATTTTGTGATTCAAATACTCAGAAAAATATTCCAGTAATAGGTGTCTCTTCCGAATGTGGTCGAAAGTTCTATAGATTGAACATAAAAACAGTCGCAGCCATATTAAGTCAGTCAGTTTTGATTAGAAAAGCAATAACTGTGTTCGAAGCGAGAAAAGTGTTCCCAACAATAACAGTATATTTAAATAGTGAAATAAAAGGCGATAAATACGGCTTATAAGTGAGAGATATTAAATTGCAAGTGAATATTTAAGAAGTGTGTTTGTAGTCAGTTTGTAGAAGATTTACAAAGTCTTTATAGTTTTCGAAAAAATTACAAGGGGGCTTTTTTGTAGGCAATAACGGTTCGCATTGATTCATCAAAAAAAATTCTCGAAAAAACAGTTTTTGAGTGATTTTTTTGCCAAAAAGTGATATCTCCGGAGCCATGTTTTTTTGTGATTCCGAAATTGTTTTCTTAAAAAGTCCCAAGGAAGCTGTGGACCAATTTTCAGCCATTTTGGAATTTTGTCTCCTTAAAATGCTAATTTCCCCGCACTATTAATTAATCCTTCCAATCCGTTAAGCCGTAAAAAACGTAACAGTATTCTTTTTTGTGAGACTGACTGGAAAAGGCATAGGACGCTAGGAGCTCATGCCTCGTGCGGTTTCTAAGAGCTGCTATAACCTTAGGCGGCTCTCACACTGAGGTAACAATCAATAAGCAATATATGTCACTTTTCAAAATGCACTGAGAATCGTCAGAAATAATGTTTGTCGCAACCAGCAACATTTTTCGTTCGAGTTGCTCTAATTTGAGACCTCTAATATAATTCAATGTAAAATAGGCGCTTCCGATAATATTGCGTGCTGCCTTATGCCAGTTGCTTATTGATTGTTGCCTCAGTGTGAGAGACGTCTTAAGGTTAATTTATATATCCGACGTTTTTCAGCCGCGCAGCTCTTTTTTAAGATTTCAGCCAATCAGAAGCAATTTCGGTCACGTAATATTGTTTTTGAAATCTGAAGAAATCTTTGTTGAAATCTTAAAAAATAGCGGCGGCAGAAAAACGTAGGATATGTAAATTACGCTTGACCCTTTCTTAAGATTGTGGCATAGAAATAGCTCTCCAAAGCGGGTAGTGGGCATCTGAAACTAGGCTAAACTGAAAGTAGGCTTACCTACACCTTACCTAATTTTGCGCTCATTAAATCGTATCCGATAAATGAAACAGAGTACTTCCGCTGCTTTAATTGCAACATATTAGCTGTGTTCTTTTTCTACTTTTTATTAGTTGCGAGCAGAGCAGAAAAGGATCGCAAAATTTTTTAATTTGAGTAAAACCTAACCTAACATTTTTGATGTTATTTCATTCGTATACAAATAAAACGTTAGAATAATAATTTACAACATAATTTAAATTAATGTTATTTTATTATTTATATTTTTATTTATTTTATTTAAAAATTTATAATTTTTATTTATAGACATTTTTACATGTCAGAAGGTAATTAAAATAATTCACAGTAGACTACAAATGGAAGCTTTTCTCTAGCGGATTTTAATTGCGTAACTAAAAGTGTTAGCTACTCGTATGTTAGAGAGAGCAAGTGTAGCTGCGAGTAGTTAGGAGTAAAAAATAGTAAAAATTAGCAGAAAAGGAACGCAGCTATTGAAAGAATCTTCAAAATTTGATATAATTACAAAAGGTTCGAAGATCCCAGCCCGTAAAACACCAACCAATCACAAATTCTCCCACAAAACATAATAACGTAGTCCTTAAGACCATTTTTTATCACATAAAATCACTTTCTGTGCGTAAACAAAATTCCCAGCATAAGTACGCTATTCACCAATTTACGTAAATCCTCTTAGCAGAAAAACAACCGCGAGCTTAAAACACTTTTATCGAGCAAATTAAATTTGATAAAACCATGCCTCTTGCGCCGAGGGGTGAGGTGGAGGATTACACAGTCAAGTCTTTGATCGCTGTTAGGATGCCATAAAACTCTCAATTCATATCCTTTTACATATTTTTACTCGCATATGTAAATTGTGGAATATAACTCGGCGTCAACGACCACATTTCCTGATAATTCGGGTACACGGAGTCGACAGCACCGCAGCAGGAGCGGGGAGAGTCGTGGAAAGTCCTTAAATTTATTATGACGGCATTGCCGCCGCCGCCGCGAGACCCCGAGTCGCGGCCCGTTCGTCCTTAATCCTTCGGTGCGCCTGATAATGTTGTAAGTCCCATAACATAAGATCAAAATTTGCCTGATGAGCCATAAACATGAACGAAATTGAAAACAGTCTCGCGGAGTCGCAACGTTATCCGGGCGGAAAATTTTCGCGCGCTTCAGATTAAACCCCCGGGGGATGAGTAACATTAGAGCTCAAACATAGCGGTGTACTTGGGCCGGGGCGGGGGCGGGGTTCAAATGAAAAATCGCAACCCCCCTCCAACTTTGGCCCGGCGCGTCGGAATTCCTATGAAAGCTTCAATTAGCTTCTGTATGTACGTTTGTAAGGTATATGACGGGTTGGCGTGGCGTATTAGGGGTGGGTTTGCCCCGAGAAAACTTAATTACGCTGCGAAACGGGGTGGTATATTGCTTACCTCGGCTAGGGATTAAGTGCCTCCTCTAAAGGGTAAGAAAGGACGTTAATTACCGACAAATATGGGGGACTCCTCGCGAAATGTGTGTCTTAATTAGGTACGCGGTAATTAAAATATTTTCAGTCACCTCGAGGTTATTTACTGTGTCAACAGCTGGTTAATTATTGTCGGCATGAATGATTTGATGAAATTTTTCGGGATGGATTCCTGGACCTTTCCGGGAACAGCTTCATCCGCCCACCATCCCGGCCTATGTGCGGGGTCCGGTAGTGCGGCGGGGGTATAGGTGCAAATGAGGATTCTTTGAATCAAAAGATTTACGCTAATAACTTCTTGATGAATTCCTTGTTACCGAATCTGAGGATTATTGTTCAGGCCATCACTCAGCAGGAGCCTTCTGTCATTAGCCCTCAAGCACTAAATCAACATCAATCGCACCTTCTACCCACCAAGTTTTATTAATTCCGTTTCGCAAGCAAATCTCCTTAATACACGTGTAAGTCCCATAGAGTCCTTGTAGATGCCAATCCATCACTCCCGCAAAAAGAAGGCTTCCCGGAATGCTAGAGCGCACGTAAACGACTTTCTACTTACACATTGAATAGAGTACAAAACACTGACGGGATGGGGATGCC
This sequence comes from Thereva nobilitata, assembly GCA_963855945.1. Classification (NCBI taxonomy): domain Eukaryota; kingdom Metazoa; phylum Arthropoda; class Insecta; order Diptera; family Therevidae; genus Thereva; species Thereva nobilitata. The sequence continues at coordinate 42,026,322 of OY979694.1, read as the reverse complement.
AGTCAGTCAAGGCTCACCGTACAAAGACGGTTTCCGTCAGGACTTTCCAGACTTGATACTCAATAGCTCCCCACCACGCCCCTTCCAACCCGGGCCGTGGCCCACAGCCCAGAAAGAACTGAGGCTGCCACCAGGACAAAGCCTGCTATTAATTGTGTTGACATTGACAGATTAGTGAAACCGCTTCGCGCCATTTGCTTCTCAAAGAAAATCAGGTTGACATTCGATGAAGATTGGAAGAGCCCTTCGTCGTCCTCCTGGCATCTGTAGGCCCCTCGTTCGCGCTCTGCCGTTCGTCCTAGATGCGAGTTTTAAATGGGATTGATTTGCTTAAAGTCAATAGATCTATTCTAGCCAAGTCTCATTTATAGCTAAAAAGCAGCAAGAGGAATTGACTGTCATGTTTCGTTATTTGCTTTAGGCATATGATTACTACAGCCGAGGGTATTGAGCCCTTAATGGAAAATCTGCTGCTGCTCGATGAATGGTATCGCTGCCATTCGGTGGATTATTTTTTATTAGATTTTACAAGTTCCAATTTTTTATTTTGTTCGAAGTAGGGAAGAACAAGTTTTTAGGTTAAATTTAATTGTTTCGGGGATGGGATTTCGACTGCTCGGGGGAGAATTGAAAAAATCCGGGAATACTTTTTTTTTATGTATTTTGGGGAAATTTTGTGTTGGGAGTAAGTCAGTAATTCAATTTGTGATTACATCGGCAACCACTGAATTGCTTGAACATGAAGTCGATTTGAAATGATTTATCGTTTGTAGCAGGAGGCTTGTTTGAAAACTGTCAACCAGACAGAAATAATACAATCAGTATTGGGAGTGCTGCTCACAATCGATTTTCATCTTAAATTTTAAATTTAAAGTTTTCTGATGAGAGAGCATGATTTTTTTAGAACAATTTGTCTTGTATTATCTAGATCGGGGCTCAGCAATAGCAGTTTTTGGGACTCACCGGAGCTCACCAGCGTCCTATACTCGATTCAGTCTCACAAGTAGAATAAGAGCCACTAAAACAAAACTGTTCTGGTGATCTGCAAAAGTCAACTATTGCCTGGCTCTGGTGCAAATGTAGATGGTGCGTACCTTTGTCCCCAGTTTAAATTAATGCACTTTAGGTCAGAACAAGTAAGTTAACGGCTCGATGGGAAATGATTTATATCTCAATATTATTTAGTTGAAAAGTGTACCGTGATGTACTAGAAATAATAATTGTAGTAGAAAAGTTCATGTGGCATCCTCCACGAGGTTGGGCAAGCGGGACACTTCCGTCGCGACCGCCCTCGTGCTAGTATCTCCTGTTAGAATTAGTTAATTAGAAATAAATAATAATCACGAATATCTCGGTGTTTATATTAATCGAACCCCAGAACATAACAATACAAAAAGTATAAATTTTATATGTGGAAGACTAATACCCGTATTCTAAAAGCAGTCACAAGTCACAACGCCGTCACAAATGAGTGGTGAGGCTTAACGTGAGACAATTCCATACTTCAATTTTACAGTCACAGTTTTGACAACAGTTTTGAAACAGTCACAGCGGCAGGACCGTAGCAACCCAGGGGCTAGGGGCGGCTTAGCCCCCCACGCGTTTTTCTCATGTTTCATATTAGGGATGCTACGAATGTCATATTTTTCACATTCGCGAATGCGAATGCTAACGCGAATGTTCGCGACGGAATGCGAATGTGTTAATACAGTAATGGTATTCTTTCTTCTCGTATTTAATAAACAAAGTTCAAGAGAGAAATATTATATTTCATGAGACGATTTCTAAAGAACCCCATTCATATACAGCTGCCGGCTGTGTGGGTATTTATCGTCAGTCCGTGCCTGAAAATCTGAAATTCTATCTGAAATTCTCGTTGAGGCGATGAACATTTTTGCACTTGAATTAACAACCTGAACGCTAAACTGTCGTCTTCACCTGTGTGCATGCAGGGAATCATGAGATCGCCTGCAGTCCACGGCCTGTCAGACGTATGCCTCAAGTCCTCATCCCTCAGTCAGACTGAGTAATGTATGGCCTTCATCGAGCGGTACCTGCTGACCTGGCCTAAAAGGCTACGACCTGCCGGCGGCCTCTTGTGAATGGGGGTCTTAAGAGGGTCATATATAAGGGCGGCTGCACTGAACAATTGCTCATTCGGAACGCTGGCCCTGGCCGGTGGAGCGCTCAGATATTTGCGAGCCAGATCTGTCAATTTGTCGTATTTTAATTTTGTTTTCCACGAGACACGACACGACCTACACACATTCGCATTCGCAAAACATTCGCATTACTTGATGCGAATGCGAATGTCGATGCGAATGTTTAAAATGATGCGAATCGTTCGCATAAGCCAATGCGAATGCGAACATTCGTAACATCCCTACTTCATATATGTAGTTTATTTTTTATTTACATTTAATCATTTCTTTAAAATAATTGCACTTTGTGATTTTTTAGTTCATCGAATCTTAAAAGAACGATGTTCAGATATAAAAATTTAATCTATCAGTAAAATTATTTAATCTATCAGTCGACATGTAGTAGCACATTGAGGCCCCATGATTCTTGTCAAGGCCGAACACGATGATTCGCATACTGCCGTTGCGGGCGGGAAAGTTGTACACGTTTTCCATTCCTGGCGTACCTTATACAGCTCTGTCAGTATCACAGTCTTGAATCTGGCCCTCTGGCTTTTTCAAATCGTCCAATTTCTCATTCTTTGGACGAATTTTCATTTTTGGCTCAATTTCATTTAGCAATTCGATGCCCAACTCGGTCAAAAGCTGCAGCTATTTCAAATCCATTTCATCTACTGTATCGATAGCTGTGAGATAGGTATCGTCTCTAACGAAACGTTTTGTCATTTCGATTAACACAATGATGATCGTTTCGTAAAATGTCGATTTCAGGCTCGAAAATACATATGTTCTGTTCTCATTTTTTCGATCGTTGTAAGGGCTCTAATGAGTGCCATCGAATTTATGTATCCCATCGCTCGACCTTGCAATGCTTTTGTTACTGGTTCAATTGTTTGTGGCGACGGAAAAATTTTGCATTAAGCACAGAAGACATTCGTAATCGAAGATGATTGACAGCTAAATATCAAACCTGGTTAAAAAATTATCCTTGATTATGAGCAAATGAAATTGATGGCGCAGACAGTGAAAATACGGAATCTTTCGCTTCAAATCGTCTTGAATCAATCTTTGCACTCCGCTATTACACAACCCTGGAATGCGCACTCCTTTTTCCTATATATTTTTAGCCATTTTCTTAGAATGATGACGCAATTTTGATAGTACACTAGAAGGCGGCGCTTTAAAAAGGCCATAAAAAAGTGGAATGACCTTTTTTCCAAAGGATTTTTTTACAATTGTCTGAAGCTCTGAGAAAAAACTAAAATGAGTGCGCATCAAAGATTGTGTAGTGTGGATGGGTCATTAATAGTCCAATCAATCTACACAAATCCACCTAATAATTGCCATCAGGAGACAAAAAATATGGTTATATAGGAAAAAATTCTAAAAAAGATAGCGTTTTTTTGAATTCCGGAAAGTGAAAAAAACGCTTTTTTGCGAATAACAAAGAAACTTGAGCTCGGATCGAAAAAAATCAAATTATAAAGTTGTAGGTATTCAAATTATCTTTCGATTGATATAAGTATAAAGCTAAGGTTAGAGAACCATACATAGGAAAAAATGCAAAAAACTGTTAAAAATCACGTTTTTTTAATTTGTTAATAACTTTTGTTTAACCCAACTTAGATATTTGTTATTTTGCAAAAATATTGCTTCTTGCTAGCTGAAAAAACAGTTTTATTTTTGTTGCGAAATATTGAACACTTTCCTTGAAATTTCACTTTTTGTAAAAAAAGGCGTTCTTCTAAAAACGCTCCTCTTTGTCTGCGGATTTTTCTAGAGTACCGTTCTATAGCTTAAAATTTTCTTCAAAACTTGTACTATCACGTACAAGTAACAAAAACACTATTTAAAGGTTTTCCATTGCTTAAAATAACCCCCAAAAACATATTGATAGTGAAAAAACAGACGTTAGATTGTAAAAATTAACTTTTGGAGTCTGCTTTTTCATAATTAATATGTTTTTGGGGGCAATTTTAAGCGCTGAAATCCTTTAAATAGTGTTTTTGTTACTTGTACGTGATAGTACAAGTTTTGAAGAAAATTTTAAGCTATAGAACGGTACTCTAGAAGAATCCGCAGACAAAGAGGATCGTTTTTAGAAGAACGCCTTTTTTTTTACAAAAAGTGAAATTTCAAGGAAAGTTTTCAATATTTCGCAACAAAAATAAAACTGTTTTTTCGATCCGAGCTCAAGTTTCTTTGTTATTCGCAAAAAAGCCTTTTTTTCACTTTCCGGAATTTTTTTGGTTAGGTTCGCCATTCCAAATTCAAAAAAACACGCTATCTTTTTTAGAATTTTTTTCCTATATAACCATATTTTTTCTTTCCTGTTGGCAATTAACACTAAATTTACAAGGAGCTATTGTAGATTGATTGGACTATAAGGATATCTTACGCAAAGCAGATGATGAGTGAGTGTGTATATTGTTAGAGCTTGAAGTTCACTCTATTCTAATTATCTGTACTACCGACTGTACTGGCGAATGTTAAAATTTTTTAAAATAGACGTTACATTTAGTAAAATTTCTTTGCCCCCCCCCCCCCCCAACCGAAACAGAGGAGCTACGGCACTGCACAGCGGCTCTCGAAGTTGTGACTGCATAAATGGCAGGTATCTAGCATATATTTCATAATATTCTCACAGGCTCGACCCACAGACAGCCCAGACATTCATATGCATTTTGCCTCACTACACGCTTACAAATTCACCATTAGAGGTGAATTATTTGTTATTTTTCTTGTGACTGAGTGCTTAGAATACCAAAACAGTTGATAGTCACAATAATAGTAACAAACTCTCAAAGAGAAGCACGAATCACAAAATCTTGTGACTTATGACTGGTCACAATTTAGAATAAGGGGCTAAAACACCCTCTGTACTGTTGACGGGTTTAAAGGATTATGAGTGTCACTTTTATGTTTTTTTGTAGGCGGTAAGTTCTAAGTTAGAAAAAAAAATCAGGAATCGCCCTTCGTCCTACCAGCCTCTCATGTTGCTTAGTTCAAGGTATAGCACAGGTTTCGAGTTATGAGGGATAATCAGAAAGATTATTCCATAGTCAGAAAGATTATTCCAAAGTCGAGTTGTTCCATTTAGATACGAATCGCTAGTTTGTAGAGTGCCCGAGAAGGTGGCTACAGGCAGAGGGAATGAGATGAGAGTGCTTCTCTGGTATTGCGGTTATGAGATCGCCGTAGAAGCCGGAAAGCATGTTGTATATGATATGCATCTGGCATTCAGCCGCTCAAACCTTTGGAATTTCATAACGTCAGTTTTAAAGAATAAGGTTCGTGTCTTTGCTAAGATGAAAGCTTTATCATGTAGGGGGACTTGTGCTAAGGTTCGTGTCTTCGCTAAAATGAAAGCTGTTGCAGGAAATACTAATTTGTTAAAATATCTAACAAAAACACTAACCTTAGAGGTAAGGGGTCCCTAAAGGAAATTCGGTAGAAAGCTTAATTTATCCCCAAGCAAATACCCGAGCCCAAGAATGCCTGCTTGGTTACATATTAAGCTGTCCAAAAAAGCTCCAAAAGCAAATCATGTGAGCAAGCGCAAACGATATCAAAGTTTCCCCAATCAAAATTTGCTTTACAAAAAAAATTTGCTTTACAAAAAAAATTTGCATCGAAGATTTAGACCATATCAAAATTTCCCTACAAAAAGCTATCATCATAATGAAGAAGCGAACCTTATTCTTAAAAAATGTGAAATTCTAAAAGTGTTGGCGTCTGAATGCCAGATGCATATCATATACCTACATATGTATATATATACGCATATACACACATACATGCACATTGATACACGCATACATAGAAAGTGGTACATGCATACATGGAAGGCTATGCTACTCTTGTACCTTATCTAGCCATGTTAGGGTACGAATCAGAGCAGAGACAAAAAAAATGGAGTTGTATCGAGAAGAGGCCGAATGTGGGAATTCTATAATGCAGTCTGAATCAATTTATTGAGAAGGAATTTGCATTCCCTCAAAAATCCTGGACACATCTTTGGTTAATTTCATGCTTAGAATGTTATGGTATTCGTAAGATATTAGTTTTATACAGTCGTACAGACAGTATTTCGTTTTGTAAGCATTGAATTCGATATTATTCTTGCGGCCCAAACAAGAATGAGTTCAACGGGCCATCGATTGTCCACGATTGTAAAGACTGGATGTACTACGTGCTTGTCTTGAATTTTCTATCGCGTAAAAGTAACGCAGAGTATCATCACCAACCAATCTATCTACGGTTAGAGGCAATTGAAAGCAGCTCATTTGTAAGAAATGGGTAGAAGGCGCGTGATAGAATTGATCCCTGGAGAAAACCGGCAGATATGGTGTGATGTTTAGATACGACTGAATCTATCGGTTTTTAACGGCGTCACACTAGAACTTCGATACTATAGGTCTCCTTTGAACTACGCTTTATACGCTTTATCATCACTTGGCTTGATACATTGCTCATGGTTAACCTACATAGTGATATCAGTTTATTGAGGTTTTGCAGTGTTCTATTCAGAATATGTTATCATAAGCAGCATTAAACTTTACGAAGAATCGTTGGATTCACTTTTAAACACCAGATCTTTATCCACTGTCTGCATCAGGGTGAAAATTGGAATATCGATTTCCTTATGATGGAGCCACACCGGCATTGGCCTAAAATGTTTTAGGTTGAGAATATCGTAAAAGTAGTATTCCTAGAAGTTATATGGCCTTTTTACGTACAGGACAGAAGATACTTTTTGAGCTGGTTTGGGGCTCTAGTATCATTTAATATTAGTGGCGGGCGTAGAATTATCGTTAGATATTAGAGAGCCTTGACCTAGTTTTCAGGGTCTTGATCAAGTTATCACGTTTACTAAAATTTTCCCAGGCTCAACCGCCACAATACCTACTAACCGGTTATCAGCCCTCAGTTGAATCAATTGCATGCAATTTTGTAAATTAACCGACTATTTTTTATGTTGACTTGTTGGTTAAAGTAAGTCAAAGAGTCTAGGCTGTTATCCGAGTGGCAGCAAAAGACTAGCCGTATAAGAATTGGATTAAGCGCTGTCAAAATTTGCGGGGTTTCCATTCCATTGGCTGCATATAGTAATCGTGTGCACGCTGTATCTTCCTTCTAATTGCTTATGGATCTCCTGGTCAAATTTGGAACCCCTATTGGTTCATACCCTTATCATGTTCCCATTTGTTGCCACCTTCTTGACTCAGAATCCATTGTCACCCGTGTTGTGAGTGCCGATGCAGTGCTTGTCTAGGGCTCCCACCGTAGTTTACTGTGCAATTTCGCCCGAATAACTGTTCCACCATACTTGGGCAGGTATTATTTTCCTGTCGGAAATATGTATTACTTCAAGAATTCTTCTTTTTCGTAGATCGGAGACTCTTCTTTAGGCGCATGAGGTTTTTCAGGTTTATGTTTGTAATTTTGCTTCGCGCGCCTAAAGTTAATAGTGTTTGGTTTGTCGCTATCCTGACTGTTACAATATTGAATTTTTGATTCACTAACAAGAATTACTTTACGAAGAGGGGAAATTATTAACCTCTCGCCTAATCCCAACCAGGAGGATCGGTCCCCAAATTTGTATATCCACACCGCGCATAACTGGTCTAGATATACCTCTCTAGACACTACGGGAGTTTACTAGAAATTGATATATTAACCGTGACCCTAAACTTTCCTCTATTTTCCGCTCTTGGGACCCGCAGAATATCCTGGTGGGGTGGAAGATCCCTAGTACGAAGAAAAAAAGAACAGGACCCAAGACACACCCTTGAGGCACACCCAATTGAATTTCTCTCACTTTTCATAACGATAATACTTAAATAAATGCTCCAGTATCCCTACCACTTTTATATACTTCAGTTAAGTCCACCAAATCAACAGATTTATTCACATGAATTTCACTTTCTAGCCTCAACCTGTTGAAAGATGATTAAAAATTATTAAAATCAATTTAACTATAAAGAATCTTTAAGTTATGAAAAAGCTTAAATTTCTAAGGATCCTTCAGAAGACGAAAGTGTATAAAAATATTCTTCTTTCCCAAAAATGAACTTTGTGTCCCCTTCTGGTCGAAGCAGCGATAAAAGTCATAAAATTGTACCTGAAGTATCCACTTTGCATTTTCTGCGGATAACAATTCTCTGTTTATGGCACCATCGACCTTTCAGGAAGAAAACCAAATCGCAAATTTATATGCAAGGACCTCGTTTATTCCATAAAGGGCAGCATACCAATCAATTCTTCATGAATAGTGGTAGTGGCCCGGCCCCCTTCTCAAGACAAACTTCAAGAAGTCATCAATTTGAATTACGGCACATCCTGAATACTCCATGAAGTGAAGTTTATGTGGGAATCCGGATTCTCCCCCCTTTTCTGAAAAATATCCTTTGAAAAGGGACTCATTTTCACTTAAATTCCTTCAACCCTTAAATTGCGTCATAAACAGATCCTTATACCCAGGCTCTTTGATGTAAGAACTAACCCTTCGCAAGATATTCTCCCACTCAAAACCTAGAAATATTCATCCTTCGCCATTCAAAATGGTCGAGAGAGGACCCAGAAATGTTTGGGGAGGAGGGGGCAGGGCTCAAAACCAGTAGCATGGTGCAGAGGAACTGGGTCATCCATGGACTGTCACTATTGTCAACACTTGAAGGAAATAATTTTCTATATCCAGCCGGATGGATCTATGTAACATTTGGCTCGACATAAAACATTTCTTATTGTCCTGGGGACAGTAGCTCCCAGCGTTGGGGCAAATGTGGGGACGGGAAGTTTTCTGGCTATTCCTGTAACGAGCATATTTTTCGACGTTGTTGGAAATTGTTTTGTGTCTCTTCCATTATCTTGTTTCCCTACCCGACACCCTGACAGTGATTCTGAACATTCTGGCGGATTTAAATGTGGAGAGAAGTGTCCTGGAAGTGGTATACAGCCACACAAACAGGGATCCAGTGAACGCCCAGAGGGGAAATGACAAAGCCAAAGCCTCATAGGAACGTTTCCTATCCGGAATAAACTATGCATTTCCAGTGGAGATAAATAGCTTGGATTGGTGCTATTGACAGGTGAGTAATGAACTGGCGGTGGAAAGGCTGCTGGCGAATAAGTAACTCAATAAGTAGTAGAAGCTACCAACTGTGAGCTTGTAGAGTTTCTGAGTGAATAGTTAACTTCAGCTTCCGCAGCTACTTCCATTTATATCCATCAAGTTGATATACACATACTTCCACATTATATAACTGCGAACAAAGAATGGTGGATCCTCCCCACTACAGTGCCAAGATGAAGTACTTTGTCAATATTTGGGCAGCTGGTGTTGCTTTCAAAGTGCGCTAATATAGTAATATCCTTGACACAATTATGAAGAGTGAATTCCAGGAGGACGTACGACCGGGGAACGATACTGGCAGTAATTTTAGCGTTGGTGGATGGAGGAAGCATTGCAGGTGCAGAAGGGGGCTCTACACCCAGGTGTTGATTAATAGAAAAATCATACTTACCTGACGTTATTTTCTCGTCTTCTTGCGGTGTTGTGTGGGTGCGGAGAACATTAATCTTAACAACTCGGTTGCGGTAAGTACTTACATGATACATTAAATGGAAGCGGTGTTTGACAAACCAGAAGGAATGGTATCAGCGATAAGATTATGAACCCAAGTGTTTGCTGAGTTGAGTGCAATTTCTCACACGTTTAAATGTATGATTTAGAATTTTTATGCTTTAGGAAATTGCTTATCTGACTCGAAGGACCAATAACGAAAAATTTATGAGTATTGAAAGTGTGAAAATAGAGCAGAAGACCAGTAATAAATAAACGTTCACTACAATTTTTTTTTGAAGTAGACTCATTGTAGAAAGTTAATGGGCGGCTAAATAGAAACAATGCTTTTACGAGTCCCTAGGAATTTTTATTCCTTTAGTTCTTTCTTCGAATGAGGTGTGAGGTACTGCAGTGCGACCGTCATTTTAGTTATTGTACTAAAACCTGTTTATCTGGGAGTTGAACGCCTGTTAGAAAGATTCAACAGTTTACATAATGGCTTGTCGCTCTGGCTTCAGTGTTTGAGACAGCTTGCGTTAAACAACGAGATTTTGCTCCCCGCTATCACGGGACAGTGACAGAGTGCATGAAGAGCAGATTCATTCTCCTACAGATTAGGTTCTTCGACCATCCGATTATTGCCTAATTTAGGACGCAGTGTCCGGTAATTAAGTTCACCAGTACCCTAAATACCAGGGACCTAAACCAAAGTGACTCGATTGAGAATACTGAGCTCATAACTTCATTCAAAATCATCAATCGATGATCAACGTGTCCGAGACATCGTAGTCTAACCAATCAATCTAGTTTTTATACGCTTTATATTAGCTTCACTTGTAACTATGTAAAAAAATCTTGGAAGTTAAATTTGACCCAATTCCTGGTTTCCGATTGGGCTGAAATTTTGCATACACGTTTAGTTTGGATGACAATGCAATCTAACCATCTCATAAAAAAAATCAAGATGACGGTTCCAAAGTGGCGGCCGATTTTTTGCAATTGGGTTCTACGACCCCCGGAGATGGGTATCAAGTGAAAGGGTATAGCAGGTAAAATACAAATAGCTGTGTGGCGTCATTCCAAATTCAAAATGGCGGCTACACGGCGGAAGACATATAGTAGACTAAAAATTAGAAAATATACTTATCAACTTTAAATTTTGCATATATGCATAGTTCGCAATGCAACCTGATTTTTTTTATAAAAAAATCAAGATGGCTGTTCCAAAATGGCGGGAGAATTTTGCAATTGTGTTTCCCGACGCCGCGACATGGGTATCAACTGAAAGGGTATGACAGGTAAAATATAAATAGCTGTGTGGCTCCATTCCAAATTCAAAATTGCCGCCAACACAAAATGGCGGATTATCATTTTCTTTACAACCCCTCGCTATGGGTATCAAATGAAAGGGTAGCCTGTGTGACGTCATTTTAAATCTAATAGGGTGGCCGCCACACAATAGACATATAATAGACTAAAAAGTAGAAAATAAAAATAAATAGTTTAAAAAATCTAAAAAATACGTTTTATTTTAATATGAACTATAAAGTAAAAAATAATTTTGAATGTAAAGTCTTTATTGCTTCAGCCAGTATATGGGAACAGCTTACCTTTAGAAATCAAGCTCAGAATAGAATTAATGAGGTTATTGGTAAAAATTATAAATATAACTTACTTAAATGTAAAAAAGCGTGGGGCGTTAACTATAATTTCTGTATTAATAAAATAAGAATATAGGTAAAGAGCGCCCCACGCCTTTTTACATTTAAGTAAGTTATATTTATAATTTTTACCAATAACCTCATTAATTCTATTCTGAGCTTGATTTCTAAAGGTAGGCTGTTCCCATATACTGTCTGAAGCAATAAAGACTTTACATTCAAAATTATTTTTTACTTTTTAGTTCATTTTAAAATAAAAGCGTGTTTTTTAGATTTTTTAAACTATTTTTTATGGTTAAACCCTAGTTACCATGGTTACTAAAATTTTCCCACGATCAACCATCCCAATACCTACTAAACGGTGATAAGCCGCAGTTGAGCCATTTGCATGCAATTTTGTAAATTAACCGACTATTTTTTATGTAGACTAGCTGGTTAAAATAAGCCAAAAATTCTGGTCATATTTAAGGCTGTTATTCGGCAGTGAAAGACTAGCTGCATTCCTACGTAGACCCAACAGGAATTGGATTAAGCGCTGTCCAAATTCTGGGTGACTGATATAGATGACTATGACGACTTTGATAGCCTGCACATCTTTGCCAAGCTTCTAATGATACCACCAAGATATTGATGTTCTAGCTGATTTGAAGCTTTAGTGTTTGCTTTGGCCGAAACTATGATGTCGTAAAGAGCTTAGTCCTAACTATTAACTTTCAGCTGCACCATCTGATAACTTATGGAAGCAATTTATTCTCGCAGTTCAGCCAGCTAACGATTTACCAAAAAAAATACTGATTTTCTATTTTCTGATCTGATTGAAATCCTGTGTAGGCTTTGGTCCGTCTGGGGATTAAAAGTTTTTGAAATAGCCTTTGCTTTGGGTGCTGGTATATCAAAAGGATGTGCTATTTCAGCTTTTCGTTGTAGGCGGGTTGTCGATGATACAGAAAATCGACCTATGTTAAGATGTCAGTGTCCATATTAAATACCAGCGTATAGTAGTAATATCATTACATTCGTATATCGCTGGGGCTGTACCTGGATAAACCACAAGATTTCCTATGCCTCCTTTTAGACGGGCGGACACCGAACAGACACCGAACAGACAAAACGAACGGACAAACTGGGTCTATGGAGAGGGTGAGAGAGGAGGATGGGGAGGGCAGACAATTTTTATGGACACTTTCAGCGAAATGTGAATGTCATTTTGCCAGTTCCTGCGTTGTTGTTGTTGTTAGGACAAGAAAGCAAAAGAGAATTTCAAAAAGCAAGAACAGCAAGCTATGAAGTTTTGAAATTTTGTTTGAAATTTTTTACATTTTTCGTTCGTTTGTCCGTTCGTTGGTGTCCGCCCGTGTAAAGGTCCGGTTACACGCAACGATCTGCTTGTGCAAATTGACTGGCGCAAGTCAATTGGTTCAAATAAACTGAGTGAACATGAATTGGTTTACACCCAACGATTTCTTTGTACACATTGACTGGCGCAAGTCAATCGGTGCAAATAAAATGAGTGAAAATGAACCAGTCACGCTCATGCCAAAACACCAACCTCAAGCTGAATTTCTAAGAACACAATTTTGCACAAGGCAAACTTTTTGACTTGTGCAAGCCAAAAATTTTCGTTTACACGCAACGATTCACTTGCGCAAATTGACTTGCGCAAGCCAATTGGCACAAGCAGATCGTTGCGTGTAATCGGACCTTTAGCCAAAACTACATGAAAAAGCAATGCAGTGCAGAACTGCGCAGTATGTTGCAGTGGGTTATTGAAGAACGCGTAGTAAGACACATTGAATAAGCAGTGTTTTGACATGCCTTCTACCTTTTGTCATTTTTTTGTAGTCCCTGTGACTTGTTGTATAGAAAGTCCTTATTTTACACTAATTCTATCAATTTTTCGTCATCCATTTTGACAACAATGGCAATGACAACTTCATATGAAGTTTTTTAGAAATTGGCAAAGCATGCAGCGCGAAGCAGTTTTTTAGAAAATAGCCTAATGCCGGGGCAGTGCATCTACTCTCACCGTGTGACCGCATCATACGAGTTACTGTCATGTGCGTGTGGGTCAGTACCTCGCATGCGAGTTACTACAACATTTTTTTGGTTTTACTCGCCCACTCGCCTTTCCAACACGCCCCAAGTAACAGCTCGCATGCGACTCGGACGTTAACTGGCACTGTATTGGGAAATGACAGCAGTTCGTAAAGCAGGGACTATGCTATTTTCAAGGCATTCTTCGATACTAATGAAATCTTTGAAAGCTACTGACATGCAAGTACACAAGTGCATCCACTGTCAGGCCTGCAACTTGTGTGACCGGGCGATGCAAGTCGAGCTACTGTCATGCGAGTACACAGGTGCAGTAGCTGTCCACTGTCAGCTCAGCAACTCGTATGGTGTATCCACGCCTTAAGACAAGGCGAAGGCAGTGAAGTTAATGTGAGTTGCCACATTCAGTTACAAGAAGTCTAAATTTCACACCGCAGTGCTGCACTGCACTGCTTTTCAATGTAGCTCAGGCTTAAATGCCCAGCTGACACTCCACCGGGCTTCAAAAGAGAAATAACGATGACAGTTAAGTTTTGTCTGTTTGGTGTCCGCTCGTCTAAAAGGGCCCTATGCTACGTATGTCGATTATAAATATCAGGATTCGACGCCATCCAATGTTACCTTGACTCGCTAATTGGACCATCGCTAATTAAAGGGAACTTCGCTACTCTCGATAAGATACCAAATATTCACAACCCCCATATCAGAAAGATCATTACTGGAATGTTAATCTGGCTTCCAAAAATAAAAGTCCACCGCTGACCAACTTTCCACATAGAAGCAACTCGTAGAAAAATGCTGGGAGGAAAATGTGAACATACGAGTTATCATAGCAGGCATGCGATTCGATCCATAAAACAGAAATCACTTCAAATCCCACTAGAATTAGATGTCCCAGCAAAATTAGCATGTCTGATAGAGCTAATCCACCTTGACGCAGGCCATTCTAAGTTTATCTAGGGCTCAAAAAAGGGGTTGTGGTGGCACTTATGCTATTTCACCCAGATTGGAAGACAAAGCCATTATAAAGTAGTGCTGCACACGAGACGAGACTTGTCTCGAAATCGTCTCGATTTTCGAGACGAGATCGAGACGAGACCTCCAGATTAAAAATCGATATGAGACCGAGACTACCATTCGAGATCTCGCGAGACATCTCGAGGTCTCCAAATCAAATCGTTATTTTGAAATTCCAGAGCTACTGTAAGTAGAATGAATAAACTCCTGAGTTGTTTACAATCAATTTAAAAAATTCTGATTGCTAAAATTATAAGTTTAAATGGACTAAGGGCATGATTGATAAGGATGGGAAACATTAGAAACAATAGATTCAGATAATATACGAGTTCATGTAGTACCAAATCAATCAAAAAATTCATTTATTCTCAGATGATTTCCACGACAATGTATCAATATGCATCCATTTGTTTGTTTTTATAAAAATATTTTAGTCCTATAATAGTACACAATAATATAATTTACAGAAATGACTGACATATTTTATCTTGGAGAGGTGGCCGCATCCATGAGTTTATTAGAACTTGCGATTGCAAAGTTTCATCTTTCAAGGAGGCTCTTCTACTCGACATTTTCAGAGATGCACTTGAAAATAGCCTTTCTACAGGTACTGAAGTTGCCATGATACCAAATATATTTCTGGCCATCTTTGATAATGTCGAGTAAGATTTTTCGTGATCTTGCCACCACTGCAAAATATCGGTCGGGCCGTCAACCTTATATAGTTAACTTTCGATTCATTGATCCCCTCTACCCCGCCCTGGTGCCACTGCAAAAGGCAGATTTACGTGTCTACGTCTGGGAAGTGACTAGCATGGAAATAAAAGGAATATTTTTATACAATTTCATTAATATGGCACATATTGATATTTCTCGAAATACAGAAGACTGGGCAATTTGTATTATTGACAGTGAAATTCGAGACTTTCCGAGACCGAGACGAGACTGGGCCAAATTTCGTTTCGTCTCGTGTGCAGCACTATTATAAAGACGTCAGTTCAACAAAATTACACCTTGGCAAACAGCACGGCTCAGATAATCGGGTAAGGGTTGATACACGGGCACCAACGAATTATCATTGGAAGAGGAATGATCATTCATCTTCGTGTATCACATGAAATGAAGTTCTAATGACCATTAATATCTTCATTCGTTTCTTTTCTGAATGAAGCTAAAAGAACTTCATTCGTCTTCAATGAAGCTAGAAGCTGGAAGTTTTCCACTATTTAAAGTGTTTAGAAGTCAAAAAAATTGTCTGTAGTTTATACCTTTGTTATAAAAAGAGGAGGAGGAAGAATTTTTTGACGTTTGATTTATTAATATTTTTTAAAGGATTTTATTGTGGAAATCCTAATGCTCCGAATCCAGAAACAATCTCGAGCACCATTTGGCCTAGTGTTGTTTGCCCAAATATTCCGGTTTCTAGTTTCCATTAGTAAAAACGAAACTAAATAATTTCTTTTAATTATGTTCACGAATATTTTTTTCCGTGCTTTCTTTGCTAGCCGTTTTAATTTTCTCGATTTTTTACTCATCATAAACAAGTTAACGATTGGTAAATTGCTGGCCACGTCCACTTTGACAACAACTGTCATTCACTTGTATCTTCATTGCTTCTCTCCCGTGTATCAACATGTAAATGGATGATCATTCAAATGGTTGAATCTGGAATCTGTATCAACCAGGCGACAACGTCGCAGCAGTTAAAAATTACGACTCTGATATCAAAGAAGCAGCTTAAAAATAAGTCTGATAGGAATGAGTCATACCAAATCTACGACGACGCTAAAAGGGCTGGATGCATTGAGCGATGCCAAAAGAAAGAGTAGCAAAGAATATTTTCAGTGGCACTGAATGGGCAACAGAGAGCCGAGAAAAACGCGGATGCGGAGCTACTTCATCACCATAAATAGCTCCATAGCCTGTTATTGGCCTTGGCTTCCTGCAACATCCTCCTACAGAACTGTCGGTCCCTGGCTTGAAGTCTCTAATTTATTATACCTAGGGTTCGTAGATCTTCTTCTACGCTATCTGTATACCGCGGAACTACTTTTCCATGAATCAAACTGAAGAATCTAAGCCAGATTCGACTTGACTGAAGGAGATGAATAGAGGAAGTCAAAGCTCGAGTTGGGCTTTCATACCATTGGAAGAAGTAGAAGAAGAGTATCTGCAAGACTGAGTCGATGTCCAATAGATCATCACGGTTCAACGCTTGAATGATAAGATGCTTACACTGCATAGGGATTAAGGTTAAGATTTGGATAAGAGTTCCTCACTATTATCACAGTACATTAAAAATGAACTTATAAGAACACTAAAACTGCTGCAACTTCCTATGCTTAACGTTGGATCCTCTTTACAAGATATCAACTTCTAGAAAATTGAGAATTTAACAGGGCATTTAGTGAATTAGGCCCCAAAAGGTCGACATTAGCTCGAGTACATTAAAGATAGATAAACAGACGCTTTTTTATCTTTCTAAAAATAGAATAGTAACGAAAAGAAAATGTTTTTGCAAAAACCTTTCCTGCAGCAATACTTTTCGTGAAACTTTTCTTTGTCCTTTAATTATTGATTAAAAGCGATTTACAAAATTGTATAACTAAAAACGTTACTACCTTATGCCACCCCTAAAAGAGATAATGTTTCAGGTATAATTCTCAGAATATACTCCAGGGCTTTCAAACTTTTCCTCCATTGAAACCAAAAGTTGTGGGTCGTAAGTCTTTTGGAATTATATTACGGTTGCTGGTTAGCCTTAAGCGGAACAAAGTAAGATACAACATACCTTTTTACTAAGAATTGCTCTTAAATACTATAAGAAAATGCACATATTTGTAAGTTAAATCCTTAGTTGTAAGACTTTGACTTGTCTTTTTATGGTCCCACAACACTTAAGTTTTCGAGAAGAAAAAACACTTTCTCTATACACCAATGAACAAAGCAAACATTAAAGGTTTTTTGACGTCATTGAAATTAGAATGAAGTTCAAAACCAAACAAATTTTCTTTATGAACTTGTTCAATACAAACGTTATTGATGTTGAAGGAAATACTGTGGTATTAAGAAGGATGGAGTCTCTTCTATGAAAAACATTCTGATAGACATTTAAAACTGATGTGTGTAAAGTTAATCCGATTTGCTACATACCATATATCGTTAATGATTTAATTTATTATTCATTTTTATTAAATGTGTTGGAATGTATGTTTTATGTTTGACATTTTTAATATATCACAATTATGCCCTAAACTTTTTTTTGTCGACGGTTCTATCGCTGAGAGTATCTACACTAGTATTCCTTGAACTGTTACCGAACCGGTTTTTTAGGAGAGAGGTGTAGAAATGACAAGAGGGTAGTGTAGTAAGTAGTAACCCAGCGGGAAAAGTTTGAAGGCCTTTCTCAAGAAGCTTTTAGGAAGGAGTTCGTATTCGTAGTTCCACAAAAGTAGGATGGAAGGGTCAAATATGGATATGTAATTAATGTCAAGTTTTTACTCAGTTAATACAATTTACCATTCAATTGTGTATAAAAATGTGTATCTAAAAGATTGTTATAAAAGGATTAAAGCAATATCTTCCAAGAATCTCAATATATTTAGAAGGTGTAAGAAATTGTACTGCCTTGGAAGAAATAAAAGAGAACGTATCACAAACACCTTACCGGGAATGCGTTGGGAAGGTGAATGAGCTTTTAGAGCTTTTCGACTCATTCCTTCTAATGACATGGCTGCACAAAAAAGATATGGAGCTGAATGCGAAAAGGAAGGAATTCTCGCCTTCCAAAAAAGGCTACCGTTATGCTTCTTGGTATGATTCCATTTCCCGCTGGGATTGTATATTGAAAATTTTATTAAAACGCAAAAAACATACTTATCTATCCATATTTCGCCCTTCCATCCTACTTTTGTGGAACTACAAATACGAACTCTTTCCTAATAGCTTATTGAGGAAAGCCTTCAAACTTTTCCCGCTGGGCATATGCACAGGAAAATCTTCCAAAATGCTTCTGAAGCGCGACCAGGAAACACTTCCAATTTGATTCCAGAGGAAGCTGCTCCCACTTTTCCCGCTGGGACTGGTTCGGAACAGTTGAAGGAACACCACTATAGATACCCTAATACATACAGCAAGCTCTAGTCTAACCAGCTGCCAACTATGAAAAAAGGCAAAAAATTGAAAAATTGAAATTTTTTATTTTTTTTAAAGTCCTAAAATGGACATTTTAAATAAAGTAACGAAGAATTGCGTATGCGGCATGCTCACAAGAAAGTACATAAAAAAACCTACAATTTGAAAAAAATATTTTACTGTACGATGAATTGGCATAAAATGGCGGCAATTTTAAAATTTTTCGAAAACTGCCAATTGTTGCCGTAAATATCGAAAGTTTTTTTTGAAATTTCAACCACGTATTTGTAGCATCAAATTACATATTTTCTCAAATTTTTATCAAAATCCGACTATTCGAAGTTTCGGCTATTTATTGCATTTTTAGTAAAATAAAACAAAATTTCATACATTTTGGTTTTTTGAGGTTAGGATTCATTTTTAAAGTATTTATACCGAATCAGTTCGATAGTCTATTCATTCACGAGTATTTTTCAATTTTTTTTATTTTCCTACGACCAACAGAACTGGAGAAATTAAAAAAAATGGAGCAATGCACTCAAAATGCTTCAAAAATGGACATTTATGCAATTTTCTCGTACATCACCGATTTTCTTGTACATCACCGGACCGATTTTGCAGACATTTTTTTTTCTCCTTATCTTAACATATATGTAAAGAAAAAAAACAAAAAAAAATTCAACTTCCCAACTACATCATAATTTCGCTTTTTTTTGTTTAATTTCCCTCTACTAAACGGTTAATGGTAGATAATACACAAAATATGATCGACAAAAAAACAAAAAGCAAGGGCCTATCTCTGTTCGTTTTCGAGATAGGGGGTTTGGGAATTTTGTTGTTAGGAAAAAATGTATTTTAATGAGTTAGAATAAAAAGTTAATGAAACAACGGACTTTTTATACGAATCTTTGTAATCGTAAAGCTGGCTTCCCACGGTGCACGATTTTGCGGAATATCACGCACCGCCGACGTCCACGGACGAGCCCGGAACACCCCGCACGAGCTCGCACCGCACCTTTAGCTGGCTTCCCACGGTGCGCGATTTTGCGGACAGACGCGGACGGCGCACCGTGGGAAGAGTGTCGTCTGTGAAGGCACAGGCAAGTCTGTAGCGGTGCGTAGTATCCGCCGCGAGTCGGAAAATTCAGGTGCCGTGCGAGCTTGTGCGGTGCGGTCCGGGCTCGTCCGTAAATCCACAGACGAGCATGTAAAAACCAAAGTCTAGAAATAACAAGTCTTTCATCTTCATACAAAATCAAAGGACAATACCACATACTTTTGAACAAATGGATGAATCGTACCATTATGGAAAAGTGCGATGCATGCTCATAGACAGCGGTTTGGGTCGAAATTTTTGGGCAGAGGCAGCAATGACAGTGGTGTATTTGATTAACAAAATCCCATGCCATGGCATGAAGAACAGCACACCAGAAGAACGTTGGAACGTGTTTGGTTGCGCTACATACCGAAAGTGCAACGAAATAAATTGGCTGAAAAATCCAACGTGTGCAGATTCATGGGATACAGCGAACAAAAAAAAGGATTTCGACTATACAATCCAAATACCAGAAAGGTGATCGTTAGCAAACCCACACAGACCGATACGCACCTTGCGATGAAGTCCGGGCTCGTCCGTGGACGTCGGCCGTGCGCAACCATCCGCAAAATCGCGCACCGTGAGAAGCCAGATCTACCGATTTGCGGCGGATCCTACAGACCGCTACAGACTTGTCTGTGCCTTTACGGACGACACTCTTCCCATGGTGCGTGGTCCGCGTCTGTCCGCGTCCGTCCGCAATATCACGCACTGCTACTATTGCACGATTTCTTACCAGACGTCAGAATCTCAAGAAGGTCCATGTTTCTGTTCTAATTATTTTCTAGTTTTTGGTACAACTTATGATTTAAAATAAAACCATTTAACTTAAAAGTTTTTTACCTATTTTTATTGTATTCGTTTTAGTCCTAATTAAGTCATTTTTAGATTTAACTTTTTACAAAATTCTGGTGAAGTGTTTTGTTATGCATACCACATTGCCAGCGCCATTTTGAATTTCCTAATTTTGACGACAAATTCATTACTTCCGACCTTCCTAATTGCGCTTTTCAGTCAAATCAAATCGTAATTGCCAAAATAGTACCGCCATATTGGTGCCGCAATTTTGAATTGTCGAATTTTGACTACAAATTCGTCATTTTTGACCTTCAAAACTCCCCAATACCGATTTTCAATGCATTCAGAACACATTTCCAAAATTCATCCGCCATTTTGAATTTTCAAATTTTATTTATTTATTTATTTATTTATTTATAAGCCAAACAAGGCTAACTTAAATTACATTACATAGTGACTTATCTTACTATTCAGTCTTATAAATTATGACACTGACGCTTAAAGAAAAAAAAATAATAATTGTAAGTAGGAGGGATTCATGCTATTTTAAAGGATATTTTATCAATTGAAGGTAAAAAACATGATCCATGGCTATTGAAAACCATACAGCATCTGTTGACGGGCTCGTTCTTTGCATATTCAGTGCGATGCGGGTACTCCTTAAGTAGCTTCGTATGTCTTGTATGTCGAACATCATCATTGAATTTGATCATACGTGATAGAAATTGTACTTTAAGGTTATCATTTATAATGTCTATAGTCCAGGAGGGATAGAAAAAAAGTTGAAATAAATCTACCCTGCGATTTTTCGACACTATAATTAAGAGAAAAATCGTAGGAATTCAATGAATGTGTTTTGGAAAAAATCGGTCCAGGAGAACAGTTGGAGAAAAGCTAATAATGGTAGCGAAAACACGTTTTTCAACGTTTTAGGTGCGAAAAAATTTTGTTTTTGGAATACAAAAAATAGTACGTAATAGCGCTTAAAAAGACGAAAATTACGAGTTCTGGGCAATTGAAATCGGTCAACAGGTTTTTGCAAAAAAAAATAAAAACCGCGAAATATGGCCATTTTTTGACATTTAATTACAGCGACTGTAATTATTGTACAACCTTGTTTCATGGCTTAAATTGTGGCTTCTGTTAGTGTCTATCTACAATAAAAATTTCATGCAAAAATAATTACAATTTTTGCGTAAATCTCAAAAATGTAAAAACAGCCGTTTCAGGAAAAAAGTTTGAACAAGGCCTACAGTGGTGCTAGAGTAATTTTGAAAAGCCTTATTTATTCTCGAAGAGTTGCTCTACCAACCCATTTTCATGAAAAGTTGGTGAGGTTCGATTTAATACCTCATAAACGCGTTTGAAAACAGGCACTTTTCTTGATTTTCAGAAAAAACACCTTTAGGCGAAGGGGAAGTGGAATATGGTGTGGATTTCTATTCAGTAGATTTCGAGAAATCAATTTTTTTTCCTGTCAGGCATATATGAAAACGCTCGAAAATTTCCATCGCAGGAAGCTCGGCCGACAGAAAGCTTGCCCACACCATATTTCACTTCCCCTTCGCTGAAAGGTGTTTTTTCTGAAAATCAAGAAAAGTGCCTGTTTTCAAACGCGTTTATGAGGTATTAAATCGAACCTCACCAACTTTTCATGAAAATGGGTTGGTAGAGCAACTCTTCGAGAATAAATAAGGCTTTTCAAAATAACTCTAGCACCACTGTAGGCCTTGTTCAACCTTTTTTCCTGAAACGGCTGTTTTTACATTTTTGAGATTTACGCGAAAAGTTGTAATTATTTTTGCATGAAATTTTTATTGTAGATAGGCACTAACAGAAGCCATAATTTAAGCCATGAAACAAGGTTGTACAATAATTACAGTCGCTGTAATTAAATGTCAAAAAATGGCCATATTTCGCGGTTTTTATTTTTTTTTGCAAAAACCTGTTGACCGATTTCAATTGCCCAAAACTCGTAATTTTCGTCTTTTTAAGCGCTATTACGTACTATTTTTTGTATTCCAAAAACAAAATTTTTTCGCACCTAAAACGTTGAAAAACGTGTTTTCGCTACCATTATTAGCTTTTTTCCACCTGTTCTCCTGGACCGATTTTTTCCAAAAGACATTCATTGCATTCCTACGATTTTTCTCTTAATTATAGCGTCAAAAAATCGCAGGGTAGATTTATTTCAACTTTTGAATACTTTTCCGCTATCTCTCCTGGACTACTAGGGTAAGGCATGAAATAAGCATTTTTCTTCTCCCCGATAGTGACATGACCACAGAATCGTCATTTGTAGTCCTAAAAACCCCTCGATACAGATTTTCAATGGATTCGGAACATATTGGCAAAATTCTACCGCCATATTGGCGCCGCCATTTTGAATTTTGAAATTTGGACCACAGAATCGTCATTTGTGGCCCTACAAACCCTCCGATACCGATTTTCAATGGAATCGGAACACAATTGCAAAATTCGTCCGCCATCTTGGAACCGCCATCTTGATTTTTGTGCAAAAGTGTCAGATTGCATTGTCACGGGAACTCAATGGGTGTGCAAAATTTCATAAGAATCGGTTTAGCAGAAGTAGTTGAAAAAGCTGTCGCAAGATTTGAACCAAACAAACAAACAAATATACAAGGTGAAGCTAAATAAAACCATTAAAAAACAACTTATTCGGTTGCGTATAAAAACTTTCCTTTATTTTTCTACCGTCACATATGTGTTTCAGTTTGTATAACAGCTTCACTTAAAGAATGTTAAAAGTACGTCATAGAAAAATTAATGGCAATTGGTGTCGTATTAGAACAATAAAACAAGCTGTGAATTGGCGTGCAGTAATAAATAACGAAATATCCTGGTCCAGGTTTAAATTCAACCATATTTTGTTACTATTTTACAACTAATAAAAGGCCCTGTATACTGCAACAGATCCTTGTATGGAGATGGAATTATATAAAGCATGCTTGAATCCTCACCTACTGCTGTAGACATAAAAATCCTTTTTACACATTACATACATACCTCAAAAAACCCTTGTGGATAAACAAATACGCAAAATCCGCACTGCAAAAATTAAAACGATATTAAAAACTGGAAAAATAATTTAATTTAATGAAAAAAATAAATATTTAATTATCATGCAAATATACGCAAATGTGAATTGTGTGAAGAGCATCCAGATCAGCTAAAGCACGGCTGACGGATGCTCATGTGACAATATTTATCAATATCCTGAAGGAGTCCTTTTAAACAGGGCTTCATTACGTGATATGCATCACCGAATTGTTTGCAAAGTTGAACAAAAGAGGAATCGACAGCAACACTGTGTCATTGCATCCCAGTTACGTGTAGGAGTGCATGATGAAAAAATTAATCAGGATTTTTCTTTTTTTGTTTGTAAAAAAGAGGAGCAGAAAATGTCCTCAAAGGAAATATGTATTTAGTCTGGAAACTCCTCTCAGATGGCATTAAAAGATATGAAATGCTTGACAGAAGCTGGATGCCAGACAAAAGAGTAGACT
Organism: Thereva nobilitata; assembly: GCA_963855945.1. Taxonomy (NCBI): domain Eukaryota; kingdom Metazoa; phylum Arthropoda; class Insecta; order Diptera; family Therevidae; genus Thereva; species Thereva nobilitata. Next base: position 42,002,329 of record OY979694.1, on the reverse strand, counting down.
CTACGAGAGGACTTTAAGTGCAAATGAAAGTTGCTGATTGTATCATTACATAGTTGCTAAGAGGATGAGAAGTCCTCTCTCTCGTTGTCGCTCCCGTTATCTCTTATTCTCTAAAAGTGCACTTCGCCAGCTTTGTGTTAACAACATGCACACGAGCATTACCCCTTTTCAGTTTCTGGCCTTTAAACAGGATGCAAACAAGTACATACATCCTAACGTAGGAGTTCCGCTTTAAAATATTCGACTGCTTTGTGCTGGTTTTCTCCTCCATATAGAATTTAACGGTGCCTCTTAATAAGGGAAGTTTACGGTATATTCAAATCCTTATGCTAACGGAATTTCTGAGTGGATTCCATTCCGCTAGGAGGCAGCCAAGTATTCGGTTCGTTGCACATGCAGTGTGATTACTCCAATTATTATTTTGCTTGCCCTTCTCTCCGCCTCGTTTCCTGTGTTTTTCATTTGACAAAATTTTAGAAAGGAACTCTGATCCTTGGCAAAAGATTTTCACCAGATGAAATTTTTGCTTTGACGCAATTCCACCACATTTTAGTTTTCACTTTTGTTTTTGTTTAATAGTCCTGGAAAATTAGGTCCTTTGTGTTGCTTTTAAACCTGCACTTTAATATTTTTATACACGCTTATAAGTATTTTGAAAATTTCCCTTTTTAGATTTTTCAAAGGATTTAATTTAGTGCCGCCGCGAGGTAAATTCTAATTAATATACATACATAAACATTCAGTTGTTCTCGGGGAAATATTGAAGTACATCAATCAAAGTTGCCAGTCCGTCATGCCGTTGGTCACTTCATGGCAGGCCAGCCGCTTCAGCGCCCGCGTGCAAAACAGACAATGCCGCCCCCTCCCTTATCTTGTTTTTTCTGACTGAGCTTGTTGGAAGGTGTTTTATGCCCCAGTTATGCCCCAGTTACACGAATGACATACTTGTCATTTTTTCCGTCATAATTTGTCATTATCATCATACACGGTCATAATTTGTGTCATTATTTCTGTCATAAAAAATAAACAACAACAATGCCATTAATTATGACCAGAGATTATGACAATTGTCATTTTTTGTCATTCGTGTAACTGGGGCATTACACGAATGACATACTTGTCATTTTTTCCGTCATAATTTGTCATTATCATCATACACGGTCATAATTTGTGTCATTATTTCTGTCATAAAAAATAAACAACAACAATGCCATTAATTATGACCAGAGATTATGACAATTGTCATTTTTTGTCATTCGTGTAACTGGGGCATAAGTTTGGTTACTTATAGGAGTGTATAAAAAACTTTTAAAGTCAAACAATTTATTGTCATTACTATTTTTTATTTTAAGCCTTAAAATGAAACTTGTACCTATTAGATTTGCCTATAGAAATTGAATTCTTCTTGCTTTTATATTTGCGAAATCTGTTATTATTTGTCTAGTATCTAAACTATCCAATATTTCAGATTCTATCGAAATAATAGCTAAATTACTTAGTCTTTCTTGATGCATAGTTGACCTTAAATAATTCTTTATAATTTTTAACCTAGAAAAAGATCTTTCTCCAGATGCAACTGTAACTGGTAGAGTAAGAAATATTCTTAATGTTATTGATGTGTTTGGAAAAGTTGACATTAAATTATTTGTGAAAAGATATTGCAAAAGTGTATGTGGATCACTAGACTGATTTTCTAGAAAATGTAGCTTTAAAGCATTAATTTCATTGTACAAATCAATACCGTCAATGTCGGCTTCATTCCTTGAATCGTTTTTAAGTTAGATGTAAATCTTTACAATGTTTCATCAACTCTTCTTCAGGGTAACTAAATAATGAACTACTGAAAAATCCAAACACGTCGGCTAAAGTTTTTAACTCTTCAAATCTATTTTTTAAGGAAGCTAATGTCTGATCTAGGATTTAAAAAAAAAATCTACTTTGTAGTTGATTTTAGGGTCCAATATGACTTCATCGCGTTGTTCATACTGAAATTGCGTCGGTTTTTTTCTTGGACGAAGTGTATTTATTGGTGGGAAGTCTGCTTCAGCATTTAGTTTTTGAGCAACTTCGGTTGCTTCTTTTAAAATTATTTCAAAGTGTTTATCCGTGCGATAATTTGTGAACTTATCGATCAAATTATGTAGCAAATTTATGCATACTTGAGTATTAATTGTGGGATTTTGTATCATTTTACTTAAATAATTAATTTCGTTTAAAATTTCGAACCACACTACAACAGAGCAAATAAACTTATAATTTTGAATCTTTAAAGCGAGTGAATACGCTTTGTGAGTTGTAGCACAATCCCACTCAGACTTATTTTCAGATATTTCCAACAGAGCATCAAATATTTTTTCTATGTGATACCTTAACGGTTTGATTGCGTCAATTCTGCTAGACCATCGTGTAGTACTTAAAGCTTTCAATTTTAAATCTGGTAAATGTTGGCAAATGATCAACCACCTTTTCGTTGACGATGAAAAGAAAACATAAATTTCTTGAATTATGTTAAAGAAATTGAAAGTTTCGTGCGAAATACTTGCTGCATCATTGACTACCAAATTTAGACCATGAGCCGAGCATGGAACGTAAAATGCACGATTATTGATTTCCAAAATTTTTTCTGCAACCCATTGTGCTTTCCACGCATGTTGGAACCATTATCATAACCTTGCCCGCGCAAATTGTGAATGTCGAGCTTTAATTGTGAAAATAAATTTAAAACAAAATTTAATAAACCCTCGCCAGTTGAATTGGTAATTGGACAAAAACCAATAAAATGTTCCCGCACCTCTACTTTTTTATTTGTATGATTTAACAAATAAACATGCCTAAGTATTATTGTTATTTGTTCTGTGTGGCTTGCATCCGGTGTGCAGTCTAATATAACAGAAAAATATTTCGATTCTCTAACTTTGCCTAAAATATAACTTTTTATCGCTGTGCCGAGTAATTCAATAATTTCATTTTGAATTTGATCTCCTAAATGAGAGCCATGCCCATACGATTTGAATCGGATTTTGATTCAATTCTGCGTATGTGTTCCCGCATAACTGAATCAAAAGAAGCTATCATTTCTATTGCTTTTAGAAAATTGCCGTTATCATGCTCAAAGATTTTTTTCGATGAACCCCGAAAAGCCAGACATTGACGTGATAAAAACTTTATAGCGGCAATGATTCTTTCTAATACATCACACCAATGCTTCTTTTCTGACTCTAATAGTCTCAGTTGCATCTGATTCACAGTACTTTCAGTTTTAAGCATAATATTCAATTGCACCCATGATTTCACATTTACATTGTGGGAAGAGCTCGTTTCATGTCTTTTTAACGTTAACGATAAATGTTGCCAATCCGAAAAACCGTTCAAGTCAGACAGACTACTTGCAGTTTTACCAAACCTTTTACAACAAAAACAATAAACAGAATCTTTTGAAATAGAGTAAATAAGCCAATCTCTATTAATTTTTTCGCCATTAGAGAGATTTCTGTAATAGTAGTTGTCACTAAATTTCCGACCATCGTCATTAATGGGAAAACTGTGGTTATGCACCTGTACAGGACCACGTCTAACCAAAATATTAACAAGGTCACTATTAATATTATCAGGCCACAAACCCGGATCATCACTACTTGTCAAGCTGATATAAAGCGCTGATGACGACGTTTCGCTTATAGGTTTTTCAGGAGTACTTTCCCTTGTACCACTTTTATCAGTATCACTTTCTGAAGGACTAGGACTGCAACATATTTTTTGCTCTTCAGATTTTTCTGCAGATTCGGGGCCCGACGTCGACGCTGTAGCAGTATCAAGAATTTCTTGGTGTTTCTTATTTTGCGGGTTATTTAAAAATTTCATCATAGAACCTGCCAATTTTTCTTTCTGTATCTGCTTTTCTCGTTTTTGATGTCGAAATTGAGCCCCTGAAAGTTTTCTTCTCTTTTGTGGTTCCTGAAACAATTTGTGATATAAATATTAGAATTTGACTGTGATTGTAATTATACAACTGCCAAAGCAACATTTTGATAAAGACACCTATAAACGTTCTATAATTTTCAATAACACTGTCACCATAAGTTGCACACATTGTTCTTTAAGCTTCAGCAGCAGTGCAGCCTTTTTACCTTGGTGAGGTTCGTTAAAAAGATAATGTTGCATATGTGCACTATATACTGCCATTAGTAGCTAACATATAAATTCTTTTAAGTTTTAGGTAGCGCCATGTATGGAAACGGACAGAACTTTTTTGTACATCTAATAAATACGACAATACCTACCCCCAATACAGATATTATGAGGTCTCACGGTATACAGAAATAGGGGCCGGTTCGTGTATGGCGAACGTCGATAATCGTTCGAAAAAAATTTGAAGTCGAAAAATTTTGGAGTTCGCATACATCGAAAGAAAATAATTACTCATAATAATGCAAGATCTCCATAACCCAAGATCTTTCGAGTGCCTTTCGTCGGCTTCAGACGGAAATTTTAAATTTTTTCGACCTACGCGAACCCGACACGAAAAAAAATTTCGTTTTCGACATACACAAACCGGCCCCAGTTTCTGTATACCGTGGTGATGATGTCTAATCGTGAAGGAGTATAGATACTCTTATTTTTAGACAACTTTTTATTATTGATTAAAACAATAATTTATTGTATAGGTAGGAGTAGGTATGGCTAATAATAGGTGAAGTGTAAAAAATAAAAATATAGCAATCTGTAGAGACAATTATTAGTAAATAAAAACCTTACTTACCATGTTTGCGATTTTCCCACTTATAAATATTAATTACTTTTAACTAGTTCAAATTAGAACCTATTAATTATTTACTTTGAAAACTAGTCGTAATATTACAGGGTAAATTCCAAAACTCTGCAACTCTGCATCACTGTAGAATTCAGCAATTGGAAGTCTGTAGCTGAATTCTGCAGTGATGCGGCAATGATGAGTTTTTGAATTTACCCACTAAGAAGAAAACCGAGCGCGCAGCATGAGTGAAAAAGCTGCGCTTTCAAACAACCAGAGCGAATGGGAAATTCGTTTTCTTCTTTGTTGGTTTTTCGTCTACATGAAACAATGGGGAATTCTCTTTAAGATTATCTTAAGGAAGATCCATTGAAGGAGCATATTCCAAATTAAAAATTTAAATTTGAATATGTTGTTTATTGATATCTCATACGTTCAATAAATTTTTTTAAAAAACATTGGGCGTCTTGCATTCGAGTAATTAATATTCAAAATTCAAATAAAGGTCGAGTAAAATGATATTAAACGTGGGAATTTATTACACATAAAAATGGATAATTCTCCATAACTAGACGTCAAAATGCTTTAAAATTTTGTGAATAATCAGATTAGAATGTCAATTTTTATTTACAGAATAAAGGAGAATGCGCAAAATTGCCCCAGCCCCGGCGCAAAAGAAACCTATCTCAGATTTTTGTACATTTCATGTGTATTAAAAATAAATATGTATATGTGATGTCCCCAATCACAGTCTAACAAAGAAAAAAATTGCCTTGATTATCCCCTCAGGCGCGAATTTTTTATTCGACGATATTAACAAATATCGAGTAAAATATGAAATAATGGCTTTTGAATTACGTAGGATTAGGAATTTGACTTGATTATACTTTTAAGCGCATCATATCATATCATATCGGATCATATTTTCAGGGTAGTAAATAATAATAGCAAGATATGATTTTGAATCCGTTTATATAGGATATTTTAAGACAATCGTTCTTCAGGAATAAACTCTAGTCACGCATTGGAGCTGACACGCACTTTCTTTTTTCTTTATTAAATATTTTTTTAAAAATTTATTCTAACCCCTAAATCGAAACAGAATAAAAAATACATTGAAAAAAAATTCTTTTCGTAGATGCAAATAAAATTTAAATGAAAAAAAAATTCAATATTTTTTCTAGTTCACCTTTTTACCCCCTTAAGGGTTGAAAATAATTTATTTTTGGCTGACATATACCAAACCAAATTTCAAGCAGACGTTTTTTTGATGTGAAACTTGCGCGCGTTGAGAGTAATTTTTCAAGGCTGTGACGCTTATAGTTGCAAGGTACAATTTCGTCTCGCGAAACGTATGGAAGATCTGTATTGGAAAAGCAGAATAAGATGGAAATATTCAAGACCTTCTCAAGTACAGGCCTGGAAGTTGCCTACCTCACTAACACTAACACAGCTGCTCGTAGTCCCAGAATCTGTCACTTTTGTTGGATTTATACGCCGTGATGTAAAGTTCGGAATATTTTTGCATTAGTTTGCCGTAAAAAGTCATAAAATAATATATTTAACCAGTTTTTATTGCAATAGGATTACCAGTGAATAGTGCTTCAGTGATTTAATTAAGAAAATTTAAAAAAATCGAGTGATTAAGTGTGTTTTAAGTGGGTTAATTGTGAAGGTGGCCAATTTTGTTTACATTCGCGGTGGTTTTTTCTTGTTTATTTAGGGGAAAAATGTTGAATTTGTGTAGTAATATAATAAAAAGTGCTTTTTGAGTGATTAAAGATTATTATAGAATAGTTATTAAAAACATAAGTGCAGAAAAATGTGAAGGAAAAGTGAAAAAGTTATTGTTATGTATGTTGTGTGGTGGTACTTGCACTTAATGTGTTTAATAACTATTCTATAATAATCTTTAATCACTCAAAAAGCACTTTTTATTATATTACTACACAAATTCAACATTTTTCCCCTAAATAAACAAGAAAAAACCACCGCGAATGTAAACAAAATTGGCCACCTTCACAATTAACCCACTTAAAACACACTTAATCACTCGATTTTTTTAAATTTTCTTAATTAAATCACTGAAGCACTATTCACTGGTAATCCTATTGCAATAAAAACTGGTTAAATATATTATTTTATGACTTTTTACGGCAAAATATCCCGAACTTTTACCTCCTCCATATAATATCTTCCGATTTGACAGATAATGGGTCTATTACCAACACAAACACAAACTCTGCTTCCAGGCCTGTACTTACGAGGGTCTTGAAATATTACAAAAAAAAAGTGAAATCTAGGAATCGCACATTCGAAGAATGGACGAATTGGTTGAGTGTTGACGTTCTAAAAAAAACCCGGGTTGATCTCAACGCTTTCATTTTTATTTATATTTCAAAGTTTTTATTTCCATTTCTTCCAAAAAGGTATAACAAAGCAAGGAGTGCATACGAGTTTAAAAGCAAGTAAAAGGTCTTTTACTATTAAATGTAAATTGCACAAAATATTACTGAGACAGTCAATTTCTTAACTAGAATAATTTACAAAAATTTAGATGGAACATTCGGATTTCTGAGTATTTTGTATGTAGAAGGGAAGAATGCCAAGAAGTTACAACTGATTAATGAAAATGATTATTTAACTTAATTTACTTGATTTTATATAAAAATGGTTAATGGGCTTAAATTGGCTAAAAAATTTGAGTTATGGAATTACGCATGCGTGCATATTTTTTATATTTCAAAGCTTCAAACGAACAAAAATTTAGTTGCATTAGTTGCGTATTATTGTGCTACAAAATAAAGACATTTGTTAATACAATAAACAATAAAAACTTTTTAAAATTTTAATTTATTCATACAAATATATTTAGTTCACGCTTACAAAGGCTTATAAATTCAAGTAGAAGACTATAACTACCGGTTTCGTCTATCGCACCCCAAAGGCGTTGATAGCCCAGTGAGAAAAATGTAGGGTCATCGAAAAAAGGGTTCGTGGTAGGGAATCCAATCCCGCATCAAAATCTCAATCCCGCAAGCCCGCGGGATCGAGGTCATCAATCCCGCGGATCCGCGGGATTTGCGGGACTGCAAAAAAAATCATAAATTTTGTTCTAAGTAGTTATGTTCATGAATTTATGAAGTATTATATGAAATAAGAGTGTGTTATATGTCAAACAAACTATACTTTAGTCAGTCAAACAAAATATTCAGGCCAATTCGGAACTATGCTGGAATTGATTCCGCTGGAATTTTCTTACATAGTAGCATAAATTGTAATTTCGAAATTAAATTGTAATTTCGAAGAAACTTTTTATATGCCTAAATTGGGCATTTTAGGCCCGTATTCACCGGCCGGGATATATCCAGGCATATAAATATCATGGATATTTCGTATTCACCGACCGCGATTTTTGGGGCTTGGATAAAGTTAATACCAGTTTTTTTTTATGTGGAAGTCTATAGCTCAGGGAAAGCCCTTTGTACTGTCGACAATCTATTTTCTTCGTATAGAGCTCGACCTGGTAATAAGTTTATTCGCGAACTTTCGAAATTTCAAAATTGAACAAAGCTGTGAGTGAAAATTAAAAAAACCAAATCAAGTATCAAGCCGTTTTCTTTGAAAGTGGTGTAAGTCCATTTTTGACAAAAAGTTATTTAATGATAACATTCAATGCTATCTGCTATGAACTTTTTATCTATAAACAGTTCCCAAAAAATTAATTGTCAATATAAATTTAGCTAGTTAATGAAATTACAAATATAATTACTTTGAAAGTGGTGTAAGTCCACTTTCCGCAAAGACATAAATTTCAAAATATGCCGATTTTGGAACTATCGAGACATCCATAAGAAAAAAATTACTGTTTATTCCTACAGATTATTATACCATCACACAACAATGCCGAAGACGTAAAAAGTTTATTTTACATGAAATGAAACGATATGATTTTGTTTCGACGAAGCTACTAGATTAGTAGTTAGTTCTAAAAAGACGGAAAAAATAGTTATGGTGAAGAGGTAACTTGACTGAAGAAATTTTGGATAAGGTTTTTAAAAAACAAACCATATACAATGCTGTATTAAACTTCATTTGATGAAAATTGGGAGTTTAAAACATTTCAACAAACAACACACCCCACACTTGGAAGACCACAAAAATTTGAAAATATAACACTACCACCTTTATATCCATCCATCGCATCCCAAAAATTCAACGATATAATGGATCTATTACCTTATATTCCTCCAATATATCTTGGCTACTTTCTCATAATGAAAAAATTGAAAATGGAACATAATAATATAAAGTTGTAATTAATATAATATAAATGGCGTTACCTGAAGAAATATTGGAATAAAACCTCTTTACTTTGTTTTTTTTAACATATTTAATAAAAATTTCATAAGAAAAATTTCAATTGAAATCCCATATTTAATATTTCATCAATGTATGATTTTCATATTTTGTTGACTTTGAAAGTAGTGCAAGTCCATTTGAGATTATCAAAAGTATAAATTTTTTTAACTAATACTTATAAAATTATAAAATTAAATCAATTTAATATATAAAAAACATAAAATGAGCGTATTAATATATACCAATATATTTCAATCCATTCAACGCAAACCCTTAAATATCTCCATATCATATAAAGTAGACTTACACTACTTTCAAAGAAAACGGCTCAAATATTGAATCAATATGAATGAATTTGTAATTCTGTAAAAATTTTAAATTGGTATATTTGCTTTCCGTGAACAGCAAAAAATATCCATAGAATTGTACGGGAAAAGAAATTACCGAGAATAAATCCAGGTCGATGAATTCGGGGTTTAATAAACTTCAAACGACTTAATCCACACGTATAGAAACGATAAGGTTGTCGATATCATGTTGCCAAATGCCAATTTTCATTTATCGACAGAAATCGATATCGACTCGAGAAACCAAATACGGTCACAACAGATTTTATACTACCGATGTAAGAAAATTCCAGCCTAATCAATTCCAGCGTAGTTCAGAATTGGCCGGATTATTTTGTTTGGCTGATTCAGTAGTTTGTTTGACAAACAATACAATTAGCCGCAAAGGTAATCCTCGAACGCTCAATTCACTTGGCGAATCCCCTGTCGTAGCCGTAGTGTAACTTGACATTAATCACGTTCATATACATGCACAACACATAAATTGTTAATACTTTGCAATATTGTTAGTATTTCTCTTAGTCCCGGTTCTTTTAACAGGTCATTTACTACTCAAATCCCGCAGATCCCGCGGATCCCGCATGTCTAATCCCGCATGTCTGATCCCGCAAAAATGGTGCGGGATCCCGCATTTGCGGGATCCCGCGTTCGCGGGATTGGATTCCCTAGTTCGTGGGTTCGACTCGCAACGGCGGCACTTAAACTTTTTTTATAAATATTTGACAGATTACAACAGAAGAGGTATATAATGGGTTTGTACTTTTTGTTGGGATCATTAAAATCGACTTCCAAATATATACTAACCTTGAAAATGTCAATCAATGAACCAAATTACACGGCGTATCATTTCTTTCATCAACACTTCCAATAATTCCAATAAACCGACCTAACCATCGTTCTCGGGGGCTGCGCAAACTATGAGAATTTTTGTTAGTTAGTTAGTCAGTTTATCGTGTAATCCTTATAACATACACAAACTGGTTTGTTAAGAGGAAAATTGTTAGCCCGTGAAATTAGACTCTATTGTTATTAGCATATAGCATATAAATATATGAATATAATGTATTTGTTTTGAAATTCCAATATGTGCACGGATTTCAAGAAATATTTCCTGAAAATCTGGCTATGGCTTACAATTTAAATAGCATCGGATTTGTTTTAAATATTTGCAATAAAAATGGCATATAAAATATTTTTATAGAACCTACATGAATATTTTTATAGCACTTCCATTATAGCAACGAATGAAAATTAGTTGTGATATCTAAAAATTAACACAGTAGCACAATAATACGCAACTAATCCCAACAAACAATTTCTCTCTTATAAAACCCTCCAAGGATTTTATAAGAACTAAATTAGGCTTTAGCTAAGATATATAACTTTGACAAATTATTCCTTAAGAATTCTTGAAGATCGTTACTAGCCAGAAAGTGGCGTATGAAAATAATCTTATAACCGCCTTGCAGATTTCTGGAAGAGTTATTGAAGACCCTTAAAAGATAGTGTTTAAAGCAGATATAAGTACTAACACCTATAATAGACTTAGGGAGATGTGTTATAAGAGCTTGATCTCCTATAATAGTTTTAATTAAGGGTGTTACACAACCCTAAATAAAATATTTTTATAATATTCTTGCATAAGAGCATTACACAACATTATAGAAGCATGTTCAAGTTCAAATAAGATTGTGTGTGTCTTGTGATATTCATTTTCATTTATGTATTAATTTGTACTTATAAAATCCTCTAAAGATATTTTAAAAAAGTTAAAGCAATAAAATAATGTCTCCATTATATTCATATTTTAATAAAATGAGCAGAGTCGTAATTTCGACTTGAATTTTATCGATTGATAATGGAAATTTTGCTGCGAAAGAAATTGCATTGATAAAATAAGGTATGATACCTCCAAAAAATTCTTATCGCCCTCAAAATTTTGCGTTTAAATCAACAAGAAACAATACGTAAAAATAAATTATTTTTTATTTACTCGTTAGAAAAATGTAGGAATATGTTCAAAATGTTCTTCGTGCCATATAATGTTTCAATAAAATTATTTGAAATCGCAGAATAAGGGTTTTAAAAAAGGAAACTTTATAATTCATACCGGATGCATTTTTCTTTTTTCTAATTAAAGGTAAAATATGGCCGATATCTTTGTTTTGGTTAAAGTCTTTACAAGTCTATTTCACGAACTCATTCTTAATTGAAACGCTTATCAGTCGACTAAAATAGCCTATTCTTATTAAATTCTGTTTCAAGGCTATTGTAGAAAGAACTACTTGACTTTTACCTTAATTCAACCTTTTTAAGAATTTGCTCTTGTATTGTTCTTGGCTAAGGTTATTACTAGAGTACTATCAAGATTAACCATAAAGAGTTCTTAAATGAAGCTTTTATAAGCGTTTAACTGAAATGTATTTTTGGCTAAAGTTTCTACAGGAGCATTATGGGAATTGATAAAGTTTACTCTTAATAAATATGATTATAAGAGTATTTATTAGAACCGGTGATAAAGAGTTCCTAAGTAAAAGTGTTAGAAGTGAATGACTAAAATATGCTCCGGCATAAAGCTGCTAGAAGAGTGTTAACGGTACCTCCAGTTTTGACAGTTGAGAATGCATTTTCAACGGGCACTAGCTGCTAAATCGTTACGATTCCCCCCGCACTATTATACAAATTTTTGTTTGTCTGATCAAAACCTATCAAAAGCCGGCTGCTTTTAAACTTGTATACATCCTGAATAAACTATACAAATTTACAGACAATCTTCAGACAATTTTTTGGCTACATGTACTAATGGTCGATTTCCTTTACGTAAATGACTGAACATATGGTCAAACTGTCATAATGCTTTTAAATTAATCTCGTAAAAAAGCTTCTCTATAATACCTTTAAATAAGACTTAATATTTATAACTCTCTTATTAAAACTTCATACAAAATTACATGCTTATAGAGTTTTTACAAAAGTATTTATTAGACTTTACTTTTATAATGTTCTTATAAGATCACGCGCCACAGCTTCTAGCAGTTTATTCTTATAAAATTCTTAAGCATAACTCTTAAAAAAATCCATTCTTACTCTTCTTATAATGTACTTGCACAAAACTATTTCAAGACTGTAATCAGAGAAAGATATCTTCTGAAAAGGCAAACTTACTGTTAAGGGGTTTAAATAAGACTGCACTCTTCGTGAAAGACTTTATAATTCATATAAAACCCAATTCTTGAAACAGTCGGATCTAAATTGGCTATTAGAAGCGATTTTTATGAAAAACCTTAATAAACAATTTAAAAGAAACACCTCTTTGAGAAAAATCTAATGAGAGCTTTATAAGCTCAACTTCAATTTTTCCAAGAGTCTACTCTTCTAAATTGTTAGTTGGGAATGCAACTGATTTCTATTTATTTTCAGGCCTATTCTGAACTTTGCTGGAATTTTCTTACATTGGGAGCAAACTATGTAAGAAAATTCCACCGAACTTCCGAATATATACATCCCAAACGCAACATTTCTGTGTGATAAAAGAGTTCCAGAGCTGCGTTTCCACTTGGCCTTTCGCCAAAGATGTTTCACATCTTTCCCGTGCACTGGGTACACGCGTGTTTTTTATTTAAAGTCGGTTTTTAAAATTGTAACGCTAACTGACAGTTTTACTTCTAAACTTCAGTGTCAAATCCGCAAACTGTTGGTTCTACATAAATTTTTCATAGGACAATTTTATGCAGATTTATCTCACGAACAAATTTTACTTAGGCAAAATTTTCGTAAAACCGATAATTTACGAGATATTTGAGATTTTCGTGACCTGCTACCTTAAAAAACCCCAGATACCGATTTTCATTGGAATCAGAACACAATTTGCAAGTTCGTCGGCCATATTGGGGCGGCCATCTTTAATTTATAAGTTATGATCATAAATTCGTTATTTGCTACCTTAAAAACCCCCAGATACCGATTTTCATGGCAATCGGAACACAATTGGCAAATTCATATTTAGGTGGCCATTTTGAATTTCGGTCATATTTCGGTGGCCATTTTGAATTTTGAAAATCAGGCCTCTAGGTGCATCATGGGAGACCCACACGGTCGTTCGTGCAAAATTTTGAAGCTCTGCGATGACAGGTGCGCCCGCTATAGCGCACACATACACGCATACATACATACATACATACATTACATATCCATACATAAATACCAGCATACAGAAACTTTCTGTTATTAATATAGACTTACATCAGACTTTTTTGGCGACACTACGCTTTTCATATAATAATAAGTTTTAATTGTTAGTTTTTAATCAAATCCATTAAAAAAAATATAGTTTAAAAAAACTACAAAACACGCTTTTATTTTAAAATGAACTAAAAAGTAAAAAATAATTGTGAATGTAAAGTTTTTATTGCTCCAGCCAGAATATGAAAACAACCTACCTTTCGAAATGTAAAACATCGTGGGACTCTTTACCTATAATCTTATTTTATTAACACCGGAACTTTTCGCTTTCGCCCCACGCTTTTTTACATTTCGAAAGGTGGGTTGTTTTCATATTCTGGCTGAAGCAATAAAAACTTTACATTCACAATTATTTTTTTACTTTTTAGTTCATTTTAAAATAAAAGCGTATTTGTTAGTTTTTTTAAACTATATTCTTTATTTTCTACTTTTTAGTCTATTATATGTATATGTCTTCCGCCATTTTGTAGTGACCGCCATATCAGATTTAAAATCATACGTCACACAGCTTACTGTACTATACTGTACGATACCCATACTGAGGCGTTGTAAAAAAAAGGTAAACCGCGATTTTGTGTTGGCTCCCATTTTGAATTTGGAATCACACCAGACACCTAATAGTATTCTTCTTGTCATATCCTTTCATTTGATACCCATAACGAGTAGGTTGTAAAGAAAAAGGTATTCCGCCATTTTGTGTTGGCCGACATTTTGAATTTTGAATGACGCCACATAGCTAATTGTATTGTACTTGTCATACCCTTTGATTTGATACCCATGTCGGGAGTCGGGCATCACAATTGCAAAATTCGACCGCCATCTTGGAACCGCCGTCTTGATTTTTTTACAAAATGGTCAGATTGCATTGTCACGTGAATTATACATATGAGCAAAATTTGAAGTTGATCGGTTAAGTGGAAGTGGGTCAAAATTAAGTTGCAAGATTTGTTTACATACTACATACAACATAGAACATACAACATACAAGATACAGGTGAAGCTTAATATAAAGCGAAAATTTAGAAAATGTTAGTGATCAAGAAAATCATGGAACAGCTGACGACGAGTTCAGTATCGGATGCTTCGTCGGTACACCGGTAGCACCACACTTCCTAACAAATCACCTAACACGGTTCTAAATGCACCTGTCGTCTCAAATTAAAGCTAATTTTTTTCTTTACACGACAGAATACGGTTGCTTCTGTCAAAGTGGCAGCAAATAGGGGTTGCCAGCCCTAAAAAAATTAAAAGATATATTTCCAAATACTGGCTGGCAACCCCTATTTGCGACCACTTTGACAGAGGCAACCGTATTCTGTCGTGTAAAGAAAAAAATTAGTTTTAATTTGATATATAACTTAAGAGGATACGTTATGAACGTATATATTTAACAGAGTTTACACCTGGCTTAAAAATACTTGCGGCCATATTTTTATACTCAACCCGGCATAAATATATTTCCCTATTTAAAACTATCAATAAAAATTGCTTGATTTGATTAAAAAACAGATGAGTGCAGAAATTTGCAGCCGGATCTTGTACTCTTGTACTAGTCTTGTCGTTGGCGAACTTATGTGTGACTCACTCAGCTCATTAAAAATCCTCTTCACCAAACTGGTGGTGTCGCATTGACCAGTTCCAGACCGGTAAATACAATTTTCAAGCCCTGTCTGACTAAAGGCCCGTCCTCACAACGCGGACTTAGATCCCACGCGCTTTTGGCAGTACGGCCTTAGACAAAAGCGCGAGTTATGTACACACCACCAGGCAACGTGACATTATCAGAAGATAATGTGATGATACCTGATCTATCTGAGACTCGACGTAAGTAGAGTATATTCTGACCATTCTCATAGAAAAGTGCATATCTTGCAAAACAGGCACTTATGAGAATTTGCTCAAAAGAAGCTTCCCATGCAAAATGATTCCTTTTATTTTTGAACAGTAGAATTAGAGTAATTACATTTTTTAGTCAGTCTAAGCTCGGCCGGCAATTGTTTAAGATTTAAAAATAAAGTTGTAGTCGGAAAAGTTGTGTGTTTTAATTCGTATTTATTTTGTTTGATTTTAAATTCTTTTTCTTAATAAACCAAATAATCAAAAACCGTATCTCGCGCGTGATCTTTTAATTTTCTGAAAGTGACTGAGAAAAAAATCAATTCTCATTTGAAACGACGCGCTTTTGAAAAGCCCATATTGTGTAGACGTAAAATGTACCTTTTTAAGCACAACCTTTTGTCCGCGCAGTTTTGCCGCACGGCCTTTACCATTGACAAAGTCGTAAAAAAGTCATAAAACTCTATATGAAAAAAAGGCAAAAGCGCGTACGACCCAAGTCCGCATAGTGTGGATCCACCCAGGGGCGGATTAATGAATTTGCCGCCCGTAGGCAAAACAAAAATTTGCCGCCCCCTACGTTTGGATAGACTAAGTGCATTTCTTTTTTTCGCAGCCATTTACACAAAGAAATGGGACTAGTTGGCTTAACTGTTTGATCAAGCTTTGCCAAATAGGATTATATCAGCTCCGAGTGTCTGTTCAATGTCTTCGGGAAATTCAAAGGGCAACTGCTCTCCTGCTTTTTCCAGTTCGAGCAAAGACAATGTTTCAAGCTTAATAAGAGCCTGGAATTGTTCATCCTACTGTTGTATGCTTTCTTTTTTACATTTCTGCTAGTAATTGATCGATAATAATTAGAAATGTGTTGATTCGAAACTTATCGCGCCCATTGTGTTCCACTTCATCATATCTTGATTCTAATCGCAGTTTCCGTTTTCTTTTGTTTGCTTATTTTCGTATGATTCAGCAGTTGATAGCTTCAAAGCCTTTTCCTCAAATTACTCGAAGTTGTCTCGATTTCATTTAAAAAGTTCAATGAGGGAATCATAAATTCCGATTACAGAACTGAGATCAATGTCAACAGCTTGTTCGATTTATTCAAACGATCTAAAACGAATCGCCATAGCTTTGTCATAAGAGCAGTTTAAAGCTGATCCAATTTGGCTATGAGACCTAGCTTCAGCACGAATTGTTGGTTTTTGTGGTAAGTCTGTTTCTTTTCTATGGAGCGCATTCAAAACTGATGAACACCGATTCTGTAAAGCTTGGCATGCATCGTCTCGGGCAGACCATCGCGTAATTGATAAGTTGTTCAAAGTACAAGATACTGTTTCATCCATGCTTTACAGATTTCCCAACTCGAAGTTGACGCACTAAAGAAGTTGCACGGAGGAAAAGAAAATAACTACATGCCTCAGCGCAGGGGTGGTAGCACGTAAGTTGTTTCAATCGACCTCTTCATACAAAAATCCAAGGGTTACAAAAATTTTTCTATGTAAAGGTAAGTTGAAACAAGTTACGTGCTACCACCCCAGCACTCAACAGCGTTTGTTCCAGCGAGATTGAGGAAATGAGCCGAACAAGGATGAACACTGATTTGACGATTCAATATTTTGAGACGCGCTTGAAGACCCTAGTACGCACCTGACATATTGCTCGCATTGTCCTAAAACTCCAAAAGTTTTGTTACAGCGTTGCATATCTGCAAGCCTTTATGACCAGTGTTAGACAAAAATTTAAAAAATACTAGGTTTGGACCACATGAACGTTTTTACTCAGGAAACTCCTGAGCCTGGACCGGCTATTTGAAAAAAGCATCGATCTTTTTCGATGTTTGTACATCATTTAGCCTTTTATTTTTTTCTTGCCGACGTTTCGTATACTCACTTCCACTAAGTTTTTTCGTCACAAATTCACAATTTTTCCGATTGTTGATATCCCGATTGTTCCGGTTCAGCCGCCATTATAGTTCCAAATGAAATAAAGAATTTCTAATAAGAAAAACTATTGAATTGAGTAGACAAATTTTTCAAATATATTTGGTTATTATAATTATTATTAATAATAAAATGAAATGAATTAATATAATAAAATAAATAAATACATATAATCAGTTCTATAATTTATTTTTATGATTATTTAAAATTTTTTTAAAATTTATATCTGATTGGAAAACTGATTTCATAATTTTTCTGGGTAAAAATTTGCCGCCATCAAAAATTTGCCGCCGTAGGCAATTGCCTACTTTGCCTACGCGTTAATCCGCTCCTGCCACCATAAGGCGTCCGTCTTTCCAATGGCTTCGAAGCTGCGAATGCTTCAGACACAAACAAGGCTGATCGAATTTGAGAATACTCAGCTTGCGTTGAGCACATTGTCAGTCCGTAACTAATTTGGACTTTGTCCAACAGGATTTTATCGCTCTGCCACTGTCCGAGAAGATAAATATGAGTTTGTTAGTATAGCTATAGACCTTCCTAAAGGGATAAGGGCGCTCGTTGTCATAGTAGCAGCAGCAGTTCAGTGTCTTGTACACTAGAAGCTCCTTTGATTGATTTTAATTTCCTTACCAACTGTTTCATTTGCTCTGAGGCGATTATTGATCAATCAGAAGTGTCTGTAAATCGAAAACGACGTGTTTGTAATTTACCTAACAATTAATTTAAAAATACTGTTTTGACTTTGACCATCTCGTCGCTTGTAAAACATACCATAACAATAATAAAAAACCCCAATAAATTGTTAAACAATTTTACAACATTACTCAAACATCGGCATTTCTTAGAACGTAAAGTCATTCATTCATTATTATTACTTGCTACCTATTATAGAGAATTTCTAGGGTGAGTAAGAGGTGAAATCGAAAAAAAATTATTCAGAAAATCGGTCAGTTTGATACCTTCGGGGCGCTGTAAAACCCTTCGTAGTGAATGAAATTAAAAAAAGATGAATGAAAATTATTCGTTATGAAACCCTCTAAAATTGGAGGAAAAAAAGTTATAGCCCTTAAAAGAAAATATTGTGACTAATTTTTGTGTTCTAAAGCTTATAACTTCTTAATTATTCAATTTACGACAAAAAAGTTTATATAATAAATTGTAGATAATTTAATTCTAAACCAAAAACCTCTTTACAAATTTTCTGTAAGATGTACTGTTACGGAGATATAGTGGAAAAACCATTTGCACATCTTTTCCAAGATGGCGGCCAATTGGGGGCCGAGCCCGAAATCTCAAATTTTAGCTTACCCCGACCCCCTACACAACCCAAAAAAAACCTTGTCCTGCATTTTTGCAATGTTAAAGTACCATTTCCATGGACTATAATGTATAAGGCCGAGAAGTGCTAGCTTGAAACCCTACCTGATGAGTGGGTTGGGTATTTAATAACTGTTCGAAGGGGGAGCTTGGCGGTCTATACTTTTTTACTTCCCACCTTACGAAAACGAAGACAAAATACCTACAGTATTTCTTTCCAAATCACAATAACATAACACTCAAGAACGATTCCAGAGCAAGCAACACAATTCTAGAATAACATCAAGAAGCTTGCTGCTCTATTTCAATAGAAGATAGTTTGAATTGAACTTTGTTGAAATGTAATTAAAACACGCTTTTAATGTGTAACTTTTCCATATTTTAGTTACTGATAAATAAATAAATTAATCTTCATTGCATTACACTCAGTGAACTGAAAACTTTTTCACTGAAGTAAACTAAAATTGTAGATTTACTACCAACAATTTTCGTATCAATTCACATCGCTCAACTCTCAAAAAATCCTTTTATATAAAGTGGATAAGGAAAAATTTGTCGTTGGTGAATCGGGCAAATTTTACGACACACTCCAACGACGTTCTTGTTTGTAAACATACAGTCACAAGGACATGCATATGCATATCCACAGGACGATGTGCAGCGAAAAGTTTTCAAGTAGCAAATTTTGTACTTTATGCCACGCCAATTGCAGTTTCCTGGAAGAGAAGTATTCCAGATTGAACTCGAGGATGGACTGCTTCCACGAAAGTAGGCGAAAATTAGAGTGAACGAACAGTGGAGGTGTAGTCTTCCCTGTAAATAAAGTTTTTTTTTGTTGTTTTGTAAAAGCTTTAATTACTTTTCTATTATATCAAAAATCGATTCAAATTCAGAGAGGGCAATCGACAGGATCGTTGGGTAGCAGCAAAGAGCGATAAAAGACGTCTTAATAAGCCACCACGACACAACAGGACACGACACGCAGACGAGGCAGCTGAAGCAGAAACTTTAATTAAATTCGCTTCGGGGAATAATCGCTCATTTAGTGCAATCCATGAAACATTTTCACATCGTTCCGTTTCATATCCTTGAAGGAACTTTCTCCCATTTGCAGCAATAGAGGACTGCTGGGGCCAATAACCTGGGATATCAGACGAGCTCGGTAAGTTTTACAACTCCTTACGGGGGCCCGGTGCCGCTGGCTAGCCGAAGGGATACAGGATGTCTCTGGAAACGACAACAACAAGGAACCTAAATGAGTAGAGACGTGAAATTTACCGAAAAGCGAGTTATGAAGTTTCCAGAAGCTCTCAAATACATTGACACCTCCACAAAGGTACCTTTCCGAAGAAAGTGCACTGCAGTAGCGATAATAGTTTTCTAGAACTGCTGCTGGTGCTGCTGCTGTTCTGTTGTTGCTGCACAACTTGCACCTGGCTGGTCTGAGTACGGACCATGTTTCATCAGGAAACTTCCATTATAACATCGCCAAAAATTTGCCAATGGTAATCGTTTCACTACAGCTGACTGTGAGCAAAGTTAAGAAATTATTTCGCCTCGCCCATCCCACAAACGAAATATTGCTGTTAAGCACAATAGCGGATAAGGGTCGAGGGTGTTGGGTTTTTCATTTGGACTCGACAAAGTTGCGGAGTTCCGTTTTTGGAAGGCATTCGGAGCTCGGAAAAAAGTGCAACATCGCACAATTAAATTTTGTTTTGATGCTGCCAAGTTTTTAAGCTCAAAATTGGAAAGTTTTATTAGTTTTTCTTATTTCTGTGAAAAGTTTCTCCCAACAACTTTGGCCAAATAGATTGTAAATTTTACTACCTTCATGGATACTTCCTTTAAAGCCCTTTTAGACTATCAACGATAGTACGATGTTTCATTATGCAAAAGAGTTTATTTTGTAACTGACAGTGAATTAGTCAAACGTTTCGTTTGACCGTCAAAATTGCTTTATTGCGCACACAGTCGAGTTCATATTGCTGGATAGTTTTTGAAACGTAGCAGTGAACGGACTGGAAAATTAACTTTTAACATCACGTTTATGAATTCTGAATTGAAGCTGGCTGCACCTTGTTTGCATGAATTACTAATGTAAGAATTTTAATAAAAGTCCGTTTAATTTTTGTATTATTCGGCAGCGAGAAACTATCCATTCCATTCTCTCTTTTGCATACTAGGTCCTATTTGTATCCAGAGTACCACAGTTGAGTACTCAGACTCAGTCAAATATCTGGGAGTAACGCTAGATAAGAGACTGAGCTGAAACGCGACTACGCCATCAGTAAAGCCACTGGGTCTATGTGGGCCTGTAAAGAACTTTTAGATAAGGCAAGGGGTGTTACACCAAAAATGATATACTGGATGTACAAGACGATCGTTAAACCTGTTCTCACTTATGCCCATTTGGTCTCTTGGCCCAAGACCGAACAGGTTACGGTAATTCCTCAAGTGCAGCAGACACTAACGGCTTGCTCCTCTCCACTACATTACTGGAGCTATGCGGACATGTCCCACACTTGTCACGGAGACTGCAGATCTATACAAGCAAAGGACATATGGACAATGGACATCCTCAGCACACTGCAAATCGCAGATTTTAGAAGTGTGTTATTTTAATTCGCTTTAAAGTGTGTAAAAAGTGATTACAATGTTAATCAAATGGGTGACGTCACAATAACGCACTTTAGGCGTATTAAAATAACACACTTCCAAAAGCTGCGATTTGTAGTTCAGTACCCCAAACATTTCAATTTGCGGCATGTCCGGCCATATCCTTGGTGAACTGCGGTTCCAAAGGAAATTCAAGGCGATGATTCCGGATGGCTCCGAGTGGGTGGAACTCATCCTTCCTGAGGGGCCAAGAAACCTCTTTTGGTTTACTGATGGGTCAAAGATGGAACATGGTACAAGGGCTGGTGTCGTAGGGCCGAAGTACAAGGTTTAGATTGCAATGGGTAGGTGGCCCTCTGTTTTCTAGACTGAAGTACATGCCATTGAGACCTGCGCTAGGCTCAACCTTGAAAAGGGTTTGAAAGACGCCAACATTAAAATCTTTTCGGACAGTCAAGTTGCCATTAAGGCACTCTCAACGTGGTTTAATAATCTGCTGCTATCTGCACCCGAGGCCTTGTTATTTTTGAGCCGGCTTATGGCTCTGCTAACTTCTTCTAAGCTCGGTGGCGGCAGCGTAGGATTATCATCAGTTATTGGTGGGGCCTCCAATTCCTCAGTTATCTCGCCATTTATCAATTCATGAAAATACTCTTCCCATCCCTCCAAGATGCCTTTATGAAGGGTGATCAGATTCGAATCTTTGTCCTTGCAGTATGTGCAACGTGGTGTGAATTGCGTCATACCACGCACTCTTCGGTAAAACTCCCGCGCCTGATGCGGCCTTCGCTGTCTGCACTGTTATAGTTCACAAACGAGATTTTTCTCCTAGGCTACCTTCCGTCTGTGAATTTTCTTTTCTTCTTTTCTGAGCTCTTTGCATTTCTCTTCGAGTTCCCAAGTTTTCTGAAGCTTCTGTATTGTTCAGTACGCAGCATTCTTACCAGTGGCGGTTCCTCTTTGGAAGCAAAGGAAGCACTGCTTGCCTTGACCAAATAGGTAACTTCATAAAAATTAATCTAAACATTATTAAGATTAATCAGAAAAAAAATCTTAATAAATTTCCTTCTCTGGAAACACTAAACAAGCAATGTACAGATTTTTTTATATAAAATGTACAATTCAACTTTATCATACTACTGTATACAAAGAGTAAAGCCTTCGAAGCCGAATACCGGGATGTGGAAAGTCGAAGTTAGCCCAATTTTCCCAGTAGCAATTCTAGGTAGCACTTACCGATGGAGCACTGATATAAGTAGTCATCTGGTAAGGGGTACTCATATTTTCTTAGGTGTTAGAAGAGCCCTTATATAACGCATTACAAGAGAAGGCAGATGGTAAGGGGTAATCCAGAATTAGACCCAACCCAGTAGGAATTCTAGGTAGCACTTACCGATGGAGCACTGATATAAGTAGTCATCTGGTAACTGATACTCATGTTTTCTTAGGTGTTAGAAGAGCCCTTATATAACGCATTACAAGAGAAGGCAGATGGTAAGGGGTAATCCGGAATTCGACCAAACGAAGTTAGAAATTTACCCGATGACTCATTTGTTTTCGTATTTTTGTAATGGTATTTGAGTCATCGGGCAAATTTCTAACTTCTTTGGGTCTAATTCTGCATTACCCCTTACCATCTGCCTTCTCTTGTAATGGGTTATATAAGGGCTCATCGATGAGCAGCTCTGTACGTACTCAAAGGTAAGTACTTATGTAACTACCCTAAGGAAAGTAAAAAGTAAGGCCTTACCTCCTATGACATCGTGTGTAAAAATAAGTTCTTCTGTAAGGGGTATGGTAAGGCCTAGCCCTTACTAGTGAGCGCTCATTTCAGTACTTCTGTAAGCTTACAAGTCCTACTGGGTTATCTATATAGATCCAACATATTCTCTTCGTTTTCTTGGTTTCGTTTTCTGGTACTCTGTTCTGGTTCCGCCTGCTTTGGAGTTACTCTTGAAAATTTGCTTCGAAATTTGTTTTGAGTCTTACTAAAATATGTATTTTCGTTTGAGTCAAGAAAAAAGAGATCGAGAATAGGTGAACTTTCTCATTATCTAATGTTTATTCTAATGGGGTGGCAGGAGATGTGCAGGGTTCTCACTTTACTGCTTTCGCAGTAGATCTACTGCAATTTCAAAAAATATTTGGCGATCTACTGCCTACTGCACTTTTCATTTAAACTACTGCAAAATTCAATAAAATTTTAAATATTTTTAACTTTTCGTTTAAAAAGAAGTTTCGTGCTTTTTTTACACATGATATCATAAAATGCTCGATAAATTCAACAAACTTCACTCTTTACATGCTTAGTCTTCCACTCTTCCACAGAATGCTCTATCCTTATATGCATATCTCAGTTCGTCAGTTGTCATGCTCATTTGTAGAAGTGAATTCGAATTTTTATTGCTAGCATGCGTTGCAGACTAGATGAAGAATTTCGGTTACATTTCATTTGCTGTTGTGTTAATTGTCCTTATCATTTGCAGTTACGTGTTACGTTACGACTTACGACGACTTGCTGTGAAGTTCAGAAGTGTATTGCAAATGCCATGGAGGAATATTTTTCAAAAACAGTTAAAAAACACAATGAAGCCGACAAAAATAATAATAATGAGATGCAACCACAAAAAATGTTTTTATTCCTCTCACTGACATATATATAGATATGGACTGCTAATTGACAACTTTCAATGGCACCATTTTTCTCCAGAAGTAGAAGACCTTTTCTATGTAAACAAAAACTTTTTTTTTGAATTTAGGGGAAAATAAGTAATAAGATGTATGTTATAATTGATAGAAATAAATTTTCATCAGTATTTTTAATTTACAACCAGTTTTTTCATTAAATAAATGTATTTATTTTAAATGTGTGAGAGTTATTTCCCCCTATTTAACGAACTTTTTAAAATAACGCAAGAGAGAGAAAGAAGAAAAAACTCTATACCTGTCTATTTTTTTCTAATTATGTTGAAATCGCTGACATACACTGAACTGCTTTTTTATTTTAAAACCAATTAAAGTTCATAGGATTTTAACGGGGGAGCGAGACAACAATAGTTTTTGGTGCCACTTTTTTTTATGGGATTTTGCTTATTTAGCAGTCCATATCTATATGTCAGTGATTCCTCTTAAAAAATGTTTCTTGCCTTCTACTACTGCATATTTTATGGATCTACTGCAGTTTTCCTTTTACAATTACTGCAATTTTTTTTGTGAATTGAACCCTGGAGATGTGTATTGAATAAGCTGATAACTTTGTAGCTTCCATTATGTTTTTTATGATTCTCTTTAATAATGATTTTTAAAGGGATAGAGAGATATTTGAATTTTCTTATACAGTGGCGAAGAAAAGTCAACGTACACCATATAAACTAGCAAAAAATTCGTTAACTATAGCATAAAAAAAATTGTGATATGTATTACAAAATAATTAATAATCGTTTGTACAAAAACATTGCACGATGAAATTGTTTCTACAAAAAATAATAATAAAAAATTGTAAAAAATTTTAATTTCGGCTAAGACATGCAAACACACTTCGAATATTTTTGTGCGGCATTATTTTGAATTTTTTTTTAGAAATTGTAATAAATTGCAAAGAAAATTTGCGTTGCTTTTTTGTAAAAATGAAATTAATTAAAAAATGTGTGAATATGATTTGCTCGATAATTTCTGGTGGGGTAATAGATGGTACTTTGGGCTATGTAAACACTTCTTAACAAGGAACATATCAAAGAGGACTAAAGTTATACTATACAGAATCCTTATAAGACCAATACTACTGTATGGATCTGAAACCTGGACATTAAGAAATAATGAAGAACACCTCCTGGGGTGCTTTGAAAGAAAAATCCTGCGCACAATATATGAAGTAGTGAACGAAAATGGTGTTTGGAGGAGAAGATACAATCACGAACTGTATCAGTTTTATAAAGATCCAAACGTCATAAAAACTATAAAAATTAACAGAATTCGATGGGCAGGACATGTTGAACGTAGCAGTGATGATAGCATAACAAAAATTATTATGAACAAGAGACCAGGCGGACACAGAGGGACGGATGTCCAAAAAAGAGATATACAGATAGCGTAGAAGAAGATATACGAACCCAAGGTATAAGAAATTGGAGACTCCAAGCCAGGGACAGACGGTTCTGTAGGAGTATGTTGCAAGAAGCCAAGGCCAATACCAGGCTGTGGAGCTAATTATGATGATGATGGGTAATGCTAATGCTGCATGCAGAAGCCCGAGTAAAAATAAAAAACGGCCTTATAAAGGGCGAACACCGGCCACTTGGCTTTTTAAGGGGCATATGATGGCCGTAGGGTTTTTAACCATTTTTATTGGGAGCACATACGGCCTTACGACGGTCAAATTTGACCAAAAGATTTAAAAGGCCAAGTACTGAGCTGTAGAAATGGGCATTCGACAGGAAATTTGAGCCAAAAAAAGAATCTGCACCAAATGTATTGTTGAATGTGTTTTATGGGAACTTCACCATTTTTGTTATGTGCAATGGTTCTTTCGATTTATCCTATTTAAAGATATCGATGCACAAGAGAAACGAGCTCGCCAGTCGTCGGATTGTTGTACGTGAAGTGTGTGGTGCGTGTTGATTTATATTTTAGTGGGAAATTTTGTTATTTAACGGCTTGAAAAAAAATCACAACCGAAAAAAAATCAAACATTTAATTGCAGTGAAATATATTTTCTTATAGGAGGGCGAATATCCACGTTGCTGCCACTGTACCACCGTCGTATACCCGTAATAGCAACCATACGGCCGCCGTACCACTGTCGTATGGCCGTTATTGGAACTGTAAGGCCGTTGTTTCACCGCCAGTCGCCCCCTGTACGGCCGTACTGTCCTGCAACGAGCCTTCTGTTAACTGCCAGATGGCCGAGGACTATGTTTCAATCACAGTCGGCATTTGCCCGTTCTAAGGCCATCATTTATTTTTACTCGGGAGGAACTACGAAAATTAATATGATCCAAAGTTATCATGGAGCTCTCATAGAGAATGGATCACTTGGTGGAGTAGGTACGGTATTGTCACGGACGGATCCAAGATTGACGGCAGAACAGGCGCGGAAGCCTACTCTGAAGTTTTAAACAGAGCCTTATCGCCGAGTTTGCGGAATTATATCTCACTTTACCAAGCGCAGATGCTGAATCTACCAAACGTGTGGAATCACTTAAATGCAATGTTAAGGTGTAAAACTCAATCAGAGATTAATTAATGTATTACTGGAATTCAAGTGTGTCCAAAAACAACATAGCTGTGCGAAGCGAAACGTCAGCTGAGCAAAAATAATCTTGGTCTTGCAGTCTTGTCTTGGTCTTGCACTGTGCAAGTTGCACATTTAGCAAGACCAAGACTTAGCTATGCTCGCAAGACTAAGACCAAGACCAAGACTTATCTAACTATTTTCGCAAAATTAATTTTCCTTATTTACTTCAGATTTTACATCATGTTGTAATTTATTGACCAAGATCCATGTCACTTTTTTCCAGAGATGTGCAAAATAGTGTAAGAAATGTATTTAAATACAAAATGCAAATACTTTTTTGATTTACTATTTCAAATGCAAAATACCAAATAGTTTTGTGTTTTGTATTTTAAATACTAAATGCGAAATAGGTATTTTCAAAATACATACCTTTTGTTCAATTTAATTCTCTTTATTTATTACACTTTTTAATAATACAAGTTTTTCGAACATATTATCGCTCATTTTCCTTCTGTGAGGTCGCATTATGATACCACCATATGAAAAAAGTCTTTCTACTGGTGCTGAGCTTGGTAAGCATGTGTTGTAACACTTTAAAAACACTTATATGAAAAAATATTATACAGAATATGAAAAAATATTAGAACAATAGACCAGTGTTATATACAGTAATAGTATTCTTTCTTCTAGTATTTAATAGTCAAAGTTCAAGAGAGGAATATTATATTTCCATGAGGCGATTTCTAAAGGCCCCCATTCATATACAGGCCGCCGGCAGGCCATGGCCTGAAACTTTCTTGCCTTGAGGCCAAGTATAACCACACACCGTCAACTGGATGGGGCCTGTATAGTTTAAGTCCAACAAAAATCTTTATGTGTGTGGGTATTTATCGTCAGTCCGTGCCTGAAGATCTGAACTTCTATTCAGTCTGAAATTTTCCTTGAGGCCATGAACATTTTTGCACATCAATTAACAACCTGCTACGCTATTCTGTCGTCTTCGCATGCGTGTATATAGGGAATCATGAGTTCAGCTGCAGTCCACGGCCTGTCGGACGTAGATATGTCTCAGTCATACAGAGTAATGTATGGCCTTCATCGGGCGGTACCTGCTGACGTGGCCTAAAAGGCTGCGAATGGGGGCCTTAAAGGGGTCATAGTTAAGGTATAGTTAATATCTGTCAATTTGTCATCTTTTAATTTTGTTTTCCACGAGACACGTCACGACCTACACACATTCACATTCCCATTGACTTGATGCGAATGCGAATGTCGATACGAATGTTTAAAATGATGCGAATCATTCGCATAAGCGAATGCGAACATTCGTAACATCCATAATTGGTACAACCACCCTCGCTGGTTGCTGAGAATTCTGAACCCTGGAACATGTAATAGGACTCGTTTTATTCTTTTTTTTCTTCTCATGTCTGTGATGTGACTACGAGCAGCGCCTCTAGTAGCCAATACAACCACCATATGTTCATTTTATATGAAATTTGACTGGTAATGTTGACTAAACTTAATCACAAAGTGTTTTGAATTTTTAAAATGGAAAATATGTCTCGAAAAGTATTTCAAATAAAATACAAAATGCTTTTTTTGAAAAGGTATTTAAATGCAAAATACAAAATAGGTATTTTGCATTTTGTATTTGCATTTTAAATACAAGTATTTCAAATAAGTCGCATCTCTGCTTTTTTCATACCCATGTTACTTCACAGGTCTTCTTGCACCTAGATCAATTTGTGTCTCAACTCATAAATGATTGCAAAACTCTGTGCTGGATCGGTCATTCCATGGCGTTAGTCGATCATCACTCCAAGTTTTTATGTTGCGTCCCTGTGGAGTTTCCTTCTATAAACTGACAATTCACCGTTAGAATTGATCAATGTATTGACTCGTGTATCATGGGTCTCAGGGAAAAGGTGGGCTTGTAGAAAAGGTCCCATCGACAATGGCCGTTTTATTTATTTATAACTCTTGAGAAAATTATATTTCAGATGCACTTGGAATATTGTTATGGTATCATGGTTCTCGAAAAGTTTCGTGGTTCTATGGGTCTCGAAAAGGTGCTGACTTTTTATGGATTTCAAGTTGTTGAGAGATCGAATTTTTGTAGGATTTCAGGTTTCTTTGAGATAATTTATAATGATATGGTAAGTATGGAATTTTAGAGTATTATTTAGTTTTGAGTATAGTTAATGGATTGCAAATAATTATTAAAGAGATTACTTACAGTAATGATGATTCATTACACACTAAAGATTTCTTCCGGAAACTTTAAGCTCCCAAATGTAGCATGCACATAATTGTATTAATACATCTTCAATCATTTCTTCTAACGACTTAACACTGCAAAAACACATTCAGTTAAGCAAAAATTAGTTTTCCCAATTTATATAACATAATTACAAATTTATTTAGTACACAAAATCCCTACAAAATAAGTCATAAAATGTTGAATAAATTAAATATGAAAGGTTCCATAACGACATTAATAACTTTATGATTATAAATCCTGGATAGCATCTGCAACTTTCTCATATCTATTCGAAATTACAAAAAAGTCTTCATCTCTGCAGAAGTTCCTTACCGAAAATGATATCTTCGCAGAAAAACGCAATAAAACATTAAAAAAGATTATTGACTACTCTTATCCCCACCCCCACAACTCTTTAAATTGTTCCCTTTTTACAAAAACAATACAAAAAAAAATATAAATACATAAAAACTTTTTTTTTGACGAAACTTTTTCAAGTCTTTTATGAAACCTGAAAGCCACACAGCACAAACCTCAAATTAAAACCACATAAAAAAAAAGAGAAAGTTTAAAAATTTTTCGTTTTCAACGAATTTCAGGACGAAAAACGAAGCAATTTTTAAGGACCCACCTCCTTGGGTCCTATTTGCTGAAAAGTTAATAAAAAAATTCTTCTTTGATGTAGTATTTCACTTCATAAGTTTCATTACCCACATTCTGGCGGCTTGGGGAAAGAAGGAAACTTTTCTCTTCTCCTTGTTGTTTTTTTTTAACTCTGACAAAAGGTTTTGATGAAAAAAATTCCAACGACGAAGGTATATACAAGGATCTCCCCGTTCAAGTTACTAATTAATTGGGACATTAGGAAAGCCGCAGTCCTGAAATGGGATGTGGTGGGAGAGAGGTTGCGTGCGTTTTGCCTTATTCTAGCCTGGGCCAAGAAAGGAAGGAATCCATCGAACAACGAATATGGCGGAGAGTTATAAAAAGAAGATTTACTGCCAGGATTTTTTTTTCGGCTATCTTCCTGGCAGGAGAAGAAGAAGAAGGCATTGTGCGTTTCTGGCTAATGTCCACATGGCGTGAGGGTGACCATGATGAATGTCTAAGACGACGGGAAGCAGGGAGACCCAAGGAACGCATTTAATGCTTAAGAATGTAATTAATAACTTTATCCATTAGCATTTGATGAGGATCATGGTGATGACTGTGCGCTAGCCCTAGACAGTCGAGGACGATAGTAACCAGAAACACCAGGACGAGGAGATGTTTTGTCTGGCTTGAAAACTTGCAAATTATGTCCATATGGTTCGGGATACGGTTGAAGGGGATAAACGGGGGGGGGGGCGACTCATTACGACAGCAGGCGATACAGGCGGTTTTTGTGCCCAGCATCTATGGCGTTGTTAAATTTCGGATGTCATTAACATGGCCACTAATGTGTTGAGTAATGGCCGCAAAACCTCATCACGTGATGAATAACCAACCATATCATGCCGGCGGTAATTTCGGGCTAGCATAAGTGTCCTGTTTACAATCGTTGCGGAACAGCCGTCTGCATTTAAACAGGCTCCGCCACAAATAACGAATTATTTGAACAGTGCCCTTTACATACCAAAAACCTTTAGTCTAGTAGCGCTGCTGAATTATTGCTGTCCTCGCTAGACATGCACAGACTTAAAACAAACTGCAGGACATGGACAATATGTCCAACAGCCCCGTCCCGCCCCGTGCCCTGTCCCGATAATCCTGTCCATACACACTAAAATTAAATTTAAATTCGCCACCAACTTGTGGACAATCAAGGGGTAGATTGTATCAATTGTGGTTAATGGACGCTACATGGCTGGATCAAGGATGCACATGTCCAATAAACATAGCACCACCTCTCCGTGCTAGGGATCCTTTATTTATACTGACAGCCCAAAAATTATTATCCCTAATCCTTCGTCCCTACTTTTCATACCAAAAAAAAGCAAAACTTTTATTGTTGGCATCAGTTTTTAGTGCTGCTGTGGAAAAATTTCAATGCCGCGCTGTTACATTACCGGGTTTGTGTGTGTACGGGTGTGTGTGTGTGAGTGTTTGTAACTGTGTTTACTCATTGTCTGGCAGGTTTTAAGGTCCTTTTTCCCCCTCCAGGAAATGGTGGATATAATTGAGATAAAACTCTCGTAAAACTTGACGACGGCAGGATTACTCGTCAAAACTTGGTTATCAGGTCCTTTTTTTAGACGAAGGACCTTACTTAAAAAAAGGCAGTTGGCTGCATGAATTGTATAAAAGGAAGATGAGCTTTTTTCGGCTGATGGCCACTGAATGACATACTGGTGGTGGGGATGTAAATAGATTAGACTTTTTACGTTTTCGCCCTCCGCTGGTGGGGGTGGTGGTGGGGTAGGGATTCGTGGTTGGTTTTGTTGTTGTTGTTTTTCGAGGCGCGCTACACTGTTGAATTAATGGCGGGGATTTTGGGTGAATTACACTAAGCAGGTATTTTGTGCTGATGTAATCTAGCCAATTGTGCGGTCATGGGAACTTGTGTCTTCCTTTTGTTTTTAAATATGGTCGGCGATAAAAACGCATTTTGTTTTTTTTTCGTTGGTTAAATTGGAAAAAATTGGAATTACTTGGTGAAAGTTGCTTTATTTTTACTTTCATAGCGGTTTTATTTTATTTTATGAAAGGGGTTTTAGTTGGCTTGTTTTTATTTTTTTTTTATTACTATAGTCTAGATTATATTTTATTTGGTTTTTGAGATTTACGATCGGTGATTGTTGGTTGGTTGGAGCCATTTACATTTATATTGCAAGCTTATTACACACTTGCCTGGAGTAAGGTTTTATCTTCAAAATGTAGAATAAAAATTTTAATTTTTTATTTTCATCTAATATTTTTTTTCAAGATTTTAGCGTTTGGATATCAAGCACAGGGGGTGCTAGCCTTAAACGGACAGATGACACAAGTAAGCTCTTTACTCTTTCTCTAGATCCCGATCTCGGCATCCTCGGCGTCAGAGCCGTTATCGGTCAGTTGATGGGTTCTTCTTGCTTTAGGATGGATAACACCTCAGCAAGGCGCTTTCCGTTAACGTTTTTGGGTGACAATGGGATCGCCGGCTTACAACCTTGTGTATACGAAGTAGGGATGTTACGAATGTGATATTTTTCACATTCGCGAATGCGAATGCGAACGCGAATGTTCGGAATGCGAATGTGCGAATGCGAATGCGAATACGAATGTTTAGAAATAGCATTAAAAAAATTTAATTAAATTAAGGCCTCATTTTTTTATTACAAACAATAGGATATGAAAAAATATTAGAACAATAGACCAGTGTTATATACGGTAATGGTATTCTTTCTTCTCGTATTTAATAGTCAAACTTCAAAAGAGGAATATTATATTTCCATGAGGCAATTTCTAAAGGCCCCCATTCCTATACAAGCCGCCGGCAAGCCATGGCCTGAAGGATTCTCGCCTTGAGGCCAAGTATAACCACACACTCACTCACCTATACCGTTAAGTGGATGGGGCCTGCAGGCCAAGAAAACTGACAAAAATCTGAAGATCTGAACTTCTATTCAGCTAAAATTTTCGTGAGACCATGAATATGTTTGCACTTGAATTAACAACCTAGTCTGTGTGTATGTAGGGAATCATGGGGTCACCTGGAGTCCACGGCCTGTCAGACGTATGCCTCAAGTCCTCATCCTTCAGCCAGACTTAGTAATGTATGGCCTTCATCGGACGGTACCTGCTGACCTAGCTTAAAAGGCTACGGTCTGCCGGCGGCCTGTTGTGAATGGGGTCCTTAAGGTGCTCCTATATAAGGCCGGCGGCACTGAACAATTACTCATTCGGAGCCCTGGCTGGTGGAGCGCTCAGATATTTGCGAGCCAGATCTGTAAATTTGTCGTATTTTAATTTTGTTTTCCACGAGGCACGACACGACCTACACACATTCGCATTCGCAAAACATTCGCATTACCTGATGCGAATGCGAATGTCGATGCGAATGTTTAAAATGATGCGAATAATTCGCATAAGCGAATGCGAATGCGAACATTCGTAACATCCCTAATACGAAGCCACGATACAAAAACTTTTATATATGGCTTTTTCCAACATCCGTGGACTTTTAGAAACTGTCTATTCTGTGTTTTGCTATTTATCCAAATATTCACCATCAATTTTCGTATTAAGTGAAACTACGTGGGACGATTGAACCCACAGGCTGCACATACCGGATGTAAAGAGAGAATCCAAAGAAAGGGTAACGAAAGTTATCACATTCCTGCAGCTCTTTTTTATGTGGAAAAAAGCAAGCTTAGATATCATTCTTTGTTCAACCAGGGTGTGGTGTTGTTGTTCAGGGTGTGGTGAAATGTCCAGAAGTAAGCTTAGTTTGGAGGTTGAAAGTGAATAACATTGGTTAGGACTTTGAGGGGACTGAAATAGATGACGAGGAAACTCATTTTTTAACTTTTTGATGGTGTACAAATTCGGAAATACTGACTGTGCAAGATTGAACCACAGTCAAGTTGTTGTGTTTATAAATGAACTCCTAGACCATAGTCTACGCGAAATAGAAGATTTAGATAGTATTGTCCTTGACTAACTTCCGCGTGGACTAGCCAAGTCTTCAAGAAAACTTCACGAGTCTTGCAGAAAACTCGATTCGCTGAGTGGGTCGTATATTTTAGGCTAGTCGGTGAGGCATTTTCATTGCAATTTTGGCCCATAGGCGAGATTATTGTTGGAATCGCTTCATTTTAGGGTGCAGTTAAACACGCTAAATTTGCCCACAAATTGGTTGACCGCATAACTTTTTAATTAAGTTATTGTGAATAAAATAGGCACTTTTTTTTATAATTCTTGCAATAGCTCCGTTCCTGCTAACTTTAAGTATAACATATGCATTGAGAAAGCTTTTCGTTAAGAAATTCTCTAAAAAATAAGCCCTGTTAAGAGGGCGACAGGTGCAAGTGTGATCTTGCAAATAGCTTCCAAAATTTTCAAATCACGTTATTTTCTATATTTGTTTACAGGAAAACAAATGCACATAGAAGGCTGAAAATTCTTGAAGATGGTGTTCATGTGGTCCCGGGAATGTACAAAAAATTTCAACAAGATCGGTTCATTACCTTTTGAGTAATTAAAGATCTAGTTTCTTTTTTAACCTTAATTAACAGCGCTGCCATTTTTTGTAAGATCACTTTATAATTGGGAAACTCATTTAGGAATCTTACGAAACAATTGAAAATGAAATCCCGTTGGAATTTTTGAAAAATCGCAATATAGATCGATTTTATGAAGGTTTCTATACGCCGAAGCGATTCCAACAATAATCTCGCCTATGGGCCAATAATTAATTTTTTATCTTTTTTTCCTTCTCGCCGACTAGCCTATTAATTGACTTCCAAAATTAACAAAAGGCAACTTTCAATAATTTTTCCAAATAAATTTATTAAATTTTGCAGAACTACTAGCACACAAAAGTAAAGAAAACAGAAGAAGAACCCACAAAATTATAAAAACACTGGATTTTCCAATGAGATGTGTCTTGGATATGGTTGTTACACAAGCTATTTTCGTATCACAGATTTTGATACAAATCTTTTTTGGATCAAGTTGTTGTTATTGGTATATATATAGCATGTTCCCACTGAGCCGAAATTACGTGATTTTGAAAACTGATTTCGAAATTATGTAGAACCGTTCGCACAGAACTGAAATGATTTCGCTTGGGTGTTTTTTTTTTGGCACCACGCAAGCCTTAAATTTTTTCAGCACAAATTTCAACTAGCTAGTCTTGAAGAATGTGAAGTTCATTGAAGAAAGTCAAATCTGTTTTTAAAACGTCCAACTGACAATTTCAGCATCAATAGTGACGTGCTGAATTCGGCTGAATTCGATTTTCAGGTTTGAGCATTGACTTTCGACACGATTTTGGCAAAATTACTAGGTTTGAGATGATTTTCAAATCAGCAAAATATATGGGAAATCACATGATTTTTAACGTGACTTTGGGCGAAATTACGAAAATAGCCGAAATCACGTAATCTCGGGTCAGTGCGAACATGGTATTACTTGAAAGTTATTGATCTGAGTGGGATCACGGTGTAAAAAGAACGCAGCTTATTGGTGAGTTCAAAAACTCATCACTGCCGCAACACTGCAGTATTCAGCTATAGACTTAAAATTGCTGAATTCTGCAGTGTTGCGGCAGTGATTAGATTTTGAACTCACCCTACTAGATTTTCACCCTATATTTGCTATATGAACGATTAAGAACCATCAAAATGTAAATACAATATTATGTGAAAAGTGTGAGAAGTGGGATTTTCGGGGAATGTCTGTCACATGAGCCGAGGACGACCTACTTTTCGCACGCTAAACACGAATGAAAAATCGCGGTTTGTGTGAAAGTTTTACAATAATTTTGATAAGCACGCACAAAACACGTCTATTCCTGTTGAAAACACAATAATAATGGGCACTTGGCGGGAAAATTAAGAAAACAATTTCGGAATCACAAAAAATAAAACATGGCCGCCGGAGATATCGCGTTTTTCCCGTATTCTCCTTGTATCTCGGTTTCTATAGGTCGTACAACCCCGTACGAGGGTCCAAAATGTTGACAATGAAATTCTCTACAACTTTAGTTCTTGCAAACATGTTGACCCGATTAACCCTTTTAAAGTTATTCAAGGTCAAAGTTATCAAAAATCACTTTTTGCCCAAAAAATCACTCAAAAACTGATTTTATTGAAAATTTTTAATGATCAGTCAATACGAAACGTTATTGCCTACAAAACAGCCTCTTGTCATTTTTTCGAAAATTTAACCCCTTCGAAGTTATTCAAGGTCAAAGATTCCAAAAATCAGTTTTTGGTCAAAAAATGACTCAGAAAGTGATTATTGAGAAATATTTTTTGTTCTATTTATACAAACGATTATTGCCTACGCTAATGACACCCTTGCCATTTTTTCGAAAACTTTTCGAAAAAATTTGCAAAAATCAATTGTATTGACTGATCAAAACAAATTTTCGAAAAAAGCAGTTTTTGAGTGATTTTTTGGCCAAAAAGTGATTTTTGATAATTTTGACCTTGAATAACTTTAAAATGGTTAATCGGGCCAACATGTTTGTAAGAACTAAAGTTGTAGAGAATTTCATTGTCAACATTTTGGACCCTCGTACGGGGTTGTAGTTAGAGAGTCACGTTTCCCGGATTATTTTTGTTCCCGGGAAACGGGAAAAATAAGTTCTTTTTTCCCGGGATTCCCGGGAACCCGGGAAAAATGAAACCGATTAGGAATTCGGAGTGAAATGATAATTAGGAGGAACAATTGCTGTTGAAAAATAAATGAAAAACTCATTTAAGAAAAGATACAAGTAAATTTAATTCAAAAATATTAATAATGAAATAGTAATAAGAAAAATAATCATAAAAAAAATTATTTGAAATCAACAAACATAGCATAACTATTGCATTATAAAAAACGTAACATAAAAAAATATTTCACTATAAACTAACATGTAATACGAGGGTCGTCTCAAAAGTCAGTTCCACTATTTTTTTAAATCCGTGTGGTTGGCGGGAAAAGTCTGGGAGTCTCAGGGAATTCGCCCCTGGGTGTAGTGGCAGCACTGTAAAATTTCTATGCGCGTGCGTCGATCGATCCGGCAGTCAGGCTTCAGCCAATATTGAGACTCCTCTCGCTCCTACCGCCAAAACTCCAAATAAAGCGAAAGTTGTGGAATCCGCGGGAAAACGGCAAACGTTCTTTTGGGATTCCAAAGGGGTGTTGTTGACCAATTACCTGCCCCGTGGGACCACGACCACAGCTGCACGCTTTTGTAGGGTGTTCCAACCATTCAGAAAGGCGACCCAAAACAAAAGGAGAGGAAAGTTGACAAAATTTTTATTTTCTCGACGGATGACTTCAGGCGGATTTAAACAGTGCATCCCACCAACAATGAATGTTTTTATTCACGTTTGTTATTAGTTAATGTCCGTGGACCGACGTCATTCGAGCTTTAAGAACAGTCAGATTTTAGGATGGAAGCATTCAATTACAATAAATACCACTATTACAGCATGCACCTAATGTTGTGGTTGGTTCGGTCCAATGGATAAATTGTGCCAATATTGTCATGCTTAAAATTTCAAAAAGAAACAACTGCTATGTGCTGTTCCAATGGCAATGGCTCCACTTGAGCCCCTTGCCGCTTACGTGGATGGGAGATCTTCGTTGTCCAAATATTTCTTACAACTTCTTTTATTTCGATGTGATGGGTGCAAGGCGCACCGGGTTCCACCTAGTTTTATGTAGAAAACAAGGATTTTGACATAGCAGTTATTTACTTTAAATTTAAAACCTTGAAATAGTTAGTGTTTTCAAGATTTTCGAAGAAAATTTGCGATTTCAAACAATAATTTTTTTCCCGGGAAATTTAGTTTTTTTCCCGGGAAACTGGAAATACATTTTTTTTCAATTTCCCGGGAAATCCCGGGCGGGAATTCCCGCGAAGGACTCTCTAGGTTGTACGACCTATAGAAACCGAGATACAAGGAGAACTCGGGAAAAACGCGATATCTCCGGCGGCCATGTTTTATTTTTTGTGATTCCGAAATTGTTTTCTTAAAAGGTCCCAAGGAAGCTGTGGACCAATTTTCAGCCATTTTGGAATTTTGTCTCCTTTCGTACGTTTTTTTTGCTAATTTCCCCGGGCTAGATGGGATTTTATGGTATGGGATAAGCGCCAACTTTCGATTAATCGAACTTTTGATTTTTTTACATAACGCGTAGAATTTTTTTGATGACGGATTGCGAAGTAGCGGGCACTAATTACTCCAGAAATATACTTTATTACAAAAAATTTAAATATTTTTGCAGCGCAGTCGGTAACGTGCTAATATTTTGGTAGCGGAGAGGGTTGGCACGACCCAGAATATGCAGGAGGACGCCCAAGGCAATACGTGGCTAGTTGATCCGATTGACCCATGGACTTTACTAAAGGGGCTATTATACCTGTAGTTCTCTTTTCCCAACAATTAGGTAGTGATAAGTGTCCACATTCACTCCTCGGTAACTCCTTACATCCACGTTGTAGAGCATACCTTGTTGGACGTTTTATGCTGAGTTTTGGTGAGTTTAGTCATGATGCGCACCCTTGATGGTGTCGTCCCTTAGAACAACAAAAGTGCTAGACAGTACCATGGCGTGGGCTATCGAACATACCACCATCTTATCATATATGACCACTTGTCGTTTTGTCTGAGATGACCAAAACGTAGTAAGGGTGTTCTTCCTGTTTGGGAAGATCACCGCGCAACCCCTTCAACTAGACAAAACGGCCGAGGTGTATCTAACGTCAAAAGCTTTCCTCGAAGAAATCAAAAATAATAGCGAATTTGAATTGAATTTGAATTTCCTTTCAATTTTTTCAGGAGGCTAAACAAACAATAAACACAAAAGCTGCAGCCTGCAGGTCTTCTCTAAGCTACATATATGCTTCGACAAGAGCTACTTGTATGAACGTTTCTCAAAACACCTAAATATGTATGTATACAAGAAAAAATCCCTAGAACTTTCCCTACACTAGCTACAATGAACTTAAGTTCCTCCATCATTGAATGTAGACTCATTTGCATTCTCATCTGTATCAATATTGAAGTATGAAGACGGAAAAAAAGGGAATTTTTTTTAAATTGAAAATTGTAAGTTTCCAATTCCATTATCCCAAAAACGTTTCACCGCATTTTCCCATTTCAAGAAATATTTTAACTTCTTAAGAAGTTTTTCTCTTTTCTTTTCAAAAAAAATAAGAATTTTTTCCGTCTAGGGTATCTTTAGCCGAAGGCACGCAACCCGCATTATCATAAGATGTTTCAAAGAAAACTTTTATCATTTTCCCATTAGGATAATTTGTTGTTGGTGTTGCTGCATGAAAATGATAAAAAAAATTCCCTTCATGTTCTGTGAGATTATGTTGTAGTCTTAGACGAAAATTAAAAAAAAAAATACTCGATATTTAAAAGTCCTGAATTGAACATAAATTTTGTTTATAGAAAAGTTAAAAAGGGAAATCCTGGCTTGAAAGGAAATCAAGGTAACAAGTGAAAAGTTTTTTTTTTCGAGGGAAAGCATACGAACAAGATTCTGCTTTGAATGGATACAACGAAGGGAAGAAGGTTTTTTTTTGTAACACTTAAAAACCACAAATCATAAAATGGTATTGAAAAGCGATATTTTGCGAGCATAACTAAAGCGGAGAGATTTTCATAAATCCATTTAAATTGTACTTTTCCTCTTCTTTTTTTATGGATATTTATAATACGCATAAATATAATATACATATGTACGGGGGAAAATTTTATATTGCAGACGATATAAAGGCCGTAGAGATACCCGCAAACAACACTGAAAACTTTCAATCCCTTAGGGGTGATTTCTGAGAAGGGTCCTGGTTTGCGGATGCTTTCAGAGGGAAAAAAACCGAAAGAAAAAACTTTCTGCGAAGCAAATACAATGGGAATTCTACAAGAAAGCGAAATTCTTTTCGATATTTTAAATGGAGAAAACCCCCGAAAGGAAAATGCAAACACGATCATATATAAAAAAAAGTATAGCATTGAATTTATCCGTAATTCACAGCGGTAAATTTCATAATATCTTCTTTACTTTTGTAACTACTTCATATTTTGTTGTTGCTACCTGAATCTTGAATGCCAGATGGAAGGTTTTCTGACTTAATTTTCCTTATTGATACCAAAGAACGTCGACGAATTTAAAAGGGTTTTTATCGGTTAAAATAAGAATTTTTAGTTAATATACAAAGGGGGGGGGGGGGGGGGTATTTTCAAAGGGTATTCATTTATGACGGAAAGAAAACCGAAAAATAAATTTCCATAAAAAGTTTATGCCGAGACCAGAAATATTACATTATTTACATTAACAAATTCGACGTTCATCCAACTGGTAGATAACATTTTCAAAAGTTTCAAGGCGGAGGTGGAAGAATCCGAAATATATTTTTACTATGTACGAGTATACTTCAAAATAATTTTGGATAAAATTGTGTGGTGTGAGCACTCATTGCAATGCAGATAGTACACAATTTACCTCAAATATTTATGCATATTTTCAACATGGTAAGAGAAACGTAAAAATCTGTTAAATCCCTTATATTATGATACTTAAACCAATGCAAGGAAATGGTACTTTAAAATAACATAATTAGTAAACAACATGTTTTCTTTGGTGAGGTATTTGGTCCAAAAGTACCGCGGCCACTTCAATTGGCCAATTGTACTACACACCTATGGATAACGTGACCATTTATTTTTTGCCTTAAAACGGGACATCGGTTTACTTATCTCAATTAGTAGGGCCAATTCATAAAGGAAACTCAATTTTGAGAATACCAGCCTAGCTTCAAAATAAACTTGTTTTATAAAATTCTGTAATGGTACTTTTCACAAACTCTTCGCCAATATCTGTGCCATTATCTTTCAATTTCACCATCAAACTACGGACTGTATGTGGCAGAAACTGATTAGTCTGTTTCTGAACCAAATTATGATTTAGTTGGTTCAATTTCTTTTGCAGCTTCAATTGCCGATAAAGACTGACCTTCAACCTTCAATACAGCTTGATGAAAACTTGCTGACTGAGTGTTTAAAAAAATTCAATTCTACAATTCTGATTTGGGGTCGTCAAAAAAGTTTTTAAATTATTGCGGACATTTTTCAATGCTCAAAAAGTAGTTCTTTAATACGTGGTACATTTTTAAAGCCCTATCTATAGCAGGCATAAGCGCAAGCCAACTGGTTTTGCTATAGCCTAGCATTTTCTGATA
Source organism: Thereva nobilitata (assembly GCA_963855945.1). Lineage (NCBI taxonomy): Eukaryota > Metazoa > Arthropoda > Insecta > Diptera > Therevidae > Thereva > Thereva nobilitata. The sequence goes on along the minus strand of OY979694.1, from coordinate 41,961,545 downwards.
TTCTGTTCCAATTTCGGTGAAAAACTCCTTCAGAGCTTTAACTCGAACCGTGTAAATATAAAAAAAATTTACAAATAATAAACAATAGTTCAATAATAATTTACAATAATGCATTCGTAAACTACGGGTAGGCCATGTGCAGCAGATTTTATTGCATTTTGAATTATATGAGCTCCGCATCCAATACCTATTAATGGTTTTTCCAGAGATGGTTGTAATTTCTCTAACACATTATTAGTTCCTCGCCTACATGCGCCCCAAAAATGGATGTTGGCATTGTCCCCATAAAATGCCACGACTTTTGCAGTCACACTCTTCTCTGTCAACACTTGGACTAAATAATTAACAATGATACCAGTAGTTTCACCTGGTTGGTCTTGGAAGTCTAAAATTTTTATGTTCACATTTCTTGCTACTGACAGAAACAGACGCAAACGCTGTGCGGAAATTGGCTTCGCGGTATGTGGCGCCTTTTCACTGACATTATGTTGCGTTGTCGGCGGCGCGTTCCGACTTTGAACAAAACCTAAAAATCAAAGTGACAAGTGGACGTGATAAGAAAAAAATTGAAAAACCTGAATCATTTACATATAATTTTTCTATCCTGCAAAACTTGTCTTTGTTTTAGGTGCTAATTTCATTACCGCAATTTGGAAAAATAAAGATTTTCATTAAATATAAAATTCAACAAAGCTATCCAAACCAATACCAACACACGACTCCAAACATGCCCACCACCACTAAAACACGACTCAAAACATAAACATCTGTTGACACTACGCGGCGGCAAAGCGCAAAAAGTACAAAGTAAAGCAACTTGCGCGGTGTGTGCGTAACGTAAAACAGAATTTCGTTAGTGCGCATTTGAATACACTACTTCTATTCTCTCTGTCATTGCCCGCACCGCGTTTGCGCCTGTTTCTGTCAGCAGCTTTAAGGTTGAAAAAGGCGCACCAGAACAGGATATATTTCTTTTCACCGTGGTTTCATGCGTTGCGTCGGTTGAAACTGTAATACATCTGGACTTACCAAGATCCTTTTTTAATTTCTTGATCGCTGTATGCGCCAAAACATTTACTACAATAGTGTCTGTTTTCGTACGCGCGCATAAAAATTTCTGGTCGAAACATGATTGGATAAATTTCGACGCAGAGCGAAAATTGTGGGTCTCTTGTATTGTGTTAAGGCGGCTACACACCTAACTGCTTGCTTAACAAGCACGCATGTTCAATATCAGTTGCATTCGTGTGTGGACAAAGGTTTCATTTTGCAAACTGGTTGAGCGCGTGATTATTGTGAAACCAGGATGCAATTGGCATTGCGAATCAGTCGACTCGTGTACGGAGGGGGTAACGGTGAGAAAATTATTGAGGATTGCCAGGGCCGTAGCATTTTCGAAATTTTCGAGATTCCCTAATTTTTAAATTTTCCAATATGCTCACAACTCCAAATTCAAAATTATCAAATTCGGAATTCCCGAAAATCTATACTTTTCACATTTTAATCGCCAGAACCCACGAACCCCAACCCAGTTTATGATATTATTGTTTACGAACGAATCGAATCGGAATGAAACGCGCACAAGGCCAATTTTTAAAAAAATCAAGAACCAAAGAATTGAAAGGTGAGTACTCCGCATTTTGTCTTTACTGACAGTCAGATGTGAGGGGACGCACAGTGGTCGAAATCGGCAAAAAGATGGACAAAAGTCGAAACTGAGATAATTGTTTGAAAATAAAGTTATAAAGGTTTTTGGGGTCTCTGATCACGAATTTGTTAATATTTCTTAAAAAAACAAAATGGCGGCTTCAAAATGGCGACCATCAATATTGAACACTGTTTTTCAATGAAATTGGAATTGTGTTTCCAGGTCGCTGATCACGAATTTGGTATTATATTTTATTTTATTGGATATGGTAACGATTTAGCCGCTAGGGCGTTTTGAAGTTGTTTTTTAGAGTTTTACATATCACCCTGTATTTTTGTAACCCTATGACCTATTTTCATGAATAAGGTACCAGTGAGCGCAGAATACTGCACCTATCTAAAACTGTAAAAACCAAGGTTCTACCCTATCAATTTCCATAGTAATGAGTCATCAGTCAAAATTTTGGTTTTTTTAACTAAAATTTCAACCAAAATCACCCTTTTCTCCATAAAATAGCTAGTTAACTAATTTTTTTTTGCAAAATTGGAAAGCTTGGACAATTTCCTATCAATAATGTCTGGACAATTTTTATGCTACGACCTTTACTTTTGCAGTTATTAGCAAGTTTGATGTTAAAATTGACCTTATTTGGTACTTTTTGGCAAAGCTTAAGTGAAAAGGTACTAAAAAAGTACGAAATGGGCTAATTTTAGCATTAAAATTGCTTATAACTCCAATACTTACTTATGTTAATTTGACCTCGAAAGTTGATTACCATTGATAAAACGGTTCAATTTAAGCTAAGCACTACATTAATAAGTTAAAAAAACAAAACATGGATTACGCAGAATTTTATACAAAAAGTGGAATTAAACAAAAAGGGGCAACTTCGGGCAATAGTTCTTGGAATATGTTTTTGCCAAAGGGCCAATAAACAATATAAGACAAAAATCAGAGCGGCATATTGCGGCACTTCTTTTGTAGGCCTATTAATATAAAAAAACATTTTTCTTTTTCGATAAAAAGACACGTCAAGAAATCTTCACCATGTTAAAAATATGTGAACAAATGAGTATTCTTGTTAATATTATTAAACTAGTAAAAAAACCCGCGTGCGTTGCAACGCCTCCAAATAAAAAAAGTTTATGTGTGCACAGTCCGCGGTAGGAAAAAAGTATAATGAAAACAACAAAAAATCTGGAAAAAATGATTTTGGATACCATACAGAAATTTAGAATTACCTATAAAAAATATTGTAATATTTCTTCTCGAGCGTTCTCGGATTCGTCAGGGATTAATTGGAACAATTTGTTTCTTTTTAACAACTTTAATTTCAAAACAAAACTTCTTCGTTTTTTTTTATTGAATTATATAGAGATGTTCTTCATATTAATTTGAAAACCTATTTCTACCGTTTTTACTGTTTCTATACTGGTTAGGGCAAATTTAAGAAATTTCCTACATGTTCTTCCATTTGGAGCTAGGATGTGAACATTTTTCGATTTCCTAACCCTTGAACAACCTACATACAGCTGACCGGGAAATGACACTTATTTGGCCCTGAAATTTAAAATTTATAAGTTTTGATTATAAATTCTTTATTTGTTACCTTAAAATCCCCAGATACCGATTTTCATTGGAATCGGAATACAATTGGCAAACTCATTGGCCATATTGGTGCGGCCATTTTCAATTTATAAGTTTTGATCATAAATTCTATATTTGCAACCGTAAAAACCCTAGATATCCACTTTCATTGGAATCGGAATACAATTGCAAAAATTCGTCCACCATATTGGCGCGGCCATTTTGAATTTATAAGTTTTGATTAAACATTCGTTATTTGCTACCTCAAAAAACCCCAGATACCGATTTTAATTGGAATCGGAATACAATTGGCAAATTCGTCAGCCATATTGGCGCGGCCATTTTGAATTCATAAGTTCTGATCGTAAATTCGTTATTTGTTACCTTTAAAAACCCCAGATAGGGATTTTCTTTGGAATCGGAACACAATTGGCAAATTCGTCGGCCATATTGGCGCGGCCATTTTGAATTTTTAAGTTTTGATTAAACATTCGTTATTTGCTACCTCAAAAAACCCCAGATACCGATTTTCATTGGAATCGGAATACAATTGGCAAATTCGTCAGCCATATTGGCGCGACAATTTTGAATTCATAAGTTCTGATCGTAAATTCGTTATTTGTTACCTTTAAAAACCCCAGATAGGGATTTTCATTGGAATCGGAACACAATTGGCAAATTCGTAGGCCATATTGGCGCGGCCATTTTGAATTTAATTCTATAACCACCCCCTGGATGTAAGTAATATGTGGTTAAATTTTTGTGGCAATCGGTTGGATGGTTTCAAAGTCTATAACGGACAAAGAAACATTTTATGTATTTTATATATATAGATTATACTTACTTTCCTAAGAATAATCCATTTTATAACATTTAAAAATATGCGACACAACACTTCCTATGTATGTTTAAATAATTGGTTGCCGCAGAGGTTAATGATGCTATTTCAAGCAATGCATGCAACGGCCACTTTCAGAATGATTTTAAAAGGCAAGAAACGCTATTTGATTGATTCTATTTGTCTTATGCTATCCTAGGTACCCTAATCTAACAAGTTAAAATTAAAAAAGTTCCTAAATAAGACTCATTTTTCGACTTTTGGCCAGCTTTTTGGCATTTTCGACCACTGTGGGACGTAGGAGAGGAGAGTTTAGATCAGTGATACCCAAAGTGGTCTATATCGACCCCCGGGGGTCGACAACGACCTCCAAGGGGTCCATGTCAGCGAAAAAAAAATTTGGGGGTCTATGAGATGTCAATAGGGGTCCCGATAGTGGATATCATTTAAGCAGGTCGTGCCTTTAATTTTGGCTTTCAAGGGGGGCGGGGTGCTACACACGAGACTAATTCGGACAGGTGAAACCGCTTTTATGGAGAGAAACGAAGTGAAGAAAGGGGAAATGGGCTATTTTCCCCTTTCTTCACTTCGTTTCTCTCCCATAAAAGCGGTTTCACCCGTCCGAATTAGTCTCGTGTGTAGCACCACCCAATAAATGGAATAATCCACACACAAGGGAGCACACTTACATAATACTTTCTCATAATATAAACACATACATATATCTGTCTGCATAAAAGTTATAAAACTACCTATGAAGTCGTAATTCTTAAAACATAAATGCTCATAAAACCTGATGAAGAATTATATTTAAATTTAAGTTATTAGGTATATTTTCTGATATAAAACTGTTTCAAAATTATTATAAACTAGCAGTTGTCCGCAGCTCCGCTCGCGCACGTTTTTATTTTCTCTGCGTGTAAGTTTTTATTTTATAAAAATTAAAATATATTTCCGCGGTAAATTGTAGCGTGTGTGTCAAGTTTTTATCTAGCTAGACCTCCAATTTTATCTGGGCAAACGATCACGGAGATTTGTTGCTTAGGGTTTACGTGAAAACATTACAAACAGATCGACAATACACTACAATGGTTTTGAATACAAACTAATTTTAGCAAATATAATATTAGCAGCAAAGTAGGGATTTTATAGTGCACTATTTTATTCTATTTACTACCCCGAAATATCAGTAGCAGCAGATGGAGCACCTGCCATGGTTGGGCGCAATCGTGGATTTATAAGTCATTTAAAACGAAATGTACCCGGGGTGTTAGCAATACACTGCGTCATCCATCAACAACATTTAGTTGCTAAAAATCTGAATCGTAGATTTCACGAATCTCTTCAATTAGTCATTAAACCGACTCCGAAGCAACGCGTCGAATACGCGGTTATTTGTGCAGTTTTGTGAAGAAAATTACGAGAACTTTCATCAATTACTTCTTCACACTGAAGTAAGCTGGCTGTCGAAAGGCTTATGTTTGGCAAGATTTTTTGCACTTTTTGAGACTGCTTTAGAGTTTTTGGACGCTAAAAGATCTAATTTTAAAAGAAAATTTAATCAAAAGGAAACAAGACATTAACAGATTTGTTTACTAAATTTAATGAGGTTAACTTGCAGTTACAAGGTGACAGTCTAATTTGATTATCCATCCTTTCAGCGTTTCTTGCAAGAATTATAGTGCAGTAAGAAAAGACCAAAAAATTAAGAGATAGGTATAGTCTGGATACAGCAAGATTATGATTTTATCCTTTTTATAAACAACTAGCTGGGACCCGGTGCGCCTATGCTGCACCCATAAACCAATAGTAGTAATCAGGTGATATGAATTTTAATATACAGTAGGAGAGTTTGAAAAATGCAATTTTTTGGTATTTTTGATTTCAAATAACAAAATGTGAAACTATTAGGGATCTGACATTTTGATCAAGACAATAAAAACCATCCATTGACATGGCATTTTTCGAGATATGAATCATACACAGATGAAGTGTCTCCATGAACCACTTATTTTCTGTATTTTGGATAGCTGGGACCCGGTGCGCCTTGCTGCACCCAACGTTTAAACATTTAAAATCAATCCAAACCTTCAAAATTCAACTCTTCTTAACCAGTAACGAAAAACCAACTATTCCTATAAAAGTTCGAGACATTGGATTCAAAATGCATTTATTTGCAGTGTGACCAAAATTACCTATTATTGTAAAGCTCTGGGGCAGACAATATTTTTTGTCGGCGTGGCCCGTAATAAAGTTATGGTTCTTTCTGGTAAAATAAACACACACGAATATCCTTAAAAATATAACTACCCACCAAAAATAAATATTAGTGAAAGACTATTTTAAAATAAGGCTTTTTCCAGCAACTATTAGACACATAGTATAATTTCAAGAAAATATGTCATATCCACAGTGCTATCCATGCTATAATCTTTTTTCGTATGGACTTTTAGTTAAATTAAACACTCAATAATCGACAAATATTATTACATCCTGAAAGAAAAAAAATTAAAGGATTATATCTACTAATTTCATATTTAGAAATGGGCTTTTGACGGTGATGGACATTATACGCTACAAATTACATGTCTTGCAATTGCTTGGCCCCTGGGTTCTCATCTGCAATGTCACTGACTCAGGTTTTATTTGTTTACCCAGATGCCAGCCTCTTCCCGTATTGCAGAATCCTAGACTTATACCTAAAAATTCAGAGGTGATGGGTTTCTTTCCTTCTTATCCATTATACATAAATCATCCCATATTTCCGTTTCTCCTTACCACCTTTCCAAAAAAACCTTGTTGATCAATTCTGAACCTATTGCTTAGAGAGCTTCAGGATACACTACATTCAATGTTTTTCCATTTGTAGCTAGAATGTCAAAATTTTCCGATTTTCCAACTCTTGAACAACCTACATACAGCTAACCGGGAAATGACACTTATTTGGCAAAATTCTTCCGCCATATTGGCCCCACAATTTTGAATAAGTTTTGATCATAAATTCGTTATTTACTACCTTAAAAATTCCCATATACCGATTTTAATTGGAATCGGAATACAATTCGCAAACTCGTCGGCCATATTGGCGCGGCCATTTTGAATTTAAATTTTGATCATAAAGTCGTTATTTGCTACCTTAAAAAACCTCAGATACAGATTTTCATTGGAATCGGAACACAATTTGCAAATTCGTCGGCCATTTTGAATTTATAAGTTATGACCACAAATTTGTTATTTGCGACCTTAAAAACCCCTAGATACCCACTTTCATTGGAATCGGAATAAAATTGGCAAATTCAACCATATTTCTGCGGCAATTTTGAATTTCGGTCATATTTCGGCGGCCATTTTGAATTTCGAAAATCGGGCTACGAGGTGCATCATAGGAGACCCCACCGACCTTCATGCAAAAATTCAAAGCTCTGTAATGACTTTCAACAAAGCTCTTCATGACAGCGCCATCTAGGAGTAGCTTTAGAAAGTAATAGAATAGCCCATGTTCTTCCCTTTAATGTAAATAGCATATGGTTAAAATTTCATTAAGATCGGTTACACGGTGTAGGAGCCTATTGCGTACAGACAGACAGACAAACATTCAGTTTTATATAGTAGAAATTAAAGTTTTTTTACCACCTTTTGCGAGCTAAAAATGTGAATTACTCCGGTTCTATAAGTCTGATCGGAAAAACTAAAAATTGCCAATAAATTCTCGTTGGTTTCAAGTCTCTGAAGTACATACATAACCTACAAAACTGTAAAAACGAGAAAAAACAGTATTTTTTTCATTTTAGTGCCCAAAACAGTCAACTAGACCAAATTGCATCAAACTTTCAAAAAATATACTCTTTGATGTTATAAAAAGACCTGCTGTCAAATACACATTTGAAGATGATGAATTTGCAAAAATTTAATATCAGGTAAGCAGTGGGTCTATCAAAAACCGAAAAACTTGACAAGTGGTCTACGAGACAAAAAGGTTTGGGAACTAATGGTTTAGATAGTCGGTGGTTGAACGGTCAAAGGGGTGGTTGTTTAGGGTACCCGTTGGCTGGACTACAAGAATAAATTGTTTTACATTCAGAGATCTGTTATATCCCTCTAGCCACGGGGTTATGGGGCCTTGTGCCCATTGAGAACTATCAACCTGCAAAATTTCAAGAAAATTAGTCGAAAGTCATTTTTCATAGGAAAAGTGCGGGGTCCTTTCTGGGAAATCTTGGATCATCTCAAAAACAGCGGTGTGCTTACTTGCAGCAGTTCAGAAAAGCCAGTTCAGCGTCAGTCTCTTGGTTTGTGACAGAACTTTCAGTTTCACGCTTCGTTTGTCAGCTCGACTGCAAGAAAAAATATGTGATTTGGCATTAGCAGTAAAGCATGTTCACGAAATTGTGGATATGCTTCAAGAAGAAGGTGAAAATGCATTCGGCGAAATTTTCAGAGCAGCTGAAAAACTCGCGAAAGACGCATTCGATATGGAACTCAAAGTTCCGAGACTCACGGTAAAGCAAACAGCTCGTTTTAGAGCTGTTTTAGACGGTGCGCTTCAGCGCATGTGCCTCACGAACGTTTGGTGATGAAGGGAGGAGTGGGAATGAAGAGAGGTACCACCCCACTTCTCCCTTTATCCACAAAGTTCGTGAGGCACATGCGCTGGAGCGCACCGTCTAAACCGGCTCTTAATTGTCAAACAGACTCTGTTGAAGCCTACTTTCGTTCTGCTATTTTTATTCCTTGGCTCGATACGCTGATTCAGAATTTGTCAGACGAATTTCTTAATGATATCCTTTCTAGCTTACAGACACTTTTCCCTGGATTTACCTTCAATGATCGAGTATCAGAATCCGCTGTAAGAGCTGAATATAAATTGTGGTATGAAAAATTATCAGAACTCGAGAAATATGCCGAGGTTTTGGAAGTTTTGGATTTTTGTGACCCGAGTAGATTTCCAACAATCAAATATCTTTTAACAGTTTTGACGACTCTTCCGGACACAACGACAAGTGTGGAGAGGTCATTTTCGACACTGAAGAGAATCAAAACTTACATACCAAACTCAACGGGCAATGAGAGATTCAGTGCACTCGCCGAACTGTCAATCCATTAGGACTTAGGTGTTGATCCGAATGAGGTTCTCGAGATTATGGCAGCCAAAAAATCTCGAAAATTGAAATTTTGAATTTTTTACTTTGATCAACGTCATTTGATTGACAATAACCAAGCTGTTTTTCTCTTTAATTAATTCTACTTCAATAATAGAATTATCCATGTAACCCCCCCACCTCCGAGCCAAGATCTCTAAGAGGCCCCCCGGACCAAATTTCTGACTACGGCCCTGCAAACTACTAAAGCAAAACCAAGTTTTTTTTGGTATGTAGTTCATTACTATTACACTAGATCAGTGATTCTCAACCTTTTTTTGTTGCAGCACACTTTTAACAATTTCAAAATTTGGCGGCACACTAACAATAAAATAAGTTTACACTGGGTAAAATAGTTTATACTATAATAATAATTTTCAATGTAAACCCGAGTAAAAATAAATGATGGCCTTAGAACGGGCAAATGCCTGTGATGACTGTGAATGAAACATAGTCCTCGGCCATCTGGAGGTTAACAGAAGGCTCGTTGCAGGACAGTCCGGCCGTACAGGGGGCGATTGACGGTGAACCAACGGCCTTACAGTTCCAATAACGGCCATACGACGGTGGTACGGCGGCCGTATGGTTGCTATTACGGGTATACGACGATGGTACAGTGGCAGCAACGTGGATATTCGCCCTCTTATAAGAAAATTTATTTCACTGCAATTACATAACGCAAATGATGAAGTTCCCATAAAATACATTCAACAATACATTTGGTGCAGATTCTTTTTTTGGCTCAAATTTCCCGTCTAATGCCCGTTTCTACAGCTCAGTACTTGGCCTTTTAAATCTTTTGGTCAAATTTGGCCGTCGTAAGGCCGTATGTGCTCCCATTAAAAATGGTTAAAAACTCTACGGCCATCATATGCCCCTTAAAAAGCCAAGCGGCCGGTGTTCGCCCTTTATAAGGCCGTTTTTTTATTTTTACTCGGGAAGTAAAATAATATGTGGGTACTACAAAGACAATAGAATGTTTATTAAGTGATTTAATGCGAAATTTGAACTTGATGATTTTTTATAATTTCGTTTATATTTGGTCGTAAAAATGATAATCTACATTTAAAAGTCTCGATCTTTTTCTAAGTTTTATTTTGGGTAATGCTGAAAACCAAATTCTCACAAGATGGGAAAAATTGTAATATTTTTAAAGCTTAATTTTATTATTCCTAAATAAGGGACTTTTGAATGGTCTTCATTTTATATAATTAACCATTTTAACACATTGTTCCAGCACTACATATTTTAAATTCTGAATGCAAATATTTTGTAATGAGTGCTTTCCGATGCAAAAAACAATGGCTAAATAATATACCTGCATTCAGTTCTTTCACATGTGCCACAAATCCATTTATATGCCCATTTATAGCTGAAGCACCATCTGAGCAAAAATGCCAATACATCACTTGTCGACATAAGCTTATGTGAAAAATATTAAAAAGTACTTCAAATGGACCCAATAAACCCAATTTTAACATCAAAATTTGTTGATATCTTCAAAAGTAAAGGTCGTAACATTGAAATTGTGTCGACGTTATTCATAAGAAATATTGGAAGCTTTCCAATTTTGGAAAAAAAATATTGATTAACTAGGTAAATTTTGGAGAAAAAGGTAGTTGAAGTTGAAAATTTAGGCGAAAAAAACCAAAATTTTGACTTTGACGACTGATAACCCTGGAAGCCGGTATGGTGGAACCGTCATTTTGATGTGACGCGATGTAATGATTGCGGCATAGCTCTTTTTCCCGTCGCCTTGCTGTTCCAATAAGTTGCTGTATAAAAGAACATACAAAATAATTTTTATTGTTTGCATTCCTAAAATTTGGCGGCACACTTCAAGAATTTGGCGGCACACAAAAGTGCCGCGGCACAGTGGTTGAGAATCACTGCACTAGATTCTAAATTGCAGCAACTATGGAACACATTCCTCTTAATCCTTCCCAAAGGCTTTTACCACTACAACCAATATAAAATTTATAATTTTTCATCCTTAAATACAACCAAAACTCTCACACCATTCACTTCTCAAAAATTGTTTCATCAACAACAAAGTTTTTACAATTTATTTGAATTTCGAATTACATCGAGGCATGCTGCACTGATTGGCTGTGTTCAAGCTATGCTCGACTGCATTCAATATTTGCTGCCAGACTCAATTAATTCCCAACTGAAATATTTGATTGTGGTCACTTTCCAATATCCGGATCCGGATTCACTGACAGCCTCAAACATTTTATGAATGGATGCAGTACTGCAGCGTGAATTATTTAATAAATCATATTTTGAGTGTTTCATGGAAACGCACGATGATAATAAATTGGCGTAATTCGACCCAGACTAGCTTTAAACGAGAGAAAGCCATTTACAAAAGAAAAGTTTACAACAAAATTCACTTCGAAATAAATTTTAAATACCGACTTTTAAAGATTCGAAAATATCATGATTAACGGCGTAAATGGCTCAACTTTTCTTTTCGCAGAACGTTTAAATGTAAATTCTCCTTTTCGCTTTCAAATTAATAAACACCCATTAAATATCAGTCATATACCTACACACCGCCCCCGCCTACCCGAGCTTAGTGATGTAAATCTTCCTAAACAATAATTCACACCCATAAAATTAGCAACAATTTCCATTTAAATTGCTTTTAAAGTCAGACCGGCATTAATTGTGACCGTCGTTAAAGTACATAAAAAATGAAATGTTGTAGGTGGCGCTGGGTTCGCAGGATGTTTATAAAAAATTTATTTTGTTACTGCCAAAGCCCCCCACACCCGCCGCAAAACGTTCGGGGCTAATGCAAAAATTTCCACTATTAAAAGCCACAAAGAACAGAATTCAGTGCGGAGTCGTGTGATGTGCTATTAATTTGAAAATATGAGTCGGCCATTAAGGACACTCCCCCGCCCACAAATACAGCGGCCATGGTATAAGGAACACGGAACCTTAAAAATAATGCTTCCCGCTGCCCATTTACATGATTCCGCAATAAAATTCATATTAGGAGCGGAACTTGTAGCTGAAAGGATCCAGCTCCATGGTAGGAGCTCCCTGAAGCAAGAGTGCGAGTATAGGTGCCAGGATACGGCTTAGCTTTGGTATTACTCCTGCGGGCTGCTTGAAACAATAGACAACCAGAAACCGGAAGAAGGAAGCTCGCTGTAGCCGGTGTGCTATTGTACTGTAAGAAATGTGGTGCAGTCACTCAGGAGGGAGTGTGAGCACATCTGCTGCCAATGGCAGAAGTGAATCCTTTGCACAAGGACACGAGAAAATCTCGCTCCTTTTGACTGTAGGGTTTTTGTCATGTTCTTTAAAGTGTGAATTAGTGGCCACTTTCAGAAACGGAAGTCATGCATAAATGACAGTGTTTTAATGATGCATAGAACTTATTATATATAGATCAAGAAGGTGCACCAGATGCCTACGTGACATTTACAGGATTTACAATATTCAACAAAGCAATTGTGTGATGTACGACTAGAGCTATATTCTGGCAATTAGGACGAAAATAACGAATCACTCTTTGTCCTATCAGTCCGTCATGACGTTCGGGCCATGGTGCAATGTCTTAGTATTAAGCTTAGTTTGAAGGAAAGAAGATGAATGCGATAGGTTACGCGGGATCTGTGGTTAATTGAGTTGCTGTCGATAAAACTTTCGGCTGACTTCTAGGATGTTGAACATATTTGGAAATACTTAATGTGGAAGAGTGTTCCACCAGTCGAGTTGTTATATTTACGAACGAATTTGTAGATATCAGTGTTAGTCCATTCAAAACGCGGTTTAGCGTGTTCCAACATAACACCGTTAAGAAAATCGAATCCTACAAGGATTTTGGGTCGCTGATCACGAAAATCGGGGTCCAGCGGTCCTAAAACATGGACGTCACCCTTAAAATCGCAAAAAACACCCCTTTTTAAGGGTTTTCGAGATAATTTCAGTAATAATGAAAAATTATCCGATAAAATGCACTTTTTTCCATATTTATTTGCAAAGGTGGTTGATTTATACTAAATCAAGCTAAACTTTATGATAAGGGATGACCCTAAAGGGTTAAAACCACCCCTAAATCGACTCAAAATAAAAAAATTTAAAAAGTTTTTTTTTCAAGTTTATGCTTCAAATTGGCCTGTGTGTATTGTCAGGCAAAAATATATTATTTTCAACCCTTAAGGGGTTCAACCTACCCCCACAATTTGAAAAATAAACTTTAAATAAAAAACAACAAAACAAACAATTTTTTTTCTGCTTTTTGCTTGAAATTGGGTTGCATAGGTTTTATCAGACAAAAATTAAATATTTTCAACCCTTAAGAGGGTAAAACTACCCCTAGATTAAAGTTGAATTTTTTTACCTGTTTTTCGCTTGGAATTGGGTTGAATAGGTATTATCAGCCAAAAGTTAATTATATTTAACACTTTAAAACTACCTCTAGATTAAAGTTGAATTTGAAAAAAGTTTCAATTTTTCTTTTTGCAGTGAATTTTATTTTTGATGAAATATTATTAAAACATTTGGAAAATGTTGTTCTGATCTAAAGTTTGAAAATTTCGTGGAAAGCTATTGCTCGGTTGAATCCATAAAAGTTAACCTGTTTTGGAACGGGTTTCTTTCCAACGAGTATATTAGACAGTAGCAAAACTAATTAATTTAAGTTACTTGGCACACTTGCCGAAGTCTCTTCATTTAAACACAAAATCGACTTGACCGAATATTATGATAATATTTCAGATCATATCTTCGCTAATAAACTTCGATCGGCACCTCAACGAAGTCGGTATCATATTTAGTTCGCGCGATATTCGGCAGGTACAAAAATCACGAACTTCGTTCAAACAAAAAAACGACTCGACCGATTTTTATGAAAATCTTTTCAGATCATACTTCCTTTAACACGCTTCGAACGGCACCTCAACGAAGTCGATATCTTTTTTGGTTCGCGCGAAATCGTGCAGTTACAAAAATCACTTACGTCGTCTAAACAAAGAAACCGCCCGACCGAATTTTCAGATAGTAACTTCGGTAATACGCTACGATCGACACCTCAACGAAGTCGGTATCATTGTTAGTTCGCGCGAAATCGTGCTGGTACAAAAACCACTTAAGTGGTTCAAATAAAAAAAACGGCTCGACCGATCTTTTCAGATCATATTTCCTTTAATACGCTTCGAACGGCATCTCAACGAAGTCGATATCTCCTTTGGTTCGCGCCAAATCGTGCAGGAAAAAATGCCCACATACGTACGCACAGACACAGACACAGACACACACACACACACACACACACACACACACACACACTATGAAAGTTAAAAATACCTTTAATAATGCATTTTCTAAAAATGCCTGAAAACGAAGAATATCGGGAGGTTCAAATGCAAAATATTGATTTTAAACCTACGTATATTCTAAATGGAGCTTCTGTTATTTTTATCAAATAAAAGTGCACACAATTACCCAAAAGCAAGCCTAACTTTGTTGCTCTACGATAATTGGTATAAGAGTTATTAAAGTTTAAGCAAATTAAAAATTTTGCCAAACATCTTTTCGTAGAAACCCTGTATCTTAGTAGATAGTTCCGAGAGACCCCTCTCTAGGACAATTTTCTTCTCCAAATACACCCAGGGGACACCCCTTAACAGATCAGCATCTTAGTGTGAAACACCATGTACAAGGTCTGTTCAAAAAGTAAGGCGAATTTTCAAATTTCGCGGGCTACGTACATTCGATTATCGATTTTTTGTTTTGTTATGTTGATATACATGCCCCTGAAGTATGATAAAATATTCAGCTGTATTCATTGTTTACTTTGTCCGTGGCAGCCGCTAAGGTTAGGCGTGTTTTGCTGTTGAAAAAAATTGATCAAAGAATTTGCATCAAATTTTGGGTAAAAAATGGAATTAAGTGCTCTAAAACTCTTGAAATGTGTATGAGTGGTACAAGCTGTTTCAAGAAGGCCGAGAAGATGTCAATGACGAACCTCGCCTTGGTCGCCACAGCACATCAACAACCGATGAAAATGTTGAGAAAATGAAGAAAATTGTTATGGAGAATCGTCGGATCACTATTAGATAAGTTGCTGAGAATGTCGGCAAATCGGTTGGCTTATGCCATGCAATTTTTTCGGAAATTTTGGGCATGACGCGTGTGGCAGCGAAGTTCGTTCCAAAATTGCTGAATTTTGACAAAAAAAACCGTCGCATGGGCATCCCTCAGGAATTGTTGAATGACGTCAACGACGATCCAGGTTTGCTTAAAAGGGTCATAACTGGTAACGAATCATGGGTGTGTGGTTATGACATCGAAACCAAAGTTAACTACTTAATTCCATTTTTTACACAAAAAGGGTTCGAACTATCGGCTTTTAGTATCGATACCACGCTGCAAACGCCAGAACATTTTTTCCGTGTGAGCTTAACACACTACACACTTCATAAGCGTGTAAATTCGGCTAATCGTGTTAAAGTAAAGCGTTTTAGGAATAAACCGTGTTAAAATAATGCGGATAAAAAGACATACGTCTAAAAATCACACACGTTCGGCGTATAATATTTTTTACACGCTAAAGAAATTGTAACGTTTTATCGTTTTACGTCTTACATGTGTGAAAATTACACACACTTTACTAAATTAACACGCATGAGAGGAAAACTTAAGGGAGAGTTACAGTTGTAATTCATTATTTAAATACTCAATGACCAGAGAGCTCCACTACCTCTCTTTACAGTCAGTTGGTAACAGAAGGGCATCGAGACAAGTCGTTGCAGTTTACATCAACAATTTTAAGCTTACGGAGACGATTTTTCTAAGTTTACTCCCCGCAAAATGACGCTAAAAAAGCTTCACTCAAAAGCTTCAAAGCAATACATATTTGGTGTGTTTTAAACACACGCATTAAGTGTGTTAAATTTACACACTTTTCTCGTATTAAAAATAACACATTTTAAAGGTGTTAAAAGTGACTACATGATTTTACGCGCGAAATGCGTTTTAAAATCAAACACTTGGGTTTGCAGGCAGTACCACTAATATCAGTGTACAAATATCAGAATCGAACTGTGGTATCGATACCTAGAAAGTATCGAGCAGGAAGTATCGATACTACTCAGTATCGAGTTCTTTTTAAAATACATATACCTATTTAGGAAAAAATATTTATTTAGAACAAAATATTCCATTCATATATACTTCACACCGTTAAACAAAAAAGGAAAATTAATAAAGCTAATGTTTGTTAATTGCAAAACTAGAATTTATCCAATAAATTTTTCCTCGTCATATCCATCGTCCATCATATCATATTATGATCCATCACTTTTTACTAGAAAGAATATAAATAGACATGGCTTTTAAAATTGTTACTCTTATCCAACTTACTTCTTCAAAATAGTACTCAAACTCAATATTTGCAACCATTCTTCTTCAGGACGGCCTGCCAAAAAAAGAAGCTCGTTAAGTCTTTTAGGTTAAAAGACGGTTGCGATTTTGGGTTATAATAGCCCTGCTTTAGAGAACAAACTTTTCGCCGGAACTGATGTGGCCACGATTGTTGCATAACGTCTAAATTGCCGGTGCAGTCCTGGAGAATCCTCCTTCATATCTTTCCAAGATTCTATCGGGTTTGACTTTAATGGCGTCACTGGATTTTTTTATATAAAGCGAGAATTCGTCAAACGCATGACTAAGAGCCGGTTTAGACGGTGCGCTCCAGCGCATGTGCCTCACGAACTTTGTGGATAAAGGGAGAAGTGGGGTGGAACCTCTCTTCATCTCCACTCCTCCGTTCATCACCAAACGTTCGTGATGCACATGCGCTGGAGCGCACCGTCTAAAACAGCTCTAAGGCCCGTTTTCAACTTCAGCCCAAGATGGAAACGAAAATTGAGCATGTTCACATGTTTGGTTTGCGATGTAAGCGCTCCTTTAAAAACAGCTACAGGTTAAAGCTGCGTTCAGAAATAAACGTAACTTGAATGTAGCGACATCTCTGAAGATAAGAATGTATATTCCGAGATTTGCGGTTTATCAATAGTACATATTTAGGTCAGACAAAGTACTCGATGCTTTTAATGAGTAGTACTTGACGATACCATGTTCTTGGTATCGAGTGCTCAGAGTCGGTTTTCAAGACGAAAGTATCGATACCTACTCAGTATCGAGAGTATCGTTCGACCCCTACACATAGGTTCTTGTCCCGGATAAATCTTACACCCAACCCCACAATCGAAGCCGTCACTGCACTCATAGTAACCTTGCTATAATACTTTTCACGCTTATGGGTTAACCAACACAACAGTTGGAAATTTTGTTTCACATCTGTGGAAGGTTCTCTCTTTTTTTCCTTTTTGTGAGGTATTAAAAGTACCGCGGCCAGTACAGCTTGGCCTATTATCCTAAACCTATACCACATATTTGTAGGCCAGATCGATTGAACAGGTATAGCAGTCTGCCTAGCGGCTTGTCACTTAGACTTGACTCTACAAGCAGTGTCTGGTTGAACAAAGTACCACTTCCATGGCGATCTAGGCCAACTGGGGCTTCCCGAGTACCTGATCGTAGCCTGCCTTCTGTCTGTTGGGAAGAAGTTCAAGAATGCTGCGCTCTGGTGTGCTCCGTAGGGTTCCCCAATTCCACTCCGGCCCTTCTCGCCTTGGCCATTTCCTTTCTTTTCAAAAATTCGTGTGACCAAAAAAACCAATGTAAAAATACAAAAAAAATATATTTTTTGTAGTCTTAAAGTGTGAATAAATATACCTGAAAAATTTCAAAACGATATTTTTTTATTCCTTCTGTAAAACAGAAAATGTTTAAAAAATTTTTTTTTCATTCTCAAGGTAAAAATACCACGTAATTGATCCATAAAAGTCCCATGAGTATGGTAGAAAGGGGAAAGACCATCCTGATAGTGACAGAGCCTCCATATCAGGGTAAGGCATTCTACAACTGGGTGCGCCCGGTGCCCAGAAGAGAACAGCTTCCAATGGCCACCACGAAGAGGTGATTATAGCACTTCCACCAGTCCCATATACACACGGCACGCACGTATTAACATATACTACATACTCCCCTATCTCGCCGGTGACTGACCACTCTCTCTTACAATATAAATAAATTATCAATAAATTTTGAGAACTAGTTTCGCAACCAAAATATCGATGCTTACCTGGGCATAGTTTGAGGTAAACTAATACTCCATCTCATACCAAATTTTATCATAATCCAGCAATTATTTTCTTGGCTTGACAGTTTTACGTGTTTCGTTTTACTTCTTACTGGTACTTAACCCGAAACAATTCCTTTCAATAAAATCTGCCTGCCCAGTGGAGTATGCAATTACCATTTTTGGCCAAAATGTCGAATTAAATCCAAAAAAAACTCGGCATCCGATAATATGTTAAACCACCCAAAAACATTGCTATGCCAAATAAAATCAGAATGCTTTAACGCTAATAAAAAACAATTTCTTAAGCCATAAAAATCTCAAAACTTTCATTATTTTATTCGGTATTGTAACCTTTAACGAATATCATTATCATTTAAAAAGACCATAAAGCGACCCTTTGACTATAATAGAAATCCCCTTTGCTGTACCAATAAAAGGGTTAAGTTAATCCTAACTTATGTGATATTAAAGCTTCTCAGCATTATACGAGAGAATTCTGGGCCAGCCCCGACCGCTCGACCCCGATTGCTTAGCCCCACCACCAAAAAATTTGGTCAGTTACATTCGTTAAATGAAGATAAACACACCCGAGTCCTCTAATTTCGTCAAAGGGACTCCGAGTCCCGTATATGGTGCGCCTTCATTGAAAGATTAAACCAAATCCCTTAAGGCTAATGCAGCACCTTCCATTCGCATAACAAGACCAGCGATTTGTCTTTACGGCTCTGTTTTATGTTTGTGTATGTATAAGGTTTAATCAAAGCCATAAATTAT
The DNA here is from genome assembly GCA_963855945.1 of Thereva nobilitata. NCBI lineage: Eukaryota > Metazoa > Arthropoda > Insecta > Diptera > Therevidae > Thereva > Thereva nobilitata. Next base: position 41,942,391 of record OY979694.1, on the reverse strand, counting down.
CCGCCTCAGTTGTGACGTTAATGAAAACATATGTTTCCTATATTGGCAACCCGTCGGAGAATTATAGCAGCTAGAGAGTAACGCTATACATATATGGGCTAGAGAGGAAGCGGGAGAGAAAAAGAGAGCGCACCAGTCTCAGATTCGGTCCCCGTACGGAAAATAAGAAAAATTCGGATCTCAAAAATGATTTTTAGGGCAAAGGGAAAAATTAATTTTGCCCTAACACCTTAGATGGGCAATATGAAGGAGTATCCTGCTAGTACACAGCACACATGCACGTGACGGCAACTGAGAGAACGTAGACAGGATACAAGGAGTTTCTTCGAGCATACGAAGCGCTATCTTTGCGTCATTTTTAGTTACTTCCCAGGGAATTGTTATTAAGTCAGTCGCGAAGTGAAGTCATATGGAATTCTCAAGGTGAACATACAAAAGGTAAATTTTTAAATTCCTTTTCTTAACACCCACCATCCCCTCCGCCGGTCTAACATCAGCCAGCTTTTGTCGTCTCTCGTAACGACCATTTCGCTCGATTTTGAGGCATTCTCACATCGCTCGTATGCAAATATCCTTCTTAACTGCGTAAGAATTGAAATTTATATGACCTGACGGAGGCTGTTATTGTTGAGTTTATTTGCAAATGTTGGTGGCATAATACCGAAATTGTAGGCCTTAATACCCCCACCCCCTGTCCCAGGATAATTTCCGGTAGATATAAGTTATTAGAATGGATTCAGTAATAGAATCCTCAAGAGAGACTTCATTTGCCATATGTGCAACAATCCATCCAAGCTGAAGCGTACCTTTGAAGGATGTGCAACTTATCTTAGGCTTTGATGTTAATACCGTACTCTCTGTTTTCGCTATCTTAGTACCCAAAATGCCTTAGACCCCCACCCATAATCCCTTCACTCTCAGAATGTGCAATGAAGAGTGGCAACAGTGTACTTCACTATCTTTCGGGAGTGGGGTATGTGCATAATGGCCATGTAAGGTGAAACGTCTCTTGACTATAAGATGTTAGTCCAGGTCAGTGAATCTCAATGGAGTATATAAATTCAGACATCTGCCAAGCTTCAATTTAAGGCCCAGTCTCATGCTGCTTTAGGAGAGGGAGCCACAGACACAGAGAGTGAGCGAGCGAACTTGAGGAACTCCATTATTTGCTTTTGCTAAATGATACCACAAGCCATGGGACTTTATATATGATCTAAGAAATGAACTCTCTGCTTTAGAGTGGAAAGGGCCAGATACAAGATAGTCTTGCTAAAAACTTGAGGCTTTTGTCCAGGCAAATTGGGGCGAGGGCGGTGGAGATTCGGGAGAAAGACATTTTGACATGAGACTTGAAATGATAATGGACACAAGGAAGAAATATAGAAGGTATCTGCAACTGGGTCTTTGTGATGAAATTTCATACGGTTTACTGAGCCGTAAAACGAAATTAGATCTGTCAAACATTGTTATCGTTTATTTTATTCATTTTAAATGAATATTATCATTTTTACCATTTCAAAAGGGGAATTTTATGTTATTTTATGGTGGCAGCGGTCGGATCATGAAATATGGTGGGAATTGAAGTACATACTTACATGATAATTGTTTACATTTTATGGAAGAGTAAAAAAATTAGCAAAAATTTTTATCTTAACATTTTAACTCCGACTAGGTTAGGGTACCAGGGTCCTAAGTGTTTTTGTCGACAGAGTCTCAAAAGTAGGCGTGTGGGATTCGATTTTTGTGCCTTTTGTGACACATTCAACATGGCTGTCTGAAATTTGACAAATGTCATTTGAACTCAAGTAAAATTAATCATGGAACGCTTCACAGTAAAACTAATGTTTATAAAATAATTCAATTACAAAATTCACATCCAAAATTTAAGTAGAAAATTCGAAATTTTAAATTTTTCCAGAACATCTTGTTATTTAATGCCATTAGACTTTTTCCTTTGTGTTAAGGTTGAAGAAAAGATCTACGTCAATGATCGATACAATTTTGAAATTATTCGCGAAATATTGGAAAGTATTGCCAAAAGGATCATGGTCTCCTGGAGGACATGGTCTACCTGGAGGACATTGGTAAAATATCATGCAAAAGTGTCTATTTTAAATTAAAGAAAGAATCATTGGGTGACTTTAATGTGTTCGTGTACATACTACACGCAATTTTGAGTCATCTTATATCTTCTTCTTCTGCCTTTCTATGATCCCCCATGGGACACAGGCTGGAAACAGTGTTGCCCTCCAGCGGCCTCTATTTTGTGCGACAACTCTCAGCTCCGTCCAGGATCTTCCAGTTGTTGTAGCCTCTGCTAATAAAGTTCTTTCTTCTCCACGTTGTTGTAGGTCTTCCAACTTGTCGGGCTCCCTGTGGATAACAATCAAGGTCGTGTTTAGCTAGGTTCGGGTGTGAGCTTTATCCCGGACAAAAACACAGACGAAAACTCATACAAATTGTAATAGATCGAAGGATACTCTCAAAGCTGACAAGATTGATAAAATGCACTCTAAAAAGGACAACCTCGCAGGAGAAAACACAAAACTAACTCACTCACGTATAAATCTGAAATCAGCCAGGGATTAAAAAACAAGGGGACGGCTTAGCTCCCATCCCATTCAACTTAACGCAAGAATGGATTGTAAGAAGAATAAATATGGAAAAGATTGGAGCTGTCATCTACAAATCAATTAGATATGCGAATAAATAAAGACAAAACCAAAGCTACGAGTATGACACAGTCTCGAACTCACAGAACAAGACATCAAGGAAATCTTCAAATCGAGGACCACAATATAGAGAGATAGTTCTGCCGTGCCAAGGACAAATGACCTATATGCATTATAGGTCAAAATGACTTTGTATGCATTTATTGATATAAAATATTCAAATTTAACCTTAAAAAATTTAACTGATTGCACTTTTTAATTAAAAGTTATCACTTTGAGCAGTTACTTTATTTGCTTGCTTCAGTTTCATGTATTTTGAAACTTTGAACGCGTTTTTCTCGAAACGAGCTTTTTGCGGATAGGTCTTTTGGCCTTTGCACGGCAGAGTTGATAAATTAATCAACAAAACCAATCGATTTGAGATAAAGGTTCTAAAGTGGCCCTTAGAGTATCAATAATATTGTGCAATAATATTGTGCAATATAATATTGAGCAAAATATTGACGGCTTCTTTCTTTGCCCCAGACAATCATTCAATATCACCCACAGACCGTCAATAATATTGCGCAAATCAAAATATTGCACAATATTATTGATAGTCTAGAGGGGCCCCATAAGATACATATTAGATCCTGTTAACGAAAGCGGTAGATGGAGAGAATTTCGTGTTAAATCGACTTAAGCGGTTTTTCCTTGTGACCACAGATATATATGCAGGACTGATTGCAAGAATGGATAAGGCAAGATTATCAGTATTTGGGGATATACTAGATAATAGACTAGTAGGCAGACTGAGAAAGAAGTGGAAGTACACAGGAACTGCAGACGCAGGCAGGTATAATCGTAGGCAACCGTAACTGGAAACCAGTAGCTAGAAATCCATAAGAAGGCCTAAGGCCCTTCGCAGACTTGTCCATTATTTAAAACCGGTTTTAATATGAGTTCAATAATACACTCGGAACTCACTTTTCTCCATCATTTTGGTTACACGAATGTAATGCCTATGTAGAAGTGTGGGGTGCAGGCACAGCGAAGCAGCTTTACTGAGAACGAAAATATGCTTGTGTTAGTGTAATGGACGGTGAAACTAGAAAATGTTTGGGTGAACAAATGATGGAAAATTATGGAAGGAAAGTTGTCTTCCCTGCGACCCCTTGCCTATAAAACCGGTTTTGGTTTTGATGTTATGGACAAGTGTGCGGAAGGCCATAAGAAGGAAGGATTAATAGAATAACTCGAATCTGGTACAATCTTCAAAATTCCGTATTTTCGACCTAAAAGACTTAAACATTCAAACGTAACACGTTAGACTTGTAGGACAAAGGATGATTTCTAAGCTTATATTTTTCACATAAAAAAGATTAAGCAGCCCAGGATCAAGTAAGGCTTCTATTCCAAGAAGCCGATTTATTTGCATTTAGATCATTTTCATAACATAAACGAAGCAAAATTTACCTGGAATTAAGTAATTACTAGATGGATTGTTTACCATAAGGAGCGTCTGTCATTTCTTGCCTGTTCTCGTTAATACTTATACCCGGAAAAGCATTTGACCTAGATCATTCTAGTGTATGATACCTATTTTAGGTAATGGCTTGGTGCATCTTGACAAAAATTACTGTTAATAATGAATTTTTCTGAGTAATCTCTACTCTACGATAATCGTCACAGGAGTTTAAGTTAATTAAAAACTTTCCAAGTTAGCAAAAGGCAAAGAATTTAAAATTGAAATTTTTTAGTTTTTTCAAAGTCCTAAAATAGACATTTTAAATAAAGTAACGAAGTAGTGTGTATGCTCACAGGAAAGTACATAAAAAACCTACAATTTAAAAAAAAATATTTTACCGTACGATGATTAGGCAATGGCGGCATTTTTAAATTTTTTTCGAAAACTGCCAATTATTGCCGTAAAAATCGAAATTTTTTTTTGAAATTTCAACCACGTATTTATAGCATCAAAGTACATCTTTTCTCCAATTTTTATCAAAATCCGACCTTTTTCCCGTTATTTATTGCATTTTTAGTAAAATAAAACAAAATTTCATACATTTTGCTTTTTTGAGGTTAGACACCATTTTTAAAGTATTTGTACCGATAGTTCGATAGTCTATTAATTCTCGAGTATTTTTCATTTTTTTTTTATTTTTCTACGACCAACAGAACTGGAGAAATTAGAAAAATAGTGTAGCAATGCACTCAAAATGCAACAATTATTATGCAATTTTTTCGTGCAGCACAGGACCGATTTTGCAGAAATTTTTTTTTTACTTTATCTTAACATATGTAAAGAAAAAAAACAAAAAAAACCAACTTCCCAGCTACATCATAACTTCGCTTTTTTTGTTTAATTTCCCTCTACTATTAGATCACTTCCGCTCTAAACCAGCCAATATGTATAGCAAGGGGTTTACATTGCAACAAGTTTTGCTGAATTAAGTTCACTGAATTTTTTAAGAAATATAGTGAATTTTGTAAATGTATCACCAAAATTTATTCGATAAAAATTGCGCGAATAAAATTCATCTCTTGTTTCAAAATATTTTACATTAGCTTTCAGAATTTCTTGCTCGATAGAAAGTGAACTTTTGTGAATAAAATTTCTAACGAAAAATTTGCGAAAAAATTGCAGATGTAAACCCCGCCTTAGAGAAGATAGAGCCCGCACCACAAAAGAAAGGAACAGAGTGACGTTGATCGCTGGTGGGTACTTGAGACTATCACTGCGCATGGAAACAGTATTTTTGAGATTCCCTTCTTTTATGGTGCGGGCTTTAACAAAAAAAGACGAAAGCATGCATACACGGATGGACGCAGGAACTTTGTTAGTCGCGATGCAATCATTTTCGTTTCTATTTTTCTTGGGCCTCTGGCAAACGGTGCTGCGAGAAAAGAATGAATTAATTGCAAGCGGAAGGTTTTAACATATCATTGTGCTCAGATAATAAGCGTCTAAAAGGCGTATAAAAGAAGTATTGGAAGAGAAATGAGAGGAATCCGTAACTGCTGAAGTTCGCGAAAGCTACCAGCAGCTCCAGAATTTGGTGGAAAATATGCCTTTGATAATATTGGGGGTCGATGATGGAGAGTGCAGCCTCGACCAAGCTCCTCAAGAAATTGATAGAGAAATGCGTGCTTCTGCGGGCTTTTTTAACTACAACAGATTACAACTTTGTTTTATTTTGAATCCTTTTGAAATAGTAAGAGAGTAGGTATCACAGACTTTTTAACGATTACACCGGTCAACACAAATTTTGAGTCTGAATTCTGCGTATCTGGTTTGTATTTCTCACACATTATTAATTAAAGAAAAGATAGTTTTATCTGAAAAAGTTTGCTTTTGTAGATTACATAATGAAAGTGTTGATGAAAACGTTCACCCTTGTTCTTGCGAACAACCAGTAATGTTTTCTTAAAGGGACATTCTGTAACATATGTGTTTAAAGTTAACAAGCGTAGTTGAAATAAGCTGTTTGTAATAATTGCCAGCTCTGTTGTTTTCGAGAAAAATATGAACCACTGCTACAGTCAACATTCATTGCTGGACTTTATTTTCTTTATTTGTGGTCCGACTAAAATACATAGCAGCTTTTACTTTGGCTTCCGAAAAATTAGGATAGAAATTCTTTAAATAATATTGAAAACCTACAGTATCGTGACGGATAGCTTTAACGAATTGCTTCCAGTTGTATAGCTATGTCGGTTCTGACACAGTGACATTATCGGTTGTAGTCCAGAATATCAAAGCTAGTGGCGATATCTCTAGAATATTAAAGCTCAACGAAAGCTTTTAAGTCCACCCAAAACTCAAAGGTTGTTGAACATGCTTCAAGCCCAGAGCAAACCAAAATCTAAGCTTCAAGCTAAGCCTACACCCGAGACTAAAAACGGTGACTATACTGTGCCAGAATCGACATAGCTATACTAACAGCACTCGCATTTAAGTAAGCACATACATAAAATTATTTAATGAACCATGTATACTTGCGGTTAATTTAATTTGATATCCTTTGAAGTTGTAAAAATTTCATCAAAATCGGTTCAGTAGTTTAGAGTCTAAAAATATGACATTTTTATGTGCAAACAAACACACATTTACAAACTAACATTTTACAGGTTAATTAATTTACCTACTAGTGTTTGCCCCACGGCTTTGCCCACGTGGAACTATACACTGTAAAAAATATTGGTCAGGACGTCATATACTTTGTAAACATCTCCTTTGTAGGAATGCACTATAGCGATCATGAGCGATCATGATCGCACCTGGCCGATTTTCGGGTCGCTGTGACCACAACCTGGATCCGCCCCTGAGCACTCGTTGCTGAAACACACCCTGGTTGCAGAAACCCAAGCTTCGCTGCTCTCTCCAGAACAATTGCTTTCTCCAAATATATATAGCTTCTTAGTCCCAACCACTTTTGCCAAACAGTAGACGATCCATGGATGAACCTATCTTTAGTATCGCACTTTTTGTAGGAAAAATTTGTGAAAATGTCCTGGAAATCCCCACAAAAGGACACCGGAAATCGACAAGTCCTAAATGATATTCATTTTTCCTGAGCAGGAGGCACTCATAAACTTAATGAGTTTACGTCAAAGGATACCGCAAAAACGCAATATTTAACATGTTATAAATACCAAATCTTCTACCACGTGCGGTTAATACCATATCTACTTAAAAATTAATCAAAACGAACTGTCGTCAGGAGAATCGATTGTAAAGGTCAATTGTCAATACTTCTCAAGACTTAAATGGCTTTTCTTGTACTTTAACAGAAGACCAGATAAAGTATGTTCAGAAGAGTGGGGAAACTCACCATTTTCCCTCTGGGGAGTCAAGATTTTCATCCATCGTCACTATTATCATCCTCAATCTCCATCGTTATATTTCCAACAAATCTATCTTCTGGTTCCATTAAAAGTTGGTGCAAAAAAGCATTGAAAGTTTCATAAATCTGTGACCAATTTCACCACCCACAAACTTTTCTTTTTGCGAGATTTCTTTTTAACTAAAACCAGCAAAAAGTAATTCTCTGGATGGCGGACTGACATTTATCGCAGGGAAGCGATTAAGTCCATGTTCATCATCAGGGTGCAAATGCGCATCTCTGGATACTTGTGCAGCAAAGCAAGAGAATGCGATCCATTTCGGCTGTGTGATGATAAGTGCATAGTTAAGGGAAGTTCTTCCTGAATGATGTGCACGTCCGCACCCTAATGATGTTCTTAATGTAGTTTCGTAATCGCCTTACTTCCTAAAACAGCAATACTTTCCCACTTTCTTTTGATGCAATCCCTTATTTGTCTATTACGAACATATAAGTCGACTCCTCGCTGAAATGAGCCAAAAAAAATCATAAAGTCCCCAGGTTCAGAAGTTTTCTCCAGTTTCCAATTTGCAACCTGTAATAAATTCGTACACGAACAGGAGCTGGATGCCACCGAAATAAGCCTGTGTTACCTAATTAATCCGTTGATTACTGCAGCTTCCATCGCTGTTTTGGCAAATATCGAAATTTATCACCGACACCTAATGTCTTAATTTTCGCCATAAATGTGCTAACAGTTAATTAATGTGCGCCATTTGTGTGCATTAATAACCGCCAGATGTAAGCGTTTTATCCTATTGTAACACCCCAGGATAATGGTGTCTGAAAGCATGCGAATCCGAAGGATCTGTTCAAAAGAAGATGCTAATTAGTTTCCCCCCGTAATTTCCGTAATTCTCATCTTTTGTCATAAAGCAAATTTTATTATCTTATTTAACACATACTCATGCATTAATTATGTTCCATCTGGAAGCATATGGCGGGGGTTTGGGGCAACTACAGACTCCAGGATGTGTAGTCCTTGTGTGCATGGGCATGGATACAATTAGAAGATGTAGACAGAATGTTGAATATAGTTTATGGAATAAGTCCTGTGCCAGTAGAAGCTGTTGATTTAATAACTCTGCCCTTTTGTTCTGTTTTTGTTATGCTAAGGGCGTGTGCTGAATGGAGCTTTTGCAACCCATATACTTGTGATGTTCAAAAATTTCCGGAGCAGAATGTTAACAATGTTCAACATCAAAGGTAAGGCAAAAATATTGTGCTAATTAAGTTAAGTACAATATAATACCTTTTACCGAGGACAATTTTCGATTTGATGAAAGGATCGGCCATGGTCTCTCATTTTGAGAGTTCGCCGCAGAGCCAAAGGGTGTCCGAAGTTATATGTTGTCTCCTGTGGCGCCTTGACGTGGAAGAACTCTCAGAATAACTTGGTGCCAAAATCTCTTTCACCCAAGCATACGCAGTGTTGTGTTATCGCGGTAACTCTTGAAATAGCTCAAGAACATCAGGTCAAGGCACATCCCGTTTGGGCACTCGGCGTGGGCTCTTCGGGGTGCGTTGATCAAAACGGTTCTGATGTCAATCAAGAAAAAACAAGTATTGCAACAATTGACTGATCTGCCCCTTGCAGGCAAAACTTAAGGGTCTCACAAGCATTGTATGCCAAGCGATATTGCAGCCAACACATGGACAATGATGAGCACATCTAGTAGATATCTGTAAGCTTGTCGCGGAGCTCGGAATCCACTTCAAAAAAAATGTATTACATACATATACTCCACAACCATAAGTGTGGTGGCAAATAAACAGTCTTGATAGGTTTGCTATAAAATTAAGCAAGATTCAAAGAATAACGCTGTAGAACATTTGCATACACCTAATTATTCTAATTTTTCAATCACAATTTTGACAATTCGCAAACATTTTCTTCTAGTCTTCTGAATTTAATGTCAAAATTTGAAAATTCAAAATGGCGGATCCAATTTGGCGGACATTATTTTTCAAAATTTGTATTAGAAAGTTCAAAACTTGTATTTATATGTTTTTGAGTATGCTGAATACGAATTTGTTACTTGAATTCGAAAATTTGAAGGGGCCTATTTTACATGGCGAATGCAATACTATAAAAATTGAAATAATGAGTCATAAATCGATGTTTTAATTTCTTTCACTATGTATGTCAGTTGAAATTTTATATAGACATTTTTAATTTCAGAATGCTGGATCAGTAAAACAGACCAATTACAATTCATTCATTCATTAGACAAAATTTTACTATTGAATCTGACATATTTTTTTCAATCTTAATCTATACCGCCAACCGTTTGTTTTTGGGACTGTTCGTCAGATTCTACGCCCAAATCGCTGATGTATATATGTATATCCGGCAATTTGAATTTCCAAATTTTGACATCAAATTCGTAATCAACATGCTCAAAAATATATAAATACAAGTTTTGAACATATTTCTACAATTTTTGAAAAATGACAGCCGCATTTTGGATCCGCCATTTTGAGTTTCCAAATTTTGACATCAAGTTCGTAATCAGCATGCTCAAAAATATATAAATACAAGCTTTGAACATATTTCTACAATTTTTGAATAATGACATCCGCCATATTGGATCCGCCAATTTGAATTTTCAAATTTTGACATGAAGTTCGTAATCAGCGACGTCGATAACCAAATATCACCAAATTTCGTCCAGGTTTAACAATATGAAGAATTTTCCGCACTTTTACAGAGATTTTATTAAAATTGAAAAATAGCAGCCGTGGCTCCTGTGATTCACTAACAGAGTTGTGGCTAGTAGCTGGATTTTATCTTTTAATCTTGAAGTAAATATAACCTAGCTTACACTGTAAAAAAAATATGTAAATTTACAGTCCAAATGTATAGTAAAATTACAAATCGCGGTATGAAATACTAATTTACTACACAATTATTGTAATTTTACTATAAATTTTGTAATTTCACATATAGTGGAGTGCCTGGGGGTTTTGGCCTCCGACTTTTGTTAGGGTGAATGAATTTACGTGGTCGAGGTGGGATTTTGTTTTTTATACTATAAATTGCAAAGTTTACCAAAATTTTTTTTGTGCTTTTACCTTGAGGGTGAATGCCAGACCTTCTCGGGGAAGAAATTTTTTTCATTGGAAATAAGTCCGGGAATAGATATATTGGCTAATTCTAAGCAACTTTTGTTATATAAAGTTTTTTCTGAAAGTCAATACTTTTCGAGTTATTCGCGAGTGAAAATGTCTATTTTACAACCAAAAAAACCGTTTTCAGGCGGTTTTTCGCGAATAACTCAAAAAGTAAGTATTTTAGCGAAAAAATTATTAGTATTAAAAATGTAGCTTATAAAAAAACAAAAAAATGGTGTCTATAGACTCAATACAAAAATAGTAATAGCTTGTTGAAGGTTGGTTCTTATTTGTCAAAAGCCAAAATTGAAAGTTTCAACTTGAAATAAACAAAAAACAATGCATTTTTCGGGAAAAACTCATTAAGCCTTTTTTAAAGTGCTTGAAAAAACCTTTATTTTTGTTTTTTTATAAAACCCCTAGCATTAAAACTAATCGAGTTATGACGAAAATAAAGTTGGTCCCTATTTTTTCGGCGACAAAAAAAATGTGAAAATCACCCCCTAATTACCGCACCCATTGAAAATAATCGGTACCACTTCACAATTCACTTTATTAATGTACTTGTAATATGCTCGAGAGGTTTGACCGTTTTACAGTGCTTAGTTTTGAAAAAATTTGAGTTTGAAGTGAAGAGAGCATTTTTGTAATTTTGCAAAGTATTGCTTTTCCTCCAAAATAACTCGAAAACTGTTAATAATATGCAAAATTTTGTAGAGTACAGAATCGTAGGTTTTGCTTTTCTAAAAATGTTGGTTGTTTTTTTTTTGATTAAAATTGAGTAAAATATGGCGGTTTACAGTTTGCATATGTTCGTAAATAGTAACTTTCGTAAATAGTAACTTGTTCAGCTCAAACCCTTTCAAAAATAAGGGGTGAAAGAAAGTTTAATTTATAGCTCTTGAAAAAACCTACAAAATGCTATTTGGAAGGACTTGATAGCTTAAAAACTAAGCGAGTTTGGGTAAAAAACCAATCACATATTTTTGCAGATATGAGAATACGTATATTGGAGCATTGATGAATATACAATACACCCACATTTTAGGCACAGACATACTAACAAGTATTTACACACGTCACATACAATGATCTTGCAACCGTTGAGGAGATTTTACAAGCTGGTCAGTACTGTACTGTCATGTTGTACGGACTTCCGAAGTTGAATATATTGAAAAAGATGGAAGACTTACCATTTTGAATTTATAAGTTCTGAACATAAATTCGTTATTTGCTTCCTTAAAAATCCCCAGATACTGATTTTCATGGAAATCGGAACACAATTGGCAAATTTGGGTGGCCATTTTGAATTTCGGTCATTCAAATCAAGATCACAATTTTTTAATAGGTAAACTTTTTTATATATATTATTAGCAAAACAATCCATTTTGAATTTTTAAATTTCATTCACCGCAACTGAAATCCGAGGTTTTCACGTTTTTAACGCTCCAGAAACTCCACTAATAAAGAAATTGAGAATCTCCAATAACGTATTTATGACGTATATTTTACACAATGTTGTGTATTTTTCTAAATCGTTTATGTAGGAAAATTACAATATTTCTTAGTATTATTTATCAATTACTACGTATACATGGTGAGTTGAACCCAGGTTGAACCGAAGTTCAAATGCGAGTTGAGATAGGGTCGACTGAACTCGACTCAGCTCTGCTACCTGGGTTGAGTTGAAATTATGTATATAGACGAAAGTTCAGTAGTTGAGAAGTTGAATTTAGTTGACAGCAGCATCTCTGTGTTTTGTTTGTGATTTTTGTCGAATTTTGTCGATTGTCGGAAATTCAACTCAACCTCAACTCAACTATTCAACTCAGCATGTATACGTAGTAATTGTTATATACTGAACTTTGTACTGTAGTTTTACATTAAGATGAGTAATTTTAGAACTTATATTTTCATTAAAATTACAAATTGTTCATTGGAATGTAAGGTTTAAATTTTACCTCTCATAGATATAATTCACAGGTAACAATGGAATACTAAGCATACATACCCGATTGTTCTTAAGTTATGGTCAGACCTTTGACTTTGGTCAGGGTCTGGGCAGTTCTTGTAACAGACAAGAAATTTTTGATAATTTTTGATGCTTAGGGCCGATTCACACTTAAAGCTTCAAGCTTCAAAAATTAGGATGAAAGGGTTTGTACAATGATTTACATTCACAGCTTCAAGCTGCAGTGCTCAAATAAAGCAAAACTCAGCTGAAGCTTTTAGTTTGAAGCTTGCAGATTGACGCTTGCAGCTTGAAGCTTTCGGTCCTTGCATGGTGAGCAAAATGCTATTTTTATGTATAGGGAAAGGGCATGGCATACACAAAAGTTTTGGAAATTTACAAAACTATGAAATGAAAGCTCCAATACTGATTGTATTTTTACATCCCACATATATATTTACTACACATTTGGTAAAAATACGTAGTAGTAGATTAGGAATATTCCTAATAATATATATTGCATATTTACAAAACTGCTTGTGAATAAAATTTCCGGTATTTTTTTTGTAAAATTACCACAGCAATTTTTTACAGTGTACTTGACTTAGTGGTATTCCTTGGAACTCATAACTAATCTCTTAGTTTCGACTGAATTTCATAAATTTTCCTCGTTATTATACATAATTATTGTTTACTTCAATGACAAATATTAATACCTCACTTAACAAGTTATTAAGCATTTACAATTAAGTACATACCTGGAGAAACATCCTCAATTTTCAATATTTGGAATCGGTATTGTCTTTATAATTATATCCACGTTTCAATTCGCACCACGTTTTTTATGCATAAATCCGAACGCGCTACTAATAAACAATGGCCAAGCTCGACCTGCTGTGCAACTCCAGGAAAAAACAACTGACCGAGTCCACTGCCGGGATTTAATAGTGCCAACAGTACTGTAGCCAACCCAAAAGATAAAAATCCCTAGATCGAAACTTTTATTTTCGGACTTTTGTCCACGTTTTCAGCAATTCGTCCCACTGTGCGGCGCCCTCAACTAGCACGCACGCTTGAGTAAAAATAAGATTCGCCCGCATCTAGCTTGCAGCATGCACGCAGGCCTATGTGGCATGCCTATTTGTTCGCTATGCATGCTAGGTACAAAGAAAATTAACCAACTAAATTATTTTTACTCGGGCAATTGCCTTTGGCAAACACAGGCAACAGTAAGGTGCTGTACCAAATCACTAAACAGCTATCGGGAAAGCACTCTACTAAAAAGCATGCCGTAAAGAGTGCGGATGGAAGGCTGCTGTGCAGCGACGAGGAGCAACTCCATAGATGGAGAGATTACTTCTTCGCCGCCCTGAATGGTTCATTTACACAGGAACCTCAGGAAAACAACAGCAACAATGCACAGCCAATAAGAATCACCACTCGTGCCCCATCCAAGACTGAAATGGTAACCGCAATTCATGCAATGGCCAATGGTAAAGCAGCTGGAAAAGATGGCATCCCGCCAGAATTGTTGAAAGCCGACTCAAGCCTCATAGCAGATGCGCTACAGCCAATCCTGGAAATAGCATGGAACACCTGTACCTTTCCGGAGGATTGGACGGAAGGTATCATAGTCAAAATACCAAAAAAGGGGGACCTAACAATATGTGACAACTGGAGAGGCATCTGTCTATTATCTACTGTGGGCAAAATCTTGTCCCACATATTACTATCAAGGATAAGAGAGGCAGTAGATCGAACGCTTAGAAGACAGCAGGCTGGATTCAGAAAAGGCCGCTCCTGCATAGACCACATTAACACCTTGAGAATCATAGTGGAGCAGTCTACTGAATTCCGATCCCCCCTTTACCTTGCTTTCGTAGACTATGAGAAAGCGTTCGACTCGGTTAATAGGAGCTTTATATGGCGAGCTCTTCGGCAACGTGGACTGCCGGATAAAATAATAGAATTGATAAAAGCTCTATACAACAATTCCAAATGCAGAGTTCTTCACAATGGAAAACTCTCCGACAGCTTTGAAGTGAGCTCAGGAGTACGGCAAGGATGCCTACTTTCGCCATTACTATTTCTTATAGTAATAAACGACATCCTTGTCAGCGCTCTAGATACTAGAACAGGTGGTATACAATGGGGATTGTTAGACCGCCTTAAGGACCTCGACTACGCGGATGATATCTGTTTGCTGGCCCACAGACACCAGGACCTCAGAAACATGTTAAACAATTTGGCAACAGAAAGTAGTTCAGCAGGCTTAAGGTTAAATCCGACTAAAACCAAAGAAATGCGGATAAATGCAAACACCCTTGAACCAACAGCGCTAAATAACCGTGACGTGGAACTGGTAGATAAATTCTGTTACCTCGGTAGTATTATTACCGAAAACGGCGGTACAGAAGAAGACGTCAGTTCCAGAATAAATAAAGCAAGAAGCGCATATGCATGCCTGTTTCACATATGGAGATCGACGGAGATCTCAATTAACACCAAATTGCGGCTGTTCAACTCCAACGTTAAGGCAGTTCTTTTGTACGGTTGCGAAACATGGAAAGTCACCCAATTCATCACAGGGCGCCTACAAGTTTTCATCAACAGATGCCTACGTCGTATCCTAAAAATCCGCTGGCAAGATAGAATTTCAAATGAAGAACTATGGCGCCGTGCCGGCCAAGAAAGGATGGACGACCAAATCAGGCGAAGGAAATGGAATTGGATTGGCCACACCTTGCGACGCGAAAACGAGAATCTAGCCAAACAGGCCCTCGACTGGAATCCGCAAGGAACCCGTCGAGTCGGAAGACCTAGAACAACGTGGAGGAGAACCCTATTAGCAGAGGCCGCAACAACCGGGAGATCCTGGTCAGAGCTGAGAGCTGTCGCGCAAAACAGAGTCCGCTGGAGGGCAACTGTTTCCGCCCTATGTCCCATGAGGGATTAAAGGAGCAATTAGATTAGAATTGCCTTTTTGTTTCTCTAAATGTTACTTTTCACAAAATTTCTAGCATGTTCGCATGGAAAATAACGGCAGGATTAGGCAGGCGGTAGTATTTTTGAAGGTTTAAAGAAGTGAGAAAACTCCAGTCCCCACACCGGACTCTGATGTGGCGTCATCTGTGTATAGAATCATGTCATGTCAATTCTTGTCAGGCTGAAACCTTTCTCATTCCTCTCAGATGGGGAGATCTGGACAGAAAATTCAGATTTGATGTCATGTATATAGTCTTTCTGCCAATTCGAGCGAGGTGCAGGCTGCCTGTTGTCTGATGTATAGATTAGGTGGCAGCAAGTCGAGAATTACTTCCATTGCGTCCATGGGAGTTGTACACAGAGCCCCCGTTACTTGAAGACATTCCAAACCTTTTTACTTTGCCTTGTCAGAATATACTATATTTTTTTCAAAATCGAGACCCGCTCATCTGAGAGTCATAAGTCAACACTGGTTTTACCATTGCTGCGTGAAGCTAGCGCACAATAGCGTCAAGCCCGTTTGTTCGGAAGATCAGCTTACTGGTAAAGAGAGCTATATTGGCCGGGACCCAATCGTTTTTTCTGTTAGTGAAAAACATGAATCTGTCTCTGGATTAACGGATAGCCAACAACGGTTGGACTACTTGCTAACCTTTCCAAGCGCCGTCTCTATTATCTAGCTGATTGTGGAGAGAAATTTTCCGGAAACTAAGATCACTATGTCGTCTGCGTCTTCTTCCTCTTCTTCTGGTCCTGGCCTCTTGCAACTGTTCTCCCCACCGATCCCGATTCTGAGCCGATGTCATACAGTTTGGCATCATTAATCTTTATGCGTAGATACTGGTCTGCGCCATCCTGCTAGCGGAAGCTGATCTTCTTTGCTGTCGCATCCCATGTCTCTTACCGCAGCAGCAGTGGCGGTTCGTAAGGTTCAGGATAAGGGAAGCAATGCGCAGGGTGTCAAAACTAATGTACCCCGCGAACGATAAAAGTAAAAGAATTAAAGGCTTTAATTAAAAAAACTGAAAAATAACAAATAGCCCAGTCAAATTAGTCGAAAAAAGAAGATAAAATTGCATTTTAAGAAGTACAGAATTTTTTTTTGGCATTTGTTCGGGTACATCTAACAATGATAAAACCAAGTTTGTGGGGTCGCAGTGGCTTGGGAAAAGCCGCCATCTTAAAAAAGAGGGAGAGCATGTTTGTATTAAATCGCTCGTTTGCATGCAATGATAGCTGATAATGATCAATGGCAAAGTTGTGGAAAATAAAATTATGTAAAAAATGAGCCCTCAACGAGCTCTGTAAGTTGATTTGGCTCAAAGTAATGGCTGGTCAAAGTTCAACCATGATCGTGTGGTGAGGGTTGAATGCAGTTTTTGCAATTAACTCGCCAAATGTTAATTTTTTGGCTTAATACCCATTAACAAATTTGAAGTCCTAGTAATTACCTTTAGAATGAGCCCTTAGTCGTCGTTATCGCTTATGTAGTTTGCGAACAATCTTCGTTAACGGTTGCTCATATGAAAAAGTAGTAAATGGCAGGAATACGGGCAATGAGAATATCTTTCAAATGAGGTATTGGTCGAAACTCCATGTCCTTTTATGTCCGCGCGGGTCAAAGGTCAACGGAGAGGTTTACGAATTTTTAAGTATTTAACTTAAAATCGCTAAACGGTTTTATTACATTTCTCATACATCGGCATTTCTTAGAACGTAAAGTCATTCATTCATTATTATTACTTGCTACCTATTATTGAGAATTTCTAGGGTGAGGAGGAGGTAATATCGTTAAAAAATTATTCAGAAAATCTGTCACTTTGATACCTTCGGGGCGCTGTAAAACCCTTCGTAGTGAATGAAATTAAAAAAGATGAATGAAAATTATTCGTTATGAAACCCTCTCAAAAAAACTTGTTATTTTTTTTTGTTAAAATTGAAGAAGAAAAAGTTATAGCCCTTAAAAGAAAATATTGTGACTAATTTTTGTGTTCTAAGGCTTATAACTACTTAATTATTCAATTTTCTACAAAAAAGCTTATAAAATAAATTGTAGATAATTTAATTCTAAATAAAAAACCTCTTTACAAATTTTCTGTAAGATGTACTATTACGGAGATATAATGGAAAAACCATTTGCACACCTTTTCCAAGATGGCGGCCAAATGGGGGGGCGAGCCCAAAAACTCAAATTTAAGCTTACACGGACCCCCCCCCCTCTACACAACCCAAAAAAAACCTTGTCCTGCATTTTTGCAATGTTAAAGTACAATTTCCATGGACTAAAAAGCGCGATTAAAATGCAGAACAGAAGTGCAAGAGCTACGTTAAAGCAGACTAGTAGCCTATAGTAGGAGATTTACAAAATACACGGTATACAGAAACAAGGTAATGTAAAAGACTGAATATCGTAGAATATCGTATTAGTGCGACGTCACTCGGCAAGTCTTCCCCATACAAAATCGAAATTGTTGTTCTACGATATTCGCACTTACGATACGATATTTCGTCTTTTACATTACCTTGTTTCTGTATAACGTGTACAAAATATCTATTAGCTGGTGGAATCCCTCTCCAAAAACTCATGTAGCAAACATTAAAGCCCCAGGCCTAGGGTTTGTTTCCTCTCTCTGAACCTGAAAGCTTCCTGCCCCAGAAGCTCCTCGGAAAAAAGCTTTCCGGCCCGGCTTTAAAAGAAGCTCGTCCATCATTCCGAGGGCAGTATTTTGCCGGACTCGTTTCGGAGAAGTCACCTTCTCTGGTTCTAGGAAGATGAGCTGTCGAGGTGTAGATTCGACAGCCTTCTACGAACCTGTCGAGCTGTAGATTCGACAACTCCTTCTCCGCCGATCCCCATCGCATTATAGATCTATCCGAAACCATCAAACTCATCTTCCGCGCTTATTATTTTTACAATAGCCGGAGAAAGAGTAGGGAACTTGTAGTGAATATGGAACACAAGAAAGAAGGAAAGTTATCTAGGTAACCATGGCCGCGGAGTGGATTCGAACCACGGGCCTCTGGGTTAGTAGTCGGGTGGTGCCTCGAGTAGGTTGTTAAACCGGTTCAACTACATACAGCTAACGGAATACCCGTGTGTGCCTCCTCGCTAAATGATTATATTGAAATTTTTTTAATGCGAGTTGTCAACCGCAATCAAGCGATCATATTTTAACTCGAGAGGGATCAAAATCAATTCTTCCTTATATAAAATTTTCGCCGTCGTATTACTAATTTGGATTCAAATCCGCACTCTCAAGTTTGCACCATCATGATATTTTCCATCTCATAGACAAAGTGTTTAACTCAATAAAAGTAAATTCGCCATAAATACGAAAATATTATCTAGCGCACAACAATTTCGAAATTCAATTTCGACAGATACCACTTCCTTGAAATTAATCCCAGATAACAACTTTCCGCACTGCAATAATAAAAGTGGAGCAGCAGAAAAAATCGTAAAATAAATTCAGAAATAGACAGAATATATCACATCTGACCGACAATTTATTTCTTTCACTTTTCTTTCTACTCACACACTCACCGAGCTGTGGAGCTGTGCAAACGTGGTATGGCGGTATCATCCCCAGCAAGAAGGATCCACATCGGAGGCACAAATGTAGGACCGGCAACGAAATCGGGGGCTCTGGAACGTTTTTACTAGCCTTATATACGGGGTACAAATTGGCCCAAACCTCCGGGGAATGCCCAGAAAATTCCCCGCTAATAAAGTTGTTTATTCGATTGTGGACCTTCTGTATAAACGTTTCACAAACAACTGCGAAAGCGAATAATTTATTTCCGGTTATGGAAATAGATTCTGGCATAATGCATATATATATATTCCCGATACATTTCGATAACAGGGTGAGCATGATGGAGGGCGAGATTTTCAACTAGGGGTTGTCTTTGCCGGGAGAATTGTTACTGACAGCCAATCTAAATGAAATACTTTGAGGCTTTCGGTATAGCGAAATTCGCAATGGTTTACATCATCGAAAGGATAATGGAGTAATAATCAATGAACGGCATTGCTTTATGAAAATGTTTACGTGCAAGGATTTCACAGGGTGTTATTGACGTGTTTAGCTATTTAAAAAGGGGAAAGGTGATTTCAGGAAGGTATAATGGCACAACTTGTTCATATGGAAGAAGGTGTATACGAGTACCTAAGTCTTATGACTTAAACTGAAGTAAAAGCTCAAATGGCAATTCAGGACCTTTAGCTGCAGTCGGTACTATGAAAGGGAATATCGAAACTCTGACATATTAAACATGACAAATGCATCAGGCGAAACAGTTTTATTAAATTCATGTCGGAGCTCAAAGGCAGAATTCATAATATTAAATTTGATAAGGAACGGAATTGCATCTCAAAAATGTATGAGCATGTCTCAAAACTATAAATAAAAATAAGTAAAAAGACCAAATTGTATTTTATAGTAAAAAAGGATTATGTTTTGCTATAAAGGGGACCTGAAGTGGAAAAGATACTAGACAAAGCTGTGTTATGATGATTCCAGCCCTCACATAATTATTTACTTGCATAATTATTACATTTCATTATAATTATTATTATTATATTTCATTATATATTATGATTTCAAATAGGGAAGGAAAGAAGGGGGAAGCAACTAGCAGGGCAGGCAATAACAGCCGTAGAAAGATTGCTCCATACCATCTTGAAGGAAGCCAGCATACAGTACTCCAAGGCGTATTAAGCTGAAGTTTGAATA
This sequence comes from Thereva nobilitata, assembly GCA_963855945.1. Classification (NCBI taxonomy): domain Eukaryota; kingdom Metazoa; phylum Arthropoda; class Insecta; order Diptera; family Therevidae; genus Thereva; species Thereva nobilitata. Next base: position 41,922,065 of record OY979694.1, on the reverse strand, counting down.
TTAACAGGAAATTTGCACCAGCCCAGCAGATAATCCATGAAGCCAACCCAGCTTATGACATCAAGGCATACCAAAGGGAGGTCATAACTCTGCAGAAAGGCATGGATGAACTGGAGGAATCGCCCGCAGTGATCAACAGACAATGGGAGTCATAGCATGGAGCTAATTCACGGACCTGCCACTGCAAATGTAAAGTGTGTTGAAAAAACACACCTAAGTGTGTTGTTTTCTTGTTGTAATTTTTAATCCACGTGTGTTGTTTCCGTAAAGTGTGTTAAACAACACACCTAAAGGTGTTGAAACAACGCAGTACAAAAAAGCTTTTTAAAATAGAATTCATGGCTGCCTGAGGATATGCAACGTCCATTCGTGTGACATTTGAAGGGTTCGATTTAAGCTTTTATTTTTGTTCGCCTATTGCAATTGCTTTTTCGTCTTTCCAAGTCCGAGTCTCGTTTTTCCAAGTGGTCCCCGGACTAAGAACTAACCACGTCCAATGCTGCTTATATTCCGTAATCGAACGAGAACCGGCCTATTGAGTATGCTAATGGAGCACGATTTATGGTCATTAGGATAATTGCTAGTTTTGCTTTTTCTCACTGCAAATCTCAGCTTTTGGAAGTGTGACTAGAATGTAAATCAAATGGGTGACGTTACAATAACACACTAAAGTGTGTTAAAATAACAGACTTCAAAAATCTGTGTTGTTACTCCAAAAGTGTGTTAATAAATGTTAAGTGAGTGGTTTCAACGCACTTGAGTGTGTTGTTTAGATTTCAGGTCATAATTCACAACTTATTTTTAACACAGTAAAAAGTGTGTTATAATTACTAAGCGATGAATTCAGAAAAAATTGAGTTTATCTTAAGGATTTTGCACAAAATTTTTGCAAACGTGTAAGATGGAACAGTATAAATCTACATTTAAAATATCACCTTCAAGAATTTTATAACAGCATCCTTAACGTTGACACATCTGCATAATAAATGACGCTTAAGCACCACTTCTTGCAAGATGGATCAGGAATAAATCCTTTCCAAAAGAATCTTAATTATGTTAGAAAATTTTCCTAAAATTCCGTGCTGTCGTTTCCGTTTGAAAACTTGCGGTTATAGAATGTCATTCTGTTGGCAGCTTAAAATTTCCGGTGGCAACTGCATCCTTGTTTCGAAGTAATTTCTTATGACAAAGGATAATTTTTCAAAGGCAACTCGGAAACATTTCAAAGCAACCAAAGTATTAGTGGGGGTATATGGGGCGTGTGAAACCACGTCTCCGTGGGACTTTTCTACAAATATTTTTGGTACTTAGAAGCAACATTGGGTCCCTGTAGAACGCTTTACAGTCAGGCCCTGGAGTCTTTCTCTATTCCCTTCTTCCTTCAAACCAGGGTCCGACCCGTCCGCCCAGCAGTTTAGTCATTTTAACGTAAATACGTGAAAGTGATTATTTACCCGATCCTGCTCCTTTCACGACACTACTGCAATGTGAATGCAGCCGTGCTGGTACTGCATGTGTCCTAAAGTTTAGCTACCCATAGCTACCCCTGGTCTAGGGGTGGAGGGCCTGAAATGAATATTCCTGTGACGTTGAAAGTGTTTCCCAGGAGGCAGCAATTAAAATTCTTCCCACTGGGTTCAGGAAGTCAGCTCTAAATCCTGCCCCACGAGACACTAGCTTCGCTGCCATGACTATAAATGTAATCCTTATAAGAATTGGGTCATGACGACCATAGCAGATCTGCTGCCTCTGCTTTTATTGCATTCGTTGAATTTATAGGCACCGGCTCTAGTCTAACTGCAAAGCAAATGTTGAAATGTTGGTGATTTTGGGAATTTAAAATGTGCATCTGCAAAAGCTCAGCTTAAATGGTGAAACATGCCGCAAATACAACCTAGCCGGGCAGATAACCCCAAACCCCTCCAGCTGTCGGGTTAGATTAATCCTCAGAGAGAAGCCCATAATGTACACAAATGGAGGTCAACCATATTTGGCTGGACTTTTACCATTTGTGCTAGCTGCTCGTGGTTAACTTCATGTTCGGTGGTTGGACATAAATACTTAAACAGATTCTCGTAGCTTCAAGAAATTTTAAGGAAAAAAATCCTTTGACGCTGCAAAGATTAAATTATTTCCTCTTTGCGAAATTCTTTCGTTAGTGTTTGAGTCAATTAAGTGCAATTTTTAAAGCGAAGTACTGGCAGTTCCGTCAAAGGACGGCAAATTATGAAAAGTTGCCAGAAAGGTTTGTTCTTGAAGTTGAAGGCTCTTCGGCCAGCGAAGGACACTCTTGATAAAAATCAAATAAATAGTTGATTGGCTTTTAAGTTGTCACTTTGGGTAAAAATTACAATTTTAAATGGAAAGCGAAATTTTCGTTAATCATCAGCCATATTTCAGGCAACTTTTTGATTCCACGTTCAAAGAGCAATTTTCGATAGTTCCTTAAGGGTCGACACTTATTTCCACTAAAAAAGTTTTTAGAAAATCGATCTTGAAGTCTAGTTGAGCAAAGACTTTTGATGGTTGAAAATATGTTATAAAATATTGACTGTCAGTTTTTTTCTGTTTCTCTTAACTATAAAATTAAAGTAAGGTATTAGGGCATTCAGCCAGAATGTGAATTATGACGTGATCATTTTTCAGAATAAGATTAAAATACACTGTGTAAAGATATTCAGAATATACCATTTGAAACGCGCGAATAATGGATATTACTGAATGTTTTTCTATAAGATATTACCGCGTTACCCTGTTAATATACAGAACTTGAGCCCCACTCACAATCAGTGTGTTTACAACAGTTGTTAATGTTAATCTCTTAAGTTCTCAGCGATTTTTACGAAAGAAAATTTAATTGAACAAAGAGTTTGTATAAAATTTCATGTACGTGTCACTTAAAATGTTTTAGAATACCTTATATTGGGGCCTATTCTGTCAGTAAAATTTTATCATTTTATGTTATGTTATGCCATAAAATAACAGGATTCTCTAAAATCCTATTCTGTCCGACAAATTTTATTTTATTTTATCGATTGTAACATAAAATATTTCCTGTTGCGCTTCATAACATAAAATAATCTAAGCAGCACATTTTACAAGTATTTTAACCCATTTTATGAAAATAACAGACGGGAATTGACATTTGCGAGAAAATAGTTTTCATTGAGTTTTGAGTTAAATTAAAAATTAATATGCCCAACGCATTACGAAAATTGTATTTTGTCAGATACTTTAATTTGCGCTTTGATTTTGTTTGTTTTCATTCATAATTTTATTTGTTTTCATTTTCAACCGCTCAGCTGTTCAAAACGTAATAGAACCCATAGCGGATTGTACTAAATATTTTATGTTATCTGTTCATAAAAGACTTCATAAAATAATTTTTAGAAAGTATGACAGAATACTAATTTTTAAAATATTTTATTTTTATTTTATGAAGAAGAAATTTTATCATCATAAAATAACATAAAATATTATTTTATGAAAAATTACAGAATAGGGCCCATTAGTCCAGTAAAATAATAGGCCAGTGCAGATACCTTTTAAAAAGGCAAAACTGATAAAAATTATTAACAGCATGAATAATGTTGGAAAGTGAAGGAAATATAGCGAGCCAACCAGAAAAATAAATTCAAGTCGATCTGAGCTACGAGGGTGAAATAGTGGTAACTTTAAGGGGAGAAAAGGGTTTTTCACGATTTTCAGCGAAACTAGACCTCCTATCGAAAAAGTTAAATATAGGAGTTGTAGGTAATAAAAAGATCTACAACTTTTGTACAAACCATTTTTTCACATAACCTCAAATTTCCGAGGAAAATCGAAAAAACTAGTGTTTTTGTTTTTGATTTTTAGCTCCATTAAAAAAGAATTTTTTTTCACGAAATTTTATGGAAACTTACCTTTTTATGTCCCAAACACGCTGTAATTTTTTTGAATTAAAATATTTATTTTTACGTTTTATTTTGAATTTAAACCTAAAAGACCTCATTTTCAGCCGTAAATGCCCATGTTCTAAAATCATTTTTTTCAAAAAATCTAAGGGTTTTTTCTTTTGTTGAAAGGTCTAGTTTAAGATGGTGAAGAAAAAATTAACATGACTATGGACAAATTCGCCAGGAAACGCGAAAAACTGAAAAACTTGATTTCAAAAAGTTATTTTTCAATCATTGTTTTAAATTTTTTTTGAACTTGTTTAACGTCTTCAAAAGCTGCTTAAAAAATTCGTGGAACACTCCAAGACTCCAGCTGCCTTGTATTTTTCGCTATTTACGATTCAAAAATAAGTGTTACTCATTGATCTGTTTTTAGTATTTTGAAACACTGAAAACAGTAAAAACAGATCTGTGAGTTGCCACAAAAACAGGGCAGCTGGAGTCTTGGAGTGTTCCACGAATTTTTTAAGCAGCTTTAGCAGATGTTAAACAAGTTCAGAAAAAAGGAGCTTGACGAACTACTTTTTGAATTAGAGTAAAAAAAGGGGGAAAACCGTTGAAATAAAGTGTTGATACCTACTTTTTGAAAATCTATCTGACCATACAGAAATTTACCCCGCGTGCGCCCCCACTTTGAGGGGCGGGAGAATCAGAATCCGTGAAAAAAATGGGGGTTATTTTTTTCCAATCGAGACTTTCCCAGAAAATTGCGTGGCACGGGTGGTTTTAAACACCCTGTATATATGTATATATATATATCCATATATATCAGGGGTGGCCAACCCAAATGGTATCGTGGGCCACTTTGAAAAAGCATTATGATCCCGCGGGCCGGATGATATATTATTGCGTGATTCAAATTTAATTTAATATAGTTTAGGGAGACCGTTTCAAAGCTGTGCTGCGAAGACAAAAGCCTGAACCAAATATGACGTGCCGAACCGTAACCGTACGTACCATAACGAACGAACATATGCAAGTCTTTCGGTCGGTACTTTATGAACAATCATGTTCATACGTTAGGGTACGTACGGTTACGGCAAGGCACGTCATATTTGGTTCAAGATATAGAAAGAATGCTGAACAATTAACGTGCTGAAACGCGGAATTATTAAATTATATTTTCTGAGGGATCGCGAAAACTGCACAAAATGGTTGAGGTATGCAGGTTTGCGCTTATGTAGGATATCGTGAAACAGTCGCAGAAGCCTATAATCACGAAAGTCACTTAGAGAGCAGCCCAAAACGGAGTTCGAGTAGGGTGAAACGGCGTAAATAAACAAAACGTACACAATCGTTAAACGCTTCTTCAAGTTTATGGGCGTAAGAAGAATCGAAAGAGGAATAGATGGAAAGGCCATGCATTACTGCATTAGAAGAGGTAGTAGTAAGGCTTTAAGCAAATTCAGGCCTTTTCGACAAGGCACAGTGGTAACGAAGTTTAGACCGGAGTCCGTAGGTTTTACTTACAATGAAACTAATGTAATCGCAGCAGGTCATGATGCTATTCAGTAGCACCCTCACCGCAAACAAGAGGAACGGAGCTTAACGCGATAGCAGAAAAGTCAGGACGAACAATAGCAGAATGAGAGAGATAAAAATACACTACATAGGATTTAGCTGCAGTAAATTTAATGTCGACCAGTAGGATAGATGACGCAAGTCAACAGCAAGCTTCTCCGCAGGAAATAAAGCTCCACATTGTCTGCATACATATGATTCTTAGAACATCTTTAATAAAAATACGGAATAAAAGTGGCCCAAGAATGGAGCCTTGGGGGACGCCAGCGTGGAGCAGGGCACTTGAGGAGCTTTAGTCACCTAGTTTAACCTTTTGAGAGCAGTTAGATAAGAAACTGCAAAATTTTAAGAGCAGAAAGAGAAAACAGTTAGGCAGGAGTAGAGAATGTGAGTTAAAATAGGCAATAGACGAGGTATAAGCATTTTGAAGAAACTAGGCGAAATATAATGTAATTGGTGGTACAAGTTTTCGTCAGACAAGGTGGCGCGGTATTCATTTTTCGTATCTAAATTCCATTTTCGAAAAGAAACGATTCGTAGTTGAAAATTTAACCAAATTTCCCAACTTTTTGTCTCAGACAGACATCTGAAATTACAAAACTTTTCTTTTTTAATATAAAAATCAAGTTTTGAGTCTGATGCCTGAAAAGTGTTTTTTAAATTCAGGACCTCAAAATATGTTAAACAATTTACAGCAGAAAGAAAGTAGTTCGGCCGGCTTAAGGGAAATGCGGATAAATGCAAACACCATTCAACGCATAGTGCTGACTAATGGCGACGTAGAATTGATAGATTAATTCTGTTACCTCATTAGCATTTTTACTGAAAATGACGGAGCAGAAGAAGACCTCAGTTCCAGAATAAATAAAGCAAGAAGCGCATATGGATGCTGGTTCGCATATAAAGATCTACAGAAATCTCAACTAACTCTAAATTGCGGCTGTTCAACTCCAATGTTAAGGCAATTCTTTTGTATGTAATAAAGTCGCCCAATTCATCACAAGGCGCCTATACGTTTTAATCCTAAAAATCCGCTAAAAAGATAGAATTACAAATGAAGAACTATTGCGCCGTGCCGGCCAAGAAAGGATTGATGACCTAATCATGCAAAGGAAATGGAATTAGAATGGCCACACCTTGCGAGGTGCAAACGAGAATCTAGCCAAGCAGGCCCTTGAATGTGATTCGCAAGGAACCCGTCGAGTTGAAAGACCAAGAACAACGTGGAGGAGAACTCTACCAAAAGAGGCCACAACAAGGAAGGCAACTGTTTCAGTCCTATGTCCCATGCGTGATTAAAGGATCAGAAGAAAAATAATCCTTCACTCATAAAACACTAGCTCGATGTTGACCAAAGAAGTGTGCTTGCTTGTAAATATGCTTGTTTTCTCTGCTACCTCCATGACACTCAGTTGCGGATGCGGTCTTTATATTCAATTGTTACCGATGAAAGCAACTGCTTGGATTTTTATCCATCAACGCGGTCATCCGGTGCACCCCAAGAGCTAATTCTCTATGAATTTAATTTTAATCATTGCTCATAGCTGACACTTTTTTTTCTTTTTCACATGTTGGAACCTTCTTAGTACCTACAAAATATTTCGTTAAATCTTGTTGAATCTCGCGGGCCGCACAATTTCCCACGAAGGGCCGCATGCGGCCCGCGGGCCGCGGGTTGGCCACCCCTGATATATATAATATGCATACATATATGTATATACAGTAGAACTCCGATTATCCGAATCAATTGGGGATGGGGGCAGTTCGGATAATCAAATATTCGGATAATTGGATATAGATTGGGAATCAAGCAAAAAGAGGTAACATATTGTACATTGAAGAACAGAATTTATTAAGTTGTTATAAATTAAGCAAAAAGTAATCCATCTACTGAAAAAATGTTGTTAGAAGATATACATACTTATGTATAGTACCGGTAATATATAAAAATGAAATGTGTGGGCATGAACATTTAGCGAAAAAATTTTACTATCGCCCCGAAAATCGATTCGGATAATTGGCGATTCGGTTAATTGGCGTTCGGATAATCGGCGTTCTACTGTATATCATGTATATATAACATGGCCCGATACATGCGCGCAAAGGCTGCAAGGAGCGAAACAAAATCTAACTTCGGACGATCATTTCTCGCGATCGGGATTTTTTTCAGCTGTGAGCCCATCGGCACTTTTTGTCTACTAGCCGAATACTATAAGTGAGTAAAATTTGGGCCAATTTGACCGAGACCTACTTCCCAAACAGATTCTGCGGGGTCCTTTATTTGAATTGAGCAAAGTAAATTTTTTTCTAGGAAGTATTCAAAAAAAACTAATTATTTTCTATCTTACATTATTCAAGGATTTCAATTGTAAATTTTAATAAATAATGAAAAATTTAAAACAATGATTGAAAAATAACCTTTTGAAATGAAGTTTTTTGAGTTTTTCGCGTTTCCTGGCGAATTTGTCCATAGTCATGTTAATTTTTTCTACACCATCTGAAACTAGACCTTTCAACAAAAGAAAAAACCCTTAGATTTTTTGAAAAAAATGGTTTTAGAACATGGGCATTTTCGGCTGAAAATGAGGTCTCTTTTTAGGTTTAAATTCAAAATAAAACGTAAAAATAAATATTTTAATTCAAAAAAATTACAGCGTGTTTGGGACATAAAAAGGTAAGTTTCCATAAAATTTCGTGAAAAAAAAATTTTTTTTAATGGAGCTAAAAATCAAAAACAAAAACACTAGTTTTTTCGATTTTCCTCGGAAATTTGAGGTTATGTGAAAAAATAGTTTGTACAAAAGTTGTAGATCTTTTTATTACCTACAACTCCTATATTTAACTTTTTTTGATAGGAGGTCTAGTTTCGCTGAAAATCGTGAAAAACCTTTTTTACCCCTTAAAGTTACCCCTATTTCACCCTCGTAACTCAGATCGACTTGAATTTATTTTTCTGGTTGGCTCGCTATATTTCCTTCACTTTCCAACATTTGTCATGCTGTTAATAATTTTTTTGCTTCCAAAAATTATTTGCACTGGTCTATAAGACAAAAAACGGGCTTAACTTCGGAATTCTGTGTAACAGGTCGTACTGTCTTCGAACTTTTTTTAAATTGTTGTTAAAGCTCGACATATATAATCCCACCTATTTAAAAATGCCGCTCCTTCCTTATTGTTGCAATTATAAACAATGCAATTGTTATTGTTGCAATTATAATGCGAAATTTTATTGTGCGCTAAATTCAAAAGAATTAAATCGAAAATGCTAGTAGGGGGTTTCGAGCTCGTTGATTACGAATTTAATGTTTAAAATTCAAAATGGCGGATCCAAAATGGCGCAATGATGAAACATACTATTGATATTGCGTTAGCCCATCTATAACTTTTCTTGCTTTTGCGTATCTATAACTTATCCTAATCCAAGTTTTCGACGAAGCATTACTGCAAAACTAACTTGCAAGGACGAGTTAAAAGTTTTTGTTCGAATCGCAGTCATAGCAGAGCTATAGAATTTTATTAACTTCCCAGTAGGAAGTTATTGTAATCGGTCCGAAAATCGGATTCGAAATTTTCAATGTATTTACACGTTTCAAGGTCCCAATAGCATTTTAAGCAAAACTTTGAGAAGAAATATGTGTGTGTGTGTGTGTGCGTACGTATGTGGTAATTTTTTCCTGCACGGTTTCGCGCGAACCGAAAAAGATATCGACTTCGTTCAGGTGCCGTTCGAAGCGTGTTCAAGGAAATATGATCTGAAAAGATTTTCATAAAAATTGGTCGAGCCGTATTTTTGTTTGTACGACTTAAGTGATTTTTGTACCAGCACGATTTCGCGCGAACCAAAAAAGATATCGACTTCGTTAAGGTGCCGTTCGAAGCGTATTAAAGGACATATGAATTGAAAAGATTTTCATAAAAATCGGTCGAGCCATTTTTTTGTTTGAACGACTTAACTGATTTTTGTACCGGCACGATTTCGCGAGAACCAAAAAAGATTTCGACTTCGTTAAGATGCCGTTCAAAGCGTGTTAAAGGAAGTATGATCTGAAAAGATTTTCATAAAAATCGTTCGAGTCGTTTTTTTGTTTGAACGAATACTGGGAAGTTAATCTTGTGGACCGAAAGGGTCAAAAGCCACATCCCAACTAGTTTTAGTACGATTTTAAAAGAATTCCCCTTTTTTACAAAATCATGTTATACACATCAGAGCAAGCCTACATTAAAAGATATAAACCCTAGTCACGGTATACAGAAAGAAGGTAATGTAAAAGACACTGACAGCTTCGAATATCGTAGAAAAATGTGACGTCACCCAGTGACCTAATGCAGAAAAACAATAGGTACAGATCTCAGCTACAACCTCTATATATTTAAAACATTGATAAGAGTTATTTCGCTTAACAACAGACGGTTAATTGCACTAAAAAATTTCATATTTTTAAGAAATAATCATTTGTTTGTTACTATTTCATAAATAAATCATTCAAATTATTTTGGTAAAATAAATTATTGTCGAAAAGTATAGGTTTTAAGCTATAAATTGACTACCCACTAAATTTAAATAAGTATTTTGCACCTATTGTTATTATTGATTGAAGTTACGCATGGAAAAAATAAAATGCTCGTTTTCCCGAAATTCGTGAAATAAAAGGTGCGTATTGAAAAAACACGATTTTTTTAATTTTTTTCAATACACACATCTTAATTATGACCATTTCAGAAAACGAATCCACAAATTAAATTTAAAAATAAATTTGCGTTTTAACACTTTGCAGAGGATTTACTGAAACAAGTGATATTTTACCAATTATTAATTAATAATAATTGTTTAAATATGTTTTTTTATCATTTAAATACATGGATCGAGTAAGCGAAGTATTTTTCTTCAATAAGCAATTTGGTTTTTTGCATTTGCTTTTACCAATCAAAAGTAATAGCCTTTTTTGTAAGGGAGCGCGTTCCATTTTTTGCTCATACACACATATGAAGCTATGTAGGTATTAGACCTTAATTAACAAATTCGCATCTCCCAGGGATTTGATCGTACAAAAAAGACATTATTTACGTAAAATTTCCTCCTCTTTCGAATGGCATTATCAGTTGTTCGGGAAAATTATATTTTAAAAGCTATTCGCGAAAAAACACAATTTAATACTTCTTTTGTTTCATAACTGCAGCGGCACTTTTCAGGAAGTGAATTTTTTACCATTATTATTGATACAATTTAGAAGAGAATGGAAAAAAATCCTGCCCGTTACAAAGGACTCCAAAGTGGATTCCTTATTTTACTGGACTACCTATGGTGAATCGTGCATGTCAGAGCTTTGGTGCAAGTTTGCTGAATATACACGGAGCAGCAACGATTGAAGCAGCTTTTAGGTTGTTACGTAATTGAAATTGTAATGAAATACATAACCCAGCGGAAAAATTGGGAGCCCTGCCCAGGGGAGCTAATTTTGAGCGCTACCAAATTTGCTCCCAAGGGAGCATTACTAGAGTTTTCAAAAATTTTAACGAAGAAAACGGGCGATTCAGCTTAGTGACCATAAAGGGTGGCATTAGCACACACACAATAGGAGCGCGCCAGACCTTGTCTTCACTATCGTGAACTGATGTCCACTTCAATCAACAAAGACATCAAATCGATTCTTGATTGGGGCCGCATGAATCGTGTTGAATTTAACGCCACCAAAACGAAGTACTGCCTCATCGCCACCAAAGCTAACACCGATATTCCTCCTATCTCAGTGGGCAAAGAGAATCTAACGGCTGGCTCAACTCTTAACATCCTAGGGGTAACTTTAACTGAGTATCTGCGATGGAATGACCACATATGTACATATTCCAAATCGCAAAACAAGCTTCCCAATACCTTGGGTTTCTCAAGAGATGCAAGTTCCTCCTCCAGCCAGCCACCCTGGCTACAATCTACATTCGGCCTTGGCTTGCCTCGACAAGGTGCAAAATAGTGCCATCAAACTCATTGGTGATGGCCCCTTTCGCGCCTCTATAGACTCTTTAAGCCACCGTAGGAATGTAGCAGCCCTCTCTATATTTTATCGCTATTACCATAGCGATTGTTCCACTGAAATTCAGAACCTCCTGCCTGCACGGCAATATTTTTCACGCAACACAAGACTAGCCCGCTCGGCTCACCCCCATACCGTCCAGCCCCCCCCCCTTTCCGCACAATACGGTCTAGAGGTTCGTTTATGAATAGAACAACTCGACTGTGGAATAATCTCCCGCAGTCAGTATTTCCGAACTCGTACAACATCTTAGAGTTCAAACGTAAGGTTCACCGACATTTCCTCGAGCATCCCCCAGACCCCCAGACAAGATAACATTCCTGGAATGTTACTGTTCTTCCACTCAGCCGCTGTGGTCGCGTAGTACTCGCGTCTGCCAGAGCGCTGTATCTCACAGTAGGCCGTTATTAATAATTTTAAATAAGTTTTATCAAAAAAAAACGGGATTTTTCGAAAAAAATGACGAAAAAATACAAAAAATCACGATTTTCGATTCTATTTTTTTCACCATTTTTCAAGTTTTTAAATTTTTTCTTGTTCACAATCTTAAGCTGCATAAAAATACTTAAATTTGAAATAAAAAGGAATTTCATTCGAAATGATGCACAAAAGTTATTGGCCAATCAATGTTCAAATTTGAGGTCAATTTTTGAGACTTGTATTAGATAATTTGACTTGAAATTTTAACCAGGCATTTTTCACGTTTTGTATTTCATCAAATTTTACAAAAAACATCCGAAGCAATAACCAAAAATCCAAAATTTGGCAAACATGTGTATTAATATCTAAACATGTGTGTTAATATCTAAACATTGTTATTTTCTCTTTTCTATATTCATTAAAAATGTTATCTTACAACAAGTAAATAAAAAACAGTTATGTATGATTATTTTTGAGAAAACACTTTTATTGAGTGGAAGAAAGATAATATTCCATGATACATTATAGTAAATATATACAAAACTAATAATGCGAGTAATTTCCTATTTTGAGATAATATGTAGGACCCATCTACAGATTTACAATAATACGTTTTTTTTTAAACTTCAAGTTTCTTTGATAAACAGTTTTTTTTAATTTCCGGAAAAAGATGTTTTTGGAATATTACTGTTCTTCTTCTCACACCCACACGTTCAATTAAAGAAGATTATCAGTTAATATTTAAGACATTTCACTATTTGATTTTTCCCATAAATTTCATTAAACACCATTATATCTGTTGAATGCATTGAACAGTTAAAATTATTGGTAGCACATTTTCCTACCCGGTCTACCATCTAACCCCATGCAAAATTGCAATGAAATCGGTACAGTAGTTTTTACGTGAAAAATTAAAAACAATTTATTTCCTTATAAAATTTCAAAAACCGGCTACCAGTGACGTCATACCATAGAAGCTCTCCGTAAGAGCATACCTTGCAATAGCTTTGTTTCTTAACTAAATCCCGGGTTCCCTGGGATCCCAATTCGTGTTTCTTAACTTTCTCGGGGTCATTTCCCCTCCATCCCAGAGAGCCAGAGGTCTGGACTTCTGGCGGCTTGGATGAAATGAGAAATGTCAAAAAGTGACAGTTCTCAGCTAAGGTGACATTTCTCTATTTTCAACATCAATTGATTTTAATAAAAGATATTCGTGTTATCGAGGCAATAGTGCAAATAATAAATAAATTGAAGTGTTGTGTTATCGAAACAACAGTGAAAATAATAATTAAATTGAAGTTTTTTGTTATCGAGACTTTAGTACAAATAAATAGTTTTTCTTCTTGGATTTCTCAATCATCCCAGAAAGCATTTCTTTACTTTGACAGTTGTATCCCCACCCTTTAACAAAAACTCGGGCTCCCAGGGATCCCGGGATTTAGTTAAGAAATACACTTAATATCGCAGTATCGGCTGCAGGGGATATAACCGGCTACAGCGGTTTTGATTTTTTAAATGTGCTACTAATTCTGCGCAGCTGGCTGAATTCTCGAATGCAGCCTTTGTACCTCCCTTGCCAAAAAAAGCTTTTGCTACAGTAGCATGGTCTACACCTACACAGTCCACAGCCAGAAGTGCATAACTGCAAAATATGTGTTTCGAGAAAATCGCCTTCAAAGATTTTGCATTTCTTTATTTTTTATTCATTCAGGCAACTGGAACTAATAAAAAGGATTTCTAAAGAGAAAACTGTTAGTCCGGGGAAATGAGCATTTTAAGGGGACAAAATTCCAAAATGGTTGAAAATCGGTCCACAGCTTGGAACTTTTTAAGAAAACAATTTCAGAGTCACAAAAAAAACATGGCCGCCGGATATTACACTTTTTGGCCAAATAATCACTCAAAAACGTTTTATTGAAAAAAATTTTGATCAGTTAATACGAAAAGTTATTGCCTAAAAAAAGCTCTTTTGTCATTTTTTTCGAAATTATTCAAGGTCAAAGTTTCCAGAAAACACTTTTCCGCCAAAAAATACCTTGAATAATTCGGAATGCTCTCATAGGAAATATATTGAACAGTATTTTTCGTGTCTGCCGCGCTACGTGTCTGCAACGTTGAATGTCTGTTGATATGAATCGACCTAAAACCGGCGTAATATTCAGTTCAATCCACATAAGTGGCGTCACCGGCTAAAGTCCAGGTCAGTGCTTGAAATTGTTGCTGCTTTTTCGCCAGAAGTCAGAAATGCAAGAGCTCACTGGAATGCCATTCCACTATTCCACTCTCTTAACTCTCTTTTGAACGATCTTTTACGTTTTAAGTTCAAATTGGGCGAATTGAGGCCTGTTTTTCCTCATTTAATATGGGGAAATTGTATGCGAACTGAGATTATTTTAAAGTTGCAATTGCTGGGCCGGTGAAGCCGGGACTCGTCAAGCTGGGGATTTTCGAAGAGAGTATGAAGTGAAAAACACAACCAAATATGCGCAAGACATTTTGGACTGTTTCAGCTGATGATTTGCTTTTCACTTCGTTCTGTCTTCGATGTGTTTTTCACTTCGTTCTCTCGTCGAAAATCCTCAGCCAAAACATTGCCGAATTCTTTAGCTCCAATAGCAGGTTTAACTTGTTGTCTAGAACAAAACCTTAATCCCTAATATGATCGACCTGTCCTAAAACCTATAACCTAGTATATATACTGCAGCTGTATATTTTTGAAGTTATACTTCTTTAGGCGCGTTTGGAAAATATTATGAGAGTGAATTTTTATCGAGACGCGAGACGCAACGCCAGACGCAACGGAGAATATAGGCGATGGGGTATGGAGGGCAAGCATTTCAACTCCCATTGGGGCTACGTAGACTAGTCATGATTACTATGTAGTAAAACCGATTTTTAAGAAGAGAGGGGTGAGGGGGCGGGGTGAGTATGGAGTAAAATCAGAGTAACATCAGTCTTACTACATGTTGAAGCATGACTAGTCTACGTAGCCCCATTCTTTAGCTGATGTCTGTTCACGATGTCGATAGGTGAGGGGGTTTTTATCCTGAGGCTATGGAAGGAAGTAAATTTCTTGTACGATTCATCAGCTAAGCGAAGGTTTGGGTTTTTTGTAGGCATGAAGATTCGTAGACGATTTTACTGTGCACGACGTTGCTGGGTGAGGGGTTCTGTCGCGAGGCTATGGAGGGAAATCCGATCCGTGTTCTATTCATCACCTAAGCGCGAGTTTCTAAGGGCCAGTTTTACACCAGCCAACTTTTTCAGAAGATTTTTTTTGGTTGTTTTTCGGCCCGTGTGAAACTGGCCAAGATAATCATAAAGCTATATGGCAACTGTACAATAAGCGATAATTATTTACTGTTTTACTAATGATTTTGAATGGTTAAAACTTAATATAATTACTCAATCAGAAATTAGTTTGAATATTTAATACAAAATATTTACTGTTATTATTTGGGAAAATAAAACAATGAACAAAATATTAATGATTTTATTTAGCTTGCCCTCTTATATTTGTTTGGTTCAAATCTTGCGACAGCTTTTTCAACTACTTCTACTAAACCGATTCTTATGAAACTTTGCACACACATTGAAAAAAAATCAAGATTGTGGTTCCAAGATGGCGGACGAATTTTTCAATTGTCTTCCGATTCCATTGAAAATCGGTATAGGGGGTTTTAGGGCCACAAATGACGATTCTGTGGTCAAAATTAGAAAATTAAAAATGGCGGCGCCAATATGGCGGATGAGTTTTGGAAATGTGTTCTGAATCCATTAAAATTCGGTATCTGGGGTTTTTAGGGCCACAAATGACGATTCTGTGGTCAAAATTTCAAAATTCAAAATGGCGGCGCCAATATGGCGGATGAATTTTGGAAATGTGTTCTGAATCCATTAAAATTCGGTATCGGGGGGTTTTTAGGGCCACAAATGACGATTCTGTGGTCAAATTTTGAAAATTCAAAATGGCGGAAGAATTTTGGAAATGTTTTCTGAATCCATTGAAAATCGGTATGGGGGTGTTTTTAGGGCCACAAATGACGATTCTGTGGTCAAAATTTGAAAATTAAAATTGGCGGATGAATTTTGCAAATGTGTTCCGAATTCATTGAAAATCGGTATCGGGGAGTTTTTAAGGTCCCAAATGACGAATCTGTGGGCAAAATTTTAAAAAAAATCAAAATGGCGGCGCCAATATGGCGGTACGATTTTGGCAATTACGATTCGATTTCACTGAAAATTGCTAGTTGGGGGGGTTTTAACGTCGGAAATAATAAATTTGTTGTCAAAATTAGAAAATTCAAAATGGCACTGGAAATATGGTATGCATAACAAATCACTTCACCAGAATTTGTAAATAAAAGAATATGTATAATAAAAATGGGTAAAAAAACTTTTAAGTTAAATGGTTTTATTTTAAATCTGCTGTACCAAAAACTAGAAAATAATTAGAACACAAACATGGACCTTCTGGAATAGTAACAGTGCTGTCTTCTCATGTCGTTTGCCAAGGGGCACTTTGTGTCGCTGCGTCAGAGAATTAAGTAGTATTCTGGGACTTTTAACAGACTAAAATAAAAACATGGGGCGCATAAAAACCTATATAGCCTGTGTAAATAAGAACAACTTGTCTAGAAAAATGTGTTTCCAAGTCCACCAAAACAAAATAGTTCAAAGGCACTTCGTATCATATTTCAGTTACCTAAAGCTGCTCAATTGAATTGAGTAACTATTAGAAGAAGAATCTAGGGAATTGAACATAATTTAGAAGTGACGTTTATTTCAGTAGTGGAAAGGAGGTGAAGTAAATCTACTCAAGGTCGATGGACCCACAGGCTCATAACAAATGTGGAGGGAAGGGTCACGGGAGAGCATGGAGAGATGAGTTACGACCTCGCACAGTTCTTGAGTGGACATGTGTGTTCCAGAGCATACCTCCATCGGTCCGGACAAGATGTCTTCGCTGTCCCCGGCATTCCTAAATGTGATAGAAGACACAGAGCATGTCCTATTGGAATGCCCGATATTAGCCGAGCAAACTGCTGCTCTGCAAGCACAGCCTGACAGCTCAGGCACGACTCAGAGTAGAGAACATCATAGACTACATGGTGACATCGGGTGTTGTAAAGAATAAAGTGGAGGAGACGCTAAATATGCTCCATCAGAAGGTAAGGCGCAAAGAAACGAAAAGGAAGAAAGTAAGGCTTAGAAATATCGGTAGTATTAGAAGGTAGATAAAAGCTGATCCAGCTGGCGAAGCATTGCTGAAAAGAACCGACAGGCTGGAGCGGGTCGACATCATGATGTTTCCACCTGCCAACGCACGCAAATAATAAAAAAATCCAATAAATTATTTGCATGCAAATTAAACATTAGTCTTAAATCACGCCAAAGAAGTATAACTTCTAATGCGCGTACATAAGTACACACACCCACTTTTTTTTGCGTGAGAAAAGCTTCAACTGAAAAAAGCATATATTGCTTGTGGCCTTAAACACTGTATTTTTTTAAATCACCTGCGTAAAAGAGATGTGGAATATCTGTTAGTTTTTCGGATAAATCGGAGGGGCTGTCTTGTCGAAAACAAGTTTTTCAAAGAGTTTTGGAATTGAAGACAGGATGGCAATCCCCCTGCAGTTGTAAACCAAGTGCTTATTACATGACTTAATGGCCCAATCTACACAAGTATTGCTTCAGCAGCAGTAGAACTGGTTTTTTAGGACAGAGGTATAGAAAGGGCAAGAGGGAACTGCCCAGCGGGAAGTAGAAGCATTCAATGATGCCTGAAGAAGCTATCTTTGTTCATCTTAGAAGTGCTCCCCTTCGGTATCTCTATCCATTTCTTTTTTACCATTGCATCTCATTAGCAAGAAGCAGTTTGTTCGATTTTCTTCTAATTAGCTTCCTGGGAAGCTATTTTCAAGTTTCAAGTTTAGCAAGCAGAGATCCAGAGAATCTCTCAAAACAGAAAATTTACCAACAAAGTTGAGAATGACTGTATTGCCTGACTGACTGATTTGTAGCCATATGCACAGGAAAATCTTCCAAAATGCTTCTGAAGGGCGACCAGGAAGCACTTCCAATTTGATTCCAGAGGAAGCTGCTTCCACTTTTCCCGCTGGGATTTGTAATTCGGAAAGCGTCAATTTGTTTTCAGATTAGTCAATTGTAATTCGGAAAGCGTCAATTGTAATTCAGATTAATCAATTGTAATTCAGAAAGTATCAATTGTAATTCGAAAGTATCAATTGTAATTCAGAAAAATTCATCATTCATCCAATTGTAGCAATTTCTGCAACAGGAATTTTTTGTATGGAACGCAGAAGCTGCCTGATCTATTATCACCTCCAAGTAAATGAGTCTTTGTTCCATAACACCAGGACCTGTAACGCTGGATATTTTAATATTATCTTTGACCAAAAAGTCTCGATAGGATTAAGCATTGTCGAATATGGCCCTAGCCGCACCAGAGACGCCATCGTTCCATTAAAAACTGTTTCTAGGTTTGAATGGCAAGGTGCGTTGTCTGAAACATTTACCAAATCTTCCAGTTCATTTGCAATATCTTACCAGTGTTGTATCAATGAGATGAATATTGAAATTTTTTGAATTACAATTGACTATGTAATCTGAATTACATTTGATACTTTCTAAATTACAATTGATACTTTCTGAATTACAATTGACAAATCTGAATTACAATTGATACTTTCTGAATTACAATTGACAAATCTGAATTACAATTGACGCTTTCTGAATTACAATTGGAAAAGGTGTAGTGTGAAAGGAAACACGTATCTACCCTTCGCTACGCTCGCATTGGGAACGTACTCTTACTTTCTAGAAGACATTGTTTCTGTATGGGCCTGTTTAGGCGGTCCGCTTCCAGGAACGTTCCTCACGAACTTTGTCGTTGAAGGGGGAAGTGGGGATGATGAGAGGTACCACCCAACTTCTCCCCTCATCTACAAAGTTCGTGAGGAACGCTCCTGGGATCGAAGCGTCTAAACAGGCCCTGCCCTATATATCATAAAAAATCCTATGTAAGTTTTCTTAATTGAATTCTCAGTGTTAAAAACATGCACCTCACAAAGTCTCTAGTATTTGACAACTAAATCGAAACTTGCCTTCTCTAAACACACAAGTTTGCAGCCTTCAGTTGAAGGTATTCATCAGAGTTTCCTCGATTGCAGTATTAACATGATAAAAGCATAAAAGCATATTCAGGGTTACTTGCATACTACGAGTATGTTAAGTAAAGAGCTGCTTTCTAGGTGGAAGGTCCTTATAAATGGCATCCAGACCTTGATTTTTATAGCACGTAATGCGACTCCACAAAATCGAGATGTTGCAGACGTCGCGCTTTTACTTCACTCTGACGTTACATAGTAAAGGGGAGATGGCAGTTCTATTTATCAAAACTCTGCTTTCTTAGGAGAAGCTAAAGAATGCGGCTCGCTTCAAAGGGAATCCTTTTACGTTTAAATCAAAAAGTACCAACGAAAAAAAAAAATAACTCAATTTATCCTGGAGTTGAAAAATTTCTTGCACTATTGCCTTGCTCTCGTCTCTATTTCACTAGACAAGGTGTGCTTTTACTAACATCTTACAAAAAAAATAAGAAAAAAAATATATAAATTTCCTTCATTTTATTCACCGGGGGTACAAAAAATGATTCGACTAAAAGCGCCTTCATCCCCATTACCCCCGTCAGCCCCACCTTAATAGGTAAATAAAACTCAAAGGTTTCAAAATTTAATTTTCGACCTTGTAAGCAAAAGAGTTTTCCATTTCACACCCTGCTGAATTTGTCAACATTACATGAAGGGAAAACGTTCTGTCGTGCCCCACCCCCCCCCCCCCCCCAGCCCGGCAGCACTACATCCCTTCGCAGGATTCGTTAGATTCATTTGAGTGTGTGCCCTGCCGGTTGCTAGTGGAAAATTTTTATCATTTTTCACATTTCACACCCAGATGAACAAATAATGTCGGAAAATTTATTGGGATACATGTCGACACCAGGTAAATGAGGTTTGACAGTTGCCAAATCGAGGCGTAAAAAGTCCTCGTCCTGAAGAATTGGGGTAGATGTCTTGGGTCGATGCCATTTTTCATCACTGGATACATCATCAGTTTCCCTTGACGATTACCGTCTACCATCCGGTCTATAATGAAAATTGCATTCTAATGTTCGGCCATAACTCACAGGTGCTACGTTCCTTGTTATATACAAGAATAAAGGATTCCTTCTGCTGGTCCCAGATAGATAAAGGAGATGATACTCTCTAACTATTAAGGCCGTCCGACAAGTATTTCATATTCAGTGCAGCATGACTAGTCCCCGCCCGTGTCGAATCGTCGGGGATTAAGATTCATACTACGACGACCAAAATGAAAAATGCCCAGGCAGACGTTTCGATTTGAAGGGCTCTAACGACGTTAATTTGACCGGGCGTTAGGTAAAGTAATTATTATAATACCAAGGGAATTTCCTCTTTTCAGCGAAAGTAATTAATTGCATTACTTAAAATTTTCTTATCCCATCAGGATATGCAAATTCGCCCGGACGAGTATAACCTCAAATCCAACTTCAAACAAAGTCAGCCACCGCCCCGCCAAAGCGGATCGGAATTTGCATAAGTGATTTATCATGGATCTCTTGTCATATTTTATTCATGAGCGGCGGGAGTTTGTGACTGTCTAGCTGGTTTTGCCGCCCCTGCCAAATGCTCCAGAAACTCGAGATATCTGGACCTTGTTGGAATGGTATAGAGGTGATGGATATAATGTTGTCTTGCAAACTATCCTCAAAGCCAGGCAACCCCCGCAAATGGAAGGATGTGAATGTGATTCTTCTTGGGATGCTGGGATATGACAAAGATATTCTCTAGTCGGTTTGACGTGTGTTTTTCGGAATCTATTTTATTTCTACTCATGCGGATAAACTTTGAATAAAAAGATTAGCAGTGGTAAGTTGATTTTGGGTTCCCGTCATAATAGTAGCACACTGGAAAATGCATGGAATTTGTAGCAGTTTGAATTTTCTTCCATGTTTTTTGTATGATTTTCTCTTGTTCAGTGAATGGAATGAAAGACTTTACTCTCAGGTGAATGGTGGATTAATCTAAATAGAAAGTTACACTTGATCGATTCGGATTATGCACTTTTTTTTAACCATTATAACCGGTGGCGGTCTGTGAATTTTAAACGAAATTATCGTAGCGTCTTATTAGGAGGATATTAACTATGCACTTGACGATTATCAGCATAACAGCTTATACTTGTCTTAAAAACCTCGACTTCAGTAAATCCATTCGGCCTGATAATATACCCCCTATAATCCTCAAAAAGTTGTGCCTCACCTTCACTGCAAACTCAAGTGTTTAGTTTCGAAACACTTAAAATGTTTAAACCATAAAGGTAGAAACAGAATGGCACGGCGACCGTGGCGGAGTCCGCCGCTCAGAGAGTTTCCCATACATTTAATTTCTCCCCAGGCGGCGCGGACAAATTAAATGTATGGGAAACTCTCTGAGCGGCGGACTCCGCCACGGTCGCCGTGCCATTCTGTTTCTACCTTTATGCTCTAAACATGCTCAGGGCGACGGCGAAACTATTTTTCTCGGCCACGGCGAATGGCCCGACGAAATTAGTTGTGTGCACACTCTATGAGCGACGGCGACACAAATTAAAAACACACCGGAATAATCATCTTGGACAGACGCATATAATACACACGCCCAAGGGAACACACGAGAATAGCAACACAAATCCATGCCACAGCACTCATGCAACTTTGACAGGCGACGGCTACGAAATAGAAATTAGATTGATTCGGTAGCCACCCTCGGCGGCGTCGCCCTCGCAGTCGTCTGCAGATTGTGCGCCTTCATATATAAGCCGTGTGTTCTATTCGTTTTTGACAGTCGCCGTGGAAAATAGTTTCGCCGTCGCCCTTACCATGTTTACAGCATTAAACGGTTAGTGGCATTTAATGAAAAACTGCGGTAGCGAAAAGCTTTTGCCGTTTGCGATTGCCTTTTCGTCCTTCCCAAAGCGAGTGTCATTTTCCCCTATTAAAAACTAACTACGTCCAAAACGTGACACTCTTTGCGGTCACCAACATAATTGCCTGAAATATGAGTCATTCATATACTATTTCTTCCTCGTTATCTGGTGTTGAGAACAACATAAAAACATGTTGAAACAACCTAATCATAATTTTAATAGTTTTGCTCAGTTATTTACTAGTTACAAAAATTGGAGTTAAGAATGTTATACTATGGACACACATATGGTATCGATACCATGGTATCGATACCAGATACTACCCAGCAAACCAAACTTTCCGAATTCATACAAGTCGGAAGATTTTCGGAAGAAATACAACAACCAAAACTAAAGCTTTGTATGTGGCGATTAGTCGAAACTAATTCGAAAAGAATTCGGAAAACAACTTCCATGTGAAATCGTGTGTCTTTTAAGTGAAGTGCGCAAGTGCATTTGTGAATTTATTATATATTCAATTATATATTTATAATAATTTATAATAATTAATAATAATTTATAATAAAATAAATATATTAAAATATTATAATGGAGTTATATGAATTTCACTAGCCATGTCCTTTGTTATTTTATTTTAAAGCAAAAAAACCTATGGATCTGAAGCTTTTATTAGGGGTAAAAAGCTTTGCTAAATCTTTACTAAATTTCGTAACGAATTCGAAAAGAATTTTTGTAACGATGTCGTGTCAACCCCTTCATATATTTTTCGTTCCGAATTTGTTCAGAAATCGATTGCGAATTCGGGAGAAATATACGAATTTCCGTAACGAGTTCGGTAAGATCTTAAAATTTGGTTTGCTGGGTAGTGTACTAACCCCTGACACATACACATTCGTGGTATATATTTGACAGCTCTCAGCCTACTGTTATTTGTAAAGCTTTGAAATATGGAAAACGACTTAGTTTGTGCTCTTTTAAATAAATTTTACATTAATATATTTGAATTAGCTTATATGAATTAGCTCGAAATCGATAAAAAAAACTTCGGTTAAAAATGTTTGTTTTATTTTTCAACAAAAGCACAGCTAAATTTTTATTTACTCAAAAATTTATTTTTAAAAATGTAAAAATATGGTGTTTTTATTTTCCGCTTCTATACAATGGCGTTGTTATCAGTTAAAAGGTCCCTATACCAGGTTTGTGTATAAGGATACTATGGAAAAAACCGTAGGATTGATACTACCTTTATACTAGGTTGCTCAGTTGGTATAATGCTAGTATATGCTGACACACACATGGTTTACTGGAATACTATAGTATCTATACCAGCTGTGTGTCACGGGTATTACTGATTTATTAAATTACAAAAATTGGAGTTATGCTTATGACACACATGTGGTATCGATATTACAATTCCGATATCATAATATCCACAATAACATAATTTCGTTAGGCCCCTGACACACATAAACCTAGTATCGAAGTAGTTTGCTTTGACAGAAAAACTCAAAAAAGCAGACATAGAATAAACTAAGCAGCCTTCTATAGCGAGAAAACACTATAAACACGAAATTTCACAACCGCCGACTGCAATTGACAACTGATTTGTGGGGCAAATTTTCCGGCAGAGGCGCTGTACACAGTAAAAATGGTGTATATTACCTTAATACCACCTAAATTTAGCAAATCTCATACTACGTATAAATTAGATTGTCAACCTGGTATATTGCTAGTATTGGGTGACACACATGTAGTATAAACGTAATATTTGGAATATTGTAATTTCGATACCACATGTGTGTCAAGGGTATTAGATTGTTGCGTATTTACTGAATTTATCACAAATATTCCTGACAGAATCCAGCAGGCGACGACATTTGCTACTGAGCAAATTATGATCAAAATGGTCAAGAAGGCGACGCCCACGTTTTTCAGTGTATAAAAGGCCAGCCGGGAACATTGAAATTTAGCGTACTACATACTACTGACACTCAACTACTAGTGACATATGTTCAAGGTAACCCTGCAAACAATTTCTCGGAGGCTCGCTTTCTCGGACCATTCTCGATTCGAAAAATGCTTGCGAAGGGTACGAGAAATAGATTCAAAAGCAAACATGAAGCTTTCTTGGTTGATTTGTTTCGCCCAAAAACCTTCTATATTACAAGCAGTGCTGTCACTTTACTCCAATTGTAGTAGATCTACTCCACATTTTTTGGTTTGCGAATTAAGTGGCCACTTTTCAAATTCTACTCCACTTTTCGAAATCTTATTTTAATTTTGATTTAAAACAATTTTGCACAACCTGATGGCTTTCATATGAAAGTGTTGTGAATCGTATTCTGGAGCAATGGGATGCTCTAAAATACAACTTTAGTTTATATAGTTATGAAGAGCTGCATACCTCGAACGCTGGTGAAATATTCGATATCCTTCGTGATCCTATTAACAAACTACACCTGATTTTTTTATCATAGATTTTGATGCTCATAAATAATGCGAACGATGTTTTTCAATCAGAATGCACCCAAAAAAACACTCTTTATGTCTAGATAGAATCACTTTATATGGAAGTTCTAAAAAATTTCATAAGTTCTGAAAATATAAATACAGAAAAAAAATACCAAAAATAAAGATTTATATCTTCCAATGATGACCTGGATGCGAAGAGGAAAGTATAAAAAAAACTATAAAATACATTTCTTCTATTTTATATCGAGCTTTGTGATCAGATAAAAAAACCGTTTGATTTTCATGATGAGAAGTTACAATTATTGAAATACCTAAATCCAAATGAAATCGCCGCAGGAAATCTTTCGTCCATTACCCCACTTTTGAAGTGTTTTTCTTTTTATGAAGGCAATGCTGAAATTTTAATTAATCAATTAAAAAATATTTTAAGGGAGATGTATTTAATTTTTGGGTTCAATTAAAAGCCTTAAAAAATGCTTTGGATGAATTTATCTTTAGAGATATAGAGTACTTATATGCTTTCATTATGTTCTCTACCACACAGCACTGCATCAGCGAAACTGCATCAACGAAAGTTTTCAAGGCTTAAATTGATTAAAACAGATCTAAAATGGCCCTTAGACTATGAATAATATTGTGCAATAATATTGAGCAAAATATTGACGGTTTCCTTCTTTCAAAATCACCCACAGACCGTAAATAATATTGCGCAAATAAAAGATTGAACAATATTATTGATAGTCTAGGGGCCCCATAAGGAATAGTCTTAATACCACACAACTATTGAAAATATATTTTTCGCATAAAAATTACTTAAGCCAAACAAAACATGTTGGGAACTATCTGATACAGAAGGTTTATTAAAATTTGCAGATAATTTTCTATTAATTCTATTATTAAAATTTGCAGATAATTTTCTATAAATGGAGAGTATAAATTTAAAACAACTAAGGGGCGTCCATTAATTACGTGAGGCAATTTTGGCAAATTTTCGACTAGTTCTTGGGCATTTTGCTGCCGACGGGGTTTTTTTGTATCTACTCCCTAAAAGTTCAATCTACTCCACAGTTAACGCCGAAAAGTGACAACGCTGATTACAAGCCATGCTGTAGAAAAATATTGAGAGCTGATTTCCCCAGAATAGGACTTCAAATCTCCAAATTACACTAACAACATAACGTCATTTCAAAAATTTGAAGTCCGGAGAGGAAATTTTGAGAGCCTTTGGTTTCTCCTCAACGATTTGTTTGGAAAGTTTGAGTTTTTGACTTTGTTTTGCTCGGCGGGGTGATTTTCGGTCAATGTGTGCGTGTACATGAATATGAAGGCATTTGCTATCGATACGAGCATGCGATTCGTTATCAGCACGAGAAAGCGATTCGATCTCTTGCTCCGCTTTTATTGCCTTAGAATTCGTTTACGAGTCCGAGATCGAAGCAAGCTTTCGCTTATGGCAAATCGTTCTCGAATCGTTTCCGAATCGAAATGTTTGCAGGGAATGCTCCTGTAGTCAAAATGCACTAGTTGCAGTAATCGTATTGGTCGGACGGCGTGTTTCACTTGCTTCGTTTTTACGAGAATTTATTCCCAATTTAAATAAACTTACTAAGCTGTAATTGTTCTTTAGTGCAGGGTTCAGTGAATAAAATAAATAAAAACATAACCGTACAGTTTTTTATTGATTCGTTTTTTACAGATTTTAGTTTGTTTGTGCTTTTCATCTGGTAAAATATCATAAAACCTTTAAAGTGTTTATTTCTCCATAAGTGTTTATCATAACGAAGTGTTTACTATCCGAAATGTTTTAATTTTAAACACACTTTTAGAACACTTCTATCGTTTTGTACTTAAGTTAAAAATATTTGTAAACCCCTTAAATGTATAGATTTTGCACACTTCTGTTTTTAGAACAACACTTCCTACCAGTAAACACTTTATGGTTTAAAAAAACACTATAGTATTTTATTTCTAAACACCTATCAAACACTTAGATTTGCAGTGTTTAGTTAAACCTGTGCATAAGCCTTTTACCCTGTCATATTTCTCCAGAGTTTATCCAGATCCTGGAGAACTAACTCATGTTGCCGAAACAAGATGGCTTCAACAGCCCCTTTAACCACTGTCAACAGCAATCACTTCTGTTCTCTTTAAAACCATGGAGACGAGAATCAATAGAAAGTTTATGGGAAATCATAATTTTACCCCACGGTATACAGAAAAAAGGTAATGTAAAAGAGACTGACAGCTTCGAATATCGTATAAAAGGTCGCCGAGTGACGTCAGCACTAATGCAGAAACAACAACATCAATTTCGATTTTATAGGGAAGAGGTCGCCGAGGGACGTCGCACTAAAGCGATATTAAGTCCTTTACATTATCTTGTTTCTGTATACCGTGATTTTACACTGCTAAAAAAAGTTTCTTGGCTTAAAGCACCTTTTCTTAAACCAAGCAACTCATGTTTTGGATATAACGAAAACAAAATTGTCTCGGGATAAGCAATACTCATAGTCTTGGTTTTATTGTCTTGGATGAAGACAAAAGTTGACTTGAAGTAAAAAAAAAAATACGAAACCGATGATATATGATTGAAAAAAATTCAAGTTCTAAAATCGGTCTTAATAGTTGTGATACATTTTTAAAACTTGAAAGTCCGGTAAACGAAAAAAGTCTTATGAATTAAAAATTTAATTTCTTGAGTAAAAAATTAAACAATCTTATTTCGAGAAAGACATATCTTGGTCGAAAAATATAAGTGTTGAGCGAAGAAATACGATTGCTTGGCTCAAGAATTTCCAGTGTCTTACTCTGAGACAGCATTCTCATGTTAAGACTGAACAATTTTTCTACTCAAGACAACGAAACGAAGACTATCGAATTGCTGGAATCAAGACAATTTTTTATCAGTGTACCCAAAGTCTACACTGCAGGCAGTGCGATCTTCTTGTGTCCAACTGGTGATCTTGTGCGTTTAACAAAGCACTTCAACCAACGAAAGCATCTACCGCGTTGGTGAGTCCTCATTTTTCCAATGTGAAAATCGCGGAGCACTTAAAAGTATGATTACCATAGACAACTGCTGTGAACATATTGAGTGACAGATGAGAGAGTATGCCACCAATTCTTACACTTTGTGCCTGCAGGATTGTTTTATTAAGTTGTTTGATTTCAAGTTCGGGGGTATAGCATATACCACGGGAGCTCTCCACATATTACGTGTAAAAATTCACTGAAATGCTGGGTACGAACCTCGAGGTGTGCCAAAGACACTGGCTACAACAAGAGATGCAAAAGCGTCCCATAGAAAACGATTGAGAACGCGCTGGATGTGTACCCTCCCACGCCAAGAAGACTGAGATCCTACACCATGGTGGTGCAGAGAACTAGAAAAACTGATGAAGAAGATTGAAGGGTTTCCAACCAGGCAATGAAGTGCGACGACCTCATCTAACTCGAAAAAGTACAAAGCGAAATCGAAAACAGACTCGTGGAGGAGCTCCAAAGAACTAATTCCTCAAGTTGGACTGGTACGTGAAGGAACAGGGAGCATCACTTTCCATGCAGTTACGTCTTGGATAGATCGCTTGAGTTATTCGAAATTGAATACCAACAAACCTGAATACAAAATCTTTCTAAGAAGTGGTCAAGCGACGGACAGACACTTTTTTCCCTTTCCAGACACCAGGGCTTGACGGTATATTCCCCTCACTTCTTCAATGCGGCAAAGGAATCATTGCTATTAAGCTTTGGGGAATAATATATCTACCTGGCTCTGGTAAGCACCGTCGGGGGACCTTTTTTCATGGTCATGTTGATGACGTCAGGCCGAAGTATTTTCTTTGCAGCTTGTACCGGTCTGGGCTCAAAACTCATACAAAAGAGTTGGTAAGTTTAGTCAGCAATCTGACACTACGGTCTGGGTTCGGACCCCCAACGATGCCTCCTGTTTTAGGCATGAGCGAGCCGTAGAGAGGCGGTCGCACAGATTCCCTCCTGCTAGACCGATGTAAGATTCTCGCCACCCCTTCGTAAAAAAACTGTTAAAATTATTTGCTTTATTTGGTACTTACATAATAGTCCGGAGAAATTAGCATTTAAAGGAGACAAAATTCGGAAATGGCTGAAAATTGGTTCACAGCTCCCTTGGGACTTTTTAAGAAAACAAAATCATAATCACAAAAAAAAATATGGCCGCCGGAAATATAGCGGTTTTCCGGTGTTTTCCTAGTACCTTGGTTTCTATAGGTCGTACAACCCCGTACAAAGGCTCTCAATGTTGACAATGAATTTCCCTAGAACTTTAGTTCTTACAAACATGTTGACCCAATTAACCCTTTCAAAGTTATTCAAGGTCAAAGTTATCAAAACTCACTTTTTGGCCAAAACATCACTCAAAAACTGGTTTTTTCGAAAAAAAATTTTGATCAGTCAATACGAAACGTTATGGCCTACAAAAAGCCCTCTTGTCATTTTTTCGAAAACTTAACCCTTACAAGGTCAAAATTTCCAAAAATCACTTTTCGGCTAAAAAATCACTAACAATTGATTTTTGCAAAATTTTTCGAAAAGTTTTCGAAAAAATGGCAAGGGTGTCATTAGGGTAGGCAATAATCTTTTTTATAAATAGAACAAAAATAATTTATCAAAAATCAGTTTCTGAGTCATTTTTTGACCAAAAACTGATTTTTTGAAACTTTTACGCCTTACATATTCAGAATAGCTTTTCTCCGCCTAGATTTTGACGTGTCGGAGGCATTTGGCGCGTTGTACGGAATTTCGCCAAGGTGCCGCAAAATTTTTTTTTAAAAAAAAAACGCTAAAAAATGTCATCAATCTGGAAAGGTTGGGGCAATTTAAAAAATTTCGAATCTCTGCGAAGACCTGAACGCCCATTATAGCGCACTCATACATCCATACACAAAAGGCTAACTTAAAAAAATAGAAAACAATCAACTTACTTAGATGTTTTTTTACTATGCACAAACTAACAACAAACAAAAACCCGCCATAACGTTATCCTTTGTAGTCTGAGGAAATACTCAAATTTATAATCAAAAAGTCAAAAACATAAACAAAACTTTCAGCGAATAAATACAATTAAGTCGCAATGACGTGAATAACTATAGAAATGCTCGGTTATCCTCGCGACGCATGCGCTTCCCTGCGTGCATTGCATGAACCCAGCCCGTCTCCGCCTGCCACACCCGTGATTTATTTTAATTCTAATGACACCTTTTACAAATAAAGCAATTTGAAAAGCATAAAAATGATTATTGTGAGTCAACCATAGAAGATAGCCATGGAGCCAGAGGAACTATTCCACCATACATTATTTTCCTGTAACTTTAACTATGTATTTGCGCAGCACACGCCACAGATGCTCTTAGAAGTGACAAAGAATTCACAAATATCATCATACTGGTAGCTTATTTTCGCAAAATGCGGGACTACCTTATTCATGAAAATAGGTCATAGGGTCACTAAAGAAACTTCAAATGACCAATATTTCTGGTCATTTGATAATGACACATGAATAAAACTTAACTAAACAAAAAATATATCAGAATAAAAGCAAATGACGAAATGGGTTTGAAAAGCTTAAAAAAAACACTAACCTAAGATGGAAGAAGAAAAACCTCCAAAACAAGTCACGTGATAAAGCGCAAACGATATCAAAGTTTCCCCAACCAAAATTTCCCCTCCCGCAGCGAAGACATGAACCTTATCAAAATTTCCCCTTCAAAAAGCTTACATCCCATCGAAGACACGAACCTTATTCTTTAAAGCTGTGAGTAAAGGAATCATATACACATATTCACATACATACACACTGATACAAGCATCCGTAGAAAGTGGTCTAGAACCCGTCTTGCCATTCTACTCATAGAGGAAAACTAAAAACAGTGGAATGCTGTGACCAAGTTTAGGCAAGCAGAGATGAGCATATTTGTTATGTGGCAGTTCAAAGCCCTTTGTCATTGTCATGTAGTTGGTCACGTCATGGTCCAATATATAGTAGTAAGCTTAGTAGGGGAAAGAATAGTTTTGCGTTTATGAGGAGTAGGGAGGATGTTAAAGGAAATGACGATTTGAACTCCTGGATGTTGCAGGAGTTCAGAAATGCTTACTCTGACGGGTGTTCCTCTTCCTTGTTTGTAGATTACGGAAATATGAACAGCACTAGCCACAGCACACGGAAATAACAGGTGACAACTTAAAATAACGAGAATACTTAAGGATCGAGTTTGCCTGGAGTTATGCGTCTCTGACAAGCACTTTCTGTAACACTATCCGGTACTGCCAAAAAGGAGGGATATCATCACGGGACTTCATTGGTTTGAGGACAAAAAACAGGCTCCCTTTTATCAGCTACTCGCTATAAGAGGTGAGCAAGCATAAATTAGATTTAAATCGATATTAATTATATTAGTCTACCTATAATGGTAAGATCCCCTTGTTTCCATCCGTGGTGTCGTGCACCTCTCCTCAAAATCGTTCACGCACAATTCCGTAAATACTTCACCGACCATTGATATTGTTCTCTGGCTTGGACTATATCAGTTTAGAGAGGTTTTGGTTACCACGCTAAACCGTCCCAATACCAACTAAACCGGTTTACTTAAACACAAATATCAAACAAGATATTTGTGTACCTTACGTTTTGACAGGTTTAATTTCTACGATTCTTCACGCTCACTGCACTCTATGATATGATCAAAAAAAGAGGTCATCTCTAAAGTCCAGTGCAATGAATTTCAAGAATTCGTCGTTTACCCCTCGTTCAGAAGTCAATTTTCTAGATGGGGTCGCTTAAAGCTCAGTAGAGTTGTGAATATGTGCACAAGTTAGGATTATAAGAGAATTTACTTTCTACATTTAATAAGACTTTTAAACCACCTCCAACGACCGAAAATAAGTATCTTTCTGCAGGTGTTTGATACCAACTTCAATTCGCAAAAGCAGTCTAGTTTTATGTAACACATTGTCGTGTTTCAGCATCAAATTCTATTTAAAATTTAAACTTCACTCAGTGGAAGAAAACTGAAAATTTAATTTTAAAAACATTTTCAAAAAATCCCTTAAATAATGTCCAGTCCTCTACAATGTCAGGCCAAAACAAACTAATCCTCGGATTAAAAGGGAAGCTGACACCTTCCTCTGAAGTCGGTTAAAACACCGTATAAAGCCTCAGGTGTTAACCGTGTAGCTATAAAAACTCATCAGGAAGGTAAAATTTTCAACAGGATTTCCTGCAGTCATGTAATTCTCGTTACAACTTGTTTCAGAAACAAAAATAACTCGCTGCGAGCATAGTTGTCGAGTTCGACAGTGCGCTGCGACATAGTTTTGCATTTTCCTAATTAATGAAGCTCCTCAAAAAGCCACAAAACCAACCTTTCGCATCCGTGTTCAAAAGCTGAGAGGTTCACTTCGGGAAAATGATTGCAACTCTTGAGCACCTGCTGCCGTAGCATTGAGGCACCGAAGTGTGCTAACTTAAACTGACACGACCGCAATCGCAAAATCCGAGATAGACTACGTGCTGCAGGTGTGCACCAGGTGCACTGGAGCACTCTAACGTAGTCGAGTGCCTAGTCACTCCATCACTTGCACGTTCATCGTCAAATATACTCACAATTCTGAGGCATTGTGCGACTGTAGCAACTTTTGCCCCTTCAAAATGGGTTCAAGAGGAACTACAAGGACCTTTTTCCCCCACCCTCGCGCTCGACTCACGTGTGTCCCGCGGGAGTAATGAACCTACTGCGGCCTCGTGCCTTCGTGATCCGCATAAGGCTCCCAAGTGCTATTCCTGTCAGACTTCCTCAAAATGCCTTAATCACAATCTCACGGTGACTTTTGTCCTTGAGGACTACATTTCATCTGGGCTTTTACACTCGCCTCCCCCCACTCCGCATGAGCCGCAAAGGATGCAGTTTGACAATTTCGCTTAAGTGGAAAACGTGCCCTAGAACGTGTGGGCGCGGAGGGGGCGGGTGTAGGGCACCGCGGGGGGTTTTATGCAAATAGCGGTCATTAACAAAAGCCATGGCTTCTATATGCTCCAGCGTCGACGGATGTGTGGTAACGCGGTTGCACTCATGCACTTCATGGACGAACGGTGATAAATACTGGGGTTTCCTGCCTTAAGCAAATTAAAGCATTAATCCCTTTCTAATCCCAGTATTTAACCTCGTTGTCTGGTGGGGGGTGGCTTTCCCGAATACCAAGGAGATTTATGTCACTGTATTAATTGGTCGGATTTTATGAGGATATTAGAGATGATATATATCTGGCTGCTCTCGAGTGCTTGTCACATACTTGATTAGGTACGGAAAGGTGAATTTATTGCAAAGTTTGGCTGTTGCTTGGACGGCGCGGCGCGGTGAGTCAGGGCCAAATTTCGCCAAATGAAATTTTAATGGATCCATTAAGGAAATGCCCTTCTGTTCCTCTTCAGATTTGCGATTTATTAATTTAATAAAGTTGTTGCTGGAGCTTAAAATTTATGTTTTGTTTTCGGGGAAAATCAGCGCTTAACTGCAGAAATATTTCACGAAAATATGAGGTAAATGACTGGCAAACATTTTCTGGATAGAACTATCGCGGCGGTAACCGCAATATATAACAAGTTGGGTTGTAGATTTGACCCTTTATGGCCACATGATTAAATTCCCAGTATGATGAATGTTGTATATTATGAATGGATATTTTAATAAATGAACAATAATAATAACAAAGAAATGAAAGTATTTAAATCATTAACCAAATAGTGCTGATTTAAAGTTTAAAAATTTCGTGATCTTTGTAAAAGTTAACGTATGTATTTTAGCACGGTTTTTAAAGTGCTGAATTTTAGTAGTGATGTCTCGTGGGGATGTTATCGTTTTGCTTAATCCAAAAAAGTTAACTTCATTTGGAACGGGTTTCATTCCAACGAGCTTATTAGACACTAGCCTTCCCCGGCCATCTCGTTCGAGACGATTTTCTCGTGCCATGCTGGGGGGATTTGGCTTCCAATGCAAAACTTCGCCTATCGCGCCGATCTTGGCGCATAACTCCAAAAATAAAAGCCGTAGGATAAAAATTGTCCGAACATTATTGATACTTTTAGATAGGTGGGAGAATTCTGAATTCTTCAAAACGCCCTAGATGCTAATACCGGAGACAGACTTGCGGTATAGCAATGGCAATTTTACTTAAACCGCAAGTGTGTCTCTGTATACTGAAAAGAAACCACGGTGTACACTTGGTATACAGAACATTGAAACTCAATATCTCAATTGAGAAAAATGTCGTGGTATAGCCTCAGTATACCCAAGAGTAGAAAATAGTTTGAACATAAACCAAAATGGTACTTTAGAACAGAGTTTTAATTTTTATTTTGGCAGCACTGCCTGTAGGAATCTGTCAGAATTTCAAATTTCACTTTTACTTTTAATATAAATTAATCATAATTTGACAATATTTCTATTCATATTTAACAGCAGCACAAAATTTTTGTTCGTTTTGCAATAATCTGATAGGTAAATCACAACCAAAACAACTCAGTATACCAATGCAAGTGTGTCTACACATGCAATATGACAAAACTGCAATATCTCGATCTTAGGGTGGGTGCCAAGTTACAATTCCGAATTTGCTACTTTCACCACGGACACTTCGAAATTACAAAGTGTGCCAAAATACAATTCACGCATTTCATTTGACAACATGGATGACAACAAAATCTTTTAATTTATAAAATTTTTAATAATTTTTTTAAAGAACCCCAGGGCTATGTTTGGCTTTAAAATAATGGAAATTTAACAGCTTCACGAATATCATCCAGTGGAGGTGGAATGCAAGAAGCATTGTACATATTTGAAAGAGTTTTAAAAAAAAGGTTCAAATTTAATGCGGAATTTATTCTGCTCATTTTTTTATTTTCGTTTACGTGTCTTTAACGGTGAGGACTGCACTGAAAATTGAAAAATTCGTTATATGGCTCTCCAATAATTGAAAATATGTAGATTCAACCACCAAAAAGCAAATCCAACCAACTGTCAAATGAATGTTTGGCTAATATTTCCCTACAGTTCAAAAATTTCCTTACAATTCCAAAGACACGAACCTCCGAAAATTGAATTGTAAAATCGAAATGCGTTTTCCATACAAATTGACATTTGAATTGTAACTTGGCACAGGCCCTTAATTACAATACCACAAGTGTGTCTTCGGTATTAGCCGTTAAGATTTAACCCCCCCCCCTCCCATACGATTTTTTGCTCGTCTATCCAAAACCTATCCACAGCCGGCCGCTTTGTAAGGTTAAAAGTGTACACCCTGTATATCCCTAATATAGTCCAGTGGATAGCGGCTTTTGGCTCCGAATTCTTTCGGACAGCACCGATTGACGTGAAATTTGGACAGTAAGTAAGTAGAAGCTCAAGGAACAAAATTTACATTGTGTTGATGTGTGCTTTTTCCTTGGAGGGGAATGCCACCCCTTCTAGGGGGTGGTTATTTGCACACACAAAATAACCTCAGAAATCGATAGAGGGATGGATTAAAAGCAAAAAATGAATGTTTTTCTTTAAATTAATATTTTCCGAGTTCTTGGAGATTGAAATTGTTGATTTTTCATCTAAAAAATGTATGTTTTAGAGCGGGTTTTCACGAATAACTTAAAAACCTTACGTTTTTAAAAAAAAACAATTTAACGAAAATAACGAATCGATTGGTGTTTTATTTATTTCTGTAGATGAAACACAACTCGATTTATGAGTCGTTAACGATGACCGTTTGCTCGCCGAAAAATGAACTCGCACCATTCGACGTTAAATAAAGGCAAAACGAGGAATTTTTGGAGAAATACTTATCAGACCATATTTAAAGTACTTGAAAAGACCTTTAAAATGAGCTTTGGTACAATACATTAGCATCAAAACTAACGAAGTTACGATGAAAATAATATGGCTGTCTCCATTTTTCATTTTCGGTAAAAAAGCAACAATGAAATCAATGGCTTCACGGCAAGTAGCCCTTGAAATTCCCTGCAAATTGAATATTAGAGCGATTAGATATCTTCAAAATTGAGGAAGTAATCGTTAAAAACCAATCGCGTTTTCGTAGAAATTGCATGTAAATTGTATTAATCTCAGTAACACTTCAAAGTTGGATGAAATTTTAGAAGTCGGTAGGTATAAAAACAAAAAGCACACATCACAATCATCTTTTTTATCATCTCAATTGAAGTGCTAAAAGAGCTCTATTTAAATATCCAGGGTTGCCTTAGTAAATATTGATTGCACTATAGGCAACGCTATCCACCAACTATTTCGAGTGCATACAAATTGTTGTTGTTTTGACGTGGCGTAGTCGCATGAACCGCTCGTGTTTTATGCCCTGAAGGCAAAAGTGTATGATAGCAACCTTGCCAACATATCGGAATAAAAAGAAACAATGCATCGCACGGAATAATCTCGAAAGACTCCGAGAATGTAAATCTACCAGGAATAGAGCTGGTGACATATCCCAGCGTAGCGGGTAAAACCCGGGCACTTTTTATGTCCGGTGAAACCTGATTAATTGAATGATAAGCAATTCAAACAAATCTTAGTTAAAAATTGACTCGAAAACCGCATCCAAGCAAACTCCGGCGTGAGAAAAATACCCCACGACCACATGCCCCGTTTTGTATGAAAGTTCCAGTGACAATTCACAATAATTAACAACTTAATCAGGAGCTGAACTTTTCAATATTTTCAAGAAATTGTATAGAACGTACATCGATCCGAAACGAAAAAAAAACTTCATCCAGTGGTTCAAGGAACCCCAAATGCTGCGAGTAGGGTTTTTAGTTATCAAACAACTCAAAGTCTAACTTACATATTTCTCTTCAGAACAAAAGGCGCAAGCGTAAATGCACGTATAACAGGGAATTGCAAAACAAATTATCCTATGGTAAAAAGAGGAAAATATGACTACGAAGTTCTATGCTTAATTTGTTCTACAAACATTTCCATTGCAAATAAGGATGTTTCCGATATCAATGACAAAACTAGTCCGACAATAGACCTAGCTCAGAAGAATATCTTATTCGAGCAGCCAAAGGTGCAATGGCTTACCATTCAGTTAATAACAAAATCTCGTTCAATTCTTTGGATTTTAGTAATTCTCTTAACCAATTAACGTTTTCGGAGTCAAATCGGCAAAAAAACGTGACATGTTATCGCAAAAAAACTTCGGCTATTGTAAAGAACTTGTTGAGACATTTAACGATTGCCGAACTGAAATGTAATCTAATAGATGTTGCATTGATAAAGGGTATCTACCGATGCTAGAAATCACGCCAGTTAGAAATCCCCGTCATCATAAAAAAAGGCATCACATTAATGGTCCCTGAAATCAAATGTACTAAAATGAGAAGTCGGAAACATTTGCTGAGATTATTCTAAAACAACTTGAGCATGGCGACAATTGCAACACAAACTTCCGTAGACTAGGGACAAATAATGTCTTCCATAAGCTGAATTGTAAACTTAATCCAAATATTGTTGGCATGGGATGTTCTTCCCTCTTCCCATATACTTCGCAACGCTGTGCATCATGGATGCGAGCTACTTCCTATTTTTATAATAAGATCAGGCTTAGGAATCACCCTTTGTACTACTTACTAGTCTGTCATACCGTTTAAGTCACGGTGCAATGTCAAGTAGTAAGCTTGATTTGAAGGATAAAAGAGAAAGGATAGGTTAGGGGTTTGGAGGGTGCGTAAGTAGATGTCGATGAACCTTGTATTCAAGGCGGGCCGAATGTAGGTCTTGTAGATTGTAGGCGGGCTGCTGGCTGGAGGAGGACTTGCATCTCTTGAGGAATCCTAGGCATTGATATACTTATTTGGTTATTTGGAATATGTGATTATGCTATTGACATAGAGACGATGATACTGCAAATAACTTTTTCTCAATTTGTACCGTTCGAACAGAAGCTCTCAAGGAATTCTGCGCAACCAGTGAATAATGTTTTAAAAAAAATTTCAAGGGTGTTCGCGGAAAAAACTCAATTTCTCAAAAATGTCCGGGGTTTTCGAAGATTTTGTCCGACGTCGGCAATTTAGGTGATGGCAGCCCTAGCCACGGGACACCCAGTAGGAAGGTTGTGCAGTTTCATCATTTTTATTACAATAGAATAATATAGAGAAAATGCAGGAGGACACTTGTAAAGGACTAAAAATGACGTTGCTAGGCGCGAAAATATCGCATCCAGTTACATAAGCAGCGACATCAAAATAATCCAATTATCGAAGGTAATATCTCATTCAGAATGCTTTGTTGACTTACACAATTTTGCGACTCTGTCATGTTGTGTGGGCATGGGTACAAAATTTGCTATCGCACAGTATGTTTTCTCGGTTCATACGGAAACGTTTGATTAGTTTAGTAAATATTCATAACGTGTTGCATAGTTAAACTGCTGCTAAACTAGTACATACCAAGTTTAATCTACAGGTGACGAGCTTATTCTCAGGGTATGTATAGTAGATGGGATTCGCATGATGGATTTAATTGTAAATATATAAACGGTTCATCGTTAATGTTATTGTAATAGGCTACTCTGATATAATAGTATCTATATTCTGTAACAAGTTTGGAATGATGCATATTCCGCACAAGTGGAAGTTGTCCACATGTTCGGAATATGCCATTCAAAACGTGTTGCAGACTATACTTTTTCTACCCCTCTAATTAGTTTTTATTTATATTTCGTAAAGAAAAACGTACCTTATGTAAAGCTAATGTCAAAAATATAATGTATAAGGCACAGCAAGATATTTTAACGCTTAATAACATATTAGTAGGGAGTGTTCATTCATAACAATTTTGTAATTTAATAATTTGTTAATAGATGGCCGCCGCAAAATTTAATAATATAAAAATGGTATTATTTTCTGCAATTTAATAATTGAATAGTTCTTTTCTTTCTTTAATTAATAAATCTTTTTTTTTCTTTAATTAATAAGTCATATTCTTGGATTACGACGAACAGATGTCGCCATTGATAGTCATTCCATAACAAGTGATGGAATGAATATTCCACACGGGTGTGGAATGCTGCTAATTCCGTAACTAAAAGTAATATCAGAATGCCTGTATTCTAACAGAGGCGTAGAAAATAGTATATTCTGTAACAAATTTGGAATGATGCATATTCCGCACAAGTGGAAGTTGTCCACATGTGCGGAATATGCCATTCAAAACGCGTTGCAGACTATACTTTTTCTACGCCTCTAATTAGTTTTTATTAATATTTTGTAAATAAAAACATACCTAATGTAAAGCTACTGTCAAAAATATAATGTATAAGGCACAGCAACACTAAATAACATATTAGTAGGGAGTTAACAATTTTGTAATTTAATAATTTATTAATAGATGGCCGCCGCAAAATTTAATAAGAAAATGCTATTATTTTCTGCAATTTAATAATTGAATAGTTTATTTAAAGCCAACATATTCTAGCAGAACATCATTGATTGTTTATTTATTGAAACAATCCTTTTTTCTTTAATTAATAAATCTTTTTTTTCTATAATTAATAAATCATATTCTTGGATTACGAGAAACAGATGTCGCCACTAGTAGTCATTCCATAACAAGTGATGGAATGAATATTCCACACGGGTTGTGGAATGCTGCTAATTCCGTAACTAAAAGTAATATTAGAATGCCTGTATTCTAACATAGGCGTATAAAAAGTATTTTATAGTAAAACAAAAATTAAAAATCTAATATTTTTATAGAGATCTCTTAGAGACAGTCTACAATTAATATATTGTACTAACTTGTTAATCAACAACCATCTTTTTTATGTGGCAGTTCCAAGCTCACGAATTACCCATCCATCCATCTTCTTGTTGGTCACGCCATGGTGCAATGTCTAGTAATAAGCTTAGTTCAAGTGGTAGAACCGATTTGAGGTTAGAAGGAATCGGGAGGATGTTCCAGGAGATGGCGGTGATTCCGTTTGAACTGTTGGATGTTGTAGGAGTTCGAAAAAATTCACTGCCAAAGATCGCTTCGAAGCCGAGTTGTTCTATTAAGAAATGAATGTCTACTCTGTTACGTGCGTGAAAATGGGGACTTTAGACAAAGGTTATGAGCCGAGCGGACTAATCTGGAGATGCCTGTATAAGATTGCAATTGATTGAGGCAACCGCTATGATAGTAGCATAAAATCATTGTCATGAGAGCTCCATTCGCTCATTATCTTCCATGTCTCAAAGGGCCGATAGGAGATGGAATGGCGTTGTTGGCTCGCATTATACTAGAAAGCATATAAGAGTAACGCCGACAAAACCGATCCCTGCGGCACATAACTACTTATAAATGGTTTTTGGTTGACCGCTCAATCTTATAGTATCGGAACCGTTTCCAGCGTATTACCTAAAGACCAAATCAACTGTATGCTGCAGACGACTTGAGTGGTACATCCAGCTATATTGGTACCACTATGACAACATCGTATGCGTAACTCTCAGCGCCGGCCCTGAGTGAGAGCGAGAGGAGCGTTCGCTCTAGGCGCCAGGTAGCCGAATGCGAAAACAATTTCGAGCAAAAATAGGGGTAGCTCGAAAAGGTTTAGGCGATTTAGTCCAATAAATAGGTCGAACAAAAGGCCTTCGTCCCCATCTGGTACGTGCACCTTGTCGTGGTGGTGGGGCTTGCGTGTCTCGTAGTAGCAGTAGGCTATGTCGGCTGTGACTAGCTGGAAACCAGCAAGTCACCGGTAGGGACACCCATGCCGAACAGGCTAATTGCGAAGAGGCTAGACTAAGCTGGGTACATCCCCCCTTTTCTCTTTTTCCTTTCTCTCCTCTCCCTTTCCCCACTTCTAAGCCAAGGTGTTTACCGTGCTGATGGCTGCGTGGCCAGCCAGTGGTTAAAGAGTGCTGGTCGCAAACGGTTCCCTCCGATGCCCAGGCAAGGTCGGAGTGTATAAGTGCCTTATCCTGGTAAGCGGCTCTGCCAGGATTGACTCTTTTTTTCCGCACTACTCGTGGGACCGTTCATGAATAGAAATTAAAATAAAAAACTACTTGCCTCCAGTGTGGAGGCTCATAAAACCAAGCCTACTGCGCTCAAAGGTAGTAAGGCTGGTACAGGGAAAAAGGTAGCTTTAGACTCTAATCCGAAGCTCCCCAATCCCACTAAGCCAGTTGCTTCGACAGAAGCAGGCCCTCAATTGCACCCGTGGAAAAGGGAGCTTTAGACTCTAATCCGAAGCTTCCCAATCCCTCTAAGCCAGTTGCTACGGCAGAAGCAGCCCCCTCAACTGCACCCGTGCAGCTACCCAGTGCCTCCAAAGAGGCTAACAGAAATGTTATGCCTTCCGGCTCTAAAGGCGCTCCACCATCAAAGGGGAAGTACCTAGAGCAACGCACCGCCCAAAGAATCCTTGCTCGATTCAAGGGAGTTGCGAAGGGTGATATCACCGAGAAGCAACAGGCTTCAATAAGGTGGGCGACGCAGGTTGTCAGCGAGCATACCTCGCAAACTGGCAATCCAACACCAAAGCGTCAGAGGTCCCTTGAGGAACCTAATCACCCTGAGGCTAAGCGCAGTAGGAAAAGTAACTTTTTACTTTCTCCTACTACTAAGACCTATAGCCAAGTGCTAAAGGATCAGATCGTGATGGCCGTTATCGACGAAAGCGATCCAGATGGCACTATTCTGCCTGATAAATGGAGGAAAATTGAGGTCAGGCTCGCGACGGTTTTCCTCCCAATTCTTCAGGAGCATCCTGGCACTGCTCCTCACTGTCGCGACAGCTCATCGCATGTGCCGATCAGAGATCCGTTGATCTCTACAGGCTTGCCATATCCAGAATCGGGGAAGCATGGCCAGGC
Source organism: Thereva nobilitata (assembly GCA_963855945.1). Classification (NCBI taxonomy): domain Eukaryota; kingdom Metazoa; phylum Arthropoda; class Insecta; order Diptera; family Therevidae; genus Thereva; species Thereva nobilitata. The sequence goes on along the minus strand of OY979694.1, from coordinate 41,880,786 downwards.
GCCAAACTCAAGGTTGTTATGAGGGAGGAGATCCCGAGTCGACCGAGAGCGCGTTCCTGGATCCCAGCGGAACCAGCCGAGCCTCAGGCTATTCTGGATATTATTCGGTTGAGTAACCCACAGCTACAGACGTCATCGTGGAGGATTACGAAACTGGAGGATCCGAAAGGTGACGGCCAAGCGGTTACACTTGTAATCAGCAAGGAGTCGCTAGGACCTTTGGCGGAATCTGATGGCGTCATAAGTTACGGGTTCTCTTCCATAACTCTGAGGCCTTATAAAAAAGATTATTTGCCCCTCAAGCAGAGTGGATTGGTTTCAACTGTTCCACCTGCGGCTGCAGAAGGTGAGCCCTCGGACACTGCGGGAAACATGGGTATGGAAGTTTCTGAACCCAACGTACCTAGCCCTGCGGGTGACATAGTTGCGCAAGTAGCTGAACCCAATGTGCTTGGCATTGCGGGTGACACAGGAACGGAAGTAGCTGATCCTAACGTGTCTGAGGATATTCCCCTACTAAATCTGGGTCCAAAAGACCCTCTTCTCATCTCTGGTGTTGCTTCGCCGTCAACGACGGAGGACGAACTGGGGGATTTTGCCCAACTTCTTTCGGTGGGGGACGATGACATTAGTCTCACACCGGAGGAGGACGAGGCTGACATAACGGTGATCGAGATTGATCCCGCTACTCGCAACCACGATGTTGAGAGTAGCACAGATTAATCTCCATCACAGCAAGGCTGCATCCGCCAGTCTCTGCTTACGCCTCTCGAAGGCTGATTTAGATGTCGTACTGGTACAGGAGCCTTGGATTGCACGGGGCCTTGTATGCGGAATCAGGACTCCGAAATACAGGTTGCTGTATCCCAGAAATGGGGAAGGTAAGCCTAGAACCTGTTTAATTGTTAATAATGACCATGATGCTATTATGTTGTCTAAATTTAGTAATGCTGACACGGTGGTGGCTTGCTTGGACAGCAGAAAGGGCGGCATGGCTATGTGTATTGGATCTGCCTACCTACCATATGAGGGAAATATAGACAGCTCCAGTCTCTTTGATGCGGCAAAGGAAGCGGCTAAACTCGGAGCCAGCCTCGTTATTGGATGTGATGCAAATGCTCACAACTCCATTTGGGGCAGCTCAGATACAAATGTAAGAGGTGAGTTGCTTTTTGACCTTTTACTCCAACATAATCTCTTGCTGTGTAACAGGGGAAATGAACCTACGTTCGTTACAAGAGTAAGACAAGAAGTCTTGGACATCACTCTTGTTTCCTCAGACCTGCTCAATTGTGTAGAAAACTGGAAAATATCCAGTGAACACTCCTTTTCTGACCACAGAGTCATTCTTTTCAATGTCAACACGTGCTCAACTGTGAAGAAGGCCCCTGGTTACAGGAATGTCCGAAGCATAAATTGGGCAGTATATAGACAAGTGGTGGAAAGATCACTTCCCGAGGATGTTCCCACCCATCTCTGGAACGCTGAAGATCTCGAAGATCAGGTGAAGAATCTCAGCAACCTCTTAAATAATGCATTGGAAGCAGCCTGTCCCATTAAGAAATACAGGGGTAAAACCAAACCTCCTTGGTGGAACAGTAAGCTTCTCAAACTAAGGTCTGAAAGTAGAAAGGCCTTCAACAAAGTCAAACGGTCTAACTTGGACTCAGACTGGGACAACTATAAAAGACGTCTTAGGGAGTTCAAGTACGAACTGCGTAAGTCAAAGAGGGAAGACCTTTTGTGAGACAATAGAAGGTTTTTCGGACACTGCAAGACTTAGAAAGGTTCTCTCCAAAAGCCCGATGTGCCAAGAACTGCTGCAACAAGCGGATGGTATATGGACTACAAGTAGTCAGGAGTCATTGAAACTTCTGCTCGATACCCACTTTCCGGGCTCGACATCTCTCGCGGTATCCGCAGAATCAGGTTTAGGGAGCCCAATTAGTGAATATAATTTAGGTACTATTGACAGACTGATAAACAGGGATTTACTCCTATGGGCCATAGAAGGTTTTAAGCCTTATAAAACACCTGGACCGGACGGAATTTATACTATTGAAATTCAGAAAGTCAGTGACCTAATTCTGGACTGGCTTGCAACCATCTACAGGAGTTCCCTTCGCCTAAGCTACATTCCAACATCCTGGAGGGTAGCGAAGGTGGCTTTCATTCCGAAGGCGGGTAAAATCTCCTACCACAATCCAAAGAACTTGAGACCTATATGTCGTGGAGATTCATATCAAGCAAAGCATTGATAGAGAACTGCTTTCTCCCTCGCAGCATGCCTACACGAAAGGTAAATCGGTAGACACTGCTCTCCATTCCCTGGTAGCGGTCATTGAAAAATCCCTTGAATTCAAGGAGTTCACTTTGGCTGCTTTCCTAGATATTGAAGGTGCTTTCAACAATGTTGAATCTTCTGCGGTTACGGGGGCACTCCAGCGTCTGGGTGTCGGCGGGTGCTCCAGGTCCTTTATTGATCAGCTGCTGAAGTGCAGGGTTATAAAGTCTAGTCTGGGGCTCTCGGAAGAAGTCAGACTGGTTGGAAGAGGCACACCGCAGGGTGGAGTCCTATCGCCGCTCCTTTGGAATATAACAGTCAATGAAGTTCTGATAACCCTAAGGGAGTCTGGCTGCACTACTGTGGCCTAAGCTGATGATATTGTGCTGGTGGTGACTGGCAAGTACATCTCAACAATAAGAGATATAATGCAACGAGCATTAGACACTCTTGTTCAATGGGCTACTACAAAGGGTCTAGGCGTTAACCCAGCTAAGACTGAAGTAGTGCTCTTCACAAGAAAGCATAGACTTCCCGATTTTCCTTCTCTAAGACTTTGCAATGAAATATTGCAACTTAAGGAGGATGCGAAATTTCTGGGTCTCATACTGGATAGAAAACTAACGTGGAGACCGAATCTTTTAGAGAGAGCCAATAAGGCCAAAACAGCTCTCTTCTTATGCCAAAGAACGATCGGAGTTAATTGGGGCATTAAACCCCGTATCGTCCACTGGTTGTATACAGCCGTAATCAGACCTATACTTATGCATGGCATATCGGTATGGTGGACTGCATTACAGAAAATTACGTATCGGAAGATACTGGTAAAAGTTTAAAGAACAGCTGAGCTGTGTATTAGTGGTGCAATGAGAAGCACCCCAACAGCTGCGCTGGATGTCTTATTGCATCTTATCCCCTTGGACATATATGCCGAGCAAATGGCAGCCTGGACGGCTGCCAGGACAAAGGCTTCTCTTGGATGGACTCCATACTTATATGGTCACTCATCCATCCTTAGGAAGTTCGCTACCGCTGCGGACAACCTAGATTACACTACACCTATGTGGACCTTGGAGAAAGGTTTCAATACCATCATTCCGGCCAGAGATGACTGGACAGATGGTGTTATCCCGACTGGGTCATTATGTATTTATACAGATGGCTCAAAAATTGGGAACAGCGTAGGTTGTGGTATCTTTTCCGAGGCATTAAATATAGATACCTCTCTTCGCTTACCCGACCATTGCAGTGTCTTCCAGGCGGAAGTCACGGCTATCTGGGAGGCTCTCGAATGGCTGAAGATAAATAATATATCTCATAAGAATATATGTATTCTATCGGATAGCCAGGCGGTCCTCAAGGCTCTTAATTCTGTCGTCACAACATCCACGACTGTTATGAACTGCCGCAGGTCTCTGTGTGAGACTGCCACTCAGTTTTATATAACTCTGTGTTGGGTTCCTGGACACAGAGGGATTAGGGGAAACTGCAGGGCAGATGAGCTTGCTAAACAGGGAACCGAAGTGGAAAGGACACCCCACTTAACCCAGATGGGAATTCCCTTAGCCACCTATAAACTGGCTGTGGGAAAAATCAGCTTAGCTCGAGCCGGGCTAAGATGGACCACAGCAACAGTGTGCTGCACTCTCCACACAATATGGCCGACCTTGGACGCAAAGCGTTCAAAATCTCTAGTTCTGTTGAACAAAAAAGATATAAGCTATGTAGTGAAGGTGCTGACAGGTCACTGTCCCTTTGGCCCGCAGGCCGAAAGATTGGGACTTCCCCACAACGACTTATGCAGAAGTTGTACAATGAGGATGAGGAAGAAACTGTCTCCCATCTTCTCTGTACATGCCCGGCCCTCGCGAGGAAAAGAGGGACCTTCCTGGGCTCACCTTTCCTTGATGGATTGAGTGAGCTGCAAAACACTGGTGTTTTTGACCTCTGTCGTTTTATTAAAAACTCCAAATGGCTTGAAATGGCCTAAATTTTGTCCCAACACTAGAACGGCATCACAATGGGCCCAATGGTGTGCCTAAGTGGGCTCCCTAATGGGGGAGCAGCCATTTCAACCTAACCTAACCTAAAGGCCTTCGTAATGCGAAAAATACCGCATCCGATGAATTTATATATTTTTATAAGCTTAAATTCAAAATGGTGTTATCGCCACCCTCTTCCTAAACTTACAGTGAAGGGAAACGCGTTTATCTCAGAAACTTTGCATTTTACGACAAAAATGTATATTATCTTTTTTGTAGATAAATAAGTGACTTAACTTTTTTGTTTAGAATTTTTTTCGTACAGTCAATATCTACGGAGAAAAGTGCTTCAAACTTCATATATCACTTTCTTTTCACTATATTTCATTTTAATGGTTAATTGTAAATGAAAAAATCCTTCGTAAGACTTATAGAACACACGATTATCTATAATTTTTGTTAAATTTTTTACGTAGGGCTAATATTGCACGAGTTATGGCGCTTTAAGTGTCGAGAAACGTAAATTCAAAAATAGTTTTTTGCCAATATCTTTTTAATTACACGTTTTATTTCAAAACCGATTATAACTTTTTTGTGCGCAATTTCCTTGTCCACATTTTTTGTTTTAACTTTTTTCTGTAAAGTTGATATTTATGGATTTATTACACATTAAACGTTTAGTTTTTTTACAAATATGTATCTCGTCAACTACTAATTTACGACGAAAAGTTATAACAACAAATTTGTTTGTTATAAAATTCTGTTGAAATTTTACTTTAAACCTTTTTTCCTACCATTAATACTTGAGCCGCTATTCAGCGCCGAACGCTTCGTACTCATACAAAGAATTATGGAATTACTTTGGCGCACAAACTCTTTTGTTGAAAATAGGTACGTAATAAAATAATTGTTTTTGTTTGGTTCCTTTTTTGTAAGCGGATATAAACAAAATACAAGTTTTCGTCTTGTCCAGAAAAATAACAAGCTTAGAACTATGCAACTTGACAAAACAAGAACTAATTATCAAACAAATAATGAAAAGAAAATTGGCGTGGACAGGGCACACCCTACCAAGAGAGACTAATGCGTTAACGAAAAAAACCCTTGAATGGAATCCGTAGGGAAGTAGAGGGCCCGGTAGACCGAAAAATACATAGAAGTACAGTAATAAAAAAATCGAAAATTTTGACAAAACCTAGATTGAAACAAAGAGGACAGCTCAAAACAGAGTCCGATGGAGAGGCTTTGTGGAAGCATAGGTCCCAATAGGGGTAAAACCGGATAATAGTAACTATCGTGTAGATATCGGTGCATCTGAGCAAGACCCTCTCAACTACAGGCCTTGCATAAACTCTTCGCACTAACACAACTAAGCGCAAACTTAGTCTGAATTTTTGTTGAGCAAGGTAGGCAAGTGATGGGATTTTTGACATTATGAATGGAATTATTTCCATGACAACAATTTTTTTCAGTATTTTTGCTTTTAGATAAATAAATTATACTGAAATTATTTATAAAATGTTCAGTAATCAAATGATTTCTTAAATATGCAAATTCATTATAAAACATGTACATAAATGCATTTTAAAATTTTAATACGGAAGTGTTGTGTTATGAATAGTGTAATATTAAATAAACTAACTTTTGAGATCACAAGAAAAGGATTCATAGATGTTTTTGCGAAAAATCTAAAACAACTTTTCTTAGTGTCACCTTTGAAAGGAGAAAAGATATTAGGAATTGATCCTAGATTTTCAAATGGTGTAAACTTGTTCTCATATTTTAAACCACAGAAGTTATAGATACCGGTGTTATCTACCCTCAAACTAATTTATCCGGAACGTAAAATTCTATACAGTTTTCACCAGCGCCCCTTAGCCGCTTATTGCGTTTCCAGATCCTACGGCGAGGTTTTTAGAAGCCACATTATTGTTAGCATTTCTTTAACTCACTAGAATTTAACAAATGTTACAAATAAGTGAAATACTAGCAATAAAATTTAACAAAATAAATATTTTTCAAATAAATCAAAATCAAAGACTATTTATAAAATTGGTACAACTAGAACTACTTAGTAGTGTTGAGCCGGACTTACACGAGGCAGTACATTTGTCCCTTACACGATGTAAATTGTACTGAGGCCTCAGTTTTTTTAAATGTCCCGGTTCAAAAATAATGTCCTACTGGTATATGAACTTATATCGAGACAAATGAAGCGAGGTGTGATTGTAAATTACTTAGTGGAGAGACACTTCTCATTTCTTTTGCGGCAGTAAAATATCCAATTTAAACTGAGCCGTGGTGAGATTGTAAATATACGAACTGGATGGAGAGACATTTCTTACATTTTTCGAGGGAGTGAGGTTTTGTCCTGAAGAGACAATTCTTACATTTTTCGAGGGAGTGAGGTTTTGTCCTGAAGAGACAATTCTTACATTTTCCGAGGGAGTGAGGTTTTGCCCTGAAGAGATAATTCTTACATTTTTTGAGCGAGTAAAATTTTGCGCTGGAGAATTTCCAACTTGAAATTAGGCGACGGGGTGGCATTGCAAAATATAAATATATCATCATCATAAATAGCTCCACAGCCTGTTATTGGCCTTGGCTTCCTGCAACATCCTCCTCCAGAACTGTCTGTCCCTGGCTTGGGGTCTCCAATTTCTTATACCTAGGGTTCGTAGATCCTCCTCTACGCTATCTGTATATCTCTTTTTTGGACGTCCTGTGCCTCTGTGTCCGTCTGGTCTCTTGTTCATAATAATTTTTGTTATGCTGTCATCACTGCTACGTTCAACATGTCCTGCCCATCGAATTCTGCTAATTTTTATAGTTTTTATGATGTTCGGATCTTTATACAACTGATACAATTCGTGATTGTATCTTCTCCTCCAAACACCATTTTCATTTACTCCTCCATATATTGTGCGCAGGATTTTTCTTTCAAAGCACCCCAGGAGGTGTTCTTCATTACTTCTTAGTGTCCAGGTTTCGGATCCATACAGTAGTATTGGCCTTATAAGGGTTCTGTATAGTTTAACTTTAGTCCTCCTTGATATGTTCCTTGTTAAGAAGTGTTTACGTAGCCCAAAATAGCATCTATTTCCCAGCGCCAATCTCCTTATGACTTCTGCCGTCGTGTCGTTATCTTTTGAGATTAGCGTCCCTAAGTATATAAATTCTTTTACACTTTCGATGTTATATGTATCAATGGTCATATTCTGGCGATCATTCCGTCTTTTAGAGATGCACATATATTTCGTTTTCTCTTCATTAATTGCTAGTCCGAATTTCTTTGCTGCTCTTTGTAGCAATATGAAGGCTTCTTTCATTGCTATGCTGGATCTGGCTAGTATTACGATGTCGTCAGCGTATGCCAACAGTTGTACCGACTTGTTGAAAATACTGCCCGCGGTGTTAATTCCTGCGTCTCTTATCACTTTTTCCATAGCTACGTTAAATAGTAAGCACGACAGGGCATCTCCTTGTCTTAGTCCTACTGTGGCGTTGAATGGTTCTGACAGCTCTCCTTCAATTCTTATTCTGCATATAACCTCTTTCATTGTCATTTTGGTCAAATCTACGAGGTGTTTGGGAAATCTTAAATACTCCATAGCTTTATATAATTCTTCACGTTTTATTTTATCATACGCGTTTCTGAAGTCTATGAATAGCGAATGTATGGTAATATTAAATTCATTTGCCTTTTCCAGGACCTGCCTAAGGGTGAAAATATGGTCTGTGGTGGATCTTCCGGGGCGGAAACCGCTTTGATAGTTTCCCTTCTGCGTAAGGCTGCAGTTTAACGTATAAAATATTTGATAATACTTTATATGCTACGTTCAATAGCGTGATACCTCTATAATTACGGCAGTTTAGCTGATCTCCTTTTTTGTGTATAGGGCACACAATGCCCTCGCTCCATTCCGATGGTATTCGTTTCTGGGTCCATATTAGTGTTACGATTTCATGCAGGCTTAATATTACGTTTTCACCTCCTTGTTTCAATAGCTCTGCTACGATGTTATCTTTGCCCGGAGATTTGTTGTTTTTTAGCTTTTTCACTGCGTCTTGTACGTCTTCTAATGTAGGCATGTCTCCCGCTAGTTCTTCTGCTAGTTCCATGTTTTCTGTAAGGGGCTGATCCTCATCTCGCGCTAGCAGTTCTTGAAAGTGTTCACGCCATCTAATTAGAACTGATTCTTTGGTACTTAAGATCTCTCCATCCTTATTTTTGCACATGGTTATTCTGGGCTTGAAACCGACTCGTTGCTCCTTTACTTTTTTATATAGTTTCCTGACATCGTTTCGGTTGTTCGCTTCTTCTATTTTCAACATTTCGTTTTCCCAGTACTCCTTTTTCTTCGCTTTGTGCACTCTTTTCTCCTATAAATATATGGCCACGGGCAACTAATTAGAAACAGTTTCATAAAAATTGCATTTATACAGTTTTTATGTAGGAATCAAATTAAATAATTCCCACCACCTCCTCTTAATTTATTTTAAAATGTATAATGATAGAAGGAAATCAATAACAATATCATAATGAATTCTTAACAGGATTGCTACATAAAAACATAAAAAATGTATAAATGCAATTTTTATGAAACTGTTTCTAATTAGTTGTCCGCGGCTGTACATTGTGATGGCATAGATTTCTTACTTACTCTAAGGCAGTTTAATGAATATTAGAATTCATTGGTATTTATTTTCTTTCTTTTTTTAATCTGCTTGTTTTTGTCATTTTGGCATTACAATAGCACCTCGCCTCATTTGAAGTATGACATTGTACTGTCTTAAAAGAAAAAAGAGGCACCTCTTACAAACTCATTTTATAATCGTGTCCTACCCAACACTACTACTTAGGGTATATAAAAAAAGCTTGTTAGTTTTACTTACGTACTTCCACATTTAAATAAATTATTCACGATGCAATTAGTTATTACTACATTTTTATAAAATTCAAAATTTTGCATATTTAGTGCCTTCACCATAACCTCAAAATTTTCGATTATATTCTGTAAAAAATAATTCTGACTTATGGTAAAGACGTTTTACCGTAAACGCACAATTTAACCACTTTAAATAACCACTTCCCTATTTAATTTTAAAATAAGAATGTTTTTATTATAAATAAACAAAAAATATATTGTAAATAAACAAACATTTTTACTAAACTGGACAAATATTACAAATTTTCACATAAAAAAAGGTATTTCGGTAGCACTTTCACTATATAACTTTATTATAATACCTTACCACTATTTATCTTTATAATTTCACTTTTATTTTACTTTATTAATTGCAAAATATCGATTTATTTACTTTCCGTCACAAAAACCGCCCCGATTCGCGCACTTTTCATATAAATCTGACAGTTCTTCAGCAAACTTTCAGACTACGTCACACATATGCAAAAATTTACAGCACGGCCGGTATTTAAGAGGGTCTTGATCTGAGACTTCAATTCTGTTTGAAAAAGGGTCCAATACCAAATCTGGTATATATGTTAATGTGAAGAATGTTGTGAAATCGTTGGCTGAAGTCAGAATGTTAAGTGTTGACAGTAGGCAAGCAAATCGTCATCACTTTTTTGTAATATTGCAAGATTTGGAAACTGAGAGCATTCTCCTCTCCCCAAATACTGTTTGTATAACAAAATCTTTGTAACAAAGCCAGATAAAATACTTTTAGTTTTGATAAAATTTAATTGATCTTGTAACTTTAAATTTATTTCATCAAATTTGGCGGATAAGTGAGCCCATAATTATGAAAGTGGTCTAAGTCATACATTTCTTGTTTCGAGATATTTAATGGATTACATTTGAATAAGTTAAAAAATATTTTTATATTACGCAACATTTTAATTTAGAATTTTATTAGTTTTGATTAATGAAAATTTTTTATGAATGTGAAATTTTGTGTGAATCTCATACGAAAATGTTGTTTTTAAATTTTGAATGGACTTAGACCATTTTCAAAATTAACTGAATTATCTATAAATGACTTAAAGCAAATAAAAACTTCGAATTTTATTAGAAACAATAATTTTAATCAAATAATTCATGAACAATTCATAAAATACATGCCATTAAGACTTCCGCTAGGCTAAACTTTGAGAAAGGTTTGAAAGGCGCCAAAATTAACATTTTAAGCTGCCATCAAGGCATTCTCAACGTGGAAGTTTTCCTCCAAAATAGTTGCAGGGTGTTTTGACGTACTCCAGAGCCTGACCAGAAGAAATAGGGTCTCGCTCCGCTGGGTTCCCGGACACCGAGGTATCGAGCGCAATGAGGCTGCAGACATGTTCGCGAGGGAGGGGCCTAACACGTTGGTCCGTGGCCCAGACCTCTTTGCTGGCATCTCATGGTCCACCTCCAAGTCCCTGATAGTGGAGTGGGTTAAGGGACCGAACCTAGCTTATTGGGAATCAGCCCCAAGTCTTAGACAACCTAAAGATCTTATTAGACCCTTTGCCTTAAGGGGCACCATCACTTTCAACAGAGCGTACCTAAGGCTGTTGGTGGAATATCTGGCAGGCCATGTAGGCCTGCGGTATCACCTCCACAACCTAGAACTGTCACAAGGGACAGAATGCCGACTCTGCATGCAAAGCGACGAGGCTTCCACACATGTGAATGTCCTGCTCTGATCTGGTTTATAATGTTCTGCTCTGATCTGGCTTATCAGAGAGCTTATGATGAAAGACTTTCTTGCCTTCGCCGGAAGGCTGATCGTTTGTTGCATGAGTGGGGTACGCACACAACAGGCCTAACTTGAACCTGAACCGCTATCTGTTAACATGGTGATTAAATATATAAACTATTTTTCCCCCACTGAATTAATACACTTATGGTGGAAAAATGGCTAACACTATGTAACGATTAGTTTTTCACAAATTCCCAAGAGTGAATTTGCGTTTCTCCTTCAAAGTAAGTATGTATTACCGTCGTTATCATTATCGTCGTCAGCTGATTTGTAATAACTGATAAAATCGATTTTTTAAATTTTTGTCTTAGACCACTTATGGGCACAAGTCAGTCAAATAAGCTCTTTGCTTTTCGATTTCGTCCGCGCAGCGTGGTCACACGGGAAACATGGCTTTTTAAATTTTTATATGAAAGTAGAAGGTAGTTCGTCGCGCGACCCCAAAATAATTTTTAATTACCACGGACCCCTGGATCATCCCATAGACCCCATAGGGGTCCATATGGGCCACTTTGAGAATCACTGGTTTAGACGATCCCTAATAACTTCTTGTATAAACGGGACATTTACTTCCCCAGGCAGCTTTTGATTTGATGCACCACAAAGTGGGAATACTAACTGCACAGCAGAAACAAGCGCCCCTTATAGAGTACACGGGTAGTTGTACCTTGGAAGTATGCTTGAAGTTGTTGCTCTAGGGTTTTTGTTGTTTATGTGAAAAGTCCATCGGTTCCCTTTATAGAATCAATCTCGGGTAGATCTCTCGAAGGTGTGCAATGCTTTGGCCAAAGTGCATCCATCCAGCTATCCCTTTTAGCTTTTCTAATTCTTATCCGCTATTAGAGGTGGTTAGTGAGCTTTTGTAACTCAGGCAGTGATGATGCATTTTGGAGCTAATATCTCATTATTACATAATAGCGTTTTCCTACGAAGCAGTAATTGCTGCCATAACGTAGTCTGCAGATGGTTCCATATAAATTCCACCTTATCCGTGTATCTAGGATTCCTATTTGCCCTCATCATATACATTCATGACCTACTTCTTACAATAAAAGGGAGTTCAAAAAATTTATCGGGAAAAACGTTAATAATTGCCCTTTTTTACATAGAGCACGTGCTGCCCTTTATTTTCAAAAGCAATTTAATAAATGTGTGCATCGATACGAACTGTGGCTATTTCCAAATATTTATGTTACCATTTACCCTAAAAAAGCAAAGCAAATAAAATTTTAATTTTCTTCCACTTCATTTCCTGTAAACTTAAAACAAAAATGCTAACAGAAATTATTTTCAAAAGGAATACAATCCGCTCAAAGCATCCTCCTCCGTAATCAATAAGCATTAAATCAATGTTTGCCTCTGAAGTGCTCAAACTCGACGCCCCAAAGCGGTATAGAAAACGGCCCAAAACATGTAATACAAACAAAATCCTTGAATAATAGATCTCCGTTGTTTGAAAATTTAATTCAAGTTGCGACATTCCTGTATATTTCCTTTAAGGATCTCCAAAGGTTTTCAAGGAATTCCTCAAATTCAAACATCAAAGTAAACTCCATGACAGTGCAGTGCTGTGAAGCTTAACTGAAATCAGAAATAAATTGAAATTCTTCACCATTTTCGTGAATTATTGCTTACGAAGACATCAAATTGAGAGGAGATGGCAGCGACTCAAGTGATTTGATGCCTTTTATCCTTATGTCGTGTATTAACATTATTTGTTTCGTTCTTACAATTGAAAAGAGAAAAAGAAAACAAAATTGACAAAGTTTATTTAGGCCGTGTGCTAACTTACCAAACGTCGATTCTTATTAATAATTCATTTCAAGCTGCTAAATTGATTTTCGATGGTTTGCGTCTTTGGAAATTTAGAAATGATCTGTCAGTTTTCGTTTGACAATATGTGTAAGGGAGAACCATAGTGACCAAGTGACATTTTTGAAAACATAAAATTTATGAATTGAATGCACAGAAAAATATAAAATCTTGCGTGCCATACTAATCCAAGCACATAAAATTTATTAATGGGATGTTATTTATGTGCTTTTTTTTTTTTTTTTTTTATGTGGAAGACTAGAGCTCAAGGAAAGCCCTTTGTACTGTCGACAATCTATTTTCTTCGTATAGAGTGCAATGTCGAACAGCAAGCTCTAGTCGATAGATAGTGAAGGGGAAGAGAGAAGTAGGAAGGAACTGCCACAACCACCTAACCCCAACTATTTCTATCGCGACTCTGGCATCGGGGCAATGAGAAACAACTCGCTGGAGTGTTATGCCTCCTGAAACAAGTTGAATCCCATCAACCAACCGATGACATGCGATTGGCGGAGCGGGGCAGTGCTAGCGGAAGGCTATGACAGGAGGGAAGGTGGGAAAGGCGAAGGACCGTGGGGCTCTGCCGGGACTCGAACCCGGGACCTCTGGGATAGTAGCCAGGCGCCTTACTCCCTAGGCTACCGAGGCCCCTTGGATTAGAATGGCATGAAAGATTTAATTTTTTTCTGTCCATTCAATTCAAAAAGGAAATATTGACAAAAATGTCGCTTGGATCACTATGGTTCTCCCCTACACTTAAGCTCAAGGTAGAAAATAGAAATAGCAAAATTTATTGATGTCCAAGTTTTGATTTTGAAACTGAAATTTAATGGGGAAAGTTGATAGCTCTGATTTACTAGTGCAATAGATGCACAAATTTGGTTTTTGGTTTGGTTTTTGGTGAAGAAATTTGGCGAAAAGATGCGAACTCGATATGGTTTTTATTTGACAAGCTACTGTGATTTGTGCTGACATTCGTCTTCTCTGTTTTAGATTAAACTACCTGATCACAACTGGGTGGCAGCAGAGCGATACAAGCTGGTATCCTATATTAATATAATAATATTTGCTGCCTTAAGAGGCAACAAAATTTATTATAGTTTTAAGGTAGTTTTGTAACAAACATTCAAATAAAAGCAAGCGTGATTTTTAAGTACAGATTGTGAAAGGCATGGATTCTGCTTGCTGCAAGGCAGTTCTGCTTTTGAACCTGCCAGATGGGTTTCTCTCCCCACCTTACTCTCTCATCTAACCATCAATTTAAAGCACTCCAGACCACAGGTAACAGAAATGATAAATTCGCTCCACTTCGGCTGAGAATAACGTTGCCTCGGAAGTTCAAACAGGAATGGTTTCAAAAATACCTGATTGGACTGAGTTAAGAAACGTAAAGTCAGTGTGGAAAGTAACAAGAAAGTTTAAACGACCCGTAACTCTAGTACCTACCACAGCTAAGAAATCCCGAGTAAAAATAAATGATGGCCTTAGAACGGGCAAATGCCGACTGTGATTGAAACATAGTCCTCGGCCATCTGGCGGTTAACCGTACAGGGGGCGATTGACGGTGAAACAACGGCCTTACAGTTCCAATAACGGCCATTCGACTGTGGTACGGCGGCCGTATGGTTGCTATTACGGGTATACGACGGTGGTACAGTGGTAGCAACGTGGATATTCGCCCTCCTATAAGAAAATATACTTCACTGCAATTAAATGTTTGATTTTTTTTCGGTTGTGTTTTTTTTCAAGCCGTTAAATAACAAAATTTCCCACTAAAATATAAATCAACACGCACCACACACTTCACGTACAACAAACCGACGACTGGCGAGCTCGTTTCTCTTGTGCATCGATATCTTTAGTATAAATCGAAAGAACCATTGTACATAACGAAAATGATGAAGTTCCCATAAAACACATTCAACAATACATTTGGTGCAGATTCTTTTTTTGGCTCAAATTTCCCGTCGAATGCCCGTTTCTACAGCTCAGTACTTGGCCTTTTAAATCTTTTGGTCAAATTTGGCCGTCGTAAGGCCGTATGTGCTCCCATTAAAAATGGTTAAAAACACTACGGCCATCATATGCCCCTTAAAAAGCCAAGCGGCCGGTGTTCGCCCTTTATAAGGCCGTTTTTTATTTTTACTCGGGATCCTCAAGGAAGGCAGACGGGTTCACCAAGACAATAAGAAATCTAAACTCCTTGCCCAACACTTTGTAACAGTGTTCCAACCTCTTAACATAGATACAATCGAATATTGACATAGCATGTACTTATCAACCAAATCAAGTGTCTAAAAGGGTCACGCCAATGGTGATCCCCGAAGTGATCGACAGAAATCTTAACCCAAAAAAGCAACAGGAATCGATGGAATATCACTAGTCCAGCTCCCACCCGATATCACCTCTACTTTTTTTCGGAGGTGACCGATTTACTTGAAATTTTAACAGTAGATAGGGAATGACTCAAAAAGCAAAGTCTACCATATGCCAATGTGTGCTTTTCCTTTGGGAGTGGTTCCCACTTCCACGGCGGTGGAAATATTTTCGGTCAAAATAACCCCGTTAATCGAGAGTTGTTAATTTTAAGCATTTCTAAACTGTTTGAAAAATTCCTGATTTTCAATTTAGATCCAGGAATAACCACTCCACAAAACAATAGACCAACTCCATCGAATCACTAGTGTTTTAGAGCAAGCGCTGGAAGAAAGCAAATCTTGCCCTGTCGTATTTCTAGATGTACCTATATCTCAGGCCTTTAGACAGGGTTTGGCACGAAGGATTGATATTCAATATGAGCAAACTTCTGCCACAAAATTACTCCCAATGGTTTTAGGCATCCATAAGACGATAGGTTTTGCTGTCCGTTTTGCCACAGTTTTGCCTATGCCAGACGGAAAACCTAACGTCTAATACCGGGGACAGACTAGAAACTTAATCTAGATTATGACGTCAGAATGACGCAGAACCATCTAAAAGATATGGAAAGTGATGACTAACGTAATCCTCCATATATTTTAATTTCCATTAATCATGACTGATGGAATTGATTGCCACTTGCATGAACGTGTAATGGCCGCCTTAGTCCTCATCACATCAGTCACCAGAGTACAAAGCACGTCAATTCACCTTCTACACATAAAGTCTCCATTAAGCGAGTTATCACACGGTGTCGGAGGGAGCTACTGTGCCAGTTATCACCTGACGCGGTGGAGTGGGTAGCAGAAGAAGATGCAGATGTTAAAGGTTCCCGAGACGGTCAAACGGTTTGACTCAAACCTTACGTATTTCATCAAACCGTTTGAAGCCGCTGTGGAATTGCGTCAAATAAGAAGCGCAGTTTTAAAAGTCGCTTCAAACCAGAAGGATCTATTTGCCCCGCCGCAGTTTGTGACGCTTCGAGAAATGCCGTCGACTGACTGATGAGGTTTGATCAAACGTCGCGAACACGATCAAACGACTATGAACTAAAATATGAATTTCCATCAAACGGTCTTCAAACACGTAAATGTTTGTCAAACCTGTCAAACCAACCGCGAAAACGATCAAATGGGTGTGACTACGATCTACGTGTTTGAGTCAAACCGTTTGACCGACTCGGGGGCCCTTTAAAGTTAAAGAAAGTTCGACCACCGCCGAAGGGGAGACCAATTCTTGGTACGATTTGCCTGTGATAGAATGCGTAAAAAAGCGAAAATCCGTTCATAGACGAAATATAGGATTGCCAGAATAACTCTGTCACCCTATAAATGAATTACCGTTGTTTAGAAGTAACACCACACTTGAATGTTGATTCTTCTTTTTCTTATGTCGCTATTGCTCTGTATGAGCTTTGATCTCCCTTATAGCCTTATCACACTGGCTATATCGTAGGGTGAAAATGCTGCCTTGGCTAGGCTGAAACCTGAAAGAAAAAATTCAAAGAAGATTTTCCCATATGTAAGAGTGAGAGGAATATACTCAAACTTTTCTTGGCTGAATTTTAAGTGTTATAAAAAGCCTAAAAAACTGTTATAAAAAGCATAGGAAAGAATGAAATTCATGTTCTTTTTTCTATGCTTTTTATAACAGTTCGCTGCATCTCTAGACTTTTTATAACAGTTAGTAAATAACAATAAATTGGAGTGATTATAAATATAATTAAGGTGACAATAAATATAATTGAAGTGGCAATAAATATAATTAAAGTTACAATAAATATAATCGAAGTGTAAATGTTGAGAATTGGGGTTCCGGTGTAAAATCGCTACAAAAAAATTTTGAGGTGTTTACGGTGATGTTTTAATGTCCCAATAATAATTTCAAGGCGGGGAGACATATTTTTCTTATTACAACGGGCGGGGGTTGCGAATTGGGGGGAGTCTATGATTTGCCTATGACTCTTAGTCCAATAAATAGGTCGAAAAATACCGCACCCGATTTTTTTTACCAAATGATTTTATAAATTTTTATAAGCTTAAATCCAAAATGGCGTTATCCCCACCCTCTTGCTAAACTTACAGTGAAGGAAAAAGCTTTTAACTCTATATCTCTAAAACTATGCATTTTACGACAAAAATGTATATTATCTTTTTTGTAGATAAAAAAGTGATTTAACTTTCTTGTTTGGAACTCTTTTGTGTAAAGTCAATATCTACTGCGAAATAGTGCTTCAAACTTCATATGTCACTTTCTTTGCACTATATTTCGTTAATGGTTAATTCTACATGAAAAATCCTTCATAAGACTTATAGAACACACGATTATCTATAATTTTTGTTATTATCATTTTTTACGTAGGGCTAATATTGCACCAGTTATGGCGCTTTAAGTGTCGAAAAACGTAGATTCAAAAGTAGTTTTTTCGTACGGACAAAACAGCAACTCACAATTTATAACTCACTACAGAATTTGTTAGACCAGTCCAGAGGTGTCACAAGACTGGATTCCAATTAGGAAGTAGCAAATTGAAAGGAAGAGAACACATAATCTTAATTTATGTACCTGATGTTCACGATGTTTAATTTTAAATTTAATAAATTTAAATTAATTTAATTTTAATCACAATAAATTTAAATATTTCAAATATTTCCCAACGGATTTCTTCTGGATCAACACCTATCTGTTATAATTATCAGACAATCGTTCTTACTCTCACATGCTATCTCTGTCACACAGTATAACAGATTTCGTCATTTTCAGCCTAGCCAAGGCAGCATTTTCAGCCTACGAAAAAGCCAGTGTCATAAGGCTATTACAAAGCCTGTCCACGTTTCTCTATTTTTTGCTGTATCCTTCCACTTTTTTCCCCAGGGTCCTGATATTTTCTAAAATGTCATCGTACCACCACCTTCTCGGTCCTCTTTTTCTTCCTTTTCCATCTGAAGTTGAAGACTCTCTTTTGTGCTCGTTCCTCGTACATTAGAAGCCAACTCATCTGAGTCTTTGTGCTTTGGTATACGTGCAATATCTTATTTTCCAATCAGCGTATACTCACAATTGTGCCTTCTCCACATATTTTCCGCTTTCTAACCTTTTTGCAGCGAATATTTTTCGGAGTATTCTTTTTTCAAAAACGCGGAGTTTGTTTTCGCCCCCCCACAGTTAACGTCCATATTTCGTATCCGTATGTTACAATTGGTCGAAAGATAGTTATGTAAAGTAATGAGCTTTGTTCTTCTGGTCAAAAGTTTAGACTGCTGAAGTTTTTCGTGTTCTAATAGTCCAGGCAACGAAGGAAAAATAGAGAAAACTAGTTGGGATGTGGGTTTGACCCTTTCGGTCCACAAGATCAACTTCCCAGTATTATGAATGTGGAATATTATCAATGGATATTTTAATAATAAATAAACAATAATCAATATATAATATATAATACCTAACATTTGTCACATTTGTTTATCAATACTTTCGCTAAGTCGTCAAATGATATGTGCGTATTTACAAGATTAGGATGACGAAGTTGTAAACAAAATTAATGTATTACTTTTAACACTGACACTTGGATGAAAAATGAAGAACATGTTGTTATTCCAAAACTTATTTAACAAGAATATCGTTAAATTTAAGGGACCTGAAGTTGCAGCCATTGAGTTACGATCTACCAAAATAATGAACACTCTGCTAATTCTTTAACAACTCATGCGGACGTTACATTACAAAATACTTAGTCCCGATAAATCAACTATTCGTGAAGTGTGTGTAGGCAGATGTATGGCAGAAAATGGACAAATGATTGAAAATTTCGTGGGAAGCTATTGCTCGGCTGAATCCAAAAAAGTTAACCTCATTTGGAACGGGTTTCATTCCAACGAGTATATTAGACAGTATCAAAACTAATTAATTTAAGTTACATGGCACACTTTTTTTTATGTGGAAGACTAGTACCGAAGTCTCTTCATTTAAACAAAAAAAACACCTTGACCGAATGTTATGATAATTTTTTAGATCATATCTTAGTTAATACACTTCGATCGGCACCTCAACGAAATCGGTATCATATTTGGTTCGCGCGATATTGGGCAGGTACTAAAATCACGAACTTCGTTCAAACAAAAAAACGACTCGACCGATTTTTATGAAAATCTTTTCAGATCATATTTCCTTTAACACGCTTTGAACGGCACCTCAACGAAATCGATATCTTTTTTGGTTGGCACGAAATCTTGCAGGAAAAAATGACCACATACGTACGCACACACACACATATTTCTTCTCAAATTTTTGCTTAAAATGCTATTGGGACCTTGAAACGTGTAAATACATTGAAAAAGGGGTAGCGGGATAAGAGGGGGGGTCTGGCAGCCCCCACCAGATTCGCTACAACCGACCCAAAAATCTTGAAGAGGGTCGAAAAAAATTTTTTTTTAGATTTTTCCGACCCCATGGACCCCCATGAAAACACCATAACCGCAAAAAATTTGGTTTTTTCATATTTTAATTTTTTTAACCATATTTCGAATCCGATTTTCGGACCCATTACAATAACTTCCTACTGAGAAGTTAAAAATACATACCCGAGCCAATTTTGCCATAGTTGTAGAGGAAGGTGTCCTTAACAATATACTAAAAATATCGGGAGGGGGGGTGGAGCTAAGGAAGGGGGTGCTCTGAAGGTCCTTTTTTCAGTTTCTTGTTAATAACTGTAAAACTACGGACTCGAGCGAAAAAATTAAAGATATCAAATTAATCTATATAAAATTCTTTACAAAAAAAGGTTCATACACTTTTTCGCTAGGATCAATATTTAAGAAGATATGAAAGGGGAAAAATGGTAAATTTTTTTTAAAATTTTTTTATTGTTGCCTAAGGTGATTTTGAGGCCTAACGTGCTGGTTTCGTTTTCAACTTTAATCTAGATTAGATATCGTAATTGTTTAAGTAAAAAATAATTTATTATTAGGAAATTAAACATTTCTTTTCTGAATTCAAGCCTAAAACTTCAGGGACAGGCCAAGCGTTACGGACGTGTTAAGTTGGGATCAAAAATTGATGAATTTTCCGTAACGAATTTTATGGACACCCCTCATTTAAGTTGACAAATTGATCAAGAACAGGTAGAAGTAAATAGGCGAAAGCTAAAATAAATTACTTACCAATTTTCGAAAAATAGCATTTTTGCATACGGCTTTAAAGAAAAACTGTACCTAATAAAATCATTTCAAAAAAAACCCCCATAAATGCGAACCAAAAAGAAAATCTTTTAAAAATAATTCGTTTAGGGAATATCCTTATTAACTCGTCCATTTTCGCTAATTGCTTCGTTTTTTTCCAGGGGGGAATGGTGGGATTTTAATTTTAGCCCAGAAATTTCAAATTAACTCCAATTAAACGCCTGGCCCTATTCGTTCAGCAAAATCGGCTAAAATAATAATGCCAGGTCATCAGGCGCCATTTAAACATGAACAAGGCAACAAGCTGTTGTACTCGCGGGTATTTCGCTCGCCCTGTTATCCTTGTTGTCCTGTGATTAATGAGGATAACCCAAAGCATGGACACCAACGTTCGTAGCGGCGGCTGCCCAGCAAGAGGAGAGAGAGTGCGATGCAAATAAATGTTTCTTTTTTTTTTAAATATTCCTTCCGGTGGATCAGGATCTGTTTGTTTATCTCCTTTGGGAAAAACTCCTGAAATTAATTGTTCAATTATCCCCAGTTTTAATTCCACTAATAACAAGAATTGCCGAAATAAATGGATGGAATTAGTCCCGATTTTTTTTTTATTTTATAGGATTTTTTGGAGGATTTTGCGAGGTTTTTTTCATGGGGGGGGGGCGGAGGCGTAATAATTTATCAGAATGGAAGCAACGTGTTTTAGGATAAATCAAGCATTTTTCGAATATGTATAATGAAAATTTAGGTGACGGGATATAAAGAAGTTTTCTGATAACTTTGATATAGATACAGTCCTACATGGTATTGTATTGAGGGTGGTTTATGTATAACTGCTTAGGATGTAGGCGCGACTGAAAATATGTACCCACTTGCAAAGCTCTCTTAATGATTTTATTGTAAACTAGCAAAAAACCCGTGTGTGTTGCAACGCCTTTAAATAAAAAAACTTTATGTGTGCACTGTCCGCGGTAGGAAAAAAGTATAATGAAAACAACAAAAAATCTGGAAAAAATGATTTCGGATACGATACAGAAATTTACAGTTACCTATAAAAAGATATTGTAATATTTCTTCTCGAGCGTTCTCGGATTCGTCAGGGTTCTTTCTTTTTAACAATTTCAAAAGAAAACTTCTTGCACACATGTGCTCCTCCTTCCTCTTCTTGACGGTTCAGTTAGAACAGCCCTACTACATTGAGTTGTGTCACTGCGCTGTGTATGTATTCAAGTAGATGCCTCTGAACATGAAACTTCTCGGTGAATTGGAATTTTAACTTTCTATTTTCGGTTAGCTGTTACACTGCCCCCTTCTTAATTAGTGCTCGTCTCGAACACAGCTGCCTACAGATCCCGTTCTTGCCGATCGACCCAATAGATGACATCGTTTAACATCGTGATGACGGTGGAGAGGCCGTTCCATTTCCTTTGTAGTTTTGGCGATTTACCTTTTATTCGTAGAGGATTTTATAGCTAGACCCGATCTTTCCTTAAATCTAGATCCGTTCGCCCTTAGGTCGTAGTGGGTCTTCATCCTGTTGAGCGATTCCCAAATTTAAATCACTTGGCAGCGTAATCTATTTCCCGAAAATCATCTTTGCAGGCGTCTGACCGGTACAACTGTGGACAACTGTGTGGACAGCGTTTTTTTTTATTAAATTACATAGAGATGTTCTTCATATTAATTTGAAAACCTATTTCTTCCGTTTCTACCGTTTTTACTGTTTCTATACTGGTTAGGGGAAATTTAAGAAATTTCCTACATTTAAGAATGTGGCAAACTTTACGACAATAGGGGAAATTACCAGGATACACTATGGTCAATATTCTTCCATTTGGAGCAAGGATGTGAAGATTTCGCGATTTCCCAACTCTTGAACAACCTACATACAGCTGACCAAGAAATTAGACTTATTTGGCAAAATTCATCCCCCAGATTGTCCCCGAAATTTAAAATTTTTAAGTTTTGATCATAAATTCTTTATTTGTTACCTTAAAATCCCTCACATACCGATTTTCATTGGAATCGGAATACAATTGGCAAACTCATCGGCCATATTGGTGCGGCCATTTTGAATTTATAAGCTTTGATCACAGACTTAACTATCTGTAATACAGATGTTCCGCTTCATACAAAATTTTGGCACCAGGAAATTGCTGGGTAGGATTTGTTTCGTATCCTAAGGCGAAGCTTTAGAATACACATTCCACAAAGCTCTCCACGCATTTCCCCAAGTTCTCTGTTGATAGTCAAAGGAAGAGAGGAAGGGCAGGGTGGCTACGGAGCTTCATTCCACACGGACGAAATGTATTTTTTCGCCTGCTCCACCCCTCACTCACTTTGCCTTACCAGCCAGGCAGCAGACGAAACAATTTTTTTTGAATAGCCAAGTGCTCACGCGCAGGATGGATTTTTTTGTTAATTGCCATTGTGGCAGGTCATGATTTTGTTTTTTTGTTGTTTTCAGGCATTCAATGATATTTCTCGGATGAAATGGAATATTCTATTTCGCTACATTTCGGATTTCCCGGCCTAAGATTTCAGGTGCGTGGGACATAATCTATTTGAATTGTATTTGATTAGCCAAGGGCTCTGGCGCAGGGCACCGCCGGATGGATTTTTTAATTTCCAATTTTTATATGGTTATTTGAAATGGTGAATTGTCGCAGGTCATGATTTTGCTGTTTTGTTGCATGCAGGCATATTATTTTTCCGATGAAATGGAACATTCTTTTTAGATTTCTTTTCGTATTTAAGGCATTATGCTACATTTTGTTTCCGGCCGTAGATTTCAGGTGCGCGAAATATAATTTATACTTCGGAATCGAATAAAAAAAATGTTTTACAAATTGAATTTATGTCTTTATTACTTGAGTTTATAAAATTGACCAACTCTAACTTAATTCTATATTAATTATGCACCTAACAGGTGAAGACTAATTATGCTGATTTCTAGATTCCTATAGATTGTGAAAATTTTCATGGCTCAACGTCTAGACCAACGGTAGGCAACCTCCGGCCCGCGAGATGTTTAGAAGAAGTTATAAAAAGTATTTTTCGATGTTTGTCGTCTAGTTTAAATTGAATATTACATCCATTACATCTATTAGACTATGCATCATTTCTTTTATCACCCCCATACACAAACCGGTTTTATAGACAAGAGGTCGCAGGGAAGTTTATTTTATCCTAATTTTGCCTCAGAAAATTTGTCAGACTCACCCATCCATCACCGTAACACAATTATAACATCATTCTCGGGGGTATGAGGAGACTATGAGTAACTCCCCATCTCATTCGCGTTTCGTTGCAAGAAAAAGAGACAGAAAAATGAGTATTTTGAGGGTTATACCTACATTATACACAAACCTGTTTGAGTTGAGGACCGAGTGTTGGATAGTGTGATTTACCCCATTAAAGGGGTCACTTCAAATGCAGACAAAAAATATAGTGTTGGTTACGACACGATTATAAAATGAATTGGTAAGAGGTGGCTTCAAATTAGGCGAGGGGCGATTGTAATGCCAAAAACCAGCAAATTAAAGAAAGAAGCTTATATGCATTAAACTGCCTCAGAGTAAGTAAGAAATCTATGCCTCCACGATGTATATTTATATTTTACAATCTCACTTCACCTAATTTCAATTTGGAACCTTTGCTGCCTCAACAAAAGTAAGAAATGCCTCTCCAGTTCGTATTTAAAATCTCACCTCGTCTCAGCTCAGATATTTTACTGCAGCAAAAAAAATAACAAATGTCTCTCGTATTTACAACCTCACCTCACCTCGCCTCATTTTAAGTGGAATTTTACTGCCCCTAAAGAAGTAAGAAAGAAGAAACTCTTGTCTCTCCACTACGTAATTACAATCACATCTCGGTACACTACACTCATATACCAGCAGTAGGACAAAAAATTGAGGCCTCAGTAAAATTTACCATCGTGTAAGGGACAAATGTACTGCCTAGTGCAAGTCCGGCTCAATTTTATAAAAATTATAGGTCACAAGAACGTGCCAAATGGCTATTACGGCCCGCGGAAAAAGGTAATATTTATGCTGACCCATGTTATAAAAAGGTTGCCCACCCTTGGTCTAGACCACCGGATCTGGATCTGCATGCAATATGAGCTTCCTAATTTGGTCGGGCGTAGGACATGGGGTTATCGTGTTATCGTAACACGTTATACTAATGCACGTGGGGCTTAGAGGCGGTATCGGTAATTCACGCGACATAATCGATTTTATTGGTTGAAGTTAATTTGAGTTGCGATCGGTGGAAGTTGATCGCTGGGTTTTCAGATCATACATATTCGGATTTTCTTCTGAAAACAAGGATAAGGATTCAAGTTCAATATATTATTTCGATGTGACAAAGTCTACAACTTTTTTTTCATAATTAAACACATAGGAAAAAGCATTCACTAATTCTTATTAATAAGTTTCAATACAAATTTTGGTATATATCTATAAGTGGTGCTCCAGACTTAATCGGCTCAAAAATTTTTAAGAAAAAAAAATTTAATAAGGAAAACAACTGATATTTTCAAGGCTAATTTCTAAATTAAGGCTCACTAGGTGGAGCACATTCAAAAATCAACAACCAGGGAATAATGAAGGCATATTTGCTACCCTGCGCGAGGCCACAGGGTAAATGAATAAAATATGCACGGTGGGGGATACAGTGGGCGGGGGGGGATAAATGAGGGGCACCCCCCCCAAGAGCTCTATGATATATGGATTACTTTAGTTTTCAAAAAAAATGTCGAGTGAAAGCAATTGAAATAGGAAATTCACCTCGAAATATACTATAATCATAAATAAAAATTACTATCTGTAGTTTTGATGAAAAAAAAATCTTGAAAATTTTGCAATTGTAGCTGTGCGCTTAGTTTGAAATGTTATCTGTGCTGTATCTGAATTGTTGAAGTTTTAAAAACGTGGCTTAATAGAACACTAATTTTAGAAACCTCTAGCTACAATAGCTTTGTGAGG
Organism: Thereva nobilitata; assembly: GCA_963855945.1. Taxonomy (NCBI): domain Eukaryota; kingdom Metazoa; phylum Arthropoda; class Insecta; order Diptera; family Therevidae; genus Thereva; species Thereva nobilitata. The sequence goes on along the minus strand of OY979694.1, from coordinate 41,855,423 downwards.
TATTTGATTAACACACGTGAGGCAGTACTTTTGTTCCTTACACGACGGTAAATTGTACTGAGGCTTCAAATATAATGTCCTAGTACTCTTGATATGAGCGTGTAAACCCAAGGGATACAGGAACACATTCATTTCAACCCTTTCAATCCATTTGTTGCATTGATGCAACAATTTTCCTATACCGTTAGGGATAAATAGATCACATCGAGTCAGAGTCAGGCCTAAAACATGGGTGTACACAGTTTTTTTTATACCCCGTCAAAATAGACATTCAAACTCGGGATAAATCAAGAATAGCTGAAAATGGAAACACCGTCGAATTTCGGTGGGGAGCAAAAAAATAATTCAAAAGATCACATATCAGTTTTTTTTGAGATGTGATTGTAGTTACGTAGTGGAGAGACAAGAGTTTCTTCTTTCTTACTTCTTTAGGGGCAGTAAAATTCCACTTAAAATGAGGCGAGGTGAGGTGAGGTTGTAAATACGAGAGACATTTGTTATTTTTTTTGCTGCAGTAAAATATCTGAGCTGAGACGAGGTGAGATTTTAAATACGAACTGGAGAGGCATTTCTTACTTTTGTTGAGGCAGCAAAGGTTCCAAATTGAAATTAGGTGAAGTGAGATTGTAAAATATAAATATACATCGTGGAGGCATAGATTTCTTACTTACTCTGAGGCAGTTTAATGCATATAAGCTTCTTTCTTTAATTTGCTGGTTTTTGGCATTACAATCGCCCCTCGCCTAATTTGAAGCCACCTCTTACCAATTCATTTTATAATCGTGTCGTAACCAACACTATATTTTTTGTCTGCATTTGAAGTGACCCCTTTAATGGGGTAAATCACACTATCCAACACTCGGTCCTCAACTCAAACAGGTTTGTGTATAATGTAGGTATAACCCTCAAAATACTCATTTTTCTGTCTCTTTTTCTTGCAACGAAACGCGAATGAGATGGGGAGTTACTCATAGTCTCCTCATACCCCCGAGAATGATGTTATAATTGTGTTACGGTGATGGATGGGTGAGTCTGACAAATTTTCTGAGGCAAAATTAGGATAAAATAAACTTCCCTGCGACCTCTTGTCTATAAAACCGGTTTGTGTATGGGGGTGATAAAAGAAATGATGCATAGTCTAATAGATGTAATGGATGTAATATTCAATTTAAACTAGACGACAAACATCGAAAAATACTTTTTATAACTTCTTCTAAACATCTCGCGGGCCGGAGGTTGCCTACCGTTGGTCTAGACGTTGAGCCATGAAAATTTTCACAATCTATAGGAATCTAGAAATCAGCATAATTAGTCTTCACCTGTTAGGTGCATAATTAATATAGAATTAAGTTAGAGTTGGTCAATTTTATAAACTCAAGTAATAAAGACATAAATTCAATTTGTAAAACATTTTTTTTATTCGATTCCGAAGTATAAATTATATTTCGCGCACCTGAAATCTACGGCCGGAAACAAAATGTAGCATAATGCCTTAAATACGAAAAGAAATCTAAAAAGAATGTTCCATTTCATCGGAAAAATAATATGCCTGCATGCAACAAAACAGCAAAATCATGACCTGCGACAATTCACCATTTCAAATAACCATATAAAAATTGGAAATTAAAAAATCCATCCGGCGGTGCCCTGCGCCAGAGCCCTTGGCTAATCAAATACAATTCAAATAGATTATGTCCCACGCACCTGAAATCTTAGGCCGGGAAATCCGAAATGTAGCGAAATAGAATATTCCATTTCATCCGAGAAATATCATTGAATGCCTGAAAACAACAAAAAAACAAAATCATGACCTGCCACAATGGCAATTAACAAAAAAATCCATCCTGCGCGTGAGCACTTGGCTATTCAAAAAAAATTGTTTCGTCTGCTGCCTGGCTGGTAAGGCAAAGTGAGTGAGGGGTGGAGCAGGCGAAAAAATACATTTCGTCCGTGTGGAATGAAGCTCCGTAGCCACCCTGCCCTTCCTCTCTTCCTTTGACTATCAACAGAGAACTTGGGGAAATGCGTGGAGAGCTTTGTGGAATGTGTATTCTAAAGCTTCGCCTTAGGATACGAAACAAATCCTACCCAGCAATTTCCTGGTGCCAAAATTTTGTATGAAGCGGAACATCTGTATTACAGATAGTTAAGTCTGTGCTTTGATCATACATGCAATCTTAAAAACCCCTAGATATCCACTCTCATTGGAATCGGAATGCAATTGGAAAAATTCGTCCGCCATATTGGCGCGCCCATTTTGAATTTATAAGTTCTGATCATAAATTCGTTATTTGCTACCTCAAAAAACCCCAGATACCGATTTTCATGGGAATCGGAACACAATTGGCAAATTCGTCGGCCATATTGGCGCGGCCATTTTCAATTTATAAGTTTTGACCACAAATTCGTTATTAGCGACCTTAGAAACCCCTTGATACCAACTTTCATTGAAAGCGGAACACAATTTTCAAATTCATATTTGGGTGGCCATTTTGAATTTCGGTCAGTTTTCGGCGGCCATGTTGAATTTCGAAAATCGGGCTTCGAGGTGTTTCATGGAAGACCCCCACGGACCTTCGTGCAAAATTTCAAAGCTCTGCGATGACTCGCGCGCCCGCTATAGCGCACACATACACGCATACATACATACAGAAACTTTCTTTTATTAATATCATGGAGACAATTGCTGGTTGTATTTTGTTTTAAAAAGCATTGTAAGATTTAACACAGCGAGAATGTACATTTTTACCTTTTACATATACGGTTGTAAGACAGGTGCAGTATGGTGAAGAAAAATTTAATCAGAGAAATTTTATGTATGGCGCTTCACCACTATCCTGATTTGCTGATTTTCTACATCATTTCCAGTTAATACTGATTATTTCATTTCCGTAATTGGTGTACTTGCTAATTGCGTCGGCAATTTAATTGCGAAAGCGTCCAGCTCCCACAAAAGAGATTTGGGTTCAATTTGTCGCTGCTATTTTTTAATGGTGTGATGTCTTTTTCCACCGTTAAATAACTGATAACTAACAAAGAGAATAAAAATACAGCGCCTTTTATCCCAATATAAATCAGCCCAACAATGGTTACAAAAAGGAACTTATATTAATCATACAAGTATGGAAATACATTTTTTCTATAATCAAAGTGGGCCAATACCTTGAACTCTTATAACAATTCCTTTGTATAAACCCACGAACTTGTAGAGCGTGAAAATCTTCACAAAAAAGGTTGCTACATGTTTTTTCAAAAATTGCTTCCTATGAGAGATATGAGCTATAATTGATATTTACAGATTTCCGCGCGAATAATTCGGGATATCATAAGATTTACCCCGACGCTCGACTAAAACCGCTGTGACTCCCTTGTTTTTGGTCTAAAATTCATAAACTAAACGGTATATTAAAGGAAAATACTTCAACAATTGTCATATATAGCTGGCGGGTGTCGCCAGAGGTGGTTTTTATTTGATATTCAAAAGCGAAGTAATGATCTTTGAGAAATAAATAATGTAACTTGTAACTAATTTTTTACCATTTCCTATCGAATTGCCTTGACAAGCTGAGTTCGGTCAAAGATTCAGTAGGTCAAATTTGAACAAATCAGATATAACATTCATTCCCAATTTATCTTGGGCCTAAATGAATCAAGTTTTTCTATTCCTGTTGTTTTTTAGTTCGCTCATTTTTCATGAGTGATGCCTTTACAATCGATGGATGTAAAAAAATCAAAGTGGAGATTTCTGAAAAAGCCCACTTGTCATTCTATTGCCAAGACCCTGTCCTTTTAGAATGTGTATCTAAGAACCCCTGATAACAAAGTTTTCATTCATCATTTTCTAGATTTCCCGGAAATTTCCAAAAACGCACGAAAATTCTTCTGATAAGTCTCCCGAGTTTATCTTATCGACTAGAGCTTTATAAATGTGAAAATCTGTAGTTGAGAATCTGCTCTTTCTCGCGGTGACTTTTTTTTTGGAAATCTCAGGCCAATTTATTTTGAAATTCCAAGAAGCAATTTCCCGCCTCGGGGACCGACCGAGTCAGCACAAATGTACGTATAGTTTCTTTTGGGGTGGACTATATGAAAAATTTGGCCTGACTGGAGGAAATTCAGCATTATTATGAGTTACAGAAATTTTAGTCGAGCTTCGGATATCTTATGATATCCCGAATTATTCGCGCGGGAGTCCGAAAATATCAATTATAGCTCTCTCATAGGAAGCAATTTTCGAAAAAACATGTAGAGACCATTTTTGTGAAGATTTTCACGCTCTACAAGTTTGTTCTATACATTATATCGAAATTTTCAACCCCTTCCAAGTTATTGATGGAATATCAATTTTCCGAGTTTTCCCGGGAATTTTCCGAAGTTTCCCTTGGTGTTCGCGTGCAGAACAATTTTTTTTCTTAAAGTACTCTTCAAAAACTGTCCGTGTGCCGTGATGTGTAAATATTCACAAGTTCATGGACATATAAACATTACAAATAATAAATATCCTTAAAATTTTTTATTTCTCAAATCGCCCCCCTAAAAACTTTTCTAGATCCGCCCTTGAGAGAATGCGGGATCCCGCGGGTCCAAGAAATTACCCAATTTCTATTCTAATAGAATCTCATGCTCAAAAAAGAGGGGAAATTTTTGCTTCTCCTCGACCACTGACATTATAATAATCCCGAGTAAAAATAAAAAACGGCCTTACAAAGGGCGAACACCGGCCGCTTGGCTTTTTAAGGGGCATGTGACGGTCGTAGACTTTTTAACTATTTTTAATGGGAGCACTTACGATCTTACGACTGCCAAATTTGACCAAAAGATTTAAAAGGCCAAGTACTGAGCTGTACAAACGGCCATTTGACGGGAAACTTGAGCCAAAAAAAGAATCTGCACCATATGTATTGTTGAATGTGTTTTATGGGAACTTCATCATTTTCGTTATGTACAATAGTTCTTCTCGGCCGTACTGTCCTGCGACGAGCGTTCTGTTAACCGCCAGATGGCCGAGGACTATTTTTCAATCACAGTCGGTATTTGCCCACTCTAAGGCCATCATTTATTTTTACTCGTGAATGGACTGCTCATCAGACATAATTCCCATACAAACTCATGGCACCAAAAAGTATAGTCCTCTCGCTCATCCATAAGCCCCTTTTGTCACCGAACTCAAATTTTGTTAAATTTCGTGTTAAGAGTTCAGTGCATTCACTGGCAGAAATAAAATCAGATAGTGACAAACTTGAAAATATAAAATTTGACATTCAAAAACTGCACACTTTTCCATTTTTTAAATATTTTTACTCTTGAATTTCAATAAACCACAAAATACGATAACTTTTTTATCTTTGCAGTAAAATAAGAACGGTAAATAAAATTCTGGAATGATTTTAAGCGAAATTTAAAATAAAACCACCACAACGGTTGCACGATATTAAAGTTTTCCCCCATAAGCCCCGGTATCACTGACATATAGATGGAACAGGGGTAGATAACCTCGCATGGTTTAACATAAATATTTGTAATTAATGAAAAAAGGCATTTTAAAAGGGAAATAACATCAAAATTGCATTTGTTATTTTTTTTAACAAAAATATATAAACGAATATAAAAAATTTTAATTTATAAAAGTAACTGACGTCTTTACATGTCAGTGAAAAAAGGTTTGTCACCTATAGAACGAATTGGTGCCATGAAAATTTCCTGATGAGCAGTCAATTCTATATGTCAATGCCCTCGACCAAGAAACCGCAGTGGATTTTTAGGTGGAGTGAAATCTTACGACATTTTCAACATGTCAAAAACAACTGTTACTTGTCATGTCAAACCAAAAGATTACGACGTGCTGAAAGTAATTTCTTCATTTGGTGCCTTACTACAAGGTTTTTGAACAATTTCATTAATAATAATTTATTAATTTCAATAGTTTTATGTCATTACATATTTTGAAGACACAAGTGATTTTTAGGTTATGCTCTTCTTGATATGCACGAACCATCCCAGAAAAGTTGTTTTCCAATAGAAAACCTGGCTTGTCGTAGCCCGCGAAAAGTTACTTGATTGGAGGGGGAAAATTTAGCCAAAAACCCGAAAAGTGAACGAACGCTGTCAGATTTATTGAAATTTTGTTTTTGTGATGATTTTCCTCAAATTAAATAAAAATAAATATAATTGAGAAAATCTGAAAAATTTACGTACAAAATCTTATGTTAATAATGTTTTAAAATAACCATTCGAAATGCGAGATTGTAAATTGCATTGCGGGGTTTTACTGATGCGAGACTAGTAAGCGATTCGTGCATGCGAATCTCGCATTAATTTGTTAATGGGCCTTTAATCAATGAAAAATGTACTCGCCGCAGTTGCCGCAGCTTAAAAATCGCCTGTGTGCGCACGGCCGCGGCAAAGCACTTTGCCGCCCAGTCCACATCCGCCAATGGCGATGCCGCCCCTTTAAGGGCAACATTTTTTTCGCTCACTTCCCTCGCGGGTGTTTTTGTTTTTTAAAGGAATTAGTATATAAGAAATTGTTAATTAAATGAATTTTCTTTCTATTTGTCAAAGTCAACCAAGTCATAGTACAGTTCCTCTCTTACTTCAGAATGGACTTAAATGAAATAATTCATTTAATTTCATTTCTTCGCTTTCGATGATAAGACCCGCGCTGACAAGCTGAAAACGGATGGTGACTTCGCTTCTACTTCTTGCTGCGCCACTGCCTTTCGTTTCGGCGAAACTTCTTGTTTGCTTCTGCTCCACAAACTGATTTGGTCCTGAAAAGGACCGTTTCTGTTTATCGTTTCGTCATTCGTTTATCACTTATCGATTAATCCGGTTTTTGGTCCTGAAAAGGACCGTTTCGCAGTCCATAATCAGGGATTTACGTTGTAGTTAATGTGGGAATCTCCACGAGTCTTACGTGTTGTAAAAACGGTTTTTAGGCGAGAGGAGCAAAGCGGAAAGAGGGAAGTGTTGTAACATTTTCAACACAAAATTTTTGCCGTGAAAACTAATACATACACAATGAGCTTTGTTACTTTTTATCTTCTTCTTTCTTGGCTGTGAAGTTTACCAGATTTTTATGTTTATCATTCGTATACGGCCCTTCCAAGTGTGTAGACCTTGTGGAAAAAATATTAAAAAATAAAGAAAACTTTGAATTGTCACTTGGCAAGCAGAAATTCAATTCAATTTTTCAATTTACTTATTTCGTTTCATCTGTCAAACAGAAACATAAATAGCACACACTTTGATATCTCCTTGTAAAGACGAGAACGTTGCTCATGGTGAACTCCCCGCCGTGTAGACAGAGAGAAATGGATGAAACTGGTTTAACAACATGAACGTGACTCGTGTGGATACTGCCAATAGATCCACTAGTCTGGAGCTGGAGCTCGACCAAAAGTTGCCATGCTCTAGCCAGCTACATGGTTGCAAATCGCTTTCGGCAACGTGGAACACGTTTAGCCTATTCGACTAGGCATCCGCCTTTTACTTATCTGTGCTTATACCTTCTTATTGAAATGAATGGTACAGCAAAAGGTAGCTCATATGCCTTCATATTGGAATGAATTATAATGCAAAAGGTTGTCGTTATCCTTCGGCCCTAGGACCTCGCAATGCTAATCGAAGAGATGTTTCGATCTAGAAAAGAGACATTACGCATTCGAAGGATAATGTACGAAATCGACTCTAGAAGGTTTCTATTCCCTACTGGGTTGTTTTTGTGTGGCCTTTCGTTCATCGTTTGTTTATTGTGTACATGAGCGTGTGCTAATTAATTATTGGTAATCTATTGAGTGTTGTATATTGTACAAAATTTTTTCCGTCGCTTCGTTCGCGAAAATGCCGCCCTTCCCAAGTGCCGCCCAGTGCAAATGCACAGTCTGCATATATGGGAGCCGCGGCACTGTGTTTACTTTAGTGGGCTTAGTGGGTGGGACTTACGTTTACTTTAGTGGGCTCTATTTTTGTGATTAAAAAGTTGCTTCAAATAAGTTGATAGTGCGCGGCCGGCCTTAAAATGCAACTTTCGAACCTAATTTAAAAAATGTCAATAACAGCTTTCAAATTAAAAGAAAACTCACAAAAGAAACTACCAACGGAATTCTCGACCTTTGCTAAACCGTTGGTTAGATTGGAGTTTATGTAATTTTAAAGTAAAATTTACTTAATTTTTAAGTAAAATATTTTGAAATTGGTGAGATTTCTATTAACTAAAATGAAATTCACAAATTCATTTCGAAATAAATGTATGGTTCTGCCATCTAATGACCCCTAAGAAAAAAAATCGAAACTAACCAAATTTTCAGAAAATATGCATTCGTAAAGTTTTCAAATGAATTTTGATGTAATCATTTTTTTATTTTTAATATTTTTTATTTTTTTAAATATAAAAAAATTAACATAAATCATCTTCTTTTGTGTAACAATTCTGCTTATTTATCAGTGTCACATACAGATGTCACTAGTTAGTTCCGATTTTCGGAAATACAATTGAATTTGAGTGTTAAAGTTGAAGCTGAGCCAAATACTGATATTTTCTAATTTGAACATGAGATGAAAACACAGAATTAGGCAGTTGAATGAGCTAGACGAAACACAAAATAATTTCACTTTCTCATTGTGCACGAGGAATACACGCCTTTAATAATTCATTTGAATATAACTCGTGCCTTTTTCTAGGAATTTCGTACAGACGATTTCGTTCTAATTATTTTTATCCACGCCTGATACCTTTAACCCCCTCCACGTATATCTCGTAGTTGTAACAACCAATCAGATCACAGCAAAAAGAAAACTTTTGAATATATCACGAAAAAAAATTCTGAGATGCTTTCCAACTGTATATACTCATATCGAACTAGAAGAGCTCATTTTTATACTTTATTTGCTTCCAGGTAGAATATTATAATATCCATACCCATCCAATAGTTCCAACCCCAGGCAAATCACTCAAGCAAGCAACAACATTTTAATATAAACATTTATAATATAAACACTTGAATATTACTCATCCCTTTTTTCTAAGAATTTTTTGAATACGTACTTATACCAAAACAAGGTCGGTTGTCGAATGATGTGAAATTCATTGAAAATACCATACCCAATGACGTTATCAGAAAAGCTTTCGACTAATCAGGAAAAAAACTTAACTGAAACTGATCCTAAAATCATGCGAAATCCTTACATTATTATAAATTTAAGTCCTCCGTCGCGCTGAGTTTGGGTATGTTCGGGCTACTCTCGGAAACTACTGTATGGATTCTCATACGGATTTCACCAGAAAGAGGGATTATCTAGGAAGGTTATAGGCTATAATTTATGAACATTTTGCGAAAATAAGCTACCAGTATAATGATATTTGTGTATTCATTGCCCTTCTAAGAGCTTCGCTGGGCAAACAGTTAAAAGCTCCAACACCGTCCAAACGATCTTAATGAAATTTTAACCATGTGTTATTTATATTAAAAGAAAGAACATAGGCTAATCTATTACTCCTAGATGGCGCTGTCATGGAGAGCGTCATTGGGCGCGTTTAGGCCGTAGGTAATTTAACTGAGCTAGGCAAGTTAACAACGGCATAAACAGCAATTTTTTTAGCGCTGTTAGCTAACTTATTTCTGCTTTTTGGCTTAGCTAAAATTTAGCACAGCCAAAATAAATTGACGTTTGCTTGTAATTTTTTGTTGTAAGTAAATAATTTAGAATTATTTCAATACAGAATGAAGATTTTATTACTATTACTCATTTTTTAGCTTTTTTTATTTGTAAAACGGGAAATGTTATTATTTTTGCCTGTTATTAGCAGTAAAATGAGAATTGCCAAACGGCATGCTAGAAACGCTGCTAAGTTAACAGCGATGATTTAACAGAGTTAAAATAACTCGGGCCTAAACGCGCCCATTGAAAATTTGCTACAAAGCGTGGTAATATACATTCTATGAGCATGTCTACACTACACGTTCAACTTTTCATTCGACTATTCGAAATTAGGAAGTTCTTTCTCTTTCGCTCGTATGTAGAGTTAAAAAGAGACTCGTCGTGATTCGAAAATTGAAGGCAACTAAAAGTTGGACGAAAATTTTCGTTGCAGTCCTGGTTTTTCCTTCACCTTTTTTTAAAAGTGTGGGTGTCTTCTTTTATAAGTAAAATTTCAATTGAGCTAATTAATGTTTAAAAATGCGAATTCATCCATCCTCAAATAGTTTTTATACGATTTCTTATCGGTTAACCTTAAGTCATATTGTAAAAAATGGAAATAATTTCGTTTTTCTTTATTTTTCCTCCATTCTTCGATCCATTTTGGTTTTTTTTTTCACTTTCATCAGTTTCAGGATTTTGGAGAATAAAGCCTCGGCCACGATACGAGCGGCGAGCGGGGTGCGGCTAGCGTTGAGCGGCAGAGCGGCGATTCTGCTCACTTTTCGCCGCTCGCCGCTCGAATCGAGCGGCACCAGAAAAATTTATTGTTTCGAATTAGCGGCGAGCGGCAGTAGAGCGCCACTTTAATATTGCCGCTCTACCTCTCAACGCTCCCGCGCGTATCCTGGCCGGATTCGAGCGTTTTCCATATAAAACAATACAAAATAAAACTCAGAATCGCCGCTCACCGCTAGCCGCACGCCACTCGCCGCTCGTATCGTGGCCGAGGCTTAACACCACATACGCAGCGGCGACTGCGTTCACGATTTCTTCTTCCGACTCAGATGAACTCATTTTTTAAATTATACTTAAAAGTTGAAAGAAAAACGCGTTGAACGCGTATGTAGACACCGGTTTCGAAGTCAAGAAAACTGATAGTTCGAATATCGAAAAATTGAATAAAAAAGTTGAACGTGTAGAAACTTTGTACTTAAAGGTTTTTCGGCACAAGAAAGCGATTGGACCTCGAAGCCCGATTTTCGAAATTCAAAATGGCCGCCGAAATATTTAAAATGGAGGCCCAAATATATATTTTTCAATTGTGTTCCGATTGCCATGAAAACCGGTATCTCCGGATTTTTAAGGTAGCAAATAACGAATTTATGATCAGAACTTATAAATTCAAAAGGGCCGATTGTCATGAAAGTGGATATCTAGGAGTTTTTAAGGTCGCAAATAACAAATTTATGATCAAAACTTACAAATTCAATATGGCCGACGAGTTTGTCAATTGTTTTTCGATTCCAATGAAAACCGGTAACTGGGGGTTTTCAAATAGCGAATTTTTGATCAAAACTTATAAATTCAAAATGGCGGGGCCAATATGGCGGACGAATTTTATCAATTTTATTCCGATGCCAATGAAAGTGGATATCTAGGGGTTTTTAAGGTACACTGAGAGAAAAATGGTTTTGTAAAATTGAATAAATTTCATATAAATTTAAGGTAATGTATAGCACGCATGCTTTTTTAAGGGATTTCTCTTAATATTAAAAGACATTCATTAAAAGACTTTCAAGCAGCTTAACTCTACCCGAAGGAATGTTAATTTTATAGTGCGCCCTTTAATTTAATATGAAGTCTCCTAAAATTATGCGATTTATGTTAAGTATAAAAGAAACCCCTTAATGTCAATGTAAAGTGTATCCTTTCTTTCATCGTGGTAAATCACGCATTTACAGTGGCGTACCGTAGTAGGGGCGGCACGCCCCGGGCGGTACCTTTAGGGGGCGGCAAAATTTCACAATAAATAATAATAATATCTTGTAAATATTTGAACCTTTACATATTTTTGTCGCACCTAAAATTCGGACCGATCGAAATGAGCACGGAATTTTTCATTACTTATACTGTGACGAAATCGGGGAATCCCCTTTCTTTAAATTAATGTATAGATAATAATGACATCTTTCAGCAGCTACAGAATTTGGCGGATAAGTTTGCTTATCTAACGCCGGCTATATTATAAGATTAGGACGACACTAAATGTAATCTAGACTACGCATCTGCCGAAATTGACTAGCAGGACTTCAAGCTGGAACGACTTCGACTGCGGACTTTCATTGCTGCCACAGGCAACGATAATAAATTAATTAATGCGGACTCACTTGAAAAATGCGGACTCCCGTAAAAATAACCGAACTTTACTTACATTCTGAGTCTTGATTTTTACTCCTGCTAGGGGGTGAGGAGGTGGGGGTGAATACCGGCAAACCAAATTTTTTCTCACAAACTATGATTCTCCGAAGAGAAATATCAAACTTTTGTTAGACAATTTTTTTTATCCGAAGGAATGATTTTTGAGGATAATTTTGATTTTTGATGAATTTTGCGGGTGCAGGGGGGCCTCGAATAAAAAAAATTTCTGATAAAAGTTTCATATTTCTCTTCGAGGAACAAAATCGTGAAAAAAATGGGGGTTGCCATTTGAAATTTTACAGTAAATATAAGGGGGGGAGGTATGGCTAAGGGTCAATTTCTGTATGGTCAGATAGATTTTCAAAAAATATTAAACACGTGTTTTTTTTGTTTTCAATCGAATCTTTCCGAGAGAATTGAGTGGCACGGGTGGTTTGAAACACCCTGTATATTACTTTTTTATTTGTAACCTGTACAATACACAATAATGATGACTGTTCTTGCCGAAAAGTTCTTTAGAATTACTGTATATTATAGTCTTTTAAATTTAAATACCTAAATAAGAGGGCGGCAAAATTTTCATCCGCCCCGGGCGGCTGACACCCAAGCTACGCCACTGCGCATTTAATAAATTCAAAAATGGAAACGGAGGCTCTTCTTTTGGGCGAAAGCGGTAGCATTTTAAATTTTGTGTTTTCAGGAAGTGAAACAGTAACCGCGAGTGAAACTGTAGCCGGGAGTGAAACAGTAGTCGGGAGTGAAGTAATAACTATTAATTCAGACGATCAAAAATTTCTTTCTTTACTGAAAGAATTTCAATTGGAAATATTTTTTCTTAACCTAAAAAGTAAGTATATAGTGCAGTTATTTTTCTTCTGTTCTTAGTGTCCTGTACCCCCCGGAAAAAGCAACATCTTTGCAGGATCATTCTTAGGTCATAAAAATTCTTGCAGTTTTTTTTTATTTTACAATGCTGGGTTTTCCAGTTATTCTTAAAATTGTGCCAACATTTAATTATACATTGCTATTGTATATTTTAGATTGCGGAATAAACTTATCGATCCTTAAAATATTTGTCAAAAGAAGATATCAAGGAAGCAATATAGGATTGAGAGGCGAATTTCGACAGAAATTGTTTTTTTTTTTGAGGAAAAAGGAAGTAAGCAGGGGCGGTTTCAGAGGGGGGTAATTGGGTAATTACCCCCCTAACAATTTTCGTTCGCTTATTTATTTTTATTCTTAAAAATTACCAATATTTCAAACAAACAAGTTAAGTTATGGAGAATCTAGTCGGCGATCTATGAATTTTTCCAAAACTGCTGGAAGGGACCGACCCGAGCCGATTTTTGATCGAACACTTTGACAGCTCTTGCATTGTTGTTGTTTTTTTCTGAAATTCCCTTTTGCTCGCAAAGAGAATGTCTTATGCCTCCTCTACACGTTGGCCAATGGGCATATTCACACAGTGCACATTCATGGCGCCTAAAACCGGTTTTATAGATGAGAGAGGGAAGGGAGCGGAAGAACTTAACGAAACATTTTTCACGCAAAAGCAAACGCGTGAAAACTGGCACACATATAAAAAGTTACTTCTATCTCTTGCATTCTTTAGCTCTGTTTTTCTCTAACAAGTAAATTTCATCTGCAATACATTTAAAGGTTCCTGTATAGCATTCAAATTTACTACACTCATTTACGACACGTCTGAGTTGCTAGGAGTTTAATAAAACCGGTTTTACTCACCACAATTATGGCAGCGTGTGAATATGCCCAATATGTGTGCCAATGGTTGTGGCAAAATGGCCCAACGTGTGGACGCGGCTGCCGTAACTCTGCCACAACTCTTTCATCACACCACACGAATTTCGCGTTAACGCAACGTATTGGTCAAAAAACCACATCACACGGATCTCGCGCCAACGTGTTGGCCATCACTCCCCATCATTCCAACACATACCAACGTGAGCCAAAACCCCCGCTCTACACGATGGCCAAGGTATTGGTGGCAAACATATTGGCCAACTTGTAGAGGAGCTATTAGACAACAACAAAGACAGTATGATTTGTTGCCTGCAAGTTGTTCCCTCATGTAGAAGCTCATACGATTTTTCACCGAAGACAAAAGAGAATTGACGATTGCAGACGACTCTGTCTGTCATGTGTACGCTCGTGTGGAAACAGCCTATGTAAACAAAATGAAGTTAACTGCTCAAGCGCCGTAAGAGAAGTTATGACTTTCTTCCTTTTAGTAGGGGAGCTGGCACTTGAAAAAATCGTGTCGTCCCAACCACGGTATGGCCTGTTTCACACGGGACGACGACCAACCAACAGAAATCGTACGATATTCATTTTTTTAGAGAAGAGGGGTGAGAAAGTTGGATGGGAAAATCTTCCCTCCCCATCGTCCTCTCTCACCCTCTTCTCTAAAAAGATGAATATCGTACGATTTCTGTTGGTTGGCCGTCGTCCCGTGTGAAACAGGCCTATACAGAAACAAGGTAATGTTTCACACGAGACGACAGCCAACCAACAAAATCTGCTGTCATCGTCCATTCGCTTTTGAAATTTGACAAAAAGTCGTACGGGTTTTCACACGGGCCAATTTTTCCAACCAACTGTACGTCAAAAAACGCTTTAGCTTATTGTTGTTGCTTTTATTTTAATTCTCTTTTGAGTACTTTCCGAGTGAAACAAAAGTCATTTCTATTTCTTTTCTTCTCCCAGCAAAAGGAACAAAAAACAACAACTACACCGCTGTCAAAAAGTCGTATCGAAAATCGTGTGAGAAAGTTGGATGGGAAAATCTTCCCTCCCCATCGTCCTCTCTCACCCTCTTCTCTAAAAAGATGAATATCGTACGATTTCTGTTGGTTGGCCGTCGTCCCGTGTGAAACAGGCCAATGTAAAAGACTGTATATCGTAATGGTGGGACCACAATACGCGGTCTTGGGTCGTACGCGCTTTTGCCTTTTTTTTCATATAGAGTTTTATGACTTTTTTACGACTTTTTTACGACTTTGTCCATGGTAAAGGTCGTGCGGCACAACAACGCGGACAAAAGGCTGTGCTTAAAAAGGTACATTGTGCGTCCACACACTATGAGCTTTTCAAAAGCGCGTACGCCGTTTCAAATGAGAATTGATTTTTTCTCACTCATGATTCAGAAAATTAAAAGATCACGCGCGCTTTTGGCTGGCCGTACGACCAAAAGCGCGTGGATTCTAAGTCCGCGTAGTGAGGACGGGCCTTAAGACGGCAACGTCACTCGGCGACCTCTTCCCATATAAAATCGAAGTTATTGTTGTTGTTTCTGCATTAGTGCTGACGTCACTCGGAGACCTTTCTCTACGATATTCGAAGCTGTCAGTCTCTTTTACATTATCTTGTTTCTGTACACCGTGATCCCAACCTTCTGCCGTTTGGTATATAAGCTTTTCAAGTAATTTCAAGCATTTTTTATAATATGATATTTTTACGGGAAGTGGACCCACCTCGAGTTAGATAGTTCGGGGGGGGGGGGGGTTAAAAAAGGGGCTAAAATTAAAAAAAAATTCTGCTGCTGCTTATGTAGGTTCTATTAGGGCTAAATAACCGTTTAATACTAGTGGCAGACATTTTTGACCAACTTCAGCTCGCGGTGGGTTGGGGAGGGTGCAAATGGAATTTATGGAATAAAAAAAATATTTAAGTTTTTCTTTTTTTAAAATTACCCCCCCTAAGTCAGTTGGCTGGATTATTTTTAATATGTAAAGATTAATAGCCAAGTTTTAACAGTCAATGAGTAATATTTATGCATTTTAATAATTTTAAACTTGTGAAAACTTTCCGTATACACAAACCATTATATGTTTGACGAAAGTTTGATATTTACGCACGTCGGCTGACGTGCGTTTCTTACGTGCATTATAGTTGGGCCTTAAGAGATAGACGCTTCGGAAGTTCCGCCCTTCAGGCCACGTCACTGCAGCACTTCGCAGGTATACGGAAGCAGCTGCGTAGCTATTGTTGGTCGGCCTTTCCCACTTTCTTTTACAATTCAAGGGCAACTCTAACAATGATGCCCTGGATATTGCCGCAGCAGCAGGTACTTTGCTTTATGGTGCCGGAATCGATGATTCTATGTAAGTTAAAAAAAAATTTTTTTGCATGTTATTTCAATTTAAAACTTTAAACGCGTTTATCTCAAAACTCTATTTTTTAAGTCGGTGGACATGATTTCTCGAAAAGTTATGAAGCTATTTTGTTCAAATTTTGCACACATCTTTGAAATAACATTATCTAGTCATTGAACGAAGGATTGTTTTTTATTACAACTAATTTTTTCGAAACAATACATGGCGAAAATTTGACAAAAAAATGTGTTTTTTTGTTCAAAGTCTGTCAAAAATTCAAATTTTAATTTTTTTCCTTCGTCCAATAACGAGATTTATCCATGTACTAACGTAATATTTTTGGTTTTTTTATTTGAAATGAACCAATAATGAGTTATGCTGTCCACGCAAGAGCATTTTTTTTGAGACGTCAAGGGAGATGAGGTACCAACGACTGAGTTTTCGGAATTTTTAAATAAAAACTTCACAAAATACTGTTTAAATATGTATCTTTGATATGCTGAATTGTTTAAATAAAATATATGATTGTATATATTAAAAAAAAATAGTAAAAATACCCTTTTTTTGAACCTCTGAATCCCACCTAACCCCTTATGGTTGATTTTGAATATAGTCCAAGTTTGCTGGTTAAAAAACCGAATTTACATTGAATTCATTTTGCCTGTTAAAATGGCATAATTTCTCTCTGATTTATAAATCTGAGGGAGAAGAGGGGGCGTTTTGGTTCGTCGAGTAATCATTTAAAAAAAACTATATTCCTTCTCAAAACTATACGAGAATATTTTATTTTTATGTGACGATGCTACTTTTATTTAATACGACATCTTATAAAAATACAGGATGAGTATTATTTTAATATGGGATATCATTGTAAGTTTAAAGGGTATCACTTTAAAGATCTTTTGACAAAATTTAAAAGACTGTCATTTTAATTTTAACAGAAACAGTAACGAAGCAAAACCATGTTTGAATCACTTTGATTTATATTTGTTTCTTATAGATTTACAATGATATTATTCTCAGTGTAGCAAATAACGAATTTATGATCACCCCTGAAATTTTGAGTATAAGTCTACGATTCTGCAATACGGGAAGGGGCTGGCGTCTGGGTAAACAAATAAAACCTGGCTCAGTGACATTGCAGATGAAAACCCAGGGCCAGGCAATTGTCAGACATGTAATTTTTCTGCATTATATTTCATGTCTGATAATGGGCAATATTCGTCTGAAGTTACACTCCCTCAGTACGTGACTCCAAGAAGCGTATACTGTCCATCACCGTCAAAAGCCCATTTTTAAATCTTAAATTAGTTTTTCTTTCTTTCACGATGTAATAATATTTTTTGATTATTGAATTTTTAATTTGAGTAAGTATCCAACAAAAAATATTATTATAATAAGCTGCGTTCTTTTTACAAAGTGATCCAGATTAGATTAGCCGAACATAAAAAAACTAAGTTGGATCCAGTGCCGCGGACCGACAATTGGAGGTCCTGTGCAAATATTCAACGAGAGGCCACAGAGAGTGCAAAAAAATTTCAATAACTCATTTTCTTCTTAAAAACAAAGAATTGTTTAATTTAATCAGAATAAGTGAGCCTCTAGTGTCGGTGTTTTGGTGCCAAGTGCATTTGTGCAGAGTTATTAAAACCTGCGGATTTGAATAATTTCACAAAAGTTCTTCTGTAGATCCACATAAAAGCAACAAACACGATTCTAACACCAGACTATACCTAAGTCGTTCATAACTAAGCGAGATAGTGGCGTTTCAGAATAGATAGATACAACCAACTACGATACCCAGAAGCCTTTTAGTTTCCCCGAATATTTGATTTATAGCAACAATCTCGAAATGGCTTTAGACTACCGTGGATGGCGCAAGAAACTCATCCATTTTATCCCATAAACCTAAAGTCTTGAGATTCCAATCGTAGAATGCCAAATTGCACAATATCCATTTCTCTTTCTGGTGGAAATTTACATCCAGATTCAGCAGATAACCGGAGTGCCATTCCGTTCAAAGATCCCCCATAAACCTTGGCGAACTCCTAACGGTTACGGCCAGCACTGTGATCCCGATCCCCAAATAAGTTGCCTTCCTTATGCAATTAGAGTCTTCTCCGCCTTTGTGGGTGAGCCCCGCTTAGCATTCCTTCGTTCCATCGATTACCTAATTTGGACTCCTCCCGAAGGTATCCATATTTCCCTTTGGCACGCACATCACATCTCCCCTGGTTCGATTTTTGCGCCCCCGGATGGGCTCCCGATTGGATTGGAATCAGTTGCGTGTCGGATGTGGATAAGCTTCAGGTTTTTAGGGCCAGAGAGCATCCGTGTGTATATTTCATAATAATTAATGTATGCCCTTAGAACAATGACATTAAGGATAGATTAATGGGGGAATATCTTACTATTATGACCATGTGTTTGGCAAAAAGGTTTTTGGCAATTAGGTCCTCCTTTTTGGCGCTCCACCAACCAAGCTGCTCTGTTGGTCGTAAGCGCCAAAGTGGATTATGGAAACTTAATAATTCCTCCGTCCGGGCTACACACTCTAGAAAATTAGCATTGATTTTATATGGCTTACGCTGCGATGAGCAAGAACAGACTCTAGATTAAATCTTTCTAGTTCCGCCACATACATAGAATACCCCACATTAGTCGGATAGTGGAAGGACCTCGTAGTGAGTGGGTCACATGCTGGCTTCAAGGGAGATGTTATTTTACGGGTTACTGCTTTTTTACAACAATGCACAAACTAAAAAGAGTTCCTTTTTATATTTTATGTACTTCCAGGACGAAGATGTAATTAAAGTGCGACTAGAGGTGAGAATCGAGAAGAAAGTGTGTCACCAGATGTTGCTGAGTAGAAGAGCATTTTATGATTGTTTGTATAACAATGGCTGCAGTGTTGCGAAATAGAGCATAAAAGTGTATCCTTCCATAAGATTTAACAGTTATTGTGTTCAATAAAAAATCAATCTGTGGAAATTCTCATTTTCACACTGAAAATTCACAAAACCAAGGTTGTCAGCACAGACATTGATGCTTTTCTGTGTAGGCACTTTAACATTGCGCTACAGAATAAACAAACAACAGAACTGAGAACAAAACACGGAAAACTTTACAGAACAAAAACTAGGTCTGCATAGCCAGGAATAAGCTGAAAAGTTCCCGTGTGCATCCGGTTTTTGTTTAAGGATTGCACTCATTATAACTAAAAGTGAAGGAGAATAGACTAATGTATAAAAGTATGAAGTTGAAGTATATATGTATGATGTATAAAAAGTCAGGAGTTAAAGGATTAGTTAAAGAGATGGAAATGTTTTCTCGGAATAAGATAATATAGCAGTGTTTTAGCTCAGGATTAATTGTCACATTTGAAAATATGTATTTACGTCAGTTGAAAACTTCGTGTAGAGACATATGAAATTATTTAACAGAATTAAATTTTTACGTGTAAGGGGACATCCATAAATTACGTGAGGTGATTTTGGCGATTTTTCGACCCCCCCCCCCCCCTCCCCCTTGGTGAGATGTCGTGAGATTTGGCTCGACCCCCTCCCCCCCTAAATCTCACGTGAGATTTTTAAAATTTTAAAAAATTGTAGGATTTACACTATTATGCGTATTTTTAGTGTAAATACCTTAATCTGTGCTTGATTGCATTTAGAAATCATAATTTGTGTTGAAGAACAGTACCACAAAATCATAACAGCACCAACTCGGCATGCACCCAATATAAACTACAACACCTGTGGATTACCATTTAGCATGTGATTCTGCCTACCCTTTGGAAACCAACCTCAAGGTGCCTTACAGGGATAATGATTTCTTAACAAGAGAACAGAAAACTCGTGTATTTGTAGAACAAGCATATGGAATATAAAAAAAATTTAGAATTTTACAATATATTGACATACGAAGGTTGGCTTTGGCATCCACTGATTCGTTTTTAGAGAGTAACGACTTGACTGTTTGAATAGTAATGGTAGAGCCATTTATGACTCTGGAGATATACAAACTTCGGAGCATTCTTCTATATATGTCATCGTTAGGTAAAAAACCTGTGACTGAAAGACGCAGGGGGTTATCCTGGAATCCGATTCGAAAGTCATGAAATTCGGAAATAAGAAAATGGTATCTTCCACCAATGCGAATTCGAAATAAATTTGTCCGCCTGTTATCGGATTTCAGTCCGTGAATAAAGCCATTGCCGCATGCGCTGCTTTTATTTGTTTGTTTTAAAATATTCTAAAAACTCTTTAAATATTCTTGAAACAATTTATTGTTCGCATCAAAATGTCAAATTAAGTTAATAAATGAAGTTGGTTGGCTGAAAATAATTTCTTTTCGAAGATTTATCAGGCATCGCTACTAGCTTCCGTTTGCTTCCTACTTTCGTATCGCCTTAGAAAAGCGGAGTCTGAAGTCACAGCCAGCTTCTCAAATTGACGTTTGAGCCGCCTGTACATCAGGATACAGATTCAAGAAGTGCGGATCTGTTCGACTTCCATTCTTCACAACTCTCGATAATGATAACAAAAGGTTTTCGAAATCTATCTTAGCCTCTAGTAGGTATGTCAGAGCAGATGGCGGTCGATTCAAAATTCGAGTCCTGTAAGATGTTTAGATAACTAATTATGTCGCCTGGTGCAAATATCTGCTTTTTGTAGTGACAATGCACCGCAGATAGCACGTGTTCTGACTGATGTGAAAAGAGCCGATTCTTAATATAATCTCTATGATTGCAGTAGGATTGGGTACATTATGCACTTGAGATTCTTAGGAACGCATTAGGTTCCAAGTTTTTCAATTGGGCTTCTAGGCCTTTTTGTTTTGTTTAAGCTTAGACCCCCACACTAGTTCATCGTAGGGTCGCAATCTGTCCAAAAATGGTGGTATAAGTCAATGCGACTCAAAGAGAAGTGAGGCAATTTCCACTAGATAGTACAAATAAAGCGCAGGAGTTTGAAGAAGCTCTAAATTAGCCAAATCGCGTTCATCATGTAAGAAAGATTATTTATGACAAATCTCTAAGAAAATGTTTTAATTTCTCTTGTTTCAGCTTACTATACTTAAGCGAATTCTCCCAGCAGATATATTTGAAAAACATTTCCACAAAGCCCCCTTTTAGACAGGCGGACACCGAACGGGCACCGAACAGACAAAACGAACGAACAAACTGGGTGTATAGGAAAGAGGGTGAGAGAGAACGATGGGGAGGGCAGACCATTTTCATGGACACTTTGAGCGAACTGTGAACGAACATTGTGAGAGTTTCTGCGTTGTTGTTGTTGTTAGGACAAGAAATCAAAAGGGAATTTCAAAAAGAAAGAACAGCAAGCCAAGTTTCGAAATTTTGTTTGAAATTTTTGATATTTTTCGTTCGTTTGTCCGTTCGTTTGTGTCCGCCCGTGTAAATGCCCAGTCGACACTTCACCGGGCTTCAAAAGAAGGGCCCAAAGTAGGAGAAAACATAATTAAGACTTATAATTACGATGGAAGACATGGAAAACTCTCGTTTAAAGAATTTAAAAAAATAATTGAAATATTAGGAGGTAACAAACATATTTCTTAATTTTAATATAAGTTTTAATACTAGTTTCTACAATTTTCAGAGTTGTTAGTTGGTAAAGATGCAGAAAAGGCCATAAGAAATGGTTTCCGCTTAAGCAAGCAAAAATTAAACAAGCGTGGTTATGACCAGAGAAGGAAGCAGTATATTAAGTTGAAACTCCTTATTTTACTACAAATTTCAAAATTAAATAAAGTTAATGTTTTTTTAATATTTAAAAATACATACTATAAAAAATCAATAAATTAAAATATGAAATATTAAAATAAATTAATTGAAATGTTATAAATGTCAAATTATTTTTTACCTATTTTATATACAAAGCTATTTTCACAGTAAAATTTGTCATGTGTTCACAGTTTACATTTTTTTTATAGATCATACAAATACAAGATTAAAGCTTCAGCGGGAAAAAAACTAGTTAAAAGGAATCCATTCTGGACTAGTTACAAAGTATTGTATTCTAAATTTATTACTTCGTAACTAGTTCAGAATACAACACTTTGTAACTAATTCAGAATTAGTTACTTTGTAATGCAGAGCGAATAAATGTATTCCACGCTATGCAATAGCCGTGTAAAAGTAATTCATTCTTTTCATACAAAAGAATACAAATGGAATTAGTTCGTTTGAAAGAAAATTAATTCCGAATTAGGCTTTAGTTTTACACATACAAAGCTTAAGTTGATAGGGTGTCATTTAGCACCCTCCCGAACCTTCATAACCCTTAGCCAATTCTAAGCCCGTACTAAGCTTACTGCTAGACATAACTGACTGGTAGCACGAAGACTGATTCCTGAGCTTAGAACTGCCACATAAAAAAAATACCACTCGAAATTCTCGAATTCGTCATCGAAAATTGGAACTTCAAAATTGACCATGTTAACGCAGTTACGGCCAACATTTGAAAGAAATTATCTTTAAAAAATAAATGCAAAGAATCGTTTTTTTGTATGATAATAAAGATTACCCGACAAAATTTTTGTTTTTTCTTATTTTTAAAAAAAGTACCTCTAAATGAATCACTCAGTTCAATACATAATAGGTAGCTAAGAACAAGCATACTGTTAACTAGCTTTTATTGTTTGACACTCTCACTACTCCAAAAATGAATGGGCAAAAAGCCGTATCCTTACAAACAATTACGCAATATTCAATTATTTTATATAACTCCCGGCAATTTTCCATTTGCTTACCTTACAGAAAATGCCACCTCCCCCCCATCCCTATTCACTTTCAATCTATTTCAAGTTTTGATATTGGCCTTCATTGAATGTGGAACGATATTAAATGTGCGTGACATTTATAATAATCAGAAAATATCCTTCCACCCCGCCTCCCTCGTCGCCTTCCGTCTATCATCAACATCCTGTGATATTAGTGCTCACAATCCAATATTTCGCAGTCCTTCTGTTTATGTAAACAGAATTCCGTTAATGAGTTCCTTGTGCACAAGGACCCTTCAAAGGATATTTCGCCTTCGATATTTTTATCCTCAATGAGGTATAAAAGTCCTTTGGTTATTTAATAAAGCATTCAGCTAAGTGTGCCAAGCTTTTAGCTAAATAAAACAATTCTTGGGAAAAAGTTTTAGAATTAAAGCACTCCCAGATACGCTATCATACTTCATTTATATTTGACAGTTGATTTTAATCACCGCCTATTTTCTCAACCTTGAGCCGTCCTCGACGACTTGGTGCTGCGCCTACTGGTAGAAGAGAGAAAGGGACTCACTAAAATTCTGTTAAGTCTCAAAGGCACACGAGCATCTGACTCGGAAACAGATTTTACTGCCAAGATAATAAACTGAGGAATTATAGAAAAGCGTATTTTCACTTAGAAACAGCGGCGGCTGCTGCTCCTCCTAATTAAGAGTTTCTATGACTTAATAACTCCTCGAAAGTGGGGCCGCCATTTAAATTCTTATAAAAATCTTGATAAAAGTTCATCTAGAAAATAAATTTCGGTCATAAAATCTCGTTACCAGAAGAATCCCCGGTTAACAGAAAGGTGAAAAGTGCTTCAAAATGAGTAATGGCGCTCCTTAAAAGTTTTTATGTGTTCACATTATGCACGTATACAAAGGGCGAACACGGGGCTAATTAATTAACATATTCACCCCGCCGCCGCATACCTTACTGTTCATCGCGGAGCATCCCTGTCCCCATTCTAAAGATGCTACCCCATGGCCCCATTCGCCGGGGTAAAGGGATACCACCCCCACCTTTGCTGTTGCTGCTGGTGCAGGAGAATATTCATAAATTTTGTGGAAATTACTCGCAAGTATCCTGTTGACGGTATTCCTGGGAGGGCTATGACGATGGAGTTAAAGTGCACGTCACCGTTAATTCTTTCCATTTGTAATCCTGTTGGGACCGAGGAAACATCACTCTGGAAACTTATTTCGCCATTATTTCTCAAGGAGTTTTCGGGGATAAGTTTCGCCGGAGACAAACTTTTGATTACATTTAAAATCGGTTCAGCAACGTATAAAAAATACAAATACAAATAAGAAATAGATGAGATGAGAGTGTAGGATAATGGAGGGCGGGAACGGCGCCCTTCGCGAAAGTTTTAATTTTCGAGTTAAGATGACCTCCGGTGCTTAAATGGCTTTTGGCTGCCTGGATTTTAACTTATTATTTATGGTTTGTAGCAACGTGAAATATCGTTAGAATTTACTGTTTCTGAGAGGATTGTTTAGAATTTTAAAACCATTGTTAATTTCTAATCAAGATGATTTCTACTTAAAATTGGCCATTCAAACTTCGGGGAGGTAGATCTGGCTCTTATTCTTCTACTTCGATGGCTCTACAGCCCAATTCGAGCCTGGGCCTCCTTCAGTTTCTTCCTCCAGACGCCTCTCTGCTCCGCAGCTTACCTCCAGTTTCTTGTGTTGAGGAGTTTTGTTGTATCAGCCTTAACACCGTCTTCCCACCTTGACCGTCGGAATCCTTGAGTCATCCATCCCAGCGCGAAATTGAGTGCTCTAAAGATAATGAAAGAGCACTCCCATGGAAGAATGGAGCGCTCCTTTTCCGCTCCCACTTCATATATTTTTTTTTAACATTAGATGTCCGCGTAGGCTAGTACTCCATTTGAGCTCCCACAGGAGCACTCCTGCAACGATTTAGTTGGAGACAAAAAGGAACAATATAGAGCTTTTTTAAATATCTACAGTAAAGCTATATATTCATAGGAGGCCTGTGGATATGTGAAAAAGCTCCGGCGCCGAAAAGCTTTTATTTTTGCTCATCTTTTGCAATTGCCGTTTCCTTTCCAAGCGCGAGTGTGTTTTTACCAAAGCGGTCCCCTAACTAAGTATACTAACCACGTCCAATGCTGCTTGTCCTCTGTATCGAACGAAAACCGGTCTATTAAGTATGCTAATGTCACCCTTTATGGTCAGCAAGATAATCGCCCGTTTTCTTTGTTCTATAAAATTTCTGAAAACTGCAGTAATGCTCCCTCGGGAGCATATTTGGCAGCGCTCAAAATTAGCTCGCCTGAGAAGCGCTCTCAAATGGTGGGTCAAATGGTAGTAACGGCCTCAGGGACTTTTGTTGGTACATCAAAGAGATAAATCCTGAGAAACGCCATCTGCGATCTAAAGTCTACGCGATCTAAGATCTTCCGATATGCTACCGAATCCTACCTCCACCTCCACGAAGGTGTTGACTTTACATCGGGTGGCCCCTGGATGCTCTTGTCTATACAAGAGTAACAGACGGAGGAGGGTGAAAGGCGAATGTTTCGCTCCTCAAAACGAAGCAAATACCGGACTAGTCCTCCAGGTCGGGGGTTTGGCCGCAGGCTGACAACCTTCCACCGTAAAAACCCACCCGTCACGAATCCTCAAGGCAGGCCTCGGACAGGACGGACTCAACGGCAACGACCTAGGCAACGGAAGATGGAACGTCAGGACGCTCAACAGAACAGGCGCTCTGCGTTTGCTTTTATTAGTACTTAAAAAATATGACATAAATATCACAGCTCTTCAAGAAACCAAATGGACCCATAGTGATATAATGGATCTTAAAACCCACACGGTACTCTCCAATGGATCACCGAATGGAAGAAGAGAGTTCGGAGTCGCATTTATCGTAAAGAGGGAATTGAAATCACTGATTCTGGACTTCAAGCCAGTAAGCAATAGAATATGCACACTTCGCATAAAAACAAGGCTACGTAACATTAGTCTGATAAACGTCCATGCTCCCACAGAAGATAAGTCAGATGAAGAGAAAGAGGAATTCTACCAAGAGCTAACAAACGCCATCAGGTTAATACCTTCAAATGATATTAAAATGGTGCTTGGTGAATTCCAAAGTGGGAAAGGAAGAAGAGTTCCTAGGAGTCATAATAATAAGGCATAGGCTACACAACGCTACCAATGACAATGGTACACTGTAAAAAATATATGTAAATTCACAGTCCAAATTTATAGTAAAATTACAAATCGCGGTATGAAATACTAATTTACTACACAATTATTGTAATTTTACTATAAATTTTGTAATTTCACATAAAGAAATTGAGAATCTCCAATAGTGCATAACGTAAATGTTGATTACATGAATGTGACGTATATTTTACACAATGTTGTGTATTTTTCTAAATCGTTTATGTAGGAAAATTACAATATTTCTTAGTATTATTTATCAATGTTATGTACTGAACTTTGTACTGTAATTTTACAGTAAGAGGCGTAATTTTAGAACTTATATTTTCAGTAAAATTACAAATTGTTCGTTGGAATGTAAGGTTTAAATTTTCCCTCTCATAGACATAATTCACAGGTAACAATGGAATACTAAGCATGGTCAGGGTCTGGGCAGTTCTTGTAACAGCCAAGAAATTTTTGATAATTTTTGATGATTAGGGCCGATGCACAATTAAAGCTTCAAGCTGCAAGCTTCAAAAGTTAGGATAAAAGGGTTTGTACACAACTTCAAGCTACAGTGCTCAAATAAAGCAAAACTCAGATGAAGCTTGAAGCTTGAAGCTGTAATGATCCGACAGATCATCACCTGTCCTTTGCCCCTCATATAGTACTATTCGTACTATATCTCTTTCATATTCATTTTCATACAATGTAATAAACCACATTGTATCATACATTTATTTAACCAAAATCCAACGTGTGCACACAGAGCACACTTGATCATTGATCGTAATTACCTCCTTCAATTCATTTCTTTTCTATTTACAAAACGTTCATTTCATTCACTGAAATGAAAGACCCCTTTGTAGTCTTCATGCATTTAATGCATATTACAATTAAATCTATTTACGATCAACCACATGAGAGCAACGTAACCATGAACTTGTTCACAGGGCAGAGACCGGGTGCGAAGCAAAGTTAATTACTTCACACTGTACTTCGGAAATGCACTCAAATGCATTTTTCTTACACGGCCCAATTATATAATCAAGACCTGGTTCACAGCTGCATACAGTGACCCACTTGAGACTTTCGTATTATAAATTATTAAAGAACGGACCCATTGCATCGGTGACGAAATACTTCTTCTGTAATAAGTACTAAATTATTAAATTGTATAAACAGAGGAAACGCTGCCGGTGCAAGCGGCCGTTACGACCTAAAACTTCGAAACTGTTCTATTTATGATTGCGTAAACGTAGGCGCAATCATGATGAAGATAACAATGATTGGAAAGAGTGGTAAAACCAAGAAATGGTTTCTTTAAGAATATTAAAAGTATTGGGTATAAATATGCCTGGTAGAACCGGAAGAGAGTCAGTCACTTTAGAACTTTCTTTCGGTCATCCGAAAAATTTAATAAAG
The DNA here is from genome assembly GCA_963855945.1 of Thereva nobilitata. Lineage (NCBI taxonomy): Eukaryota > Metazoa > Arthropoda > Insecta > Diptera > Therevidae > Thereva > Thereva nobilitata. The sequence goes on along the minus strand of OY979694.1, from coordinate 41,827,864 downwards.
AAGACGCTTGAGGCTCTCACTTAATAAATAAAAAGCCTAAAAGTAGTGAGTTCAAAGAAGAATTAATAAGAAATAATAAAGATAAAGTATTCTTTAAATGTGTTTTTCTAAATGAAAAATTGAAGTTATTTTTGAAATTAAAGGGAATTCGCATTCCCCAACAAATAAAGTGACATTTTAATCAAAGGGCTGGGAACTCCCCCAAAAGGCGGAACGGCCCAGTCCCGTAGCAGATACACGCTACAACGCCTTGCTGGTCCTTGCATGGTGAACAAAATGCTATTTTTATATATAGGGAGAGGGTATACACAAAAGTTTTGGAAATTTACAAAACTATGAAGTGAAGGCTCCAATACTGATTGTATTTTTACATCCCACAAATAATGTATATTTACTACACAGTAGGTAAAAATACGTAAAGTAGATTAGGAATATTCCTTATAATATATATTGCAAATTTACAAAACTGCTTGTGAATAAAACTTCCGGTATTTTTTTTGTAAAATTACCACAGAAATTTTTTACAGTAGATTGATCGATCTCGCAAACTCAAACTCAATGGGTGGTGCTACACGGAGACTCGGGAAGTCGGCCGAAATCAGATTTGAGTCTCGTTATTCAATGCTACACGAGACTGTATTCGGCTTAGAATAATTCTTTACCCTACATGAAAGCTTTGATTGTGTGTGTATACCGCGGTCATTGTTTACATCTAAGAAGGGAGAAGAGAAAGAAATGTGCGTATGAGTTAGTTTTCACCCCGGAAATTTTTGGGTGAAAATTCTTTCGTTAAAGTTACGTCATGTGCGTCCTTCTTTCTCTCCTCTCCTTTGTTTCTTTCCTATAAAACCGGGTTTTTCGTACGTCTTGAGTCTCCGTGTAGCACCCACAATAGTAGTAAGTTCAACAATGTTCCCGCACAAAAATATTCATAAGATGACGTGGTCACCAGGCGGAGTAACAAAAAATAAAATTTACCATGCCCTAATGGAGAGAAGAGGGGCCCCACGAGTATACTGGACGTAACAACAATGAGAGGAGCGCGCTGAGGCTCAGACCACTATCTAGTCAAGGTAAAATTGAGAACCCGGATAACAACCAAAACGCATAGGGGGCAAACTCAACCAAAATACGATATAGATAAGCTAAAACTGTAAGAAAGAAGAGGTGCCTAGCAGCAACGACAAATGGGAGCAAATTAAAATCAGCATAAAGCCTCGGCCACGATACGAGAACGAGCGGCGAGCGGCAAGCTGTGAGCGGCATCAGAAAAAATTTGATGTCTCGAATTAGCGGCGAGCGGCAGTAGAGCGGCACTTTAGTATTGCCACTCTACCCCTCAACGCTCCCCGCTCGTACCGTGGCCGGATTCGAGCGTTTTTCATATAAAACAATACAAAATAAAACTCAGAATCGCCGCTCTGCCGCTCACCACTAGTCGCACGCCGCTCGCCGCTCGTATCGTGGCCGAGGCTTAAAGGGAGCGGCAGAAGCGACACTAGGCTGGGCCCCCAGACAGACTAGACTTGACTGGTTTGATCAAGAGTGTAGAGACGCAATTGAAGAGAGAAACCAGAGCCACCGGGAGTACATCGCAAGGCCAACAAGAGCAGGGATGGAAGTCTTCAAGCAAAAAATAATAACCGCAGACAAGCTTTGCAGAAAGAAGAAGAGAGAATATCTAAACAGGAGGATCTTACCAGATACAGGAAGACTTCAATGAAGGGAGAATTATACAAGCGTACAAAGGAACTCGCCAGATCACCAATAAGTTTCAACCAAGGACGGACATCTGCAAAGACATATAGATGGGAACCTATTAGCAGACCCTGATAGGATAAAAGAAAGGTGGAAAGAATATTTTCAAAACCTATTAAATCCTACTCCCATACTAAACGAAGATCCACAGACAGAGGCATTTGTAATTCCTCAAGATAATATCTCAATAGAACCACCAACACTGGATGAGGTACGTGAAGCTGTAAAAAGGCAACAAGTCACCGGGCGTCGATGGAATAGCAGCTGAGTTGCTAAAGGAAGGAGGGCCGCAACTCGCAGGTACCTTTCACCAACTCATATGCAGCATCTGGGAGGAGGAAGTTATACCAGATGATTGGAAGAAAGCGATTATATGTCCAATATAGTATATGTATAAGAAAGGAGATAAATTAACATGTAAAAATTACAGAGGCATCTCACTCCTCAGCACCAGCTACAAAACCTTCACAATCCTTGTGAAACAAAAACTAGAACCTGTAGCGGAAAGCCTTATAGGAGAATATCAAGCTGGTTTTAGGTCAAACAGGTCAACATCGGACCAGCTGCTGACCTTAAAGCAAATTCTGGGGAAAACCTGTGAAAGGAATGTAGATATATATACCAGATATTTGTCGATTTTCAACAGGCATATGACTCAATAAACAGAGAGAGGCTGTACGAGATCTTATCGGAATTAGGAGTCCCCTCAAAGCTGGTACAGCTGATCAAATGCGCAACAAATAGAAGGATCCAAAATCTTATAACAGAGAAGCTCGAAGTTCGACAAGGACTTAGACAAGGGGATGGGCTGGCCCCAATGCTCTTTAACCTCGCCCTAGAATGGGTGATAAGGAAAACGTCAGTCCAGAGAAGTGCATCAATAGCAACACAGTCGGTACAATTACTTGGTTATGCGGATCACGTTAACATCGTGGGAAGGTCCTTTTTGGCAGCGAAAGAAGCTTATATCGAATTAAAAGAGGCGGCAAAGGACATAGCCCTGAAGATCAATGAAGAAAAGACTAAGGTGAAGCAAAAATCCAGAGCTGGAAGATTTAGAATGGGAAGAAAAATAACTATCGACGAACATAACCTAGAAGTAGTCGATAAAACAGTCTCCCTCGGGTCTACAATCACAAAAAGAAACGAAGAAAAAGAAGAAATAAGTAGACGAATACTACTGGCTAATAGAGCCTTTTATGCCCAAAAAAAATACTGCACTCACGATTTGTGCACAGAAAAACGAAACTCTCACTCTACAAATAGTCCGGGGAAATTAGCAAAAAAAAGGCACGAGGGGAGACGAAATTCCAAAATGGCTGAAAATTGGTCCACAGCTTCCTTGGGACTTTTTAAGAAAACAATTTCGGAATCACAAAAAATAAAACATGGCCGCCGGAGATATCGCGTTTTTCCCGTTTCCCGGTTTCTATAAGTCGTTCAACCCCCTACGAGGGTTCAAAATGTTGACAATGAAATTCTCTACAACTTTAGTTCTTACAAACATGTTGACCCGATTAACCCTTTTGAAGTTATTCAAGGTCAAAGTTTCCAAAAATCACTTTTCGTCCAAAAAATCACTAACAATTGATTTTTGTAAAAATTTTCGAATGGTTTTCGAAAAAATGGCAAGGTTGTCATTAGGGTAGGCAATAATCTTTTGTATAAATCAGTGATTCCCAAAGTCTATGGGATGATGTAGGGGGTCCGTCCGTCCTAAAAGTTATTTTGGTGGTGCGCGAAGAACTACCGGGGGTCCGAGAAAAAGATCGAAAGTTTTCATATAAAAACTTACAAAAATTTAAAAAGCGATATTTCCCGCGTGATCACGCGGCGCGGATGAAATCGAAAAGCAAACAGCTTATTTGATGAAATAAATTTAGAGTTACAAGGTGATCAATTGAATTTTCTCAAAACTAAAAGTATATATCTGCATTTGTTACAAAACTTTAGTTATACAAACAGAATTTGGGTAGAGAATGCTCGCGGGTGAAACCCTCTTTTCCTATATTCTTATTTTATTAATACTGGAACTTTTCGTTAACTCCGCACGCTTTTTATATTTAAGTAAGTTATATTTATTTTTACCAATAACTTCATTAATTTCATTCTGAGCGTGATTTTGAAAGGTAGGTTGTTCCTATTGCTGAAGCAATAAAAACTTACGTACTTTTTAGTTTATTTTGAAGTTATATGTCTTCCGTCATTTTGTGGCGGCCACCACTGTATTCTACTCGTCATTCCCTTTCATTTAATACCGATACCGAGCGGGTTGTAAAGAAAAAAGTAATCCGCTATTTTGTGTTGGCCGCCAGTTTGAATTTGGAATGGAGTAACACAGCTAATTCTATTCTACTTGTCATACCCTTTCATTTGTTACCCATGTCGCGGGTAACACCATTGAAAAATTCTCCCGCCATCTTGCAACTGTCATATTTATTTTTTTTACACAAAAATCAGAGTCCATTGGCAGGTGTTGTGCCTTGGTCAACATTGTGACCCCTTTAATCCAGGTTTTGTAATGTTAAACATAATAATATCTGTTATGTCATATAACGGCAGAAGTTTAACAATACAAAACAAGAAGAGGAAATAAATCAGAAGGTTAGTGTACACACACCGGACAGCTGAGCCACCTAAAAGTAATTAAGTAATTACTAAAAAGTGGATCAAGCGCCAGGTGTCAAGTGTCAACAACATACCCGACTGAGTTTACTTCCAAGCGTCGATGCTTGAGTGAGTCGAACTTAAGAAGTCAAAGTATCAGGTTTCATTCTGGTAGCGAACGAAGAACCAACGTATAACACAGGCGAACTGTGCAAAATTTGAAGTTGATAGGTTATATTTTCTGCTTTTTAGTCTATTATGTCTTCCGCCATTTGGTTTTGGCTGCCATTTTGAATTTAGAATAACGCCACACAGCTAATTGTATTCTACCTGGCATAGGACGCGTTTAGGCCCAAGTTACTATAACTCTGTTAAATTAACGCTGTTAACTTAGCACCGTTCCTAGCACACCATTTGACAGTTTTAATTTTACAACTAATAAGAACCAAAAATTATAACATTTCTCATTTTATAAATAATAACAAGCAAAAAAAATTAATAATAATAATAATATCTTTAGGCTGTATTAAAATATTACTAAATTATTTGCTTACCGCAAAAATTCACAAGTAAACGTCAACCTCTTTTGACAGTTAGAAGCTGTGCTACATTTTAGCGACTACACACGTAACTGCAAGCATGTTCAATCTTTTTGCGCAAGCGTGCTTGAGCGTGTGTATGGGATTTTTTGCCCAAGCATGATAATTGAACACCAGCTTGAAGATTGGCCGAACTTTCATCTGCATGCTTGAACAAATCTCGCTTAAAAACAAAAGTGTGGGTGCGAGCGACTACGGCTATACAAGCATTACTGCGTGGTGTAGGCTACAGAGAAGTTGTGCAAGCATGCGCAAAAATATTGAATAAGCGTACTTGTCAAGCAGGCAGTTACGTGTGTAGCCGCCTTAAGCCAAAAAGCACAAATAGGTTTGCTAGCAGCGCTAAATAAATTGACGTTTATGTCAACAACGGCATGAACGTCAATTTATTTAGCGCTGCTAGCAAACTTATTTGTGCTTTTTGGCATGTTGCCTATTGCAAAAATCGGCTGCCATCTTGATTTTTTTTTCAAAATGGTCAGATTTGTCACGCGAACTATACATGTGCAAAATTTGAAGTTGATGTATATGTGAATAAGTCCCGGGTGCCGATAAGCTTTTATTTTTGTTCGCCTTTTGCAATTATAGTTTTTTGGTTTTTTTTCCAAGGGGGAGTGTCGTTTTTCCAAACCGACCCCGCACTAAGTACTAACCACGTCCAATGCTGTTTAACTTCTGTAATCGAACGAGAACCGATATATTGAGTTTGGTAATGGCACGATTTATGGTCATTTAGACACTTAACAGTTTTGCTCGTTCTATAAAATTTCTGAAAACTCCAGTAAGCTCAAAATCAGCTCCCCTGAGCAGCAAATTCCCAATTTTTCCCGCTGGGATACTTTTCAAGCACAATTGCATTTTTTCTTTTGTTTTCTTAACAATTAAAAATATGTACCTAATTCATTTTCCTAGCTATACGTGCAATTGTCTTCTCAGAGAGAACAGATTAAAGTATTTTTAGTAGATTTTATTATATCATAAAATTTTATTCACTTGGGTTTGGGGGTGCATGATTAAGTTTTTGTTATAGTAAGGGGTCCATGACCGAAATAGGTTTGGGAATCACTGGTATAAATAGAACAAAAAAAATTTCTCAACAATCAGTTTCTGAGTCATTTTTTGATCAAAAACTGATTTTTTGAAACTTTGACCTTGAATAACTTCGAAAGGGTTAAGTTTTCGAAAAAAATGAAAAAAAGGCTTTTTTGTAGGCAATAACGTTTCATATTGACTGATCAAAACAAATTTTCGAAAAAAGCAGTGTTGAAAAATGATTTTTACAATTTTTTAAACTTAGATAATTTTTTAACAACCCCCTTCTTTTCTTGCCCACAATTTATCAATTTCCAATAAATCGATTAAAGATTAGGCTAATTATTGTCATTGTCAGAATACCACAACATACTTAAATTTGGGGAAAATCGGAGGGCTGGGGGTTAAACCCTACCAAGTTTTTAAACTCAGCATAGATGCTGAATACTCAACGTTTCGTTGACCGGACATGTTAAAAAAGTCAAAAATGTTAGCGATGACTATTGAACGATATTTAATTTGAAAATCGATACTTTGTACATCAGGTTGGCGAAATTAAAAAGAGCAATTGATATATTAACGTACTCGGGTATAGAGAGAACGTTTTGATTTTAATATCGCTTTGCTGCAAATATTGAATTTCCAACCCACCCCCAAGGCACAGCAGGGGATATTATAATCACACATGAATAATTTCATATAAAAGAATGTATTTTTCAAAGGGAAGATGAAAAAAATTCCATTGATGTTTGCCTAATCCCAGCCAAAAACTGATAATAAAAACTGCAACTGACATAAAAATAAACATGTTTTTTAATAAATAAAAAATTCATGCTTGTTTCAATTTCCTTGAAGTCAAATAAACAACAAACCAATAATGGGAATACCCAAGGTAAGTGAATTATAACAGCAGAATGTCAATATTTTTTCAATTTTGCAATTCATCGAGTCGAACGCTCCGAAATATATTTTTGGGGAAATTTGAAAATTTCCTTGTAATCGGGGAACCAAGAACCCAGCACAGCACCAGAACGTGCTCTTGTTCCTGGCGGAGTTATGAGGGGTGTTCCGCCCCCAAGCCGCCCCGATCACCATGAATTTCAATTACAGAGTTGATGGCACAATCAAAAAAATCAAAAAGAAAGAAAGAAAAAATAATTTTTTTGGAGCAAAAGGGCTGCTGCTGCTGCTGCTGCCGGCACTAAGGGAAAAATTGAACGAAACGTAAATGGAATATCGATTAGGGGTTGCAGAGATCTGGAGCAACGATTGAAGAAAGCTTAATCTTCTTCTGCACCAGGACGAAATATTGCTGTGTTGTTGTGCTCGTGTATAGCTGCTCCGTCATAAGCCCTTGACTCACCAATGTCACTGTTCCGGGGCTTCCTTGTCGATGATGAGAGGGATGAATGCCTTAAATGGTTTCACCTTCAAAGGAGTACCAAATTGCCATTTCATTGTTTGAGGGTCTTGTCTATGTCTGTCAGAGGACTTCTGGAGTTGCTTGGATAACTGTGATGAAATGGGCTTTGTACGGTTTGATGTATACACATGATTGACAAACTGTAGGAATCCTCCTTTCAGGATCATATGGCAGTTTATTAACCGGAATGATGTTCACAACAATGTAACAGATCCGACCTGGGGGCGTTTTTTTCTTCTTCTCTCTTAAGGGTTTTTGTTACCTTTGCTCCGACAGGTAATTTACTGACAGCCTTTTTAAAAGTATCTACAAAATGTTTCATTAGATCTTTTTCCTACCAAGAATATTTTCTCTTCTGTTGGGGGTTTTTACGAATGCTTTTCGATTTTATGAAGGGGTTCCTTTTTTAAGGATGGCAAAATACTATTTTGCAATAAACTAGGAAAATTTACTGTCAGTGACAGCAATTGAGGGTAATGCCTAGGGTTTCTTAAGTGGCAGTGAGATGTATTGGATATGTTTAAGAAAACTATTCTATATTGATAAAGTCGTTATGAGTAAACATGCAAATAAAGTTATGTTTTCGTTAAAAGAAATATACTTATACCCTACAACGGCAAAGAATAATTTCATCTAGTATATTCCAATGTACTATAAAATTTATTGATAATATAGTCCAGTGGATAGCGGTTTGAATTCTTTCGGACAGCACCGATTGACGTGAAATTTGGACAGTAAGTAAGTATAGGTAAGCTCAAGGAACAAAAGTTATATTGTGTTGATGTGTGCTTTTTCTCGGGGGGGAATGCCACCACAATGAATGGGGGTGGTTATTGGTACACTCAAAATAACTGCAGAAATCGATAGAGGGATGGATTGGAAGCAAAAAATGTTATATGCATATTTTTCTTTAAATTAATATTTTCCGAGCTATTCGCGATGGAAATTGTTGATTTTTCATCTAAAAAATTCATGTTTTAGAGCGGTTTTTCACGAATAAATTAAAAACCTTACGTTTTTCAAAAAAAAAAAATATTTGCAAAAATGAAGCTTTTAGAATAACGAATCGATTGGTGTTCTATTTATTTCTGTAGATGAAACACAACTCGAGTTATGAATCGTTAAAGATGACTGTTTGCTCGCCGAAAAATGAACTCGCACCATTCGACGTTAAATAAAGGCAAAACGGCGAATTTTTGGAGAAAAACTTATTAGACCATATTTAAAGTACTTAAAAATACCTTTTAAATGAGCTTTGGTACAACTCATTAGCATGAAAACTCACGAAGTTATGATGAAAATAATATGCTTGTCTCCGTTTTTCGTCAAAACAAAGCAACAATGAAACCAATGGCTTCACGGCAAGAGTTGAAAGTAGACAAAAACCTTGTACAATTAACTTTGTTTAGGTATTAACAATATGTTCTAAAAGTTTGAATCGTTTAGAATGCCTAAATTTGAAAAAAAAGTAAGATTTACGTTAGTAATAAATTTTGAAATTTTTGAAAAAAATTCCTATTTTCCGCAATAACTAGAAAACTAAGTGAGATACGAAAAAAATGAAAAGGTACAAAAATGAAGGGCTTTCCTTGAAGAAAATTTTGGTTATTATTTTGATTCTGTAAGATGAAAAGTAATTGAGTAATCTTGGTACATAGTAAGTTCGCATGTGAGTGCGAAGACCACCTTTCCCGAGCCATTTAAACTTTAAAATCTCAAAAACTAATGGTTCAAGACAGTTCAACTTTGCAGACCTTATAGCCCTTGAAATTCTCTGCAAATTGAATTTTAGAGCGGTTAGATATCTTTAAAATTGAGGAAGTACTCGTTAAAAAACCAATCGCGTTTTCGTTGAAATTGCATTAATCTCAGTAACACTTCAAAGTTGGATGAAATTTTAGAAGCCGGTAGGTACTGACGGAGCTCCACCCGAACATATAAAAAAATTGAGACGGGTCCAAGACTTTCAGCTTTTCTCGAACAGATGCGGTCTGAATCTTTTATAAAGGCTACCACTAAGAACAGCGCTGTAAGACTAGCTTCCCTTGTACCGACAGTTGATGCTCTGAATGAGCACATTAGGAGAGTTTATTTACAAACCCAGATCCGTCAATAACCGATCAGGAAGATGATTTAGGTAGTGATGATACTTCTGATGTTTATAGATTTATTTTTAATAAAGCATGTTATTATAATGCACATAATTTTATTTTCCCGCTATACTGAGGACATGATGTACTCAATTCTTTTTTTTATTTTACGTATTAACATGGTAGCTAATTTAAAGGACAAGGGCAATTTGTACGAAATGATATGTTGAAATAAAGCAAAGAATATTATGCGCACCCTCCTCCGACCGACCTGGGCCCAACATCATTCATAATCACCCAATAACTTGCACTCAAAAATCACTCTGCAAACCTAAACAATTTTTTGGGGCATTTTGGTTTGGAGCATCTTCCGCACCACTCCCCCCCCCCCCCCACACACAGTTGCGATAGCAAAAATATATGTCCCCGACTTAAAATTACTATTGGAACACTCAACAATCGCTGTGAATACCTTAAAAAATTTTTGGAGCGTAATTCGTCCCCAACCCCTCCCATAACGAAAATTGTTGAAATTAAAAATATAAACCAAGAGGGGACTTTCATTTATCATAAATGCACCATTAACAAATTTTAAACTGTTATGAACTATTTTTTGTGAATTTCGCCATAGGGGGTGGTTTCTAGCAGTTGAAACATTTAATTTAATGATAAACTGCATTCCAGTATGTGCAAGAAAGTTTATTTTACATATTTAAACATGATTTAATCGAAATATTGCTTAAATATATTGTGTTTAAATTTTTTGTCAAAAGGGGTAGTTTTCACCCGCTTAAAACAAAAAGCATACATCAGGAACATATAACTTTTGAAGAGGGGGGCAAGATGAGCTTAATTACCAAATTTCATTAATATCGGTGCTGTCCGGAAGAATTCGGAGGTAATACTCTATTTTTACCGCTATCCACTGGACTAATATAAATGTTTGAAAAAGTAAGCTTCTCAAGTATTAATGATATTAACTAAAATAAAAAGTGTTTTGAATATACGTAAGTAACTATGTAAAATATGGAAACCTTCCTTCTTGACCGAGTAAGTTCAAAATTCCAATAGAGTGCAAATGGAAAACCGCTTTTTTCCAATAGATGGCGTCAGCAGTACAAATGAAAAAAAATGACGTTTGTGATGTCAAATGATAAGCTAGGCATCTGCCAACAACTTCTTTTCATTATATTTTTGAATTTTTATCGGAGTCATATATTTTTTTTTGCCAACTCCCGTCATTTGCCGGAAGTTTTGCTTTTTGCCTTCAATTCGAAGAGGCGCGTCGAATGATTGTAGACACTTATGTATGTTGAGGCTTCTATTAGTGAACGACTAGTAAAAAAGTTTGAAGACGCAAAATTAGAGGCATTAATGGATCCATCCATCCATGTCAAACGCAGCAAGAGTTTACACTTTCAAAATCGTGGGCCATGCATCAACATCACGGTCCAAGTCAAAGATCCATGGCGCGAAGTCGAAGCACAAACTGTGTATTTGGTGGGACCAGCTCGGCGTGGTGCCTATATTATAAGCTGCTGCAATCTGGTGAAATCGTCACAGGACCTCGCTATCGAGCACAACTAATGCGTTTCAGCCCAGCATTGAAGGAAAAATGGCCACAGTTCGAGCAAAGACATGACAAAAAATTTTACAGCACAGCAAAGATCGGTCGCATATTGCTAATGTCGTTAAAACCTACCTGGAAACACTGAATTGGAACGTGCTACCCCATCCACATCTGTCCCTTAACCAGATCATCAGAGTTGTCGGAAAATAAGCCCAAAAATCTGGGCACGAGGAATCGAATCCCTCTTTTACTACTACGCGAAGATCCGAGTCATTCTATGGCTTTAATTCTCTAATGCAGGGGTGGCCAACCCAGCGCCCGGAAGCGATTCATTATGCGGCCACAACACGATTCCCGAAAAATTAAATTAATTTTTTTATTTTATTCCTAAAGTGACAGAAGACATAGAACGAACAACAACAATCAGATGCAGTGACACAAAAAAAAATTAAGGAGTTGGAGGAGATAACAAGGGATCCAGAAATGGAAACTGATGTGAATTTGTTACAGAACACGTTAAAAGAAACATTACAGGGAACGAAGGACGTAGACATATTTAGCGCTGAAAGAACAAAGTTTTGTAACCGTACTCTTAAAAACCCTTTACATAAACGCATTTCAACAATGTGCTTGGAACGACTTTAAATCCAGCCTGTCATATCGGATCATATCTCTCACTTTAAGCTGCAAAATCTTTCGCAAATTTTGTAAGAGTTAAGATTTCCAAATGGACGGTGTTTGATCCTAGCAAAAGCTAGTCAACTGCAAAGAAAGTCTTGGGTTGTCTTTCTGGAAGTATTTTTGGAGGGTCATCAAGGGAGAGAAAGCAACAGGTCATAAACCCGCCTCTGATTTGGAGCCATCTATATATAGAACCACGTCATAGCTCTGATTAGGCTGGAAAATTTCCCTTCCCTTTCTGGTGGAGATCTGGACATTGAAACCTGCCAGGCAATAGGTCCATACGTCTTCTCCACCCAGCAGTCCACTTCTCGTAACCTCAGGTCCTTGCAGGCTGCCTGATATATAGACTAGGTGGAAACAGATCGAGAATCATATTCATCACCTCCGTGGGCTTGTACACAGAGTTCCATAACTCCGCGACATTACACTTTTAGGACTTGGCCTTGTCTGGATTTGTTATATTCCTTAGCAAGAGCGGAACACGATAGTTGTATGTCAGCACTGGTCTAATCACTCCCATGTAGAGCCAACGACCGATGTTTGGCTTCCAGTATCATCTCTTGCCGAAGGTCTGGGGTATCGATACCGCGGTATTGCACATACCCAGCTTATACCACATGTCTGTCACCCTTTACCCAGTTTATACCCACGAAAACAAGTGGGTATTGATACCACGAAAATTTTGTGGGTATAATATCTCTTCACTGCGAACAGCGCCACCTGTGTGCAAAAATCGAGCAAAATCGTCTAAATATATATTTTTATAACAAGATATCTCATCTTTTTTTTCTTTTTCGTTCCAAATTTTAATTTTCCTCAGACCCAGATTTATTTCCTCTTGTTTGGCAAAAAAATTTAACAAAATTCGCTTACTAGATTTTAAAATTTTTTTAGCTATCGACAAACGTCAAACTATACCCTCGTTCATGTTCATGTTCATGTGTGTCAGGGGTTCCTCAATACCCCGGTATTCGCCATATCCTGGTATCGATACCATGGTATCGGTACCTCATGTGTGTCATAAGCATTACTGGCATAGAAAGCTATACTGGCGTTCTTTGCCCTTTCTTCGATGTTGAGCCAGCCATGTAGCTTTGGATCCAAAATAAAGCCAAAGTACTTAGCGGATCGGAATAGGCTTCGTACACGGTAGACACAAATCAGGGATTTTTTCTATAGGTGAAAATAGCAGCGGCAGGAAGAGTCTTCCCTTGGGTGTGCTACGGCAAGCCGTCTTTACCACTCTGTTGTTGCCTAAGTCCCTGAGGATGATTCTAGTTTTTAGTATGAAGTAGAGGCACTGACCACAACCATTGTGGCTGCCGAATCCCACCAGGGCCACGTGATAAGCCTCGATTATGAGTTTGTTGAAAGTTCCTTCTATGTCCAGGAAGGTTTCCAAGGTAAATTGGTTGTATTCTAGGGAGTATTCTACGGTACGCACTACATCATGCAGTGCCGTGTCAATCGATTTTTTCTTGCAATATGAGAATGAAACTTAGAGGAAAACATTGGGACCTCTGCTATCGAATTTCGGGGGTATAGGTCTAGCGTGCGTTCTAGGGTCCTGACGCAAAAATCATCCTATGCCGTTTCGTCATTACATGTTGCTGCGTCCGCAACGTTCATGAAAATTTTTAATTGCGCCCTCGCTTCCAAAAAGGTTGTCCACCCCTGCTCTAATGTAACCTTTGAAACACTCAGTTATGGTGTTATTAGCACTGGTAAAGAATAGGCAGTCCGAGCAGGGCATGGATTCAAGAATTTTCGGGTTGTCTTTATGGGAGAAATGGCCTAATCGTGTCAGTTTATTTGCACCGACTTATACGGTGAATATGTATTTTTCCTAGTATGTTAGACATTGAAAGTAAAAAAGTAAAAAATTATATTTATACTTTCAAAGCTTTTATATTCAAAAAGCTTCAAAAAGCATATCCAATATATCAAAAAGCTTTTATTGACCGTTGCTCCAACGGAAAGCTTTCTCCTCTTGAATTATCAGTAAAATTTCAGAAAAGCTTTTACATTTGAATGCATACGTCCTCGTCTATATGTCCGGAGTGGGCATATAATAGATTATGGTCAAGAGGAGTTTGCATCTTCTTGCAATAGACTTATAGATAATTACCCGAAAAATAGTCCAATAGAAATAGGCGTAAAAATGAGAAAAAAAGAAAATAATTCGTTACAGCAATCTGACAGCGGGATATTATCGAACAAGCTCTTGTAAAAGAGGGAAAAATAAATCGAACCGACAGCTGCTGTCCGGGGTGGAATGGGGGGGGGGGTTTTAGGGGTTGACAACAGTTTTTTGCGATTTCTGGTTAAACTGTGCATCCTATCGAAAAAAGTTATATGTAAAAGTTGTAGGAAATAAAAGGATCTAAAACTTTTTTGTGTACCATTTTTACCCTAACCTCAAAATTTTTCGAAAAAATGGCGGAAACCCAGTTTTTCGGTTTTTAATTTTTTTCTTTGACAAAAAAATTTCTATGATGCTGAAACTTGGGAAAAAGATACCTTTTGGGGTTGCAAAAAGGCAGTAATTTTTTCAGACGGAAACATTTAGAGATTGTTGTTCAATTTGATTTTTTTTAAAAAAAAGGCGACATTTTTAACTGCAATTCAAAACTACGCTTCCTACGGAGTTCTGTTTTAGCTGACTTTCTCCTTGTTACGTCTACTTTCGATAAATGGTAAAAAAAAGGTATACTGCAATGGAAAAAATGACCGGAAAATTGAAAAAAACGAAAAAATGACTTTTTTCGTGGTAATTTGCATATTTATCGTTAAAATAATTGTTATTAATTAATTAAACCATTCTAATTTTCTAATTAATCTTTCACATTAACAATGATTATTCAGAAACAAATTATATACCTATGCCATGAAAAAATCGAAGAATTTCACTGCCGGTCTCAGCTAATAAATATTAACAGCATGAAATTCATAAATGCGGTAAAAAAATTTAATATTTTTTTGAAGATGGTTAAAACCCTAAATTGAAAAAAAGTATGCACTAAAGTCCTCTTCATGAATTTTTCTCTAATCTTGCTCTCTTTGCAGAGTGCTGTAAATTTTCTTCGTAGTCCGGGGAAATTAGCAGAAAAAACGCACGAAAGGAGACAAAATTCGGAAATGGCTGAAAATTGGTCCACAGCTTCCTTGGGACTTTTTAAGAAAGCAATTTCGGAATCACAGAAAAAACAAAATGGCCGCCGGAAATATAGCGGTTTTCCCGTGTTTTCCTTGTATCTCGGTTTCTATAAGTCATACAACCCCGTACAAAGGGCCTAAATATTGACAATGAATTTCTCTACAACTTTGGTTCTTACAAGATGTTGACCCGATTAACCCTTTCAAAGTTATTCAAGGTCAAAGTTTCCAAAAATCACTTTTTGGCGAAAACATCACTAAAAAACTGGTTTGTTCGAAAAAAAATTTTGATCAGTCAATACGAAACATTATTGCCTACAAAAAAGCCTTTTGTCATTTTTTCGACAACTTAACCCTTTCGAAGTTATTCAAGTTTCAAAAAATCAGTTTTTATTTCCTACAACTTTTACGTATAACTATTTTCGATAGGATGCACAGTTTAGCCAGAAATCGCGAAAAACTGTTGTCAACCCCTAAAAAACCCCCCCATTCCACCTCGGATAGCAGCTGTCGGTTCAATTTATTTTTCCCTCTTTTACAAGAGCTTGTTCGACAATACCCCGCTGTCAGATTGCTGTAACGAATTTTTTTGTTATTCGAACCCTATTGCTGCTGGACTAAAAGGTATTTGCATCTTTTAAGAATCTCAGGCACTAGTATTTTTTTAGCAGTTTTGAATACGTCATTATTCCAACCATAAGCCAGATCATCGATCAATATTATGCCTAGGATATTTAGAGGAGCTTCAGTCGTTCTAGAAGACCATCTACTGGAGTTGGAGGAAGGGTAATGCAAGTTTTATTAGAAATGAGACAGTCCTTCGTGAACACGCTTCTTTCTGCCTCAATCAAGAATGAGTTCCATTTCCCTTTTGATTGACTTGGACTTGAGTTTACGATCATGAAAGCAAGGTCTGATACGTGCTTAATTACATTATCAAAACCATAGAAGTAACACAAACTACAGCTATCTTCAAAGGTGTGTTGTGAGTTAAAGAAAACTGAAAGTAGCTTAGTTATAAAAACTAAGAAAAGAGCCAGTTCTAGAATTGAACCCTGTGGGGTGATGCGGGGCTGTGATTCAATGCCATGTATAGTAATACTACCTTGATTGAACAG
Organism: Thereva nobilitata; assembly: GCA_963855945.1. Classification (NCBI taxonomy): domain Eukaryota; kingdom Metazoa; phylum Arthropoda; class Insecta; order Diptera; family Therevidae; genus Thereva; species Thereva nobilitata. The sequence continues at coordinate 41,811,827 of OY979694.1, read as the reverse complement.
CAGAAAGAAAAGTCTCAATCCAGTTTTGTAGAACTCAGTCGGAACCAGAATGCCATACACTAGCAAAGTCCACACTCACCAAAGTCATCTTTTTGATCTACCACCAAACTTTTTGTTGTCTAATATTTGGATGAGTTCAAGATGTTCCATAAGCCTTCTGTTGGTTCAGTTTTAAAACGAGACAATTTTTCTGTGAATTTCTTTCTACGAATTAAATGTATTTGAAACACCTCCACTAAATTGTTAAATGTATCGGAAAAAAACATTTTTGTAAAAGAGCAAAATCATACACTTAAAAATATTTGGATTAAAAAGCAAATTTGCAGCACCCCTCCCTATCGATTGCCCATCTAAATTGCTTAACTTCTTAATTACATCGCTCAAAACAATCCCCAGCTTTTATGCAAATACATTTGTAACTTCTATAAATTAATTTTTCTAACCCATCATAAAAATGTTTCACCCCTTTGCTCCCTCTTTCAGAACACGCATTTATTTCAGTCTTAAAGATTAATTATCCGCAAAATGACTTTGTCAACGCTCCTTCTTCTTGGCAATTTTTAGGTACGAAAAAGTAGTCCCAGAATGCCGCATTTCAACTATATGGTGGGTGGTAAATGGTTGATTTTCAGAAAAGACACAGGTGTGAACAGAAAACCCTCGCTATGTAACCCTTATCAGGTAGGGAATTGTCGCGTACAGGCAAAAGATATACCCTCTCGCTAATTTTCCGCACCGTTTTCTTTTATGTTCTTTTCTTAATTGTGTTAGAATATTAACGTAAGATAGAGCAAAGCCCGACAATGTAATAACTTCATCTACTTCTTGTAATAACATGGAAAAATAAGATAGACGGTATTAGAGTGAAGGAATGTGGTGCTTACTATATTAATATCACTGAATTAATATCTAGTAATGTAACTGCGTTCGTATTTGGTACGGAATATAGCTAATGTGGGAAATATTTTTTTTACTTCAAATTAGGAGAGGAGCCATTGTAATGCCAAAATGGCAAAAACCAGCAAATTAAAAAAATAAGCTTATATGCATTAAACTGTCTCAGAGTAAGTAAGATAGATTATCTATGCCTCCACAATGTATATTTATATTTTACAATCTCACCTCACCTAATTTCAAGTTGGAACTTTTGCTGCCACAAAAGACGTAAGAAATGTCTCTCGTATTTACAACCTCACCTCACCTCGCTTCATTTTAAGTTGAATTTTACTGCCCCAAAAGAAGTAAGAAAGAAGAAACTCTTGTCTCTCCACTACGTATAATTACAATCACACCTCGCCTCATTTATCTCGTTACACACTCATATATCTACCACCAGTAGGGGGAACCGGAACATTTCAAAAAATTGAGACCTCAGTAAAATTTACCATCGTGTAAGGGGAAAATGTACTGGCTCGTGTAAATCCGGCTCAATTCTAAAAAAATTACAGGTCACAAGAAGGTGCCAATTGACTACTTAGTCCAGGAGAGATAGCAGAAAAGTATTCAAAAGTTGAAATAAATCTACCCTGCGATTTTTGGACGCTATAATTAAGAGAAATATCGTATGAATTCAATGAATGAATGAGGTATTAAATCGAACCTCACAAACTTTTCATGAAAATGGGTTGGTAGAGCAATTCTTCGCGAATAAATAAGGCTATTCAAAATAACTCTAGCACCACTGTGGGCCTTGTTCGAACGTTTTTTTTCCTGAAACAGCTGTTTTTACATTTTTGCGATTTACGCGAAAAGTTATAATTATTTTTGCATGAAATTTCAATTGTAGGTAGGTACCAACAAGGTTCTACGATAATTACAGTCCCTATAATTTCGCAGTTTTTTTTGCAAAAGGCTGTTGACTGATTTCAATTGTCCAAAAAACACACATTTTTCGTATTTTTAAGCGCTATTACGTACTATTTTTTGTTTTCCAAAAACAAAATTTTTTCGCACCTAAAACGTTGAGAAACCTGTTTTCGCTTCTATTATTAACTTATTTCCACCTGTTCCCCTAGACCGATGTTATCCAAACCACTTTCATTGAATTCCTACGATTTTTCTCTTAATTATAGCGTCCAAAAATCGCAGAGTAGATTTATTTCAACTTTTTCGCTATCCCTCCTGGACTATACAACGGCCCGCGGAAAAAACGTAACATTTATTCTGGCCCATGTTATAAAAAGGTTGCCCACCCTTGGTCTAGACATAGCACAATCTGACTATCACTTTTTCCGATCTCTTCTTCCCGATGGCATCATGACTCTACCCGAAAAATGGAGAAATATTATCGATAATAATGGAACATACATATTTGGTTTAAATAAATTCATTTTCAAACTATAAGAAAATTAGGAAAATTTTACTAAAAAAATTACGAACTTTTTCACTTTAGAAGTATCTTACATATATGTATGTAATTTTTTTTTTGAAGTAAACCTTTTTTACGTGCGCCTTTGCCCAAAAAATTAACTTGGGTGTGAATTGCTTTCATTCGCGTCAGATTCTCATACATTGTAAATTCGTCAGATTCAATCGTATAACGTTAGGAAAAGACTAAAGTCGTGGGCGTAAGAGGCGAAGAAACTCGAGTGTGTGTTGCATATTTGCATAATTGTTGACATACACTCTGCCTTGCTGTATCAATACGGGCTACATTGTCACCCAGACTTAGCTTTATCTCATTACACAAATACAGATTCACCATTAGAGGTAAATTACTTAAGATTTTTCTAATGACTGGGTGCTTAGAATTCCAGAGCAGCTGATAGTCATAAAAATAGTCTCAAACTCTCAATGTGGCGAGCTACACGAAAACTTAAGAAATACGCAAAAACCGGTTTTATAAGAAAGAAACGAGAGGAGAAAAAGGAAAAAATGACGCACAAGACGAAACTTTAAAGATAGAATTTGCATCCAGATATTGCCTGGGTGAGCACTAACACCAACACAAGTTTGTAAAAATTCTGACTCTTCTGAATATCAAATTGTCTCAAGTTGAGTTGCTTTTTGGTTTTGAGCTTTTTCTTAAAAACAAAAAAAAAACTGTAAGAAAAATCGTAGTAATTATAGAATATATTTTGGATAAAATCGGACCAGTAGAACAGGTGGAAAACAAATTAATAAAACTGTCGATACCCGGTTTCCTAAAAAAAACTCAAAAGCAAAAAGCCATTCATGCAGAAAACTATTGCACCTAAAAAAAGAGTCGTTTTCAAACCAGTTTTTAAGGTATTAAATCAAACCTCACATACATTTCATGAAAATGGGTTTGTAGAGCCACTCTTTGCGAATAAATAAGGCTTTTCAAAATTACTCTAGGACCATTGTGGGCCTTGTTCAAACTTTTTCTCGGAAACAGCTGTTTTTACATTTTTGCGATTTACGCAAAAGGTTACTATTATTTTTTCATGAAATTTTTATTGTAGATAGGCACCAATAGAAGCCACAATTTAGGCCCTGAAACAAGATTCCACGATAATTACAGTCCCTATAATTATATGTCCAAAAATGGCCATATTTCGCGGTTTTTTTTGCAAAAACCTGTTGACCGATTTTAATTGTCCAAAACTCATATTTTTCATCTTTTTAAGCGTTATCACGTACTATTTTTATCCAAGAAAAAAAAACTCGCAACTAAAACGTGAAGAAACCTGTTTTCGTTCTATTATTAACTTAGTTGCAGTCGCAGTAAAATTTTGATTTACAGTTACAGAATGTGGCAACTCACATTAATCACACTGCGATGCACCACGCCGCGACGCACTGTTTTGGATTTACTGACATATAATAATGGACTTCTCATCAGACATTAGCTGTGTTCCAAAATTCGAGCAAAGTTCTCGCAAGCAGTTAGCTTCTCTCTCTACTCATGCCTTTGTTGAACTGAACTGTTTTTTTTATTATAAAATCGATTAAAGTTCATAGGAATTTAACGGGGGAGTGAGACAACAATAGTTTTTGGTGCCATTTTTTTGTATGGGATTTTGCTTATTACTATATGTCAGTGAATCAACCACTGCGGCTCACAGCGACGCGACGCGACGCACTGCCTCTTAAGGTGGATTTACATTTCCGACGTTTTTCCGTCGGCCCGGTGTTTTTTAAAATTTCGTCCAATCAGAAACAATCTCTGCGACATCATGCCGTCACGGCGAATAGCTGAACAAATTTCAACTTTTTCTGTGGCAGGGTGATAGAAACAGCTGATTGTAAGTAAAATTTGAGGTTATGTGTAACTGGAATGTTTGTTTATTTGGATTTGTTTGGTTTTGCTTGGAAGTAAAGATTATTAAAATTTGTTTGTTTGTTAGTTGATTTGTTGTTGAGTGACTGTTTTAAATTATTTGTTGCTTTTTTTTTTAAATTTAAAGTTTTTCAAAAGTGTGCCTGCGACAGAATTCGTCGGAAATGTAAAATGCGTATCGAAAACCTGCGACAGAAATGATCAGCTGTTATGCGGCGCGGCAGAAAACGTCGGATATGTAAATCCACCTTTAAGGTCGAAACTTCAACGAAATTCCCATGACTAATTATTAATTCTTCATCAGAAACGGCGCGTCCTTTACCACATTCTCCGAATGAAAAATTTAAATTAACGATTTCAAATAATGTTGAAAGCACCATGACAAACATCACTTGATGGAGTTTTTGTGCGATATTTACATCAGTTTCAACCGAAAATATTAATTACATTATTTCAGTTATCATAAACTCATTGTTTCGTTTGTAGGTTCCAATATAAATAGGAATTCATAAATCGTCACTATACTTCCTGCATCGGACGTTGGCCTGGTGTTTTCTGAAAGCATACTATCTATCCGACATACCTTCCACTCTTTCGATACTGGGAGCTGTACTACAGTATTCCACAGACCTTCGACTATTTCTATTGCATATTACTTGCTGGTTAATATTTTAATAATTCCGGCAGTAATTGGGCAAAAAAAAAGTTTCCAAACTTCAGCTTAAAACCACAGTACACTCATCTTTTTTAAAATATTCGCCTATTAAATCTAGGACTGACGAGCGTACCAATATTCACGTGTAACCAAGCATCAACTATAATAAGCCCAACACTTCCAGTTATAGCCTTATGACACTGGCTTTATCATAGGCTGAAAATGTGCCTTGGCTAGGCTGAAACGTGAAAGAAAAAATTCAAAGGAGATTTTCCCATGTGTAAGAGTGAGAGGAGTATACTCAAACTTTTCTTGGCTGTATTTTAAGTGTTATAAAAAGTCTAGAAAACTGTTATAAAAAGCATAGGAAAAGAATGAGATTCATGTTCTTTTTTCTATGCTTTTTATAACAGTTTGCTGCATCTCTCGACTTTTTATAACAGTGAGTGAATAACAATAAATTGAAGTGATTATAAATATATAAGAAGTGGAAATAAATATAATTGAAGTGACAATATATATAATTGAAGTGACAATAGATATATTTGAAGTGAAGTGGTAAATGTTTAGATTTGGGGCTCCGGAGTAAAATCGCTCCAAAAAAATTTTGAGGTGTTTACGGTAATTTTTGAATGTCGCAATAGTAATTTCAAGGCGGAGAAGACATATTTTTCTTATTAAAACGTGAGGGGGTTGCGAATTGGGGCATTCCTTCTGTATTCACTCACAACTATCTGTTATAATAATCAGACAATCGTTCTTACTCTCACATGCTATCTCTGTCACACAGTATAACAGATTTCGTCATTTTCAGCCTAGCCAAGGCAGCATTTTCAGCCTACGAAAAAGCCAGTGTCATAAGGCTATTAATAGGCTACCACCAGCATGATAGCAGGGGGAGGAGGAATATTACATTGAATTCCTAAAAACCTTATTTTTTATATTCCTAAATACACGGGCAGGGATTTTCACAACCTTCATGGCCCAGCATCTATTCAAATGGAATGGCAAAATTCACTTACATATGACGATGTGAATATGTTTTTGACGAAAATGCTGGAAGGATCTGCTCGTATATCCGCCATCGTCTAAGGAAGACTAGGTAACTAAATCCAGGTAATCCCAATGAAAGGCAACAAAAGAGGCCCAGCTTATAGGAGAAAAGTTCTTACCCTGTTTGTTGCGTAGGTAACAAGCGCATCATAAAGGAGCACTTCGTACGAACGAGCAACAACAAAAAAATTATATCCTTGAAGAGGGGCAAAAAAAAACCCAGAAAAAAAAAGTTTATATTTCAATGTTTTTTCAACTCGAGTAAGAAATAAAATAAAATGCAGGAATGGAAAGGAGCCAACTAGAAAAAACCCAACCAACGAGCACCTTTCCACGTATGCTTATCTCGCGCTTCTCCCTTTCGCCAAATGTTAGATCCTTAAGAGCCACGGTTGTGACAATGATTGACACTACAAAAGCTCTTGGGTAAATATTGCATGCTATACTCCGGGGAGCTTCCATTATTTATTTAGCCAAAGGAACACCCAGCACCGCACTTGATGTCTTCCTTGCTGCCTCGTACTCCTGGCATCTGGTTTTCTTCCTTTAAAAAAAATAAAATAAAATAGAGGGGCTTCTCCTTTTGCTCCTTTGTGCTGAAGGACTGTAAGGATCCATTTCGAAAATTTATTCAAAGGAAAATCAAAACAGAATATGTCTCCGGGCACCGGATAAAACCATGACGCAGATGCTTTGGAGAAACTGATTATCCTGGTAATGGATACTCGATGCGGACACCATTCCTGAATAACCGCAAGGATATATTTCCCAAGACCCTATCGATATTTTTTTTTGGTAAAGGAAATTGTGAAGATTTTTTTGTGGTGATAGTTTTATTATGTAACAGAGTTGGGATAGAATCATTCTTATTTTGTTGGTGGTTCAAGAAAACATTTATAAAAACGTAAAGATTGTTTCGGGTAAGGTTTATGTCGTTTACCTCCATGTGCCTTCGTGCTGTTAACCCAGCAATAACGGGGTTAAGCCTGACTTAACTAGCCTAACGAAAAACCCATTTCCTAACCCAAAGAGGGAAAGGTCAACACCTAGCTGTGTTGGGTACGTGCCCCGAGGCAGCGCTCTCGAATGCAAACCACTTGGCGTTTAGCCAGGACCTTCTCGGAATTGCTCCAGTTCACTAGTGCACGTTAACTTCCTTAAAAAGCCCCATCGGGCCTTAAACGTATCTAGATTACGGTAAACAGCACACTGAAAACTGTAAACAAACTCCCCTCCCATAGCCGTAGCTTCGCTTGGCGTGTGCTTAGATTAAAGGATCCATATTAAATCTAACGTCAGGAGCGGCTGCATGCACTGAAGCAACTTAATTCCCATCCAAGGCATCGATTTCTTGATATATAAAAAAAACAATTTCCTTTCAAGCCCCCCTCCCCCTGCGACGACGGACCGACTTTGTGGCTTTATCTGCACGAAATTTGCTGCAAATTTTTCAATTTTTTCCACGTGGGCAGTCGGTGGTACCCAGCCAGGACTCTTCTTCCGTAATAATGTCGCTTCGATGTTTCTACTGTGAGTCCTTGGCGAGCATGCAAAATCCTAAATTTACCTAACCTTGGCAGCCGTTGTGCAAAGCTCTGTCAAGTTTCATTTTAATTTGACGTATGCCCCACTTTCGCAAGGAACATACGGCAGCGGCACTCCGAGGGACTTCTAGGGTGCTTTGCAGAGTGTCGAGTTTACCTTGTGCACGAAGGCTGCCTTAGGACATTTGTTTCTTTGTCACATAGGACTACAGGAAAGGATTTCTTATACCGGAGCTGAGTGCCAAGGAGAATAATGTGGCAGGAGCTTCTTTGAAAGAAATTTTTTCCTTGTCGTTTGCGTAAGAGTTTGTTGCTTTTTTATTTAAAGTATTTTTATGTAGGAAATTAGTAATTCAATGCTTTTTTAGGAGTTTGCAGAGTGTAAGATTAAAAATATTCCCATTAATTAAATTGCTATCTAATTGGGTCCACAAATCTTGCAGTTTGATTTTAACCCACTTCCGCAAGACCGATCAAGTTCAAATTTGCCACATGCGTAGGTATAAGTTAAGTGTGGGCTGACTCCAGTGCACTTTGGATGTTACAAACTTGTGTACCTAAGGCGGCCATTACACGTTCTTGAAAGCGGCAATCAATTCCACCAGTCATGATTAATGGAAATCAAAATATACGGAGGATTACGTCAGTCAACACCTTAGACGTTAGGTTTTCCGTCAGTCGTAGGCAAAACTGAGGAAAAACTGACAGCAAAACCTATCGTGTAATGGGCGCCTAAGAATGGATGGATGTTTAACCGACTGGGGTGGATGTTTAAAGTCATCCTGTAAAGTTTACGAAGATTATCAGTGCCCCGTCCATTAGTCTGTAGTTCTCTTTTAAGTCCTCCAAACTGTGACTGCCTAGTGTACTTTGCCTGGCTTTGGCTAGAGACGGAGATTTCGGATGTTTTGGAGCATTCGATTAATATACGAAAGTCCAAGATATTTTTATGTTTTCATGGATGTTCAATGCATACATGAGGATTGAACGTACTACATCTGTGTACACAGGACCATCTTTCGGTAGAGACCACATCTCTTTGTGAAGGTATTTTTACAGACGTAGATAGCTTTCCAATCCTTCTTTATCCTTTCCTCGTTTTTCGACTTCCAGTTGAGTTGGGTCCAGGATTAGACCCAGAAATTTCACCCTGGAGAATAGAGTGACGGTATGTCCATCAACATGGTTGAAAGATAGGGTTTTCGTTTTCTACTGACATTGTTCAACCATCCATCCATGATTTTACTGATCACAGCTGGAAACATTTCTGACATTACCCCCAGGCTGCCTGCATATGCTAGTACTACTTTAGCTCCACTTCTATCTAGCTTTTGGAGTAAGCTGTTTAACCACAGTAATAAGAGATCACTCCTCCTTATGGTGTACATCGGTTGGCGTATTTGGTTACTATCGTGATTGGCAAATCCGCTTGGATTATTCTGGAGCTGAGCATACCCGCCAGCCATTATCATAAGTTTAGGGCTATAAGAACTTCTTGAATCTACTCGGTATATACGTTGTTAAAGGCGCCACATATGCCTTAAAGGACTGCCAAAGTGTATTGCTTTCTAGTTTGTAGGGTCCTTTCGATAGTTCTCGTGCATAGCTGTCTCATTGGATCTACCACTGAGATAGGCATCTTGAGCTCTGTACAGGTAAAATCACACCTACCCATTCCAGTGTCTTGAGAAAGAAAGATGTTATGCTAATCGGTCTATAGTCATTCGCAGATATTGCCCTGTTCCCCCACCTTTAGGAAGAAACTGACCGTGCCCCCCCCCCCCCCAACTCACAGGAACATAGCTCAGCCACACAACAAATTTACAAAACTATGAAGTCAAAGCTCCAATACTGATTGTATTTTTACATCCCACAAATAATGTATATTTACTACACAGTTGGTAAAAATGCGTAAAGTAGATTAGGAATATTCCTAATAATATACATTGCAAAATTACAAAACGGCTTGTGAATTTTTTACAGTGTACTAAAATCGATATTTTTAAGGTGACAAGGTACGAATTTATGGTGAAAATTTGTAAATTCAAAATGGTACTTTTATCGGATCAAAGAATTCGATCCAAACCAACATAATGGTGAGAAACGTGCAGTAGGATAAAAGCGAGCGCGTGGTTACAACTTGCATGTCTGTAACGTCACCACAGGGAACATAACACAACCTCTTCCATGAGACCTTTAGCCTCTTGTCCGCCCTCTTGGAGGGTAATGTTCAAGTTTATGTTTTATTGGTTCAGCAACTATCAACTACTGCACTGGGCACAGCCTACCTTTAGAACGCCAAAAATAAAATTAAGTTATTGGTAAAAATTATAAATATAACTTACTTAAATAAACGACCATTAGTAGGTACTATTGGCCTCGTCTTAGGCAGAAGTAGTAGAGAACGGAATGACAGGCTCGATGATGAATGTAACCTGGCGACGCGTAGTTATATTTTTTTTGTCGTTTTAACGCATAACATTTTTGCTTTTGTTTTTGTTTGAAAGGGTAGTTTCCCAGGCTGGTCCAGTGCAATTTTTTTTAATTCTGATAAAGCTGGTAAAATTAGTACACCTTCAATAACTTCATTAATTTCATTCTTCGAACTTTACATTCAAAATTATTTTTTATTTTTTAGTTCATTATAAAAAAAGGGTATTTTTTAGTTTTTTTAAACTATACATACCTACTATTAATAGATTTCGAGCTATTAACGAAAAAGTGAAAAGGTGGACCTTTAGAGCCCCCTGTTAACTCCACCCCTTCCCTTCAGAACTTTTAGTATATTGTTAAGGACACCTTCCCATACAACTGTACAAAAATTGGCTTCTACATGTATTTTTTCCGCTAGTGGTCATTTTTTGGTCTTCGTTGCCTGGATTATTGATGTGAAACATCTTTGCGCGCGTTGAGAGTAATTTTTCAAGGTTGCAACGCTTGGCTTAATGCAATTGTTGTTGTGATTTGCAACGATTCTAAAACAAGAACAAACCAAGAATCCTAGAATGGACGAGTTGGTTGAGTGTATGATATTCGACGTTGATTCCGAAAAAGTCGCAGGTTCAATTCTCGATCCCGGCACTCGAATTTTTATTTAATTTATATTTCCAAGTTTTTATTTAAAATTATTTCCAAAAAGGTATAATAAAGCAAGGAGTGCATAAGAGTTTAAAAGTACGTAAAAGCACTCTTACTATTAAATGTAAATTGCACAACTACAGTTAATTTCTTAACTACAATAACTTACAAAAATTTAGATGGAGCATTCGGATTTCTTAGAATTCTGTCTGTAGAAGGACAGAATGCCAGGAAGTTACAACCTATTAATGGAAATGATTATTTAGCTTAATTTACTTGATCTCCTATTTTTTAATGGGCGTACTTAAATTACTTCTCATTTAAAAATTTGAGTTATGGAATTATCCACTCATATATCTCTATTTCGTAGCACAATAATGCACAAACGTCAATTTATTGTTTTGATTGTAAGCATATAGCGGCAGCTAAAAATTAAAACATTTTAGTTATCACAACTAATTTTCATTCGTTGCTATAATGTAGGTGCTATAAAAATGGTGCTATATCAATATGAAAATATCTTGGTATGCGGGCTCAAAAACTGCCATAAGTATCCGGTATACCAATCAGCTGATAAGCAATAAAATTTGGTATGCCGGATACTTCCGGCAGTTTTTGAGCCCGCATACCAAGATATTTTCAAAGTTAACATTAAAACGAGTAAAATAAAAAAACCAACTTGCTACATGTAACGGTAAATTTTTACTCCTTATCACAACTTTTAAAAGGGTATTGTAGTAGGTTTAAGGAGGCCAGAAGGCAAAACACTTGTATGTACATACTAATTGTGACATTTTCATCATTCTACAGTATTTCCGACCTTTTCGGCTTATTAAATCCACGCATACCAAGCTTACTTTCTTCGTCTAACTTCGAACTTTCGATTGCCAAAAAATTTTCCAATTCCGTATGACGGGACTTTTAGTGTCACCGGCTCCCGGACTATAATAAACGAACTTGGCCATGAACCGGATAAACACAATCGGCCATGTTTTTTGGAGTACATTTGACTGCAGCGCCACCATTAATCAAACGAAAATTGACAACACGGAGTTTTATCTCCTTGTATCAGTGGCGTGGCGTCTTTGGAAGCAAGGGATGCATTGCATCCCTTACAATTTCTTAAAAAATAAAAATAAAAATTCATAAATTATCAATAATTAATTATTCTTTGCTTTTACAAAAAAATTATTTTATTTTTACATTCTGAGATTAACTTTTTATTATTCCTTGCCATTTTTCTAGCCTCCACTGTTAGGGAAAAATTCATGCATTCATTCATTTTGAGAATGAAAAATTAAATGGAAGCAAATTGCTTCAACCAATATTTTATGTTGTGTCCATGAGCGAAAGTTCTCTCCTCCTTCTCTCTGAACCATTCTATATACGCAAAGCAACATGCCACCGGACTTCGAGAAGCAGAATTGGAATTGCTTCCCTTGACTGTCCGTTGGAACGCACTTCGGTGGAAGCTTGTAGATGAAGAGGGAAGTGGAGATGGGAAGACACAACGAACGTTTGTTCCTGTGACCAGGGTTGCCACTTTGGCTCTATAGAGCCATTTGTGGCTCTTTATCAAAAAAACTTTTAAAATTGGCTCTTTGGCTCTTTTTCAACTTAAATGGCTCTTTTGCCTTTTTCTTTCAACTTGATCTTGAATTTTAACTGATTTGGTTTTTCCTAATTACATACTCGCAAAGAATTTACCATTAGTCAGCACTTCAACCCCGAAAAGCTCTAGATGGTAATGAACCTACTCTACCTTTGTTAGTTAACTTTACGCATATTACAAATTGTGATATAGATGTAGAAGTACTTAATTCTGACCCAGCAAACCAAATTTTAAGATATCTTAACGAATTAGTTACGGAAATTCGTATATTTTTCCCGATTTCGCAATCGATTTCTGAACAAATTCGGAACGAAAAATATATGAAGGGGTTGACACGACTTCGTTAAAGAAATTCTTTTCGAAATCGTTACGAAATTTAGTAATTATTTAGTAAAGCTTTTTATCCCTAATAAAAGCTTCAGATTCATAGGCTTTTTTGCTATTTTTAAGACAAGACATGGCTAGTGAAATTCATTTAACTCCACTATAATATTTTAATATATTTATTTTATTATAAATTATTATACAAATATAATTGAATTATAAAATAAATTCACTTCACAATGCACTTGCGCACTTCACTTAAAGACACACGATTTGACAATGGAAATTTGATAGTTGGTTTCCGAATTCTTTTTGAATTAGTTTCGACTTATCGCCACATACAAAGCTTTAGTTTTTGTTGTTGGATTGCTTCCGAAAATCTTTCGACTTGTATGAATTCGGAAAGTTTGGTTTGCTGGGGAGTTTAGATCTCTGAAACTACAAAACAGTATAACTACTTCTGATGATAATGTAGAAGAGTTTTGGTGCAAAATAAATACCCTTAAAAATGCGATGAATGAACTAATGTTCAAAAATTTATGTGAATTTGTCTTCGGTTTACTTAGCTTACCACATAGCTCTGCTGCCGCAGAAAGAAAATTTTCAGAATACTCCTTGATTAAAACTAAAACTAGAAATAAATTAGCAATAACAAAAATTGATTCAATAATGTGCGCAAAGGAATTAAAGTCTTCTTCAATTGATATTTTAAAATAAAATAATTTGTTTGTAATAATTTGTTGTTATCGCCATTTAAATGGTGAACTTAAACTTTATTTTTATATACCTTAATTTAAAAAGGTCTGAATTTACCTTTGAATTAACTTTTATATAATATATTAAGATGTTTTTAGAAGAATATATTTATGTTTTGTCTACACATGTAAATAAATATATGTTTATATAATCGTGTTTGATTTGGCTCTTTTTTTATCAGCTTTGGCTCTTTTTCTCGGAAAATTTGGCTCCAAAATTTTTTGTTTAGTGGCAACCCTGCCTGTGACCAGAGCCAAGGGAAGCAATTCAGATTTTGCATCCATACGAAGTGAGTATATTTTTGTTGGGTGAGAGCGGAAAGAAGTTTCCCAATAAGATTTCAGGGAATTCATTTCTCAATGCAATGAATATATGGAAATGAATTTGTACAATGAATGGCTTAATTGTAGGACATAGTAAAACGCTGTAATTCATTTAATTAATTAGAAAATATAGAATTGTTTTGGATGCAATTTAGTTTGTGCGATTTGTTTTGTATGTACAAAATAGTGCTTTTTTTAATAGTAGTTTTAAAAGGTAAATTTGAAAATAAATTTGGAGAAATATATTATTTGTGTTAGTTTTTTCTTTGGTTTGTTTATATAGAAAATTGTTTTGCATGCAATTTAGTTTGTGCGATTTGTTTTGTGTGTTCAAAATAGTGCTTTGTTTTAAAAGGTAGATTTTAAAAGAAATTTGGAGAATTATATTATTTGTGTTAGTTTTTTTTTGATTTGTTATTACTTTAATAAATATCATGGGTGATGAGCATTTTTGTGTAATTGACGATTTATTGCAGCAATCCTTTGGCTCGCGTTCGTTTACGGAAAAGAAATCCATTATTGAAAATGGGGGACCGAAACCCATATTAAATATTTTAACTGAAAATAAAACATGCACTAGGCATTTTTCTATTAAATTATACGATAGCGCGAATTGGCTTACCGGTTGTCAAAATAAGCAAAAATTTTTTTGTTGGCCTTGCATTTTATTTTCAACTGAAAAGAACGTTTGGCGGTGTTCGGGATATAATGATTTAAATAATTTTCATAAAGCTGTTGATAGGCATGGCAAAAAATCCTCCGAGCATTTAAAATCGGTTTTAGCTCTTTCTAAATTCGGTACAGGCCAAAGGATTGAAAATCTAGTAGACACTCATTATAAATCCTCAATTATAAAGCACAATGAGTTAGTTAAAAAGAACCGGAAAATTATTAAAATTTTTATAGATGTTGTTTGCCACTTGGCATGCCAGGAGCAAGCCTTTCGCGGACACCGCGAGGGTCCGGATTCTGTTAATCGGGGAAATTATGTTGAATTAATTTCACTTTTGGCCAAACATAATCCAGAACTTAAAAATCATTTAGAGACAGCTTCAGTATTTTCTGGATTATCAAATAATATTCAAAATGATTTAATAATGGCTATTTCCTCCACTCTTACAAGAAAAATTACTTCTGAAATCCAAAATTCTGAGTTTGTCGCAATTATTTGTGATGAAACCACGGATATTTCTTGTCGATCTATGTTATCAACCACTCTGAGATACATTTCTTCCTCTGGTGAGACGAAAGAAACATTCATTAGTTTTAAAAATATCTCCGATGATAGAAGAGCAGTTCGTTTGCATGAACATGTAGTTCATATTATGCATAATTTCGCATGTGGTCCCAAGTTAATTTGCCAAAGTTATGACGGAGCTTCAGTTATGGCGGGTGAAGTTAGTGGTCTTCAAACCCGGGTTAAAGAAACTTATCCAAATGCTCTTTTTGTACACTGCTTTGCTCATCGCTTAAATCTTGTTTTATCGAAATCATGTGACAAGGTTCGTGAGTGCCGAATCTTCTTTCAGTCAATCACAGGTTTCTCAAATTTCTTTAGTCACTCAACTAAAAGAACCGCTGTTCTCGACTTGTTTTTAAAGCGAAGACTTCCAAAAGTAGCTCACACTCGCTGGAATTTCAATGGTAGACTTATTCTATCTATTCATGATAATTTAGATAATCTTAATACTCTTTTTGAATATATAACGGATAATGAGGAAGATATTTGGGATGCCAAAACTGTTAACAGTGCTCGAGGTCTCTCCGTACTCCTAAATGATTTTCAGTTTATATTTCTGCTGAAAATGTTTTCAAAAATTTTTCCCCAAACCGATATCCTTTTTGAAATTTTCCAATCCAAACAAAGCGACATAAGCTTTTGCACTAAAAAAATTAGAGATTTTCAGACCCAGCTTCAAAATCTAAGAAACAATTTCACCAACGTTTGGAATGAAACTTCCTTAATATGTGAATTAACACCACAACGCAAGCGCCTACGATGTTCAGTAGATGGTTCCGAAAATATTGAATTAAGCTTTAAGCGCTTGTTTGCTGAAATTATTGATAAGCTTAATCAAGAAATCGTAACACGGTTTTCATCTTTAAATCAACTAAGATTTCTTGAACTCTTTGATACCTCGAAATTTCGAAATTACGCAAATAAATTCCCCGATGATTTACTTCAAAATCTTGATGAAACGTACCCTCAGTTTTTCGATAAAACTTCCTTAAAAACTGAACTCACTGCTTTTTTCTGATGAGGACCTTAAAGGTAAAGCCTTTCAAGAAATATTTCAATTCTTTCTTCACAATAATTTACGTGATAGTTTTATTCAAAGTTTTAAACTTTTAAAACTTATTTTGACATTGCCGGTCACTAGTGCGTCCGCGGAACGGAGTTTTTCTACACTTAAAAGAATATTGACATTTTCTAGAAATGCTACATCGAAAGAGCGATTAAGCGGTTTAGCGTTATTAACTATTGAAAAAAGTATGCTTAAAACTCTTCTTTCCTACGAAGACTTTTATAATGAAATTATTGATGAATTTGCAGTTAAGGAAAGAAGAATTGAATTAAAACCAAAATTTTAAATTGACAATGTTTTTCTTGAAAGGCTTTCGAAAACGTTAAACTGCATGATAGGAGAAAGATTTAATTGCCCTTTAAAATTATTTGTTATTAATTGAAAATTATTTTATGTTATTATGTTTTTTGTTTTATTTATTATATATGTTTGATCAGTAGATTTGTGGAAATATTACCATATTAAAAAATAATTTTTCTTTTAAATTTAATAATAATTATTTGAACTAGATTTATTTTTGTAATCATTTGATTTATTTTTATAACTTACAATAGTTTTAATATGGTAATATGGGGGCCAAAACGCTGCAGAATAAATCAGCGTGCCTACTCTCACGTCCTCGATCGTGGTCCCTGGGTGCATAAAAAGCAGCAGACGAGAGAGGTTTTAGTAATGCATAGTATATGAAAATAACATATACATCAATGTTGGCTGTAAATGTACTACCAAAAAATTTTGCAAGATTGCATCCCTTCCCATTCAAAGCACGCCACGCCACTGCGCTTGTATAGTCTCCATGTTCAAAATTTTGAAATAATTACGAATTTTTGACTTTTGGACAAGGGTAATATAATTTCGAAGGCGATTCCAATGATACCAAACAAGCGTCACCAAAAATTAAAATTGTTAGTGGAATGTTTTTCCCTTCTTCTGAATCTTTCAAATTTTAACAAAAAAGGGCAGCCGTCGGGCTTCGAACCTGGATGTCAACAGTAAACATTCGTTACCACATATTGGCAATGTGTGCTAACTTTGTAATGTGTTGAGTGTTGTGCAGTGAGATATTTTTCAATTTTGTAAACGCAAAATGTCTGTGGGATAAAAGAGCTGCTTTTCCACTTTACGTTTGGGATGTAAAATGGCCTTTATTCTTACTAACTATTCAATTTAAAGAAAGATAAAGATCGACAAAGATGTTTCACATCTTTCACGTGCACTGGGTACACGCGCTAGTTTTAATATTCACCAATCTTCGATCTCTGGTTATCAATGGTTTTGCATTACTCTCCATTACACCTTACCCACACCAACTTGGTAACGGTTCCCAGGCCACAAAATATTTTTATTTCGCGTTTCTGCCCTGCAACTACGTCCGAGAAGATTAAAGAATACTTAAGGGGAAAAGCAATTAATCCCGAGACAGTCTCCTGTCGGAAGATCAGCAATGCTTCGAAACCGGTTGCGTCGTTTGTTCTGACTGCACCGCCCAATACCGCTGAAAAGCTTTTAGACCCCACGTTCTGGCCTCCCGGTGCTTTCTCAAAGTGTTTTGTTCCTCGCACGCGTGTGTATCGTACTCCTGACACTCCACAATTTTCAAAAAACTTAAGACGCTTTCCGTCTACTACCAAAACGTGAGGGGTATCAGATCCAAAACCCACGATGTGTTTCTGTCAACTTCGGCCAGTGATTTCGATATAATCGCTTTCACTGAAACATGGTTACACAGTGGGATCCTTAATGCCGAACTTTTTGATTCCTCCTTCCAAGTTTTTCGGAGGGATAGATATACTGACTCGGAGGCTCGCGGAGGTGGTGTACTACTTGCCTGTAGTAACCTTCTCAACTGTTGCTTAATAACGCTTCCTAGTTTTTCCAATTCTTTGGACATTGAGCTCCTCGCTCTTAAAGTCTCCCTCGTCCATAAGAACCTATTTTTAATTTGCTGTTACATCCCACCGGTTATGTTCAGCACTCTTGACGATAGAGGTCAAAACCTCTATGATATTCTAATATCTTGCATTAATCATATCCAGGATATGATGGACTCTAAAGACGAACTCTTACTTTTAGGAGATTTTAACTTACCCAATGTTCTATGGGTATCTTCCGATGAGGACGACAACTACCTACACTGATAAAAAAAAATTCTTGGCTTAAAGCATTTTTTCTTGAACCAAGCAACTCATGTTTTGGATATAACGAAAACAAAATTGTCTCGGGATAAGCAATACTCATAGTCTTGGTTTTATTGTCTTGGATGAAGACAAAAGTTGACTTGAAGTTAAAAAAATTACGAAACCGATGATATTATAATTGAAAAAAATTCAAGTTCTAAAATCGGTCCTAATAGTTTGTGATACATTTTTAGAGCGTGAAAGTGCGGTAAACGAAAAAAGTCCGATGAATTAAGAATTTAGTTTCTTGAGTAAAAAATTAAACAATCTTAGTTCGAGAAAGAAATATCTTTGTCGAAAAATATAAGTATTGAACGAAGAAATACTTTTGCTTGGCTCAATAATTTCCAGTGTCTTCCTCTGAGACAGCATTCTCACGTTAAGACTGAAAAATTTTTCTACTCAAGACAACGAAACGAAGACTATCGAATTGCTGGAATCAAGACAATTTTTTTATCAGTGTACCTGAAAACAACCTTAATGATAGGGAATCCGACTTTCTGAATTCCTTATTCTCATGCGGTTTGAACCAAATGAGCGGTGTGAATAATACTTTAGGAAGGTGGTTAGATATTATATTCTTTTCCGACTCAGACAACATGTATGTTGAGCCTAGCTCAATTGTCTTGTCGCCTGTTGATAATTATCACCCTCCTCTCCTACTCAGCTATTGTTTTGCCTTTAACAATAAGCTAATCCCGGAGGAGTCAACCTTTACTTTTAACTTTAAAAAGGCCAACCTTGAAGTACTGTCATCCAAGCTCACTTCGTTTGATTTCAATAACTTGCTTTCCTCTAATGAGTTGGATGACGACGTAACAAGATTTTACTCCGTCCTGTATGAAACCTTCGCATCCTGTGTACCTATTGAGCCTCTAAAGTTGACCAGATCATCCCCACCCTGGTACAATAATGAGTTGAGACACACCAAAAACCGGAAGAATAAACTCTGGAAAACCTACCTGAAGAGAAAAGACACTGCGAGTTTCTATGCATTTCTCCATTGCTATGACCAATTCCATGCTCTCTCCGAGGCTCTCTATAAGGAGTACCTTAGTAACATGGAAGGTAAACTGTATGGCGATCCCAGAGCATTCTTTCAATTTATCAACTCTAAGAAAAAAGTCGAAAATTACCCTAACACCATGCAATACGAAAACTCTGTTAGTTCTAATTCATCCGAGATTTGCGACAAGTTCGCATCGTTCTTCCTCAAATCTTTCTCGTCTCCTGTCTTCCAACCTCATGAAGACAATTTTCGACATATCAACGCAATACAAACGGCTCAAAATTTATCTCTGTCTATAACCAGGGAAGATATCTCGAAACATATAAATGATCTTCCACAAGATTTTTCGTCCGGCCCTGATTGTGTCCCTCCTGCTGTTCTAAAATCCTGTGCAGGGCCCTACTGTCTCCTATCCTATGTTTATTTCAGAAATCCCTCAATACAGGGCGCTTCCCAACCTTATGGAAGAACTCTTTTATAATCCCTGTTCATAAAAAGGGTTGTAAGAACGAAATATCTAATTATAGACCGATTGCGAAGTTATCATGTATACCAAAACTTTTCGAATCCATTATTTATTCTGCTATTGCCCCTATCTGCAAGAGACTTATCTCAACTAACCAACATGGCTTTCTTGCAGCTCGTTCCACTACTACTAATTTACTAGAGTTCTCTTCTTACACTGTTCGAGGCTTTGTCACTGGCTGTCAAACTGACTGTGTTTATACAGACTTCAGTAAAGCTTTCGACATGCTCTCTCACTCTATTATAGTTCTAAAACTAAAAAAATTAGGCTTTCCGAATGCCCTGGTTATGTGGTTCCAGTCGTACTTAGCCGACAGAACCTACCAGGTTCTATTCCGCGGTGCCAAATCTAAAAACATCGAGGCGTCCTCTGGTGTCCCGCAAGGAAGTCAACTTGGTCCTCTTCTTTTTATTTTATCAATCGATGACATTGTTACCCTGCTGAGGCACTGTAAAATCCTTATTTATGCCGATGACATCAAACTGTACCGCCACATAAGGAGTATCGAGGATTGCAAACTTCTGCAAGCAGACCTAAACACCTTCTATTCTTGGTGTTCCAACAACAACCTGGTCCTTAACATTAGTAAATGTGAGGTCATGACATTTTGTAGAAAACGTGGCGTTATAACTTACGACTATACTTTTCTCGATAACAAGATCTCCCGCACTAACTCTGTCATCGATCTTGGGGTTAGGTTAGAAAGTAAGTTGGATTTCTCCACCCACATCAATTATATCTCTTCCAAGGGCAATTCAGTCCTGGGATTTATAAAAAGATGGTCCAAGGAATTCAACAACCCCCTTATCACAAAGCACTTGTACATATCTTTAGTTAGGCCTTTACTTGAATACGCCTCCCAGGTATGGTCTCCTTACTACTCCTCCCATGTCGATAAAATCGAATCGGTTCAAAGGAAGTTCGTCCGTTTTGCACTCAGCCACCTCCCGTGGGATGACCCACTTATTCTTCCGCCTTATGTGAACAGACTTAAATTGCTCAACTTGAGCTCTCTCCATAAGCGTCGCGAGGTCGCTGACGTTATATTCGTTCATCGTTTGTTGAATGATAAAGTTGACTCAGGCTTCCTACGAACCCGTACGTCATTTAGAGTGAACAACTACAACCTGAGAGGTCCACCTCTCTTGTGCATTAATTCCTCTAATACCAATTATGGGATGTACGAACCAGTTAACCGCATGCTTATAAATGTTAACAAAAATGCGAGTGTTTTTAGCATGCAAGTTAGCGAAGATGTCCTTAAAAGGACTCTTTTTAATGTGGCGTGACTCCTTGTGTGTCCCACGTTTTCATTGTCTTTGCACGCTTCTCTGTTTGATGTTTTGTGCTCTTAAATGTTGCATTGTTTCTTGTTTTGTGTTTGCATGTCTTAGCCGAGCCACTGTGCAGTGGTAAATGTGACCGCGTTTGTGTGCAGGGACCGGACCGGCTCGGTACAGGAGTGCCGGGGAGGGTTGAGAAGGAACCCGCATTTTCGGTCGCATGCTCGTTTTGCGGTGTTTTTTCTTATACCTTTTTTGGTGCTTTCGGCCGGATTCGGTCCCTGCACATAAGCGTGGCCCGTTTCTCAGCCCAGCTGAGAAGTGTACTTCTGAGCTAGAAGATTAACTCGATATTATTGGAATATGACATGGAACAACGATGTTGTTTTGCAAAAAGTATCCGATATACAGCACGATATCGAATTTGGACTTTTGGTCCCTTTTATTCCCTCGACTTCATACATATCGGCGAGGCCATCACAGCAGACCAGCAAAAATTTATCGTGTGCAGACGACATCGCACAGGTGGTAAACATACAGCATAGCACAACAGGTTCTCAGTAGCGAAATGGTAAAAAGTACGTGTGATGCAGAGTTTACTTTTTACACAAAGCATCTATGCAGTTTTAAATGTAATGCACTAAGCCGAGTTTAATGCTCCAAAAGGCAAAAGAATCTATACAGTGGAGAAAAAATCCTCTTCGGTGCGCTGTGCCTCTTCTACACACACAAATCATTTCTCATCCGCATGAGAAAATAAATTTCATCAACATTTCTTTATTCTTTTTTTTTTGAACAAAACTTGCATAAACGCCGATTTTAGTTTTGAATTATAAAAAAAAACAAGAAAAAAATTGCCAGAAAAAAAGTTTCTCGTTTCAACTGGAATAATTTAAAATGAGCATCGCAGAGAAAAATGCAATTTTATGCAGTTAAACTGGAGTGCGACTGCATTTTCCGGGGGAAAAGTGCCCTTAACATCAAAAGCAAGAACGAATCGCGTGCTCAGTGGCCATTTCCTCTTGTCGCACAGAATTTTTCCCCAGCAGCCATCGAGTCGAGTTCAGATTTAAATCCTACCGGGAGAAGGGTTAAAAAAAAATTCGCATAAATCTGACTCCCTTTGATAGCAACACTGTGGAGCGCCTGGAAAATGCTCCAAAAATTTCGTATTTTAATAATTTTAATAAATTCCCAACCAAACCCAATTAAAGATTAAAGTGTTTACACAGAATTTATTACAGAAAGTGTGATTTAATAACCGTTTTGTATATTTTATGAAATTTTTACAAAAATGCCAGAGAGTAAAAAAAAAGTTGAAAATTATTACAAATATCCTCCCCCAAGGGAGAAGCACAGACACCGGTTCTGAGGGGTTAGCAGGGAAAAATGTTTAAATGAATTTTCCGTAATTCATTCGTAAATGAGCTCTGTTTGTCCTTCGCAAGGATACAGGAATACATTTTTCGGTTCGAGATTAACTGCTGATGCATAATTTGGTGCCTACATTTCCACTGCGAATGGGATTGTTGTATGCACTCATAAATTACAACCGGGCATATTTTGCAATATTATGTTTTTATTCAAATTGTTTTAGTATCTGATCAGGGAATTAAGCCCATATTTTTTCGTTTTCCCTTCTTTTATTGGCCCATAATTAATTGCTACGACCAAAAAACGCCAGCTTGCAAAATAAAACCCTTTTTTTTGTTTATTTTTCTGTAATTGTAAATTTAAACAATTAATCAACTAAGCTCAGAGGGGATCATGCTCCTATGGCCAATGGTAATATAGTCCTTTGAAATGAATGAGTTTTTCAATATTGCAATCATCAAAATAATAAATTTATTAGATTTTAATGATTAGCGTTTTCATGCAAACGTAGTTCGAAAACCTATTAGCATTCATGCTATTATCGTGGAATTATTCAATTGAAAATGATTTCTGCTATGTTTACAACAACTCTTTCATGGGTTTCTGTGTTACAATAATTCATCCCGAACTCTATTTTTTCGTTTTTTTTTTCTTTCAACGAGATACTGTGCGACCGCCACGTGGACGCATTGCGGTATTAGTAGCCCCAGTAGTAGATTTGCAACCAAGACCGCTTGTACAAGTTCAACATTTTGCATAACGAATTATTACTTAAGGCCCGTCCTCACTACGCGGACTTAGATTCCACGAGCTTTTGGCGGAAACGCATTTTCATTTTCTGAATTGTGAGTTTTGGATCCTAAAATACGAACTAATCTCAAAGAAAATAATTATAAGATCTTTTATTAATGAGTATTGATTAATCTACATTGAGAAAAAATCAATTTTCATTTAAAAATCCCTGTACCTTTTTAAGGACAGCCTTTTGTCCGCGCAGTTTGGCCGTACTGGTTTGCCATTAAAAAATTCGTAAAAAAGTCACAAAACTCTATATCCACCATTAGACGCAGAACATGTAGACTAGACTTGTCCTCCTCGAAGCACAGTCTGCAGATATAGTCCAGTCAATTGGTGTAAAAAACCAATAGTTTCGTAAGCTAATTGCGGAAGTTTTTTTCTCAACCGTTCTTTATGTTTTTGGGTGTGTTGAATTCCAATTTCCATACCCACCCAACTCCACCCCCCCCCCCCCAACACGTTCTAAAGTTCCAGTTTTTAAAAAAAAAGTGGGTGTGTGTACTTATGTACGCGCATTAGAAGTTATACTTCTTTGGCGTGATTTAAGACTAATTTTTAATTTGCATGCAAATAATTTATTGGATTTTTTTTTATTTGCGTGCGTTGGCAGGTGGAAGCAGCATGATGCCGACACGTTCCAGCCTGTCGGTTATACCGGATTCTCATCCTAACTAAAATCACCTACTAGTCAACCCATTCTCCGGCAGAGAGGAAACACATTTTTCTAGACAAGTTGTTCTTATTTATACAGGTTATACAGGTTTGTATGCGCCCCATGTTTTTATTTTAGTCTGTTAAAAGTCCCAGAATATTATTTAATTCGCTGACACAGCGGCACAAAGTACCCCTTGGCAAACGACATTACAAGACAGCACTCATACTATTCCAGAATTTCCATGTTTGTGTTCTAATTATTTTCTAGTTTTTGGTACAGCAGGTTTAAAATAAAACCATTTAACTTAAAAGTTTTTTTTACCTATTTTTATTATATTCTTTTTAGTCTTAATTCAGTCATTTTTGGATTTTACTTTTTACAAAATTCTGGTGAAGTGATTTGTTATGCATACCATATTTCCGGCACCATTTTGAATTTTCTAATTTTGACAACAAATTTATTATTTCCGACCTTTAACACCCCCAAAATAGCTATTTTCAGTGAAATCGAATCGTAATTGCCAAAATCGTACCGCCATTTTGATTTTTTTAAAATTTTGCCCACAGATTCGTCATTTGTGACCTTAAAAACTCCCCGATACCGATTTTCAATGGATTCGGAACACATTTGCAAAATTCATCCGCCATTTTTAATTTTCAAATTTTGACCATAGAATCGTCATTTGTGGCCCTACAACCCCCCGATACCGATTTTCAATGGAATTGGAACACAATTGAAAAATTGATTTTTACAAAATTGTCAGATTGCACTGAGACGTTAGCTCAATGTGTGTGCAAAGTTTCATAAGAATCGGTTTAGTAGAAGTAGTTGAAAAAGCTGTCGCAAGATTTGAACCAAACAAATATACGAGGTCCAGCTAAATAAAACCATTAATATCTTGTTCATTGTTTTATTTTCCCAAATAATAACAGTAAATATTTTGTATTATCCATCCAATGGCGCTACAGCCCAAATCGAGCCTTGGCCTCCTCTAGGGCATTCCTCCACGTTTGACGGTCCCTTGCAGCATGTCTCCAGTTCCGGATGTTGAGCATTGCCTCTGCGTCAGCCGTCACAGAGTCTATCCATCTCCTTCTGGGTCTACCTACTGGCCTATTTCCCGAGATTTCTGATATCATAAGCCGTTTTGGGATGCGATTGTCCTCCATCCTGACTACGTGACCGGCTAATCTTAGTCTGTTAATTTTTATTAAAATTGAGAGTTCTGGGTCGTCAAAAATTTCATACAACTCGCTGTTGTATCTCCTTCTCCATATTCCATCCTCTCTGGTTGGGCCTATTATGCACCTGAGGACTTTTCTCTCAAACCTGTTGACTCGTTCCTCTATGTCCTGGGTCATAGTCCAAGTCTCGCTGCCATAGCACAGTGCTGGTCGTATTACTGTTTTGTAGAGTGAGAGTTTCGTTTTTCTGTGCACAAATCTTGAGTGCAGTATTTGTTTCTGGGCATAAAAGGCTCTATTAGCCAGTAGTATTCGTCTAGTTATCTCTTCTTTTTCTTCGTTTCTTTTTGTAATTGTAGACCCAAGGTAGACTGTTTTATCGACTACTTCTAGGTTGTGTTCGTCGATAGTTATATTTCTTCCCATTCTAAATCTTCCAGCTCTGGATTGTTGCATCACCTTTGTTTTCTCTTCGTTGATGTTCAGGCCTATGTCCTTTGCCGCCTCTTTTAGTCCGACATACACTTCTTTTGCTGACAAAAAGGACCTTCCCACGATGTTCACGTCGTCCGCGTACGCAAGTAATTGTACAGACTGGGTTGCTATTGATGCACTTCTCTGGACTGACGTTTTCCTTATCACCCATTCTAGGGCCAGGTTGAAAAGCATGGGGGCCAGTCCATCCCCTTGTCTAAGACCTTGTCGCACTTCGAACTCTTCTGTTACTGCATTTTGGATCCTTACTTTCGCCAGTGAGCCATTTGTTGCGCTTTTGACCAGTCGTATAAGCTTTGAGGGGACTCCTAATTCTGATAAGATCTCGTACAGCCTCTCTCTGTTTATTGAGTCATATGCCTGTCGAAAGTCAACAAATATCTGGTATATATCCACATTCCTTTCCCAGGTTTTTTCCAGAATTTGCTTTAAGGTCAGTAGCTGGTCGGATGTTGACCTGTTTGTCCTAAAACCAGCTTGATATTCTCCTATAAGGCCTTCCGCTATAGGTTCTAGCTTTTGTTTCACAAGGATTGTGAAGGTTTTATAGCTGGTGCTGAGGAGAGAGATGCCTCTGTAGTTTTTACAGGTTAATTTATCTCCTTTCTTGTATATTGGACATATAATGGCTTTCCTCCAGTCATCTGGTATAGCTTCTTCCTCCCAGATGCTGCATATCAGTTGGTGTAAGGCTGCTAAGAGTTGTGGTCCTCCTTCCTTTAGCAACTCAGCTGCTATTCCATCGATGCCTGGCGATTTGTTGTTTTTTTGCCTTTTTAGGGCTTCATGTACGTCACCCAGTGTTGGTGGTTCTATGGTGATATTATCTTGAGGAATTACAAATGCGTCCGTCTGTGGATCCTCGTTTACTGTGCGGGTCGGATTCAATAGGTTTTGAAAATATTCTTTCCACCTTTCTTTTATAAGATCCGGATCTGCTAACAGGTTCCCATCTATGCCTCTGCAGATGTCCGTTCTTGGCTGAAACTTATTGCTGATCTGGCGAGTTCCTTTGTACGCTTGTCTGATTCTCACTTCATTGAAGTCTTCCTGTATCTGTAGAATCCTCTTATTTAGGTATTCTCTCTTCTTCTTTCTGCAGAGCTTATCTGCGGTTCTTCTTTTTTGCTGGAAGACTTCCATCCTTGCTCTTGTGGGCCTTGCAATGTACTCCCGGTGGCTCTGGTTTCGTTCTTCTATTGCGGCTCTACAATCTTGATCAAACCAGTCAATTCCAGTCTGTCGGGTGACCCAGCCTAGTGCCTCTTCTGCTGCTCCCTTTACGCTGTTTTTAATTTGCTCCCATTTGTCGTTGATGTTGGGCTGTTCTTCTTCTATTTCTCTCAGGTTTTGTACGACAGCATTCTGATAGGCATCTCTTCTTTCTTCAAGTTTTAGCTTATCTATGTCGTATTTTGGTTGTGTTTGCCCTCTCTGTGTTTTTGTCGCTATACGGGATCTAAATTTCACTTTGACTAAATAGTGGTCCGAGCCACAGCACGCCCCTCTCATTGTTCTTACATCCAGTATGCTGGTGGCCCCTCTTCTCTCAATTAGGACGTGATCAATTTGATTATTTGTTACTCCGTCTGGTGACTGCCACGTCATCTTATGGATATTTTTGTGCGGGAACATTGTCGAACTTACTACCATTGAGTTCGAGCTAGCAAGATCGATCAATCTACTACCATTGTCATTGGTAACGTTGTGTAGGCTATGCTTTCCTATGATTCCTAGGAACTCTTCTTCTTTTCCTACTTTAGCGTTCATGTCTCCAAGCACCATTTTAATATCGTTTGACGGTATTAATCTGATGGCGTTTGTTAGCTCTTGGTAGAATTCCTCTTTTTCTTCATCCGTCTTGTCTTCTGTGGGCGCATGGACGTTTATGAGGCTAATGTTATGTAGTCTTGTTTTGATGCGAAGCGTACATATTCTGTTACTTACTGGCTTGAAGTCCAGAATCAGTGATTTCATTTTCTTTTCCACGATGAAGGCAACTCCGAACTCTCTTCTTCCATTCGATGAACCACTGGAGAGTATCGTGTGGGTTCTGTGATCCGTAATGCCACTCTGAGTCCATTTAGTTTCCTGTAGAGCGGTGATTGCTATGTCGTATTTTTCCAGCAATAATAAAAGCGAACGCAGAGCGCCTGTTCTGTTGAGCGTTCTGACGTTCCAAGTTCCAAAATCGAATTCCATATTCCGTTGCCTGGGTCGTTGCCTTTGAGTCCGTCCTGTCCGAGGCCTGCCTTGAGGATTCGTGACGGGTGGGTTTTTACGGTGGAAGGTTGTCAGCCTGCCGCCCAACCCCCAACCTGGAGGACCAGTCCGGTATTAGTTTCGTTTTGTATTATATTCAAACTAATTTCTGATTGAATAATTATATTAAGTTTTAACCATTGAAAATCATTAGTAAAACAGTAAATAATTATCGCTTGTTATTGTACAGTTGCCATATAGCTTTATTATTATCTTGGCCAGTTTCACACGGGCAGACAAACAACCAAGAAAAATCTTCTGAAAAAGTCGGCACGTGTAGAACTGGCCCTTAGAAACTCGCGCTTAGGTGATCAATAGAACACAGATCGGATTTCCCTCCATACCCTCGCGACAGAACCCCTCACCCAGCAACTACGAGTCTTCTTAAGCCTCGGCCACGATACGAGCGGCGAGCGGCAATCGGTGAGCGGCACCACAAAAATTTAGTGTCTCGAATTAGCGGCGAGCGGCAGTAGAGCGGCACTTTAGTATTGCCGCTCAACCTCTCAACGCTCCCCGCTCGTATCGTGGCCGGATTCGAACATTTTCCATATAAAACAATACAAAATAAAATTCAGAATTGCCGCTCTGCCTCTCACCGCTAGCCGCACGCCGCTCGCCGCTCGTATCGTGGCCGAGGCTTTATACCTACAAAAAGCCCAAACCTTCGCTTGGCTGATGAATCGTATATGAAATTTATTTCCCTCCATAGCCTCAGGATAAAAACCCCTCACCCATCGACATCGGGAACAGACATCAGCTAAAGAATGGGAGTTGAAATGGTTGCCCTCCATACCCCTTCGCCTATATTCTCCGTCACCGTCTCGCGTTGCGTCTTGCGTCTCGATATAAATTCACTCTCATAATATTTTCAAAACGCGCCTAAAAAAGTATAACTTTAAAAATACTTTGGAAAAAATCGGTTTGTAGGAAGTTATCGAAAAAAAATCGGAAAGGTGGGAAAACCGATATATCGGAAAAAAATAGGGAAACAAATTTTTAATGGAAAAACAAAAAATAGGAGGTTGTTCCATCCTGGAACCACCTAAAAGGAAAATAAGAAACAAAGAAACTAATGTTCAGCAAATTACAAATGTACTTATCTGATAATCGAAACCTCCATAAGATTTGGGCCATGAAAACACCAGCGAAGACACCTTGGAAGAAACTATTACATCCTACCTAAAATAGAACAGCATAACTAACATTAGCTTAAGAAAGTACATAAATGAAGTATACTAACATTAGGTTAAGAAATTAAATAAATAACAATTAGATCAAACAAATAACAATAAAATATAACAAATCACTGACCTGCACCACCAAACGCAACCAACAATGAACAAAATTCACAAACACTTATTATCATTAGCATTATTAAAAACATAAACAAACTAGAACTGTCATTTCGAGACAGTA
Organism: Thereva nobilitata; assembly: GCA_963855945.1. Classification (NCBI taxonomy): domain Eukaryota; kingdom Metazoa; phylum Arthropoda; class Insecta; order Diptera; family Therevidae; genus Thereva; species Thereva nobilitata. The sequence goes on along the minus strand of OY979694.1, from coordinate 41,782,751 downwards.
TAACAATTAACATTGATATATCAATTGTTATACTTTCCAGTATAAAACTAATATGGATGCATGCTTGTTGTTAATTCCCACCAATAGGTGGCAATTGACAATAAATATGCAATTCAAGTAAAAAAAAGAGAAAAGGATATATTAACGGAGACGTGCAACGAGGCACGTATGCATAAGAAAAAAACGGTTTAGAGAAAAAAACGGTACGGGAAGAATATATTTTTGGGAAAGAAAGAAAAGTGGTGTGAGTCAGTCGTTTCTAGACTTTCGATAAATTCGACAATATCCGCAAGATTTTATTCGCTAACAAAGTAATTTTTTTGAAGTGTAATCATTCGGCATACATATGTACTTAGTTTTTTTTGTTTGAATAAACATTGTAAATTTAAATTGAATTCGTCGGTGTTATTATTTCGCCATAAGCATTTTGAGTTTTTTATACCGAACATTTTCTGGTCCTTCGAGCCGGATTTAGTGAAAAACCCGTGCAAGTGAATAATTTGATAGTAATTAGTTTTGATACCGGTGAAGTGAAACGTTTAAATTTAATACTTTGATATCAACTTGATATCGGTGCAGTGAGAAAATTGACTTTAACTTTTCAGACACTATAATTGAAAAATATTGTGGAAGGTGATATTCAGCGAAATTGGAGAGAATTCCCACAACAAAGGAGTCATCAGCCCACGGAATTTAACTTAAGGAATAAAACTTGGTGAGTCCTTTCCATATTATTTGGTGGCAGTAGATTTAGAACATGATAAAAAAATTAATAAAGACGCAGCTCGCGGCATTTGACGATTTGAAGCGTGCCCTTCGTAACTATAGAAAGGATGGTGCAGACAGGAAAACCCCAAAATATTTGTCTAACAAGTTAGGGGTTTTGAAGGAACACTGGGAATCCTTCAAGCAAACCCATAGACAAATCGTGGCTATGGATATTCCGGCGGACCTAGACGAATCGCTACGAAAATATTTCAGCGAGGAATGTTTTTCAAAGGTTGAGGATCTGATGATTGAAATGAAAACACTGATAGAAGACGAAGCGGAAAAGGTCCAGCAGGCCAACACAACACCGACTGTTAAAATAAAAGGTGACGGGAATTCCGAACAACAAGAAATAAAACTACCAAGAATTAGTCTTCCTCAGTTTAATGGCGATTATAATTCCTGGAAAGCATTTTCTGACTTATATGTAACGCTAATTCACCACAATGCATCTTTGTCACAAGTGCAAAAGTTGCATTATTTAAAATCTAGTTTGCAAGGTGAAGCAGAACACCTTCTTCGGCACTTTACGACGACGAGCGCTAATTATATACCAGCCTGGAGCCTGTTACAAGAGCGGTACGATAATTCTCGGCTATTAATAAAAACCCAGCTCAAG